>JAUIMM010000063.1:4667500-5874166 GCA_031769625.1 Taudactylus pleione
CTTTTTTAAATGGTAAAATGATGTTAAAAATAGCGATTTATCCCTTATTCGGTGTCATTTTAGTAACAAATCTACATATATGTTAATAAAATTATACTGAAACGGTTTTAAATTGCTATTATCAGATTATGTAAATCAGGTGGGGAACCTTTTTTCTGCCAAGGGCCATTCCGATATATATATAACATTATTCACGGACCAGGTGAGGCCACACCTCCTCCGTGTGATGTCACACGGGGGCGGGGACACAATTGCCGGTAATTACTGATCCTGCAACATAAAGGCACTGAATGCAAGTTTGCAGATTTATCTAGTGTAGGTTTGCTCTGTGTATGCTCTGGAGCTCAGTGCATGCAACTATGGACAATGCAACTCATTCCCATCTCCACTTGCTGTTGTAATGGGGTATTGGCACATAGACTAAGTTTGGTGAGGGAATAACGACGGACTTGCAGGCTATACAGAGTTGTGCGTTCGTGAAGATGCACCCAGAGCCGGCCCTAGGCATAGGCAAACTAGTCTAGGGCTGGCTGCAGTGTTTGGGGCACTTGGCAGATGGCAGCGTGCCTCTGGCTGTCGCGATCAGAGCTCAGCTCTGATTGGGCAGCTCAGCATGCAGCAGGGAGCAGAGAGTGGGCGGCAAATAAAATGGCCGCCGGAGGGCTGCTGCGCATACCCAGCCGCAGAAGCTCCTCCTCCCATGGTCCCTTGCAGAGTCCAGGACCAGCAGGCTGCACTGACTGAAAATTGCAGGGGTGGACTGTGGGCACAGCTGCGTTCTCATCTTCCGCTTCGCAGTCAGCCTGGCAGAGTAAAAAATAAGTCCACTCAGCGTGTATGTGTGAGGGGTGCTGAGCTGAACGCTGTGAGGAGTGCTATGTGTGCTGGCTGGGTGAGGGGTGATGGGTGTTTCTGGCTCAGCTGCTGCTGTGATCTGTGCTGCTGGGTGAGGGGTTCTGTGCTGTGCGATGACTGCTGGGTGAGGGGTGTTGACATGCTGGTCTGGGAGTGGGGTGCTGGGCGGTGGGGTGCTGACATGCTGGTCTGGGAGTGGGGTACTGGGTGAGGGGTGCTGACATGCTGTGCTGGGAGATGGGTCCTTGGTATGGGGTGCTGACATGCTGTGCTGGGAGATGGGTCCTGGGTAGGGATGTAGTCCGGAAGCCGACGGTCTAAATGCCGACTGCCGGCTTCCGGACATTGTAATCCTAACTAGGGACGAATGACAGGCCTGTCATTTGACCGACGTCCGGTATCCTGATCGAGCGGATGCCGGGCGCCGCAGCGCACAGCCGCGGGCGGGGGGGGGAGGGTTAGGATTAGGGCTCCCGGGGGGGGACTTAGGGTTAGGCACCCCCGGGGGGGAGGTTAGGGTTAGGCACCCCCCCGGGGGACTTAGGTGTAGGCAGCGGGGAAGGGGGGGTTAGGTTTAGGCACTTAGAGGGGGGTTAGGGTTAGGCACCCTAAAGGAGGGTTAGGGGGAGAATAGGTTAGTTTATACTTGCCTAGGAACGATCGGGATTTCCTCCTCTGTCGGCCAGCCGCTGTCGGGATTTGAACCCCTGGGTATGGGGTGCTGGGAGAAGGGTGTTGGTTGAGGGGTGCTGTGCTTGGAGAGAGGTGATGGGTGCTGACATGCAGTGCTAGGTGAGGGGTGGCTGACATGCTAGGAGTGGAGTTCTGGGTGAGGGGTGCTGACATGCTGTGCTGGGTGAGGGGTGCTGACATGCTGTGCTGGGTGAGGGGTGCTGACATGCTGTGCTGGGTGAGGGGTGCTGACATGCTGTGCTGGGTGAGGGGTGCTGACATGCTGTGCTATGAGAGGGGTTATCGCATTTCAATAATGAGGATTGGAATTTATCGATTGGGGAGTACTATCAAATTTGAGGGATTGACTTTACCGGAATACAAAGTATTGTATAGCTTTGTTGATACTAGGAAGAAACGCACTGGATTCAGTATAATTATGCACCTGAACGATACATGGGAACTATTTTATCTCCTGTATTTTATATCTATTTATATCATTTTAAATTATGTATTTTTATTGCATATTATATGAAAGATTGAATATAATGTATAAATATGATGCACCTGCACTTTATTATAATTTTATTATGCATAATTTCTATATATAGACCGAAAGTGACTGATGGTGAACCGCAGACGTCATTTCCGGAAGTGGACATGCGGTGACACGCATGCGTCACTTACGGTAATATGGCCGCAGTAAAAGGAAGTGAGCGTCTTTAATGTGTTTGACGCCGCTCCCAAAACAAACTGTGACCAGAGGCAGTGTATTTCCAATGTCACTCCCGCCAGTGATCTTAGGGAGATTTGGTGCTTTCTACGCCGCTCCCGGTTTTTGTTGTAATTGTATGTGATGTTTGGGTATAGCGCCCGTGTCACTTCTGGTTCCGGTGGCTGGAATTATAGGCGTAGACTGCAAACGTCACTTCCGTTCTAGGTGACCGTGAAAATTGATTTTGAATGATTTTGAATGTTAATTGTGAGTACCCAATTAGATCACTTCTGGGGGTATAAATATCACCACAATCTGAACAGCATGTTATCCACATCTGAAGAAGAATTTATCAAAATTCGAAACGCGTTATAGACTACATGCTACAAGGGAACCTTTGACTACCAGCAAGCCAGGACATTTTACATTCTCTGCGGTGATGCCGAGCTTCATTGCCCGAGACCTCTTTGATTTTGCTTTGTTTGCATCAAGCCCACTGCAGCCTTGTCTAATGGTGAGAAGCTGTTTTCTGGTTACCCCCAATATTTATGTTATCTTGATTTTATGGAATATACTGTATATATGTTTTAAATACATTTTGTTCTCTCCTTTATCCTTGATAGGGATACATATATATTCTTTTTTTTTTAATCCAATGTTTTTATTGAATTTTTCAAAAAGAAAACACATATACAATAAATCACAATAGAATAGAAATAAAATAAAATAAACTACAAAAAATCAGGGGGCAAGGGTGAACAAAAAAAACAAAAACGGAAGGGAGAGAAATAAAGTGCCATAATACACAGAGCTATACCTTACAATATTTAGTTGTCGCAACCAAAAACAAACATAAATTTGTTAATATAGAAATCAGACAGATAATATTATTTGGGAAAGTACCAAAATTAGAATAAAATCTAATACTATATCTTTTTTTTATAATCAGGACATATCCCTAAGTAGAAGGTCCACACCCTCACCGTCCGTTACATATTCATGCCACTTAGACCATAGCAACATTGGTGCCGAGGTGGACGTAGAATAGGCAACTTCTGCTGTTTCCATCAGAAATTAAAATTGTATCTTATGTATAATCTTATAGATAGTAGGTAGGGTAGATGATTTTATATAATTGTGCTATTGCTGTTTTAGCTGCTATTAAAGTATGTCCGATTATATAGCAGTCACTTTTGGACAAACTTGAAGGGTAAATGTGTAGAAGTGCTAAAGATGGGGATGGCTGGTACACTCACTTTCAAGACCTTGGAGATCAAGTCAAATATAGCTTGCCACAAAGCCAGAAGATAAGAACAACTCCAGAAAATATGAAATCTATCTCCTACATTCACATTGCATCTCCAGCAATATTTTTATTGCGTTGGCCATATTACATGCAGTTTGGTTGGAGTAAAGTATAACCCAGTGTTGGCTAACCTTGACACTCCAGCTGTTATGGAACTACATAACCCAGCATGCACTGCTACAGTTTTGCTATTAGGGCATGCTAAAACTGTGGCAGGGCATGCTGGGATATATAGTTCCACAACAGCTGGAGTGTCAAGGTTAGCCAACACTGGTATAACCTATGAAGTATTTTATATTGTAATTCCAAATGATTATAGCACCTTGACAGTTTGTGGGCAGTGGTGTAAATAGATTCCCATTGCTAGAGAGTATATGACTCCTGAAGGTCTGACTCCCACTGATCTTGAGACTTGGATTTGACTGGAGGCTAGCCTCAAGGCACATAGTAAACCAAAAACCTATAGAGCCCTTGGAGTTACCTTTTTTCAATTTAGCCAAAAAAATCTGGTGCGAGTAGTTCCAGAGAACCGCTCATTTTAATAGCACTAACCACACAATGTTGAATACGGAGATAAGTAAATAATTCTCCAGATGGTAACGGAATGAGTGAGGAAGGACTCGAGATGTCTGCAAGAAATTCTATCCCTCGGGAACGCCAGAGCTTTATCGATAAATCAGGGATCAAGCTGGAAATAGCGGCTAAAGATGTTGTAGCCGGTAGTTTAATACATTTGGACTTAAGTACCATTTCATCCCACAATTTAAGGGAGTCAATAATTGCTCTAGGGGTATGTTTTAGTAAGGGACGCTTTTGTTTGGGTGTCCAAATTAGATCTACCAGGGGGTATTCATCTAATAATCCCCTTTCTAGGTCAACCCATGGTTTAATGTTGGGGGGGAGGAACCAGTCACTAATTTGGGAAACTAAGCATGCTGACTGATACATAACTAGGTCTGGAATTTATAACCCACCCTGATTCTTAGGTTTAGTCAAGCGCTGGTAGGCTAACCATGGTGTTTTACCCTTCCAGATATGACACTATTAATTTACGGGCCTTGATTAGATATTGCTTTGGAACCAAAAAAGGAATAGTGCGGAATAAATACATTTAGCTTTGGCAGAATCAAGGCGAACCAACCAGGAGACCTCAAAGCCTAACCAATTGTGTAACAGTTCCGCTATATGTTTAAGGCTTGGATCCAAATTTATTTTATCAAAATCATCTAGACGATTTGGTATATTAATACCTAGATAGAGGAGGTAGTCTGATTTCTATTTATATCTATATTGGGCTTGTAGACGAGACAAAACCATATCAGAGATGTTAAAAGGCAGAGCCTCGGTCTTGGTGGTGTTGAGCTTATACAGAGGAGCTGCACTATATTTGTCTAGTAGTTCATGAAGGGTAGGCAACGAAGAAACAGGGCTGGTTACAAACAAAAGAATATTGGGCCTGATTCAGACCCACTCGTGAGCGGCTGTCCGCTCGCAAGTGGGTCGATGTTATGGACTGAGCATGCGCACGACGGAGGGAGCTCCGTCGTGCGCATGCGCCAGACGCGACGAGCGAAGGAAAGTCCTTCGCTCGTTGTGTCCGATCAAAGGGGGCGTGCTGTCAATGTTGATTGACAGCACGCCCCCTTTGGTGGGCGTGCCGGGGGCGTGCCTCCCTGACGGGGGCGTTCCCACGGGAACGCCTCCCGTCAGAAGCCGGCCCACTGACATCACTAGTGATGTCAGTGGGAGTGATTTTGGCTCTGATAGAGCCAAAATCACTCCGGAGCTTGCGGTTGAAAACCTCAACCGCAGGCTCCGGCTCGCAAATTCGATGGTCACGATGGTCTCGACCATCGCGACCATCACAATGCACGCTCGTATAGTCTGTGGGTGGTGACCCACAGCTATACGAGCGTCCAGGAGGACGCTCCATGAAAATGGAGCCCGGCCCTCATTCAGAGCGTGCGCTCTGCTCAGAGCGTACGGCTCTGAATGAGGGCCATTGTCTGCAAACAGCCTACTTCCACTCCAGGAAATTATGGGGATTTTCTAATTGCTGAAGCAAGTGGTTCGATAGCTAATACGTACATCAGTGGGGAAAGGGGGGATCCATGTCTTGTACCATTCCTAATGTTGAACGGGGATGATATTGCTATAAACCCTAGCTGATTATATTGCTATAAACCCTAGCTGTAGGGTTGCTGTATAGAGCCTTAACAGACTGCAACACAACCCCCCAAAAACCAAAACGCAGTAGTGATTCATATAGAAACTGCCAATGAAGGCGATCAAACGCCTTCTCATCGTCTAGAGATAGAAGAATGAACTCCTTGCATCGCCTCAACTTCAGTTCTGCCAGATCAAAGACTCTGCGTGTATTGTCTGATGCCTGTCTGCCACTGATGAAACCCACCTGGTTCGGATGGATCAAATGGGGAATTAAAGGGGATAAATGTATGGCTAACATTTTGGCATAAATTTTAATATCGGAATCGAGTAAGGCTATTGGGTAGAAGTTCGGGCAATTAGTGGGAGGTTTTCCTGGTTTAGGTAAAGTAATAATATGAGCTTCCAGCATCTCTGCTGGAAAGCTACCCTGAACCGAAGAAAAATTAAATAAAGAAGTAAGGGGGAGATAGAGCTCGCAAAATACTTATAGAATAAATTGGTAAACCCATCTGGACCAGGGGACTTCCCCGCTGGCAACGTATTAATAACAGTCAAAGTTTCTTGTTCAGTCCAAGGAGCGTTTAAAGTGTCCAAGGCCTCCTCTCCTAACTGAGGAAGATTAAGGTTATGTAGAAACGAAGAAATAGAAGCATCAATTTAGTCCATGAACATTTAAGGAAAAAAAAATCAACCATATCTTATATACAAAAGTACATTAAATTTGGCATAAATACCCAGAGTATCTAGCAAAAAACTAGTGGAGTGTACAATGGCACCCATAATGAAAATAAAACAAAAAATAAGAGACATCAAGGAAAACAATAAGACTATAAATAATAAAAAGGGGAAAACATTAGGAAAACTGAGATAGCCCAAAAGGATGGGGCTACAGTGTTTGCCGTAAAGATAAAAAAGAAAAATGGCAAAACCAAAAACATGGTGGAACGTGGCCCGTGTCATAGACCACCCATGCAGTGTGTCAATAACTAAAAACAAAATAAGTGAACGACATAGGTATATAAGATAAACGATATCATAATATCCATTGAGACGTAGTGCGTAGTAACCATTCAGAACCTCATTAGGGGTTAAAATCGCACCATAGCCATTACCAGTTATACACTATCACAACATCATACACTCAAAAAAACAAAATAAACGTGGAGTCGCTAAACCCACAAAACTACAATATGAATAATAGTACCCGAAACTTTAAAGTATGCACATAACTAATAAACATTAAACGAAGTTAGTCGAATGAAGATACACTGAAGAGGAACCCTAGATTATAACTTTGCAAAGGTAGTAGAATAACGCATGTATAGTCCCTCTCCCCCTTTATTAGTAGTGAATGAGTTCCTTAAACTAACATGGTATACATATAGTCACCTTTTTACTGCTCATTATAGCGTAAAGAAACACAAAATATCAATGCAGAACAGACACAAGAGATAACTATCTTATGCAAAATCTCTGATTATATAAAGAAATATCACTGAAATGTATTCAACATAATCAACACAATAACTGTGAGAGTGAAGTATTCTCACGTGGCTTTAGACCAGTCCTAGGATACTTGACCGCTAGAACCGGCGTCACGAGTAGACACTGTAATATCCCATTCCGCCAAAAGCTTAACTCCAGCCTCTACGTTGGAAATAATATATGAGGAGGACTCGTAACTAACCAGGAGCTTCACGGGGAAACCCCGAGCTATATGTGATGTCATTGTCTGTTAGAGCTGTGGTAATGGAGTGGAATGAGCGCCTTTTTGATAGGGTAGCAGCAGACAGGTCTGGAAAGATTTAAAGACCCCCCAGAACGTCAGTGCCTTCAGCTTGGCGTGCAGCACGTAGAATTTGCTCTTTGAAGTGAAAAAAATGGACCCGCATTAATGTGTCTCGCAGAAAATTGCCTGGACTTGTTCCCGTTTTGGGAAGGCGGTGGACCCTATCGATTATCAGGTCTTGTTGAGATGCCGTAGGGACCAACTTGAGGAACAAATTTGAAACATAATCAGGCAATTCTGCGTTTGACACCTAATCTGGGATGCCACGAATCTTCAAATTGTTTCTTCGTGATCGATCTTCCATATCTGCCATTTTATCTCTCATGGATGATACTTCGGTGTGGAGGTCAGCATGGGCTGTGAGAAGATCGTTATGAGACGATACCAGTTCCTGCATTTTCACCTCTAGATGGTCAGTTTGATTTCCCAACCCCATAAGAGCAGCTTGGATAGATTGTATAGAGGTGTCCACACCCTTCAGCACATCAGCACGGAATGCAAAAACTTGGAACATAACTTAGGTGGTAAGGGGTGCGTTTACATCCAGGTCTAGACCCAAGTCAGCCGGGGAAACTGTCTCTCGTACGGCAGACATAGAGGACGAACCCACTGCTGGGGATGGCATCTGTCCCGCTTTGGATTGAGGCGTAGCTGGAAAGCAAATTGGTGTTGGCAGTTTGTGTTGTCTTGTTTTCCTGGACGGCATAGTCATGGAACACCAAATTGAGCCAGAGACACATGTCACGACTATTTGTGGGGATATCGACTCAAGGGGTAGGGGTCACTGCATAGGTGGGGCAAGCATTACCCTGAGAGAGACATAATTCTTTAATCAGGTAGAATCACATTTCTGACACTGATAGGTATCAAATAGGAGGCTAGCCATTTCCACAATATTTTGAAAGGTTGGTAATGATCACCAGGAGGTACGTGCAAGAGATGTAGAGTTGTAGAATTTGGAACCATTACGGCAGGGGTTTTCCTGAAAACCTGCCCTGCAGCTTTGTCCAACGCCTGTGTAGAAGGCTCCATGATCGATCACAGTTAAGGTGGAGGGTCTAGAAGCTAAACGTTGCCCCTCCGCTTCTCAGGTGGAATGTAGCCTATGGGCAATTTAGGGGAGAAGCTGGGTGCCCTTTCAGACCTTCAATCATACATTTGTGGCTGCTGCGGCCACAGATCAGGCCCGCGACCTCAGTGGGGAGAGAGCTCTTTCAGGGGCAGGGAAGTCCGCGTGCCTCAGCCGGGGGTAAATCAGGTGTATGCTGGGTGGCGAGGACCACGGGTAGGCAGCGGTGGACCTGTGCTGCAGCCGCATGCAAACCGGAAGTGGCCGCACCCTTCGTCCAGCCACAACTTTAGTCCGCGGCTTCTGGAGCTTTTTTGGCCCTGATAACGGGGCGTCAATTTGGCCGCTGGTTCGATGCAGAGATCAGCCCAGGCGATGGGGGAGACAGCCGCAGCCTCAAGTCGGCAAGAGGCTGTAGTAATGTAGTGAGGGACACTGGGTGTGGACCTGCCAACAGCCCAGGTATCACTGGAGGGAGGGAAGCCGTGTGGGGCACCAGTAGTGTAGTGTCAGGAGTGCAACTCAGGAGCGGCAACAAGCCTTCAGGAGGTCAGAAAGGGGTTATTTATTAATCGTCCGACAGGAGCTGTTCTAAAGTTCGTCCACTCTCCACTCTTGTCAGGCCACGCCCCTCGATACATACACATTCTTTATCCATTTGAGGCATTATCACCATTCCTTTTCACCTACATAATTTTATTTATGAGAGGGGTGCTGGGTATGGGTTGCTGTGATGGGAGAGGAGTGCTGTGCTATGAGAGGGGTGCTGGGTATGGGGTGCTGACATGCAGGGGCATATCTACCCATTGGCCAGGATGGCACTCGCCAGGGGTGCTGGCCAAAGGGGGGGTGCCGTCTGGCAGTGCCACCAGCAGCCAATGGGAATGGGTGGACTACCCCAGGGGCTTGAACTAGTCCCCCGGGAACCAAGTGTAGGGCAGACCGCAGTGACAGCGATCTGCCCTACACAGTTACAAACACACAGCCGCCAGCGGCGGCTGTCTGTTTGTTATAGCAGCCAGCCAATGAGAGTCAGACAGACTCCCATTGGCTGCTGCATCGTCCACGGAAGGAGCCGGCTGGAGCTCACTCACGAGCTCCGTCTTCTGGCTCCCTCCGCAGCCGGTGATGGGAGAGACGTCATGACGTCTCTCCCATCCCATAGTGCAGAGCGAGAGCGGGCCCGGAGGGGTGGACAGCGGTAGTCGCTTCTTTTTTTTTGTTTTGTTTTGCACAGCACAGGGGGGTGGTGTGGCTACTAGGAGGCACTGTATAGGGGTGGCCGCTACTGGGGGCACGTTATGGGGGATGGCCGCTACTGGGGGCACTGTATTGTGGGGGCTGCTACTGGGCTACTGGAGGCACTGTATGGGGGGTGGCCGCTACTCTGGGCACTGTATAGGGGGGACTACTACTGGGGGCAATGCATAAGGGGGACTACTACTGGGGGCACTGTATAGGGGGACTACCACTGGGGGCACTGTATATGGGGACTACAACTGGGGGCACTGCAAAGGATGGACTCTGCAAGAGAAATCCAGGAGCAGAGCATTTTGTATCGGGTGGAAGGGGTCATGTTGGAGGGTAGGTGCATGGAATGTGAGTACAGCACCATGGTGGAAGGGTGCACAGCACAGTGATGCCCCCTTCTGTGATACAAGTGTATTTAGGGCCTAAAAACTACTGTAACCTTTGCATTTAGTCCTTTTCCCTGGATTTTTTATTTTCCTGATGATATGTGTGTTTCAGGCACATTCTCATTTATCAAATACTGTCCAATACATTGTTACTTGCTTCCTCTCTGTATAAACAGGGACAGGAAATAAATGTAGTGTTAGTTTTGTTAGGCATAGTAATCTGAAACAGCAGCGACAGAATCTCATTATAGCCACAGGAGCAGGATGTCATTCTGAAAGTACTCAACAAAGGTATTATGTAAATAAAATATAGCACGTTTTGTTGTGGCATAATTCCAGAATTAGCTTTTATACTATCCGCATTAAAACAAGCACTTATTTATATAGACATAAATATTATCTTCTTTACAGAACTTCATTTGATCGGAAGCATGCGATATATAGGACTGTTATGTTTTATTCTCTGTTATCGCATAGGACATTAGAAGGGATGCAGTCAGGATACCGGCGGGCCTATCCCACCCGACAATATCCCGACATGGGACTAAAGATAGGCGTCGAAATCCCGACGCCAATCATTAGCCCCACTACAAAATCCCGCCAACCGGCAACTAGAATGAAGGTAAGCCGGGTGTCTTAGCGTTTAGCCGTGGGGGGGGGGGCGGGAGAGTGTTAGGTTTAGGGAGCTCCGGGGGGACTTAGGATTAGGCATCCCCCCCTGGGAGGGTTAGAGTTAGGCACCACTAGGGGTGGTTAGGGTCAGGCACCCCCGGGAGGGTTAGGTTTAGGGTGCGGAGGGAGGTTAGGTTTAGGCACTAACAGGGGGATGGTAGGGTTAGGCACCACTAAGGGAGGATTATTGTAGGGAGAGGAGAGGGTCAGGGTACTTACCTGCTGCAATCAGGATTTCGATCCGTCGGGCTGCCGCTGTCGGTATTTGATACATTACATACCGATTCCCATTAGAGTACCTCTCTATGTACTGAACTATTGTCTACGTTTTATTGTTTACTGTATTAAGCAGCGCTAAAAATATTTTGAAGAAAACTATTTTTGAGCAATTTGTTGCAAACTTTTTACCACCTGACAGATTTAAAACCTAAATTAAACCCTTGTGCAAGTCTTCTCAAACATTGTGCTAGAATGGCTTTTATTAATATCTTTAGTCAGTAGGATATAAACCTTCTTTTCCCGTTTCTACGTTTCCACCCTTTCCTTACCATCAGTCTATACTCCTCTCTTGTCTCCCTATGTTTTGCTGGTAGGCCATGTTCTGCTTCTGCACAGAAATCAATGCTTGTGTGTGGCAAGTTACAGGATGAACACACGGGCTGAGAGCCAAAGGAGCACAATGTATGCCTGCCAGCTCAGTGAAGACGGACTGTCTGCCCATGCAAAGATTACAACGCTTGTTGGCTTGATAGAACAACAACAAAAAAAATTCCATCACTGGGCATTCTACTTACCTACTGACCTAACCTAATTGCAGTTATATTGAATGATGAAGAACCACTAAGCCGGTGCCTGTAACATTTTCGAACAGATTGGAAACAATTGGCTAAATCATAATATAATATTTATTGCAATTAGTCAGTAAGGTTGGCTGCAGTAATGCACACCTGGCTAATGAGTGTCTGAGGGTTGGATGTGAGCATCATGTGATTGGCTTCTACCTTAGGACACCCCATGCTGTCTGGGCAATCAAGATGAATACTAACAGAGATCAGTTATAGTAATGAATGATGGGAGGATATACCTAGCACAATCTGTTAACAGGGGCGGAGCCACCTGCTGCAGCTTCGCAGTTCTCAAATTCAATATTGCTGTTGGCACATACGGGCTTTGTATATGTCAACATTTATAATATCGACATGGTCATAATGTCGACATTCATAATGTAGACAGATTAAATGTCGCCATTTTAGAAAATCGACATATCGTCCCTGTTGGCCCAGTGGTGACTTACCTGTTTACGGCGGCTGAAGCGCCCCCAGTGGCATCTTCTGGGTAATGTAACTGTCACTTCCAGCAGAGTTATCTGACTGAGCGTTGGTTCCGGTGAGTATAGCTGCCCTAATCCACCCTCTAATGTAGGGTTGATATACATCCCGGTTTTCCCAGGAACGTACCAGAATTCAATCGTCTGTCCTGGCAACCCTAAGACATTCTTCGTTATGCCCAATTGTCCCGGTTCGCAAGGAACCAGACTCTGGAGGGCAGCTGGTGGCGGCAGTGGTGGTAACAGTGGCGGTGTCAATTAAATTTTGCGCCGGATGAGACCCAGAAACCAATAAGAAGCAGACGTGAGCGGCCAATCACGGCTCGCTTTAGGATAGCTCCGCCCACTCTTGCTGGTCAAGCAAAGAAGATGGCTGATGAAGAGAAAAGATGAGGACTGGAGAGTTCTGCAGGTGGCGGGAAGAAAAGCACTAAATGAAGCTCCCCACTGCAGCCTCTCCCAGCTTACAGGAAGGTGGCCTTGGCCACCAGTAATTTACCCCCCTCTAAACTACCAGGTGTTGGGCATTAGGCCTGTGGGGGCAGGTTTGATGGGTTAGATGGGCAGAGGGCCTGTGCCACAAGTATAAGTGACTCTGGGCATTAGGCCCTATGCTATGCAGGCAATTGCCTGAACCCCTGGTGAGTGGCTGGGCATTAGGCCCAGTCCGCTCTTTAATGGCAGATAGGAAAAGGGGATCTCTACTGTGCGGTATAAAGCTCCTTAATCACATTATGCCACACAGTATGGCCCCCCCTTACCTATCTGCACTTTAATGTGAATAAGGAGCCACACTGTGTGACATACAGTGTTTAATGGGTACTGGGTACTACTACTGTATGGCATACTGTGTATAATGGGCACTACTGTGTGGCATACTGTATATAATGGGCATTACTGTGTGGCATTCTGTGTATAATGGGCACTACTGTGTGGCAAACTGTGTATAATGGGCACTACTATCTTGTGACATACTGTGTATAGATGGCACTACTATTGTGCTGTTGCTCTGAAGGATTGCATAGGGGCCCCGAATCCACTTCTGTGCTGAGCTTGCAGCGCTGCATTTTATATATTTTTTTTACTTTTTGTGGGACGGACATGGCCACGCCTCCCTGATATGGTCATTCCCCCAGTGTGTGTTTTTTTTTTTTTTTTTTTAAATATAGCAGCCCTACTCTAGTGGCTAACACTAACCTTCCCCTAGTGCATAGGGGCAGATGTACTAAGCTCTGAAAGTGATAAATTGGACAGTGATAAACTACCAACCAATCAGCTAACTGTCATTTTTCAAACAGCCTGCAACATGACAGTTAGGAGCTCAGTGGCTGGTAGTTTATTATTCTCCAATTTATAACTTTCCAGAGCTTAGTACATCTCCCCTTAACCCTCCTGTCCCACAGCCTAACCCTAATGTTGATGTTCTGAGTATATCAACATGTTGCCTGTGGACATTTTAACAATGTTGACATCATAGCTGTCGACATTGTGGTCTTGATATTATGAAAGCCTGCATTCTTATTGTTGACCAAATGACTACATCCCTGGGCAAACAACCCCTCCCCCATCCAGTGCTTTGCCCATACCTCTAAACTCCCCATCACCTGATGGGTGTCCTTCTCCTGACAGTACAGGGAAAACCAACAATATTATACCTTGAAATAGCGACACTGAGACTTGCGTAAGTCAGCTTTATTAAAATTTTAGCTAATAAACTACTTTAACTATAAATTGAACCTTAATTGAACTATCTAACTAGAGAAAGAAAAGAGACAGACCCAGTATGGTGGCGCAGAGAGAACAACTCCACAATGCAATATCACCAACTGCACACTCACACCACTCTTCCAAATGAGAGGCGATCCGCCAGGCTATTATCCTGCCTTAGGTGTCCACCTCCCGCCCAATAACACAACGTGAGGCCCCCTGGATCAGTGGTGCTGCTGACCCCAGTAGGGTATAATCAGTCTAAGCAGTCTATTTACTAAGCAGCGTTAGGAGACAAAGTGAAATGAGATAAGGTGCCAGCCAATCAGCTCCTAACTGTCATTGTTCATACACAGCCTGTGACATGGCAGTTAGGAGCTGATTGTCTGGCACCTAATGCTGCTTAGTAAATAGACCCCTAAGTCATGTATTGAAAGGGAGAGCACATCAAGCTGCAAAGGCAGAAAGCAACTGCAACCGTTCTTTCCCGCCACTGAAGAGCTGACACCACAATAAAGGGAGGGAGGGTGGGAACGAATCCAGGAAGGCTGCCTAAAATGTCTGCCAAGCAGCAATACTGAAATGGGTCCTCAACTCCACCCCCAACAGACTAAAAGCTAAACTCCTGACTCCACCCACAATCTCAGATCAATCACAAGTAACCCTATCCTGGCCATATATGAGCAACCCCAGGTTCGGGTGTTTAATCACCTCCGTGCATATTAAGGGCCTCATTTATCAACGGGTTTTAGCACTCACAATGGGTGATAAAACTTGTTGTGTATGATAATTGTGCTCCAGCCAATTGGCTCTCAACTATCAAAGGACAAAAGACTAATAAAAGAAAATAGGTATTTTTCTAAGTGCACTCACATTTGAGTCTCAGTTGGTGGCAGGAATATTAAAAAAGCATCTAAAATTAATTTTACAATATCAAATTCCTAAAGCATTAGAAAGAAACATACAGAGGGGTGTAATGATGTGTCCGGTGGTCCTTCTCTAAAAACGTGGGGCAGTGAGGGAACGAGACTTGATAGATACTTTCTTCTTAGTTACGGGAATCCTATTCCTATGGGTCAGAGTATCTAGTTCTTCAGTTAGATTCTCCAAACTATTTGGATGCTCAAATTTTGACCAGGAGCTCTTTCTTCTAGTCAGTAAGATGTCAGATCTCGATGACCGTCTAGAACTCGATTTGTTGTATGCATTCCTATCACTATCAGACCCAAGAGATTTAAACGAATGTATCTGATCTGGGCGTGGTGGTGTGTGGATGGGTCTAGGGTCTGATCTAACGCTATAGGGATTTTTCTGAAGTCTATTATAAGTTCTGACTTGTCCCTTATTATAGTCAGTATGGTCTCTTGACAAAGTATTCAATCTTTCTATTCACTTGCATATCTCTGTTATCAAAATTTGGATGTTTCTCGTGTTCTTTCAGGTTTGTTTGTAGTCTAGTTCTGATTGGATGTTTACAATTTTATTCCCTATATTCAATTAAAAGTTGCATCAAATTCATGGAACACAGATCTAAAGCAGCATCCCATTGTTCAATAAAAGTGGTGTCATCCCTGAATGGTCAGGATTTAAATATTCTTAATCCCCTCGAAATTAGTCCCTTGTCAATATATTATTGAAGCATAATTATATCCCACCAATGGCGAGTTTTTGACAGAAATAAGGATTTGTTTTTATTAAAAAGCTGATGCATATCGTCTTTCGTATCATCCATAGTAATCATAACAACATTCTCAGCATCCTCTAAATAGTTGTTCCGCCTTTCTAGGCGTTCTGCTAGGCATTTCAAACCTGGCATCCTGCCTAAAGTCGCTTAGTTCCAGCAAAAAAACTTCACCAAGAAGACAAAAAAGGGGGAGAACAATCAAACCAAGCGCTAAAGAGTACAAGTGTCCAATTCAGAAGCTCATCTATATCCCGAAATAACGTTATAATCACCTTTGTCCTGCCTCCCCCCCCTGGAAAGATCTGGGGATGCTGTATCCCAGAATAGGGGAATAAGAAAGAAACATAGGGAGAGCACTGGACAAATATATAATATTTAATGTCACTTACAAAAAAACATAGAATATAAATATACAGTGTAATATACTACAATAAATATAAAAACGATAAATCAAAGACCAATCAGACCAATTAATGCTGAAATATTAGTTTTGAAGCACCTCGGTCAATAAAAAACAGCCAGTAGGTTAGTGCAAATAGAGTCACACATAGAAAGCAGCTTGTGTTAGTGGAAGCAGAATTAGGTGAGAAGCAGTGTGCGTATGTGCACGTGGTATTCATTGCCGTTGTATTGACAGGGCTAGCAAGTGAAATCTTGGGGCCCGTTACACAGATATCTCTGTCTCCCCCATCAACCCCGGTCGACCCCTCCTCCACACAACGCACACATCCCTCCCAATCAGGGGCGTTTAAAGAGAGGAGGGGGCCCGGGTGCAACCTCCCTTTGGGCCCCCTTCACTCTGTCAGCACACTCAGTGCAGTAGATTCTGGCTTCATGCCAGAATCTACTGCGCATGCACGGGCGCCATTTTCCTGGGAACATCTTTTCTGCTGATGCGCAGGTCATCGGGAAAATGGCCGCTGCCCCATTTTCCCAGTGATCTTTTTGCTGCTCTGCTGCGCCGGTTTGTCACTGTGGAGCAGCACACCAGGATCAGCGGAAAGGTGAGTATTATTAACTATAGGTGCAGGGTGTGCGGTGTGGGGCCCCCTGGACCCAGGGGCCCGTGTGCACTGCACACCCATTATAAAGACGCCTATGCTCCCAATACATGCATCATCAAATATAAGACACTGTAATTGTGCAGATACAGGAAACCATACAATTTGGGAGTCAAGATATATGAGGTTACCTTGACAAAAGGGCTTGCAGGCCATGAAACGTTGCTATGGTTGGAACAAATATATGAACTTCACTAAAACTCTGTGCTGCTGTCTTCCTTCATGTTTTTGTGTGTATGTGATATATACAGTACATATATTAGGGATGTGCAGGCTCGGATTTACTCGGTTCTTATCGCCACTTTACCGCAAATTCGGATTTATTATATTGGCTATCCAATGATAGGCGATAGTCAATAAAATGCCGTTTTGAGATCCGAGTAAATCCGAGCCTGCACATCCCTAATAAATAAATATATATATATATATAATATATATATATATATATATATATATATATACACACGCATCGATATATACATACTGTGCATGCACATCTATATATACATCTATCTTTCTGGGGTCTATTTACTAAACAGTGTTAGGAGACAGAGTGAAAAGTGATAAGGTAGTGAAAAGGTGCCAGCCAATCAGCTCTCAACTGTCATTTTTCAAACACAGCCTGTGAGATGGCAGTTAGGAGCTGATTGGCTGGCACCATATCACTTTTCACTCTGTCTAAAGTCCTAATACTGCTTAGTAAATAGACCCCTCTATCTCTATCTATAAAGAAAACTGGAGCTGCCTATATGTATAATAAGGAACTGTGACACTGTATCAATCTTAATAAATTAAAATAAACTGTCTGTCATGGATTTCACTTACCCCCATAAAAATCCGCTGGGACAGACCGGGAATGTGCTGCGTGCCCGGCGGGCGGTTCCACAGTCCTAGCCTCCCTGCTCCTCCTATTCCAAAGCTTGATGCTATTTAGGATACACCAAATGATACAGTACTATGAATAAGAAGGCATAATTAAAAATAGTAATTTACACAATGTTTTTTTTTTCTACTATGGTAATTTGGCATCTGATTGGTCACTACTGGTTACAGTTCATTTAGCTACATGTTATGAAAAACGTGCAATGTGGATAGGTGAATTAAAGAATACATATGGTAGGGTTGGTAAAGGTAAGACAATAGATGGACCTACCACGCTTTAAATAAGTCCCAGTATACATTGTCAGTTGTTCACCAGCTAGTCATATCTGTCATTTCCTATATTTGGTATGCAATAAATCTTTTTCCAATGAATTGATCATGTGATGCTCTGTAGCTTCCCATAATTACATTGGCTGTGACACAATGCAGAAATACCAGCTACACGCAAACAAGTTAGATAAACAACTTTTCCCAGATTAAATCGACATTGATAAAAGTAAATGGCTTGGAAGAAATGAATAACATTTCCGCTAGCACAAGAGGTTGCAAAATCATTGATTCAGGTCCGACACAGTCCAGCAGGGGGCGGAGTGAATGTAATGCTGCTGTCTGTCATACACTAATCAGCCAGCAATTCATCCTTATCCGTGGAGCAGACAGCAGCACAGTAAGTTTGTCTGTACTTTAGCTGCACTGGTCTCCTAGCAGTTTCAAATATGTTTAACTCTCCATAAGTGTCTTTACTTTGCTTTAGATTGTTGCATACAGAAGTCAGCATCGTTATCAAACGCAACTCATCCACTTTATCAGGCTTTTCATGTGTATTTTCCTACTGCTAACGCGGTCCGACATGACTGTGCAAACGGATCAAGTAATAAGATTAACCAACAGCTTTACCGTCAGCAACGCTTTTCTTTATGAAAATTTTTGTGTGTTTTTTTAATGTTTTTCTTCATTATTTTAGTCCATTATTTGCAGTCATTTTTTTTTTTCTGCATACTGATGGTGACTACTACTGCCTACTTACATACTATTATCTAATTTTTCCCACAGGTGTGAATCCTACAGGATTAGAGGTACTTAATACTTAATTAGTTTGAACTTTTGTGTTTCTATTTAACCAGACAAGTTCCTACATTTTTTTTTAATGTGGCAATTAACCTATGGATAAGTTTTTTTTATTTGTTAGGCTTTCTCCAGTGCGTTGACTGCAGTGGAGCAAGAGAGTGTAATAAACACGGTTATTCGCTTTACTTTGCGTCAGTCATTTGCGCTTTACTGATGCCCAGTAAAAACGTCTGCCTGACTATAGCCATAGGTTATCCATATGAATGTTTTTGTGCTAGACATGGCTTTCTTTTTTTCTTTGGAAAATGTAAATAAAAATAATTTTCAATTTATTTGGATCATATTGAATAAAATAGTAGGAGGAGGAAATATTTTTATTATGATTCTTACCATAAATATTTTTGACAAATAGTGCAACCTGTAGAAATATACAATATCAATTATTTATTATATGCAGTACGATCAAAGAAAATTACCACTATACTTCTAAATGTAAATTAAAAATGGGAACCCTGATGGTAAAATACTTTGTTCTCTGTTATTCTGACATTTCAATGCAACTCTAAACATTAACATGTCATCTCCTTACTCCACTAAAGGTAGCAGAAGCTCCTCACATAACTTTGTGACAATGTCCTAATGGTACCTAACTATGGTTCAAAGCTGAAGGCATTTCAGTTGCCCCTTTCACACCAAAATCCCGGGTTCAACCCGGGATTTTGAACACAGGTTAGTCCTGGGCAAGACCCGGGTCAGACGCCGTTTACACTGCACCTTCGACCTGGGTTATTCCCAGGTAGGCCCTACACTGAACCCGGGTCTGCCCTGCTAAACTTGTGAAGTCATTAAAAGTGGGTGGTGACTGGGCCACAGCCGCCAATCAGCTCATATTAGGGCTTGATTAACCCGGGTTGGACTGTTCACACTGCACTGTGACCCAGTGGCGTCCCTCCCCGCAGTGACACCCAGTGGCGTAGTGCTGGCAAAAGGGGCATGGCCTCGCGGCCCAAACCCCCGTTGTAATCACTTCGGGGGAGGTCCGGAGATGCGGACTGCCCCTGGGGACCAGTCTGTTTGCAGTGCCAGCTTCCTCATTGTGTCAGGAGCCGAGTGCTGCACTTTATGCTACAGTGCAGCACCCGGCTCCTGTCACTGAGGAGTGAGGGTGATGTCCGAGTGCGGACCGCACCCCCCTTGTGACACCACTGCAGTGACCCGGTTGTTCCTGTGTCCAACCCTGCTTGCTACCTGGGTTGGATTCCCGGGTCTTTAAACCCGGGTTATTTTCCAGGGACCTTTTCACACCTAGCCGTGACCCAGGTCAACCTGGCAATAACTCAGGTTATAACTGTCTCATTGCTGGTCTAGTTTTATAAACAATCAAAGGAAATGTGGAACTTTACAGGTGTAGCGGCACTCACTATTCCAGGGGTGACATCATCACTGGGGTCACAGTGACCGACATCCTGCAGCCTACAAGGTGTCTGTCCTCCTGCATCTGTGTGCAGCTGTCTTTGTGAGACCAGGAAATGTATGAAATGGTTCCAGCCCTGTCTTATCTACAATCCTAACCTGTACATGGCAGCTCAGTTCCATATATGGGGTCACACTTGTGTGCACAGGGCCACTGTGTTGAGCGGGTGTGCTGCTGACTTCCTTGTACAGGTGGTGGGTGAGGAGGTAATACAGTTTTGCAATATCAAATATATGCTTGATATGCAGCTTAACAATCCACAAATGCATTATTAACAATTAGGGTAATATCCAATTAGCCCCGAACATTGTTTGGGCGCTAATGGATCCCCCGGGGCTATCCAATTAGCCCCCCGAAGTCCATCCCGACCTGATGTGTCCCAAAAAATTATCCCCGAAATGCGCAGTTTTTACGTCAGCGCAATGGCAATGAACTTATCACGGATCCTATGTGTTTTTAGGCGAATTATCCTATGTGTTTGTCCAAACAAATAGGATAGGGTGAAAAAAAATCGTTGATAAATGGGGATTATTGGCAAAAAAAATTCCCTTTTTTCATCCCCCCCAAAATATAGGGGCTAATTGGATACCGCGCTTAATTGGAATATTTCAATGCTTATTTCATATATATTTTATATAGAATGTAATTTTAATTCATGGTCACTATGTGAAGAACCAAATTGTGTTGTTGCCTTTTACAATTATGTTAGTACCAGATGGGCACCTCTGTTGTATAATTTTATTGGAGACTGAAATAGCAGTATTTTTGTAAATTGAAATCTTATTTGGCAAGTTCAAGAGAGGTTAAAAATCCCGGGCCTGTCACCTTATAATAATGCATTAAACCAGTTCTCAACCCCAATCCTCAAGTACCACCAACAGGTCATATTTTGTTAGTTCCACTTCAGCAGAATGCCGCTTAGAGAGGAAGTTGATATTTCCTGGCTTCCTGTCTGAGCAGCTCTGGAGCAGAGCATGCAGGGTAATGCATTCCGTGTCAAATCAACACACTGATTTTACCTCACCAGCTCAGATTTTGTTAAAATTTGGTATATGGAGAGTATATATGTAGTCTAAGAAAAATACAAAATATTATTTAAATCTATCATGCCGTTTCCAAAATATGTAAAGTATAAAAAAAATCTGTCAAAAACGCACAACCAGCATATTTTCAAATGGCCGTAGCAGCTCTCCTAATAAGCTAGAGAGGTGGGCGTGGTGTCATTTTACCGTGTTTTTATGCCCTTTCCTATGATGTACAGCACAATAGGCTTTTGTGAGGAAAAACTTTTTCCAAATTCAAAATGAAATTTTAAATCATGATTATTTCAAAAAGTGCTTAGAAAAAAAATTTCGGCAAATAGTCTATAGCAGTGGTTCCCAAACTGTGTGCCATGGCATCCTGGGGTGCGTTGGAACACTTGCAGGGGTGCATCAGGTTGATGGCCCAGCATCAAATCAAATTATTTATGGTCAATGTAATGTAAATATGTGGACAAACAAAAGCGCATACCTGTCCTCTCAATAACAAACGTTTGGCTTAGGGGTGCCATGAAAACAATGCTGGACACCGTGATTCAAAAAAGTTTGGGAACCACTAGTCTTTAATGTTAAACATTTGTCAAAATTTATAAGTGGGATAGTTAGTAGCCAAAGCACACCCCAATCCTTGTGGCTAGTGTACAAGGCACTCCCCAATCCAGACCCTGTTTTTTTCTGTGTTCTGTTTCTCCGCTCTTCTTTGTTTTGTTCCTGCACTATTATTGGTGATAGAACTCCTCAATGTACTCCATTGGCTGCAAAAGTAGCAACCACTATCACTAAAAAGGGTTACTCACTATCACCAATTATAGCACAAGGCAGCGAGAGCACAGAGCAATGGTTTTGAGAACATTACTTTTGTAGTTTGTTCTATGAGAAATAAAGATGCATCCAAGGGTAAATTGGTCAACACAGAAACATCTGATCACCCTAATATGACTGGCTGATAACCTCAAACCGGGATGGGTACAGGATGCTGGCGCTCGGGATCCCCGCAGTCAGAATCCTGATGCCGGCATCCCAACAGGGTTAGGATACCGACACCTGTCGGTAAGTATCCCAACCCTCTCCCTACCCTAACCCTCCCTCCCCGGTGCCTGAACCTAACCTTGCCTGCCCCCCCCCCCCCCACCCTCAGTGCCTGAACCTAACCCACCCCCTAGTGCCTAACTCTAATCCCTAATGCTGACCCTAACCCAACCCTGCTACTTTCCTTCGGGATTCCAGCGATCGGGATGCCGGTGCCGGGGTATTGGCCGCAGTCCCCATACCTTACATACATTACACTAATTTACAGCAAATGTAAATAAAACATCTCCAGTCATGGTATGGGTTTCTAAATGTATATGGTATTCTCAGTGACTATAGTTATAACAAACTGGTTTGCAGAAATTTTGATAGAAATATTTGACTTACACAAATATGTTTTAAAAATATATATAAATGCTTCAATGTATGTAATCTTCTTAATTGTGGGTCTAAACTTAAGCTGGTTACACACCTAACACATATATTGGGCATCACAGACGGTGTAATAATTAGCATACAGCCTTACAGCACTGAGGTCATGGATTAGATTCCCACTACGGCCCTAACTGTGTGGAGTTTGTATATTCTCCCTGTGCTTGCATGGGTTTCCTCCGGGTGCTCCGGTTTCCTCCCACACTCCACAAATATACTGGTATGGTAATTGGCTCCCAACAAAAATTAACCCTAGAGTGTATGATGGTTGTTCATACACCCTGAACAACCATCATCTGTCATCTGGCTGCGGGTCCCGCTGGCCGGGGGCATGTCGCACTCCCCTCTCCGTGGCATCCGCTGCAAGTGTACGGGTGGTCAGCTGACCCACTGTATGATGTCCCAATATATCTGCAGATATATTGGGAATCGGCTGTGCAGCACAGCCGACGCGATATGTCTGTGAACTACTTCGTTCACAGACATAACGCCGGTACACACTGGCCGACGCACACAAGATATATTGACTGATGAGCAATAGGTCTATTTTACCATTCCTTTTCTCACATGGAAGCTCTTGGCTGTCAATATATAAATAAATAAAACATTTATTGAAATGTATGCCTTTTATAACTTCCTAAACTTAAAAAAAAACAACCTATTGGCTTCAGAAAATAACAAACATCTTATTTTTTTCTATTTTATTATTTTTTAATACTCCTATAGGACTGATTTTTATCTTTGGGATTTAATTACAATGAAATCCCATTTTTTATGTTTTGTAACATTAAGGGCCTATTCATCATCATTTAAATGGCCCGTTACACATGCGGAAACGCTAGTTTCTGCATATTTTATGTAACAGGTCATTCATTATTAGGGGTCCGATAGGACCGTCTAATATTCAGGAAACTCCAAAAACGTAAAGTTTTCTGAGTTTGCTTGTAACATCAAATGCATTCTTCAGGTGACGCTTGTTCTCGGTGCCCCGCTCCTTCTTATGGGAACGAGGTCCAGGGTTACGAAGATTGATCTAAGTGGATCCCTCCGTCGCCTCCCCAATGGCTTTGCATATGCATGACCTCAGGTCACACATGCACAGAAGCCTGCCAAGGGGGAGGTAAGTAAGGCTGAAGAAGCAGTGCTACTAATCGCTGGGACAGCTGCTTTTTGGAGCAGCTGTCACTGCACCGGAGCAATCATGAATTACTCCGGCCCCGATGATGAATAGGCCCCTTAATCATCATCTTTTATATAAAAGCCTAAATTCTAAGACATTGATTATTAAACATGACATCGTGGCAGCACATATCACAGCAGAGAAATTGTGCCTGGACAACAGTAAATGAAACAAGAATACAATAAGTTTAATGGAAAAATACAAACTACACCCAGCCAGACTCACCCAAATAAGGACACAAGAAATCCATGAGCGCCAGCCACAGTTATATTGACAGTCCTTGCCAGCACATAACGTCATCAGATAATGTTTAACTAACTGTTGATAAAATCATAAACTGTGCTATATCTGTCTCCATGACGGCCACTATCAACAAGTGGATGTGCTAGAAGTCCAGTGTAGCCACCACCTGCCCAGTTACACAGCTTAGTGTAAGGGGCACTTCTATCCAATCAGGAGTTTTGCTACAACATACCTGTAATTCAGCAGATGGGTAATGGCTAATGATTTCCAAAATTCAACATGAAGACAAGGGAGCACTGTGATAGGAAATTAATGTTTTACATTTATATAAGAACGCAATCTGCCAGACCCAGAAATATACACAGCAGCAATTATAAAATATTATTTTTTATAGCAGCAGGCTACAAAGGATTGTTGCCTCATTTATTACATCTCATTACATGAACTGAGGGCATCAGGCTTTCATGTTGATGCGATTTGTTTGCGATAGACTGTTGTAACCAAATGTAGACATTATTCTTGTAGAAGATATTAGCTGCTAAGTTGATTGCAGATCAGTGATGAGTTACCTGACACTAATATCAGAAATAAAATCAGCCCCAAAATGATCTTACCTATTTGCCTACTCCTGATTGCCCGGAAGAGGGGGCAAGACTTACAGAGCCAGTTGCTACTTGCCCGCAGCCACCAACCTACCAAGTAAAGTGGGTGTTCCGGGCAGCCGATGACGCAATTTGCGCTGATTCTTGTCATCGTGGCCCCGCTACCTGCTTTACAATGCTGTTAATCGCAGCACTGTGTATCAGGGAGGGGGGTTGGAACTCGATGATGCAGTCACATCAGCACGCCCACTGACCTGTCCACTTTGAAGCAACTCCCCCCAACCGCCCTGCTGAGCCGACCTGGCTGCCCAATACATTATTCATCCTAATATTCCTCTCAGAACTGTCACATGACACTCACACCCATCCGTGCTCCACAATTCCCTCACATGCCCTTAAGGCCAAGTTCAGGGCCAGATAAACAATGAGGTGGATGGAACTACATCTCCAGGCCTCTGCAAATATGTATGGATGGGCCTATATTTATGTAGAGATTTGCCCTTTTTTTTGGCCCTGCCCCACTTGCTGTATGTAGTGTTTCTAATGAGACCTCCTCTTTAATACAGTTTGACTTACATGCTGGTGTCTTGTGCTGCCTCTCCTGGTTTCCAACTTTAATGGCCACCCCTTGGCATTGTCATATTCCCATGCCATCATGATTGACAATTCTGGTGTTTTTACAAATATTGCCTTGTGAATAGGTAGGCAAGCAGAACACTGGTAAAGAAACGCAGTCAATATGCACTTAGTAGTGAGCTGGAGTCACAGCTTTAGTGTAGGGGTAGAGAAAAGGGGTAGGGTGACCAAGGACAAATAATAATGGTACAGCAGTTGCTTATTAACTTGGTGGGTTACATTCATGTGACACAGGTAAAATGGAGAGGAGAGAGAAAAGGCAAATATAGTAACCAGGGCCACAGAGGCATCTTGTGGGCCACGGTACTAGAGAGGGGGCATGGCCAAGTACTGACATGACCATACCCGCTGGGAAAAACATTCACAGGCTGTATAATGTGGCTGGTGGTCGTTGCTCTTCTTTCATGGCTCGCTTGGGCCCCCCAGACAAGTCCGGGCCCTGGTAATCAGTATCCACTCACAGTTGGCACCCCTGAAAGTAACAGGAAGATTCGGGAAGCATGAATGAGCAGGCTAGTATAAATTGAAAAGTTTTAGAAATGTCTTAGATTGGTAACTTTTTAAAAAAAATTTTTTTTATTAACAACGCCAACAATTTTTATTTTATAATTTATAGCTCCTGCAAATGTGTAGCTGCTTCTCTCTGATGTCTCATTAAGCTGGATGTACCACTTTTTAAAGAGGCATATAATCCAGTTTAACATTAAGAAGTATTCTATAACAGACACCATGTGTTTGCAGCACTGGTTGTTACCTCTTCAGGAAAGGTCATTTTGACTGCAGGTAGAAGGGATCCCTTCACGGGCCCCTTAGTATTACTTTCCTACGTGTGTCATTTAGATTGTCAAATTATGCTTTTCCTTGTCTTGTTTTCGTTCCAAATCATAGTAGGCAAAGTGTTACCCTCTCTATCGTCATTGTTTATTTGTTAGGTTTTACAAAACTCTCCAGTGCGTCAGTGGGTGTAATAAATCCTACATAAAACATAACACCTAAACACATCATACATAAAGATGTAACCAGTATTCATGAGGTTGATGTAGAAGGTGCAGACATGAGAGAGAGGGTAGAGAGGGCCTTGCCTTGAGATCTTACAGTCTATATAGCACCTGGACCTATAAATATAGTGCACCAACTTTCCTCTCTGGGACACACACTTCCACTGCATAATACTTTCCCCACAAAATGTTTGTAGAAAGTAATTTATGGGTACGGATCTGCACAATATATCGTTCTAGTGCATTGGCGTGTGTGTACACCCGATATGTCTGCAAACGACTTCATTCACAGATTTATCTGATTTGGCCCTAAAGCACAGCCGGCGACGATATATCTAGCAGATATATCATTTCATCTGGTTGTCTGTATGGCCGACCCGCCAACCGCCCAATATGTCGCCTGCCCGAGCCATTGAATATGATGTCATTAGTGGGTGTCCCTCTTCAAATGGGTCTGCTGGCCACACATATTGACCGGACGATTGGCAAGTGTGCCGGCCAAGCATGTACCCAGCTTCCGACACCTAAGTGGAAATCGAGGTGTGTGATTTTACCAAAGAAGATTTTGCTGGGCAATGCTGCAGTTTTGTACACCATACAGTATATGACACTCTGACCATTCAGATCAACATATCTCAAGAGGGTTCTGCTTATAAATTAAATAATTGCAACAACCAATTTGTATCACTAATTATGGATTCTAGTTTCTGCTTGTCGCTGGATGTCTTTGTTCCATGTCAGTATAATAGTCACCTATCATGGTGCACTGCAGTAGGACGATTGCTGAGCTTGCTATTGCTTCAGGGGATGACTTCCGGCCATACAATCCAGGTAGAATGAGTTTCTGAGGGATTGTAATATTCTATTCTAAGCTTTCATGGGACATTTCTTTAGGTTACAAATTGTTGGGAACTCGTGTGATGTGCAGGTAAAACATTGCTTATTTTTTTGCTCACAATTCTCTGGGGTGTGAATAAAGGTTGATGTTATGTTTGATAATTGGGTGTTTTCTATTGATTTTGTTTTATTTGCCATCTAGGTGAACTTTTAAATAGGCGAGGCAAAAATGGTTTTACCAGAGAAGACGGAACCCGTCAGTTTATTTGTTCTCAGATAAGAAAACCAACAATCAAATCTATTTGTGGTTTGTTTTTTTCTGTAGTTGAGTGTGAAGTGCACCTGTTTATATGTCCCCCAATATAAGAGATTGTACAGTCTGAGACTATAATGATGCAGCATTGTGTACATATGCCTGTTACAAGCTTGGTATGCGATTGGGGTGCGGGGAGGGGGAGGTTAGATTTAGGCACTAGGGGGAGGAGGTTAGGGTCAGGCACCGGGGAGGGTTAGGGTAGGGAGAGGGGGAGGGTTAGGATACCAATTGACAGGTGTCGGTATCCTATCCCTGTCAGCAGGGCCGGATTAAGGTTTGTGGGGGCTCCGGGGCAACTGAGTTGTGGGGGCCCCATCAAGAACACGCAGCGACTACTATTCCCCTTAAGCCGGGTACACGCTAGACAATATGATGTCCGATCCGGCGGATTGGACAACATATCGTCCACATCGGCAAGTGTGTACCCACTATGTCGCTGACATCGCCCGTCGGACCTGCAAGCAGGTCCAAAGAGCAATATCATCAGCGGGGCCATGCTGCTGAATGCAGCATACCCCTGCTGTTACACCGTCACTCCCGACATGGGCAAGTGTGTATGCACTTGCCAATGCCAGGACCCACCGTACGAGACATTGCGCTGGGTACACATCATTTAAGATATAGACAGCTATATATATATAAATTAAATTAGTGGTGCAGACTTCATTGTGGGGAAATGGATCCTGCCTTCCACATGTGAAAAACTGTCAGCCATCCCTTCTGAAGTGTGGCAAGGACAAGCTTTCTATTTAATTTATATATATATATATATATATATATATACTGTACATATACACACACAGTATAGACAGAGAGAGGGGTTGAGGAGAGGAAGGACAGGGAGGGAGGAAGAGAGACAGAGGGACAGGGAAGAGAGAGAGAGAGAGAGAGAGAAAGGGAGGGATGGAGGAGAGAGACAGAGAGGGGAGTAAGGGAATGGTGGGTGAGAGTGGAAGGAATGGACAGAGGGGGAGAGCGAGTGAAGGAAGGAGCAGGAGAGAGAGGGGACACATACCTGTTGCAGCTGCAGGAGCCATCAGCTTTCTTAAGGGGGCGGGCACTTCACTACATTAGGCCCCGCCCCCTACACATGCACCCGCGAATCGCGGGAATATGTCAACAAGGGGGCGGAGCTTCTAGAGGTCCATCAAGCAGTGTCCTGACGCTGACTGTCAGTGTGCTGTTTGTCTGTGTGATTCTGCCGGGAGCCGGCCAGGGTGAGTGGCAAGCTTCCGGTCAATATCTGCGGCAGTGTGGGGGCCCCAAAGGTGTGGGGGCCCCTGGACAACCGCCCTGTCCGCCCCTCCTATAATCCGGCCCTGCCTGTCAGGATGCCAGCATCGGGATTCTGACCGCTGGCATCCCGTAACCCATACCTTTCTGTTATTAGATATCCAGCCAATAGGGATGATTGCTGGAAACTGTAGTCTGTGCTGAGTCTTGTATCAATAGAATGCACTGAATGCCTGACCGCTACTAGGATGGGTCCGTATGGAGAGGCGAGGCTAAAATTATGCGAATAGCGTCATTTGGCCCCACCCCTCTCCACAAACTATCACCCTCCATATCAGAGGCCTGCGCTCAGTACTGGGATGCCACAAGAAAGATAAATACTGAACAATTAATATTTGGTCACTGTCACTCCTTAGTGTTTTTACCATTCCGAAAAATGTGGTGTCCTAGAATATGCCTAATATCACTGCCCGCCCTGGTGAGTAACTTTTCCAAATGTCTGCTATAAAGGTGGAAATGGCTTTTAATAGATTCACATAACTAAATATTATGTGTTGGTATGACTAAATAAAACTAAGGATAAACATTTCTGGTAGAGGTAATTGCTTTTTTATTACATAGCGTTACAGGTTATGATTTAACTGTAGAAGTATTGCACTCTGGCCAACATTTAAAATGGCTACACGGAGTCTCACCTAAATTAGCATCAACAACTTCACTATTGTCCGGCTATACGGGCAGGCGGTCTAATAAAGTACATATCAGATATTACTACCGCTGCGACATAGATATATAACTTTTCTTTGTTGCTCGGACACCCATACTGGACAGAGCAGTCAACCTTTAAAAATATTTTGACAGATTTATAATGATATACTAACAGCAATGTTTACTGACATGTTATATTATAACTTAAATGACTTCAATCAGAGCTGTAACTAGGCATGTTAGTACACTGGGTGAAAGAACACTGCACCTGTCCAACGTGGTGAGAGTGGTAACAGGTGCTATGGCAAGCTGCTTTGATGGAGGGCATATAGCTAATAGAGGGCTGGTATGCCCTTTACCAGCATTAGGCCACATTCCAGAGCTGTAACACCTAGTTATGTAAAACCCATAACTAGGTGTATGGATTTTTCCGCCGACCAGGGCATTGCAGTTGCCATGGGGCAGCGACATTTGGCTAGCAGAGGGCCTACAACGGCACCCTGCAGCCAGTGGAGCTGTGGCTGAGCTACTCGGAACGTCCTATGCACGCATCCTGCAGCCTGTGTAGAGCCAACCGGAGTATCCTTATGACACTCCAGACAGTGCTCTTTTTCCTGGTGGCGGTGGACCCACTCCCTCAGCGTGACATTGTGACATCACATGTTTGTGGGGCGAAGCTGTCACAGGGAAATAAAACGCTCTGTTCCGAGACTGCCACCCTCCATTCCATTCCCCAGTACATCCATTCTCCCCTTCGTGGCTTTTTATTCTTTGCACTGTGGGATGGTGTGTGCTAGTCCAAAACGAAAAACTTTCTAATCCTGCTAATTAAAAAAAATAAGACAAAAAGAAGTAATCAGTCCTGTGCAGACATCCTTCCTTTGCTTTGCAGCATGTGCAACGAGGATTTACATAGAGATGAGCTGTTCAGGTTTGCTGAAAAGCAAACACACCTGAACGTTAGGGTTCCAAGTAGAGCGGATCCTCTGTTCCGTAAGTCTGACACTCTGTGTAAAAACTGTATCTTGGGTTTTGGATTGCATGTACAGTAATCAGGTCCAAATTACATGATTTTAGCTGTTCTGATCAATTTAAAAGAAATCCAAAACAGAAACTGAACCATAACACTTGAGGGTGGTTTTGCCAAAACCAAAGCATGGTGATCTGAGCACATCTCTAGTTTTACACTACTGTAATTATGTAATATGATCTACAGGGGAAAAAGGGTGTTTTAACAAAATGGATCAATGGTGTGGCCTAATTTATCTTAATATATCATTTTAAAAAAGTAATCGTACTCTCTGACTTATGGAACGTACCCTCCCAGAGATCCCAGAAGAGAGGGTCAAGTGGGCTAGGCAATTCAATTTTGGGATCTGAGAGGATGCCTCTCTTTCTCGCAAGTCTGGAAGAAGTCCCTAAAATGTGTCAGTCCCTGGGCAGTACAGGGGCAAGCACAGAATTTTTATGAGGGGGATTTTGTTACCAGCGGGTGTCTGGTGGCTCCCCCCTGCAGCCAGAGGCTGGAGCTCACTTCTGAGCTTCGCCTTCCGGCTCCTGCAGTGGTTGTTGGGGGAGATGTCATGATGTCTCTCCCACAGTGACAGGCACAGGAGTGGGGCTTCAGGTAAATACTGTTTATGTGTGTGTGTCTGTATGTCATTATGTGTAAGGGGCAGTACTACAAGGGGAACTACTACTGTGGGCATTGTATAGGGAGCACTACTACAAGGGTTGTGTATAGATCCCCTTCAGTGAATGCACTGATGTGACGTGGAGTGATGGTACGGTTCCATGCCCTGACATTAGTTTGTGTCCACTGTAATATCTGCCCACCAATAGTAGAAATTTGTACTCTCGTGGGCTCGCTTTGCTTGACACAGGTTACTATTCCCACTCTATGTCCATGTGGATAGTAACTGATGACGTCAGGGTACATCTACTGAAGGGGATCTATCTGCAACCCTTCTACAATGGGCACTACTACAGTGGGCATTGTACAGGGGGCACTAATACTGTGAGCATTGTATGAAGGGCACTACTGTTGTGTGGCATAATGTGTCTAAGGGGAAGTACGATGTGGTAAACTACACTAGATTTTCCATACCCCCACCTCAAACCTCCCACTTCAACCACCATGTGTGTGTGTGTGTATGTATGTATATATATATATATATATATATATGTGTGTGTGTGTGTATATATGTGTATATATATATATATATATATATATATATATACACACAGTCAGGTGCATAAATACAGTTGTTTTCCGTGGTCTTCCGGGCCTTTTGGTGTTGCTGAGCTCTCCGGTGCGTTCTTTCTTTTTAAGAATGTTCCAAACAGTTGATTTGGCCACACCTAATCTTTTTGCTATCTCTCTGATGGGTTTGTTTTGATTTTTCAGCCTAATGATGGCTTGCTTCACTGATAGTGACAGCTCTTTGGATCTCATATTGAGAGTCGACAGCAACTGATTCCAAATGCAAATGTCACATTTAGAATCAACTCCAGACCTTTTACCTGCTTAATTGATAATGAAATAACGAGGGAATAGCCCACACCTGTCCATGAAATAGCTTTTGAGTTGACAGTCCCATTACTTTTGGCCCCTTAAAAAGTGGGAGGCACATATAGAAACCGTTGTAATTCCTACACCGTTCACCTGATTTGGATGTAATTACCCTCAAATTAAATCTGAAAGTCTGCAGTTAAAGCACATCGTGTTTGTTTCATTTCAAAGCCATTGTGGTGGTGAATAGAGGCCAAAATATGAAAATTCTGTCAATGTCCCAATATTTATGCACCTGACTGTATATATTATATGTAGAGAGAGAAAGAGAGACAGGTATTGAGCGACCACTAGTGTCCACACTTGTGAAAGTCACACTAGACTGAATTATGGATGTAAAACTGGTAACACCAATTTATTAAAATATGAAAGTAATACAAAAATAAAAATGCACATGAAGTAGCACCAATAAAATGTCTTATCTTTTAATGGAGGTAGAAAGGATGGCCTGTTGGACTTCATCAAGGGGATAACAGGGTGAAACACATTTGGCATACATTACACACAGAAAAAAACACACACACTTACCTTGCAGCATCTACGGTCGGGTTGTAGATGGGGAGGGGACCACGCACCATGTCATTAGGTCCCTCCCCCTAGCTGCAGAATGCCATGATTTGCAGGTAAATTTTTAGGGTACAGGGCCAAAATGACGCAATTCTAATGGAATCACGGCATATTGGTCCACCTCCTCCCCATTGACCAGCGAATCATGACATTTTGCCACAAGCGGGCGAGTCTTAACATATTACCCACTCTCGCGTCTGTCGGGGGGTTTCTTGGTACTCAGAACCCCCCACCTGCAGCTCCACTGCTTTATATTGCGCACGTCTTGCGGTTTTTATTGGTTGTTTACAACTGCGACTTACTCATACAAGCTGAGTTTTAGCTGTGGTGGCAGTAACCCCACATTTTCATAGCTCCTAATTGTCCTGATTTTGATGGGACAGTTCCAATTTGAGGGTTTAGATGCCATAGACCCTGATGTCTGTGATTGGTCTATGGGAAATAAAATTTCATGCCATAGGTCCTGTCACCAGCCAATGAGGAACAAGTAAAATGGGTGGATTCAGTCCTTTGGCTCACATAAGCTAATGCAGCAGATCTCTGAAAATTATCGGAGGCCCATCAGCCCATCTATATTTCCCCTGAATTAAATAAATGTGCCTAAATCCCTGCACGGAATAAAATAAAAAAATTCTGTACCCTGTTGTGGGAGGGTTATTTTGAGTGGGAAATATCACATTATACAGAGAAGTTTTATGTGGAAGACCTGCTTCAGCAGTGATCCTGAACTCCATCAATAGGATTGTCTGGTAATGTGTGGTCTGGGGTAATATTTGTATACATACAGATGCTGGCTGGAGGTTCCTTCCTCTTTAATGCATTAGCAGGGGTGGTAGAAGATCTTTTTATTTTTTCGTCTTTTTCTTGAAAGCTCTGAGCTATAAACTCTCCTCACCCTAATAATTCCTACTTTGCTGAGCATATCCTTGTTTTGCCCTGGTAATTATCAGGGTTTTAGGGTACAAACACATATATACATCTGAAGGCATTGCCATTTCTCACTACTTCCTGGCAGATCCATGTTGCTTTATTTTCTGCAGGATCTCATCCTTGGAAACCAGGAGCAGCTACTGTAAACTGAATTTAACCGCATGTCTCCATCTTTGTAATTGGCTGTGCACAATTGAAGAGGAAACACATGGGAAGCGGAGGGGGTTATGTATTTTTGAAGTGAAACTGGCCTACCGCTGGCACCTGGTCAAGCCTTTCAGCAGCCGCACTGAAAGTCCCTATAATATGATCATACCTGAGGTTGAACTGTAACCAAATATGGATTTTAAGACTTTCAACTAAATCATCCTAAAATTCCCTGTGATTCATGAAAACGTCTTTGCATTCCTGTGCAACGTCATTCTGAGATCTGTGTATTTAGTTGAATAATCAGGAAATCTACTTCATTGTGACTCCCACCATACAAAGTTTTTTTGAGCGACAGAAAGGAGACATAGGTCTGGTGGCGGCTGAGCAGTATTTTAGGGGGGTTGGTATAAGGTATGTGAGTTTAGCCAATATTCATCATGTGTGATATCCTAATTGTAAGCTACAGATGTTTGCTAAAACAATAACAATTTTTATGTTCTGACATATAATAGCCTAATTGTTGTTAGGAATGTAGGTGGAGTGTGTTTATCTAGTATTATAAATAGTTTCTATCACGTAATGCGTTGCAGGCCACCAGCATTTTCCTAGGAACCAGTAATGCTGTTGAATAGTATTAAAGCAGCCAATACTTTATAGAAATGTTTTGAATGTACTGTAACCTGCAGATGTTATAGGCACAGGGACAGAATGGCTTCATGCATGATCTCGAAAGTTTATGTTTCATCAGAATGCAGGGGACATTTTTGCTAAGAACGAACAGGAAAAAGTCTCTTTGTTCCTTAATACTTTATTTTTACCAAATTAGGTATTGCCTGTTTGGATTGGGTGATGTTTACTCAAGGTTAACTACTTGTTACAATTCTGACTTGGTTAAACATAAGGGGGAGAATAAAACTGCTGAAAGTGGACAATTTATTTTGGCAGAAAAGTTGTGGCAGGAAAAGGCACCTCATGCTCCGTATAGATTACACTCACTCGGGAAGGAATTTTAACCAGATGGCTGCCCGAGCCCCGCACTCCTGAGGCTCTCTGCTATTTCGGGAAAATGCATGTTTTCATTCGCACACACCCTTTCCAAAAGATCTGCGTGATATCGGCTGCCGGAAATGGGCCATTTGATGTGATGTAATGTTTATTTTCCAAGCAGGCGTGATATGTTCAACAATACCCTGAACAATGAATGTAATGTTTCATGAACAGGTGACTGATGTACAATTCAAACATATCCCATTATATCCCAAATTAATGATTTAATTTGTAACTCTTAGAAGACTTTATTGGCTTGTACATTATGTGCAAGTTTTATTTTAATTATATTCTGCTTTCTTTTCAGCTGTCATCTTTGTTATTCAAAAATTGTATTTATGTTATTGGGTATATTTATTAGATTTGTTTGCCATTGGATACCACGCAGCTCTGCTGTACTGTTTACAGTAGATGGATGCAGTTGTTTCCAGACAGCAGCACTGTGTTGTATACAAGGGCAACGCAAATAGACAATTTTGCTAAAATTGCAGGTTATAAATTGTAAAGTGAAGCAACTGGCATAAAATGGGCAGGGAAAGAACCACCCATGGGGAGATTAGTGTGGCTGGGGCTCAGGTGAGCAGATAGTTTTGTCTTATCTGTATCCATTTTATTTTTTTATTTTTTTTTTCACCTTTGGGTCTAGGCCTTAAGTGGCCCAAACACGGTGCGATTTTTTTGCATGATATGGCCAATTTAGATCAATTATATTGACCAATCGTGTGCGGTATTTGTACAATTACGATGATGATGCGCATCCCCGGCATCATAATTCTGCATCGTAGAGCTTATGGCATACTTGCCGACAGTCAGTCCCCTCCTTCCGGGAGAGAGATGATTGTCGGATAACAGCTGGGGAAGTTTCTGGCCAGATGTGACACGCTGGGGGCGGGGCCGCGCGATTGCGTCATCGTGTCCCCGCCCCCTCTTCTCGATGCTATTATTTTCGGCACTGTGAAGCAGGGGGCGGGGCCACGATGACGCGATTCAACGCCCCCCCCCCCCCTCTATGGGGATTTCTAGTGGATTCTGGGGGGAGGTCGGGAGGGTTGGTAAATGTAGGGAGGCTTGCCTGCCTTTCCGCGGGGCCGGGAGTGGCAACGAAAATCGGGAGGCTACCGGCCAAATCGGGACGGTAGGCAAGCCTGTCTTATGGAAAAGCGGTAAGATTTCAACCTATCATGTACGATGTGAAACACATTGTATGCTGTTTTGCTGGCGTAAGATCCAATGTGAGGTTTTTGGCTGTGAACCAGAGGGGGCCAGACTTTTGGACTCGGTGATCTACTGTTAAAACTTAAAACCTTTCGTGATCTACCGAGTCAAAAATTAGTCCGTGGTATACAAAAAATATGGGGCGTGACATCACAGCAAGGGACGTGGGGGTCTGTCCTGGCAAAATCACACATAGTATCCACAGTTCAAGTTACTCCACATAACACCACAATCTTATTCACATTACACCACATAATAGAGTCCCTTATTCACGTTACGACACACAATAGTGCCCCTTATACACAATGCCCACTGTAGTAGTGCCCCTTATGCAATGCCCACTGTAGTAGTGCCCCTTATGCAATGCCCACTGTAGTAGTGCCCCTCATTCAATGCCCCCAGTAGTAGTGCCCCTTATGCAATGCCCCCAGTAGTAGTGCCCTTTATGCAATGCCCCAGTGGTTGTGCCCATTATGCAATTTTCCTGTAGTTGTGCCCATTATACAATTCCCTCTGTATTAGAGCCCCTTAAGCAATGCCCCTCTAGTTGTGAACATTATGCAATGCCCCCTGTATTAGAGCCCTTTATGCAGTGCCCCCAGTAGTGCCCTTTATGCAGTGCCCCCAGTAGTGCCCTTTATGCAGTGCCCCCAGTAGTGCCCTTTATGCAGTACCCCCAGTTGTGCCCTTTATGCAGTGCCCCATTAGTGCCCTCAGTGCCTTTTATGCAATGCCCCCAGTAATGCCCCTAGTAGTGCCCCTTATGCTGTGTCCCCAGCACTGGTGCCCCCTCCTCTGTGCATTACTTACCTGGCCAGCGCTCCCGTGTAGTCATCCGCTACCTGACGCTGGCTGGATCTAATTGGATCCAGCAGGCGCGCAGGCTCTTCACATCGCGGGTGATGTCATGACGTCACCTGCGCACTGCATCACTGGGAACGCTGGCCTCTGAAGCGATCAGAGGCTTCACTTCAAAGACCAGCATTCCCAGGAGCTGCAGCAGGTTGGTTGTGATCTACTGGCGGGAGCTCTGCGATCTACTGGTGGATCGCGATCGACCTTTTGGCCGACCCTGCTGCAAACGATCCATCCTTAACAATTAGCAATCGGATACGATGCATCGGTATCGTATGCTCGTATGTACAATCGTGTACACCATTTGACAAATCGTATAGAGCATTTCAATGGAAGAATCTCAAGGGAAAACGTATAAGAAATATAAACGTTAGGAAATCGCATCGTGTATGGCCGGCTTTACGTCTTAAAACAACCTGTATGCAGATGTGTTTATGTTAAAATAATTTATGGGTAAAATAAGGAAATATCTTGAGAAATATTGTATGCTATATTTAATTGTAAATTCATTGATTTTGCTAGATTTGGCTTAGGTTTTAAATAAGTAATCATATTTCTTATTAAAAATGTTTTATTTTTTTTGCAAGGTATTAACATTGGTGGGCATCACAAAAAGAAACCTAAATAATATGGCCGTGGTATTATTAGGTGTGTCACAGCATCAATAAAGAAGGTCTGCTGGCTGCCACAGCTGATCGGTGTGAGATGTCCCTACAATAGGGGCCTCAAATATTATTCACATAATAGAGCCTTTAAAGTGTTGTTGCATCAGATATTATATGGGCGAAAAATGCAGCTACAATTCCTATCAATTGAGGTATTTGTGTGACTCCATCTGCGCTGTAAATGGGTCCAGATTCTGTTAATCATTTAAGGGCATCATCATCATCACTTTTTCCTTTCTTCTTGTATGCTTTGTTCATTCTTTTCATTGATACACAACATGTCCAGCAGGGGGTGGTGGTGAATAAAGAGACCTGAAAGGAGCATACTAATATAACAGCATGCGGCCTAGCTGTGTCCTTTCATTGTCATTGAAGTGATTGGTTAGAATTTTTATATTTGGGGAAATGTCTGAATTGATATTCACACTTTTTCATCTTTAAACATTTTTTTAGTTTGTTTGACAGTATTATGGTCCTCTTGTATTTACTTTCCCTAAGTATTATGACTTTGAAAATACATTAACAAACATCCAGTATGTATGTATTGCGCAATTTTGTACAGATAATGAATTATCATTCACATCCGTCCCTGCCTCACTACAATGTAATTTCCCTGCCACCAGTATGTAATTGGACTTTAATATGAATCCATGGGCTGATTGGGAGTTTAAAGTGGCCTTTAAAATATTGAGAAAGGTGAAGTGAAATTGGCATAAGGGGTGACATGAGTGTGACTGCGAGCAACATTGTGGCCACTGACAGAAAGTGCTGCCATCTGTTTCTGCAGCTTAACCCTAATCCTAACCCTCCCCCTGTGTCCTAACCCTAACCATCCCCTTCCGCAGCCTAACCCTAACTCTCCGCCAAGTGCGGAACCCTAACTCTCCTAACCCTAACTCTCTGCCATGTGCCTATCCCTAATTCTCCGCCAAGTGCCTATCCCTAATTCTCCGTCAAGTGCCTAACCCTAATTCTCCGTCAAGTGCCTAACCCTAACTCTCCGTCAAGTGCCTAACCCTAACTCTCCGTCAAGTGCCTAACCCTAACTCTCCGTCAAGTGCCTAACCCTGACTCTCCGCCAAGTGCCTAACCCTGACTCTCCGCCAAGTGCCTATCCCTAATTCTCCGCCAAGTGCCTATCCCTAACTCTCCGCCAAGTGCCTATCCCTAACTCTCCGCCAAGTGCCTATCCCTAACTCTCCGCCAAGTGCCTATCCCTAACTCTCCGCCAAGTGCCTATCCCTAACTCTCCGCCAAGTGACTAACCCTAACTCTCCGTCAAGTGACTAACCCTAACTCTCCGCCAAGTGACTAACCCTAACTCTGCGCCAAGTGACTAACCCTAACTCTGCGCCAAGTGACTAACCCTAACTCTCCGCCAAGTGCCTATCCCTAACTCTCCGCCAAGTGCCTATCCCTAACTCTCCGCCAAGTGCCTATCCCTAACTCTCCGCCAAGTGCCTATCCCTAACTCTACGCCAAGTGCCTATCCCTAACTCTACGCCAAGTGCCTATCCCTAACTCTCCGCCAAGTGCCTATCCCTAACTCTCCGTCAAGTGACTAACCCTAACTCTCCGTCAAGTGACTAACCCTAACTCTGCGCCAAGTGACTAACCCTAACTCTGCGCCAAGTGACTAACCCTAACTCTGCGCCAAGTGACTAACCCTAACTCTGCGCCAAGTGACTAACCCTAACTCTCCACCAAGTGCCTAACCCTAACTCTCCGTCAAGTGCCTATCCCTAACTCTCCAAGTGACTAACCCTAACTCTCCGCTAAGTGCCTAACCCTAACTCTCCGCCAAGTGCCTATCCCTAACTCTCCAAGTGACTAACCCTAACTCTCCGCCAAGTGACTAACCCTAACTCTCCGCCAAGTGCCTAACCCTAACTCTCCGTCAAGTGACTAACCCTAATTCTTCGCCAAGTGCCATCCTAACTCTCCATCAAGTGACTAACCCTAACTCTCCGTCAAGTGCCTAACCCTAACTCCGCGCCATGTGACTAACCCTAACTCTCCGTCAAGTGACTAACCTTACCCTTAAAAACCATGGAAAATGATGGAAAAAAAGGTCTGCCCTTTCTGAGTCTACTTTTTGTGCATCGACCGTTTGACCCTGTTAACCTTAGTTCATGGCGACCTGTTAACTGTCGACCATTTTTTGTACTGCACATATGTAAAAGTCGCACTGCGCATGTGTAATAACATTGAATATGCTTATTTTCCCCAATGATCTCCAGATATGATAAAGCTGATCTGACCACCAACTGTGTGATCTCCATTAAAGTTGTTCCCAGTGGTAATATTTTAAATAATTAATTAATTTCTTTGACAATCTGTGGGTTGATTTATCCAGCAGTGACAAGAATGGAGAAGTTACCCATAGCAACCAATCCGATTCGAGGTAGCATTTATCAGTACATTGTATAAAATAATAGACAGAAGCTGATTGGTTGCTATGGGTAATTTCTCCATTCTTTTCACTGCTTGATACATCAAACAGTTCTATATATCAGCCAACATTTGCATTTGAAAATTCAGGACAAACCACACCGATATTTTCCTAAACCCTACTCTTTTCCACTGAAACTACACTTTCATAATCTGACTGCTTCAAACAAGTATTGTCCTGGTAAAATTGGGACCACTGGTACGTCATTATCCTTAAAAAATTAATTTAGGTTTTGTCGCCAGACACAGTGTGTTGTGAATGCTGCACGGTTGCAATTTTATTTTATTTTTTCAGTATGGCACTTGTGAAGTTCCATATGAAGGCCAGTATGACCGCTTCGCCACTAATTTCCAATAGTATAGGTTAAGCTGGGAAATAGTATTACAGACCCATGGTAATACACTGCATGGACAGAACTCATTTTAGCTTCCTCTGTAGGACGATATGGTGCTGGTAAAGTAACAGTGGTGACATTTAACATTTTGGACTCTGAATCAGCTGCAAAGTAAAGAGAACTAGAACATTGGATTTTATTGAGCCTAACTAAGTCACTGGCTTATGTGGGCTGATAGAGTTGCTGGTGTCTGGAATAGAATGTTCAGACAGGGAGATGTGCCCCATCTCCAGACCTTGCTGGGTTTGACCCAAAGCCTCCAATATAACCTCTTGTTCTAACTGCTACATCCTGTACATGCATTACAAATCCCATCACAAAATAGTACAAATACCTTAAGAACTTTCCCTCGGTTTTGTATACCCAGCCCCTAGTGTATCTCGCACATACACACTTGGAGGTAAATGTAATAGCCTGCGAATTGCAGGCATCGGTGACTTCCTGGCGAGTCTGGTCATTGTTTTAAAGTAGCAATTATTTAAATGATAAAACGAACTTGTTTTTTTCTTTATAAATGATTGCTACTTTAAAACATCATCCAGACTTGCCGGGAAGTCACCGATGCCTGCAATTCACAGGCTATTATTTACCCCTTGGGCTTCCAGCTCCACTAGCTGGAAAAAACAAATCTGTACTAATATAATAATAATGTTGTGTCTGTCTGTCTGTTCCAAGTTGGCACAAAAACTACTGAACCGTTTTTCATGAAAACTGCATCATTTTGTAGTGGAAACTCCTAGAAATAACCTGTACATTATTTTGTCTCGTTCTGTCAAGTTAAAGATTAACAATTACAAAAACAAAATTTATTGTCATCGTCAATGCATGCTTGCGGCTGGTAAGGGGTGGGGGGAGAAGTGCTTTGGGCCTGCGTCACTTGAATAGGATAGGCTATGTAGCAGTCTGTGCACAGGGCACACAGTTACATTGTTGTGTGTGGTGGGTGAATAGGATAGGCTATGTAGCAATCTGTGCACAGGGCACACAGAGACATTGGTGTTTGTGGTAGGTGAATAGGATAGACTATGTAGCAGTCTGTGCACAGGGCACACAGTGACATTGGTGTGAGTGGTGGGTGAATAGGATAGGCTATGTAGCAGTCTGTGCACAGGGCACACAGTGACATTGGTGTGTGTGGTGGGTGAATAGGATAGGCTACATAGTAGTCTGTGCACAGGGCACACAGTGACATTGGTGTGTGAGGTGGGTGAATAGGATAGGCTACATAGCAGTATGTGCACAGGGCACACAGTGACATTGGTGTGTGTGGTGGGTGAATAGGATAGGCTACATAGCAGTATGTGCACAGGGCACACAGTGACATTGGTGTGTGTGGTGGGTGAATAGGATAGGCTACATAGCAGTCTGTGCACAGGGCACACAGTGACATTGGTGTGTCTGGTGGGTGAATAGGATAGGCTACATAGCAGTATGTGCACAGGGCACACAGTGACATTGGTGTGTGAGGTGGGTGAATGGGATAGGCTACATAGCAGTATGTGCACAGGGCACACAGTGACATTGGTGTGAGTGGTGGGTGAATAGGAGAGGCTACATAGCAGTATGTGCACAGGGCACACAGTGACATTGGTGTGTGTGGTGGGTGAATAGGATCAGGCCCGCCAAGAGCCGTGGCGGGCCCCGGTAATAGGGGGTGTGGCCTAATCACGGGAGGCGTGGCCACGCCCCCTTGTCGAGAAAAAAAAGAAAAAGATTTGCAGCGGCGCTGCGCGCTGGGAAGAGGGGGCGCTCTGAGCCCCCTCAGCCCGGCGCAAAGCCAGGGAGGGCGCGATCAGTGTGATCGCTCCCCCGCACAGGCATAGGAGACTGCTGTGGCTGCTGCTCAGCAGCCACGAGCAGTCTCCAACTGCAGCTCTGCTGTGAGGGGGGGGGGAGTGGCGCCGGACCCGGGCCCCCACTGGGCCCCTCAGGAAGCCCGGGCCCAGGTAATCTGTACCCGCTCCCCACCCCTCTCGGCGCCCCTGAATAGGATAGGCTACATAGCAGTATGTGCACAGGGCACACAGTGACATTGGTGTGAGAGGTGGGTGAATAGGATAGGCTATGTAGTAGTCTGTGCACAGGGTACACAGTGACATTGGTGGGTGAAGGCTTTGCTGTCACCGGTCATTATAGTGTAGCTGGTAACGTGGGCCACTTTGCGACAGGGCCGCTATGCAAAGCAATACAACTAGAAGACCTCAAATAAAAAAATGTTGGAAGAAGCTATTTAATTGTGAGCAAAGCCGCAGGCAACAACTAGTTATCAAATAAAAATATATGTTTTAATACTATTCCCATGTGAACAAAATGCTTTATTTAAATAAAACTTTTTTTTATTATTGTCATCTTTTGTTAGCACCATCCTTCTTAAACCTGGATAATAGTTTCTCTAGTGGGAGCTACCAGTAGTGACCCTTCTCATAGTTCAGGCTTTTCTCCATTTGATAAATAGAGACCTTAGTCTGATTATAAATTTCCTCATAGCACCCCCAGGCATCTCTCAGCACCCCTTCTCTGACACCCCCAGGCATCTCTCAGCACACCTTCTCTTGCACCCCAGCCATGTCTCAGCACCCCTTTTCTGACACCCCCAGGTGTCTCTCAGCACCTCTTCTCTGACATCCCCGGCTGTCTCTTAGCGCCCCTTCTCTGACACCCCCAAGCATCTGTCAGCTCCCCTTCTCTAGCACCCCCAGCAGTCTCTCCAGCATGCATCACAATGCACCAAAGTTCCTCCCACATTCCAAATATATACTGGTATGTTAATAAGCTTCCGATAAAAAAAAATGACATGTAGTGTGCATGTGTCTTTGTTATAGGGCGTATAGGGCCTGATTCAGAGCCGCTCGCTAGATGCGATTGCTTGCATGATGTGTATGCAAATTGCATAGGCAGTTCTATCGCACAGCAATGCATTAGCATGCCCAGTATTTCTTAGAGAGCGATCACATAGTGTATGCAGACACCCACCAGCATGTCTTAAGACGCCCACTTGTGCACGTCACGTCCAGGAAGTGTATGCAACCATCTATACATTGGATGCTATCGCAGCGCTTGAGGTTGACTATACCCTGCTGCAAGCACTGCGAGCACTTCAGTGTAAAAACAAGCCAGGTGACGTGTACTATGATGCTGTCTTATAATTATGCACACCTCTAAAACGCCGTTGAGATGCTGAGACATACCTGCGTTTGCACCTCCACTCCCCCCGTTTTTAATGGCCAACCCACGTTATCATCTACAAACGGCTTCCCCTGTCCCTCACTCTGCTGGGCTGTCTATGCAACACGAGCGAATGCATTGTGAATTTTCGCTAAGGTATGCACATGCGCACTGCGATGCATACACACTACATACCATCGGCAGCAGCGAGAATATGCATCTTAGCGAGCGGGTCTGAATGAGCTCCATAGATTGCAAACTCCACTGGGGCAGGGATCGATGTGAATGACTAAAATATATATTTTTTAAAGCAATGCATAATTTGTGCACAAGTTACTACCCGCATTTTGTTTTTCAGTGGGGGGGGTGTTTTTGTGGTGGTGGGGGGCTAAAGCATGTATTTGCACCTGGGCCCATCACTTGCTAGTTATAGATATGTTTTTATGAAAGTCCATATTTCTGCTTCTGTGATATCCAATTATCTGCATCAATTTGTTCACCCCGTCAAATTGCATGTTTCAGTGAATGTCTAAATTAAAAAATTAAATGAACCTCTGTAAGGTGTAAACGTAATTATGTTACTGCACAATAACTGTGTATTTGCTTTATTTAGCAGTTGAAAAATTGAATACGGTGAATGTAGCATGTACGAAAATGTAACCACCCTTCTAATTTACTCATTAGCCATGTTTAAGGGCTCAAAAGTTGATTAACTCATATGAAATTTATTATAGGTGGTACTATACTACTTAGAGACTTCATAAAATGTTCCCATCCTCTTCACCCGATTGTTGGCGAGGCTGTGGCTGCAGAGGTACTATGGTCCATATCTGGTGGACCTGCCCAATTATTGGCCCCTTCTGGGCATCGGGCCCTCATTCAGAGCCGCTCGCTATTTGCGGTCGTTCGTTCTAATACAAGGGGTGGCTATTCAAATTAACCGTTCGCTAATTGCGGTCTGTTCACGCCTCTAAGTCTGAACGAGCGAGCAAAACTTGCGGTTGTAATTTTGAAAAATACGCCCCCTGGCCGCTCGCATCCTACGTCATGTCCGCTATTTATTAGATTAATCGAGTACATCGAACAGCATATGAACTGCTCGCTATTCTTGTGGCTGGTTTTTTCAACCGCTATTTTGTGAGCAGTACGGAGTAAAAAAAAACCAAGTGACGTGGTCAATGACGCTGCTGTATTAATTATGCACTCCCTTAAAACGCCCGTTTTGACCTTTAAGCACGCCTGCGATCTAATTCCACACCCCGTTTTCAAGCACCTTCCCCTGTTACCACCCACATACGCCTCCCTCTGTCACTCAAAATAGCAGGCATTCGCTATATAGCGAACAAACGATTTTCGGCCGCACTGACTGGTTCGCGCATGCGTATTAAAATCCGTACGCATGCGCAGATGTGCGAACATCGGTCAGAATGAACGAGTGGCCGCTTACGAGCGGCTCTGAATCAGGGCCACGGTCCATAACCTACTAAATTCCCTTCTGGAAGCTCCGATCTTAAAAGATCCTTGGATATTTTTATTGTGCTACCCAAATTTTCTAAAAAATTAGCTGCACATATCTTAGCAGCGGCAAAATCTCTTATTGCTCTAAATTGGAAAAAGACCTCCCCACCACTCCTCTCTGTACTTAAGAGTCAGATTTGGTATATTGTGACCATGGAGGAGATAACTTATACCTCCATGACCGAGGGCATGTTTTTTCTCAAGTTTGGGCTCCCTGGCTGCTTGCTGAGCACAGTCCCCCTCCTCCTTCCGCACCCATGGGCAACGATTGAGGTTTACCCTCCAGAAGATGTCTGATATGTACTGATTGTCTAGATGATATGTCATGTACTCCCCCCTCCCCATCTCCCTTCCTCCTGCCCTCTGTTTACCCCCCCTCTTTTCTACCAAGTATTTTTGAATAGTTTTGTTTGTCTATTGTTTAAAATTATGGTCTGTATTTGGGTTTTTGTGACCCTTTATTTGTTCTCCTTTTTGTGCTAAATTGTATTCTGATTGACCATTTAAAATAAAGAATTATAAAAAAAAGTTGATTAACTCATTGGGCCTTAAATCGGTGATACAATTCTGGACTTTGACCATTCATTCTAGGATGTTGTGACCAAGGCCGGTGCTAGGGTGTTCGGCGCCCCCCTGCGAACTATAAATTTGTGCCCTCTCTCCCAGCTTTTAGAAAGGGTCAGGGCGAATGCCGATTGAGTACTCACTGCGTGCGACGAGGCTTGCAGCTTCTGTGAAGGGTCTGACCTTCTGTAATTGTGCGTTGATGTCAGTTGATGTTACCGATTTTTACGGCGGATCACGAAGTAGGGCGGATGTGAGAAAGCAGAAGTGGGTGTCTTTATAGCGGCTGAGCTTTTGTAAGCATTAGCATATTTTCGCAGCTTCACTGCGTGCGTAATCGCAGTTGTGATCTGCGCTGAATCAGGCACTTAGTACGAAAGCAGATTGCAGCACTGTTTAGCTTGGGTGGAGTTAATTTTAAAGTAAAGGTGACTGCTAGATAATGCAGATAGTGTTGTAGTGACCCCCAGATAATATAGAAAGCGATCACCAGATAATGCAGAGAGCGTTGCAGTGACCGTTACATAATGCAGGGAACATCGCAGTGACTGCCAGATAATGCAGGGAACATCGCATTAGCTGCCAGATAATGCAGGGAACATCCCAGTGACCGCCAGATAATGCAGGCAACATCGCAGCGACCGCCAGATAATGCAGAGAGCGTATCAATGACCATCAGATAATGCATAAATGGTAACAGAAACCGCCAAATAATGCAGAGAGCATCGTAGTGACCACCAGATAATGCAGAGAGCACAACAGTGACCGTCAGAAAATGCAGAGTGTCACAGTGACCACCAGATAATGCAGAGAGCATAACAGTGACCACCAGATTATGCAGAGAGCGTTGCAGTGACCGCCAGATAATGCAGATAACCGGACCGGCACTTGCAGCTTCCTCCCGTCTCGCACACTAGCGTCGGTCTGTAGACACATGATGCAGAGATCTTGGCAAGTGTTGATTTTCTGATTGGGTTAGGTGTCCTCACATAACGCTCAGGCGGTGACCGAAGAAATAAAGCTAAGTGCCATTATATGCAGCATTTTTGGGAGCAGGTACATAAATACGGGGCCCCAGTATACCCGCACATGTAACTACTCCAGTGTCACGCAAATGAATGGAAAGTTAAAGGTCTGTATAAATAACGGCTGTGCACGGCAATACTAATTACTGATAACCATTCAATATATGCTGCTGGATTGTGGATAAGCTTTTTTAGTCATTTCTGATTGTGAAACAGGATTTTTTTTTTTTGATTACTACTTAGACAGCGCAAAGATACCATATTTTTATTTTTTTATATAACAGCGACAGTTTTCCTGATATAAATCAGCTTTGTATTGATGATCGGACATTTCTACTAACATTTACTAACGTTTTCAAAGAACGAGTGTTGAGAATTTGCATATGCTGCTAAGAACACAGCTTTATAACCCTAGGAGTGGGTGTACTTTATTTTATGTTCATTGAGATATACTAACAAGTAGTTTGTACACATGCTTTGTGATTATTGGGTATCTGCTCTTCTATTGCATACAGTACAACTGGTTCCGATATTCAAGTAATATTTCTTTGTTTTTATTTTCTCATGATGATTTTTTATCATAGCCATATGTCACTTTAGATGTGGTGTCATATTATTGTCTCTACTAATGTGAATAATTAAATTGTGGTTATACTTATTATATGTGGTTAGCACTCCTATTTTTTCCTTTAAAGCTTGATCAGGTATAGAAAGCAGGTCTCTGATATCACTGTTAAAGGCCTGCTGAAAGGTGTAGAAAACACGAGTGTAATGGTCCACAGGTCTACAGCAGAGCGTTGCTTACACAAACATGATCTGCAACAGTGGCGGAGCTAGCGGCGGTGCAGCCGGTGGCGTGTACTGGGGCCCGCTGTGTTGCAGGGGCCCATAGCCGCTGCACCCGCCGCCAGTGTCCCTTGGGCCCCACAGTATTTAAGCAGTGAGAGCGGTCCGCACTACACAATAACAAACACACCGTCACCAGCGTCGGCTGTGTGTTTGTAATAGCAGCCAATGAGCGACAGACACACTCTCATTGGCTGCTGAGTCTACGGAGGGAGCCGGCTGGAGCTCACTCATGAGCTCTGCCTTCCGGTTCCCCCCGTACCGGGTGATGGGAGTGACGTCCGTCTCTCCCATAGTGCAGAACGGGCCAGGAGAAGCGGACAGCGGCGGTCGCGGCAGGAATGGGGATTCAGGTAAGTTGTGTTTTTTTTTTTTGTGTGTGTGTGTTTAAGGGGCACTGACACTGGCACTGCATAGGGGGGGCGCCGCTGGTGGCACTGTATGGGGGGGGTGGCCACTACTAGGGGCACTGTATGGGGTGCCGCTATTGGGGACACTGTATTTACCAGAGGTGCACAAGACGATTGCACTCAGCTATATATATTACAATTTAATTAGTGCATTTACGCACCTATTTCTCAGTTATAACTAATGTCCCTTTCACACACACAACAAAAAACAGGGGTTTTGCAAGTGAAGGTGCATCGACCAGGGTTTTTCCTAAGTGTGAACACAAACAACCCGGGACTGTGTCCTGGGTCCCCGACCCTGCTCCCCACCAGGGTCGGGCCGTGGCCCGGGAAATTCCTGGATTGATTGACACGTCAAATACTCGTATCTTAAGTCTGAAAGGGATATTAGTGGGTATAATAATCCTATTTGTGAATTTTTGTTGTAGTTAATTAGGGTGTTGTTATACTCCAGCCATACACCAGCTGACCTTGCCACTTGGGCCAAGTAATGATCAATAGAATCAGTGTCCAATCTGCCCACACATGTAGGTTGTTAAAGATCATACTGCTCAGTACAGGGTGAGCCGGTGATTCAATTGGATTAGGCATCCGTTTTATTTTGGGACCAGTTACTGCTAAAATACGTGTGGTCAGCTTCTGGATCCAGCTGTACTGTACATAACAGAGCCATGAGCTGTGATTTAAGGCCTGATTCAGAGGTGGGCATAGTGCCGATGTTTGTGCAGTTGTCCTATGTTTCTTGTACCTCCCATACATCTGAGACGCACTGCACTTGTGGTCAATGGCTACCGCCAATAGTCGCAGAACAAATTTGGATGAAGAGAGAGACAATTTCCGTGGCCATTCCTGGGAGGTAACAGGAGTAGCTAGTCCGACGTGGGTGTGTCGCAGCCAACAAAGGGACAGGCGACCGTGTTCCAATGGACATTCTCAGCAACCTCTAATGTTCAATGGTGCGACCGATGTGCGCTTGAAGGTGCGGCTTTATATGCACTGTGGCGGATTAGAGATGCAGAGGGTATGCGTCTCAGTAGGAAGCCCATCGACCGTGGCATTAGCCGAAATTCGCAGTCGCGGCTATTATTGTGTCTGCCTCTGAATCAGGCCCTTATGGTCTCTGAGTAATGCAAGAGAAGTTGAAATGAAATTCAGACATAATATGAATATAAGAATAATACTGTACATGTCCATGATAATTGTACATTGATTTTATCATAGAAATGGTAAAATGGGTGCGTTCATATATCTCAACACTCTATTGATCTACTCTAATGGGCATATTTATCAATATTATATTTACTAAAATATTGTGAAAATGGGTGTTTTCACACCCTTTTTACATTATTATTATTTTTTTTTTACCTAAAGGTACTAAAGGGCAATTGTAGGAAAATTCGCAAAATTCTCCCCCAAACCCTAATTATCAAATTTTTTTAGATCACATTTCCAAAAATTGTAATGGGAAATGCGATCTGCTCAGATTTACTAAATTTGAATTGTAAAGAAAATACCTGGGGAAACCCTGCGATAACGCCACTTGGAGATGGCGTCATTAGGGCTTTCCCCTGTTTCACCGACTCCTGATAGGCAGAGCAGAGTTGGGAGCGGGCGCTTGTGATCAGCCTTGTGTGCCTAAATATATCACAAGATGATCACAGTAAAATAAATATTGAAAGAAAAAAAAAAAAAAAAGAACTACCGGCACCCAGGGATCGGTGATCCGGTGAGCTCCGCTGTGACTCCGGTCAGCTGATCGCTGGGCTCATGCTCTGTGACCCTGCCATCTGATGTGTGCTGTAAACCGGTATCTCAATTTACAGTACACATCAGCTGATCTGGGTTACAGAGGAGCTCACCGTATCACGATCACCGAGCTAAGTAGCAGCAGAGGGATACAGGGGGTAGCGGTAGCTTGGATTGGCGCAGGCACAATCTCAGGGTATTTATTTTGTGAGAATTGTGCGGAGAGGACTCGCTGGGACAGAGCTTTTTCGCAAGCTCTGTCCCTGCGTGCTATAGTGACACATCTTTGCGATGTATTCAAATATCGCAATGCGAATTTCAGCGATATTATCACATCCCATCCGTGATGTGGATTGTGATAAATATGCCCCTAAATAATTTCCTTAGTGTCCTTTGGGCCATGGCAGACAGCACCTTGCCTATATTTAAAAAAAACTGGTTGGGTATCCCGGCGGTCGGGATGCTGCCGGTCAGAATACCGACAACAGCATCCGGACAGTCTGAATCCCGACACTACAAGGTAAGGTTTATAACGCTAACCCCTACACCTAAACTTTCCTCTGTGGTGCCTAACCCTAACCTACCCCCCTAGTGACTGAACCTAACCTCCCCCCTTTAGTGCCTAACCCTATCCCTCCCCCTAGTGCTTAACCCTATCCCCTGATACTTACCTTCGGAATGTTGGTTGTCGGGACACTGGAGCCGGTATTTTGACAGTTGGCATCCCGCACGCCAGGATGCTTTAAATCATGACCGTTTTTCATTGATCGTCGTCCAGTACTGTTGAATTTGATAAAAGCTAATATCTATATTCCAGTTACAATATTGGTGCATATGGAATAATTAGTTTTACTAATCACTACTTAGTTAAAGATTCTGTGTTTGTGCATTAGTAGAGTTTAGATTATGATTCAGTGGCAGTGTGGCTGAATGTCACTCACTAATATTAATGCAGGAGCAGAAATAAGCAGTGATCTCACTACTCCAGCAATGCAGAGTTCTTGTCTTAATCCTTCCTGCAAGATAATGAGAAGGTCACTGTGTGATAGCTGCAATGCTTGTGATAAACAGGCAGAGGGAAGAGCTTTGTGACCTGCACATGTATTGATGATTATTTAACATTACAGTCAGAAGCTGCAGAGTGTATTGTCACAAAATGGTTTCCTATTCCTTATAGTATTCCTACAGCTTAAGGTGCATACACACGTAACGATTTTTTGAACGATTTGTCGTTAACGACGTCGTAATCGTTCAAAAAATCGTTCAGTTTCTGAGTTATAACGATGAACGATAATCATTCAAGCGCGCTCCCGTTTGTAGTTTATCGTCCATTTGAGACTGTCCAACATAACGATTTTCATTAAGGGAAGGAACATTTTTCGTTCATCATTGTAAATATCGTTCATTACACTTCAAAAAATCGTTCACTTTATCAAGGGAAAATCTGACAGAAACTCGTTGGTTACAAAATCGTTACATGTGTATGCATCTTTACAGTTTGTATTGGAAACTAGATCAAGTCTACATTATACTTTTATATAGAGCTATTAAGGGGCTCATTTTATGTTATAGGGAAAGATCAGGTTGTTTTCTTTACTACCCATTAATGGAACATCTTAATATATTAGCCATTAAGTGGCTGTATTATACCTTTTTTTTTTTTTTTTTTTAATCTTCTGATTTTATAATGGCAACTTTACATGAGTAAACCACATCTATAACATAGACTTCAATAGGATATTAATAGAAATTGCTCACAATATTAGAAAGGCTATGTACCAGAGTAAGGCTCATTCGCCCAAATCACTGCGCTGAAAACAGCAATATATGTGGCTTAAGGGATCCACTATGTTCCACTGATGTTCAAGGGAACATTATCTCATTGGATCCCTTGAGCGTGTGGAAAGTGGTGTCTGTGCTGCCTGCAGATCAGAAGATTACTGTACGGTGCTATGTTGCTGCTTAGCTGCAGGAAACTAAAAAAAAATGGCAGCATCATTTTCATCTTCGTTCTTGTTGCTGTATCTACCAATGATCTTGAATGCGAGTTGGGAATGAGCCCCTTAATAGCTCATGAATCCAGTGGCGTCACAAGGGGGTGCGGCCCGCATCGGGTGTCACCCTTCAAGGGGGTGACACCAAAGAGCAGCGCGCACACACCCGCGGGTGTGGCCTGTGTGTGGCTCTGGACGCCGGCCGCCATCAGGGGGGGAAAACCAGTGCTGATGTACCGGGCTAGGTGGGGGCCCGCACCGCACATACATTGAGTAGGAAGCAGTTTCCTGTTTGAATTAGCAGCGCTGCGGGCCCCTTGTCACTCATACACTCAGGGCAGAAGGGACTAGGAGCACGGTAGTTGCATGCCCCGGGACACCCTAGGTAACCACCAATAGGATATTGTTATCTCGGCTGACTGCCAGGCTCGTCCTGTTGCCCGCCCCCAACTCCTCCTCCCCTGCTCTAGGGGAAACTCCGCACACGGTGTCAGTGTTACCTGCTCCTCTCATCTCTCATCCTCACACCGCCTTCTCCCCAATCAATGTGGAAGGAGCAGCTTTTCATTTCTGCAGCTCCTCCCAGCCGGGAACATGGAGGGAAGAGGGATACCTGAGACGGACTGCTGCTATCGGGTACCAGTCCCTCCATACCGGGTCACCACTGACTGAGCCTGTTTACGCAGTTCATTATTATAACATGTCAGGAAGGGGGGACTATATATTACTATATACTACTATTACACAGCGCTGTACATGGAGGGGTTGAGGCTCTGTGTAATAGCAGCATCAGTAATTGTGCAGCTACTCAAACTGTAAACCCTGTAATAAATGGGCACCTGGATATAACCACAGACTTACTGAGAAATGAGGCCCTAATTACCCTTACTAGTGATACATAGGGGGGCCCTTAAATGCTATGTTCCTATTGAGTATTGTAATGAGGTGATTCTACATAGTTAGTGCCTCTATACAGCTCCCCACTACGTGACATGGGGCTTCTACACAGTGTGCTCTTTGCTTCCTTCCCCAAGTGTGCCTCTGCCCCCACCCCACACCAAGTGAGCCTCTGCCCCCTCCCCACCCCAAGTGTGCCTCCGCCCCCACCCCACCCCAAGTGAGCCTCTGCCCCCTCCCCAACCCCACACCAAGTGGGTCTCTGCTCCACCCTTCCCCAGGTACTTCTATCACCACCTCCCTTTTTCTGACCTTGCTGACACCCTCATCCCAAAAAGTACTCCCCCCCCCCCCCCCTCCCCAAGACTGGTGGCTGCGATCAGAAGTAGCCCAGACAAATGGAAGCATGACCATGATCATCGCCACATAAATTACAGGCTTTTTCTCCCCCTTTAAAGGGTTGTCTATAACCCTGCTATGAGGTGCATGTTCTTGCTCCAGGTGCCTGCACTCCATTAAATATCTGAGTCAAACGATTCGGAAGCCGGGGGCCCTGCCTGTTTCATCTGTACTGGGCCCCACAATTCCTGATGGCAGCCCTGCCGGCTGCGGTGACTTCATCACACATGCGGCACACCGGAGAAGGAGAGGAAGATGCGCGCCCGGACATTGTGAAGAGAGGTAAGTACTATTGCACAGGGGAGGGGGCACAGCATAAGGGGCGTTACTGGGGGCACAGTATAAGGGCACTACTGTCTGGGGGCACTGTATGGGACCACAGTATAAGGACTCTGCATAGGGGCACCACTGGGGGTACTGTATGAAGACACAGTATAAGGGCACTACTGTCTGGGGGCACTGCATAAGAGGAGCTCCTGGGGCCGGGCATTGTATAAGGGTCACTACTGGGGGCATTGCATAAGAGCACTACTGGGGGTACTGTATAAGGGCACTACTGGGGACACTGCATAAGGGGAGCTCCTGGGGGTATTGTAAAAGTGGCACTGCATAAGAGCTCTACTGGGGGTACAGTATAAGGGCACTACTGTCTGGAGGCACTACTGGGGGCACTGCATAAGAGGAGCTCCTGGGGGTATTGGAGCACTACTGGGGGCACTGCATAAGGAGCACAGCGTAAGGGACTTTAATACAGGAGGCATTTCATAAAGGGCTATAATACAGGGGCATTGCATAAAGGGGTATAATACAGGGGGCAGTGCACAAAGGGGCACTACTAAAGGGGTAACTGCATAATGGGCACAGCTACAGGGGGCATTGCATAAGGGGCACTACCACAGGTGGCATTGAATAAGGAGCACTACTACTGTGGGCATTGTATAAGGGGCACTACTGTGGGCATTGTGTATAAGGTTCAATAATGTGGTCATTGTGTAAAATGGGCACTACTGTGTGCCAGAACATAAATAAGGGACACTACTTTATGGTGTAATGTGAATCAGGGGCACTATGTGCGGTGTAATGTGGATAAGATTGTGCTACTGTGTGGAGTAATTTGAATTTGGGATAGTATTGTATGACAATGCCCCGTTCTTTCGAGAACACGCCCCTTTTTTGCACCACACGCCTAAGGCGCATGCTGTCCTTTTATTGATAAATCGCTGAGGAATGGGGGGTTGTTCCACCACATCTCCTGGTCCACTTTAAGCACTGCTACACAGAATATCGAGCGTGGCATCATCACCTTGGTCCCGAATTTTTATTTTGGATGGGGGGGGGTGTCACCGTGCAGCACAGCACCGGGGGTGACACCAACCCTAGTGACGCCTCTGCATGAATCTACTTAATAAAAGAAAAATAATGGATAGACTGGGACCCTGACTTTTATATTGTGTAGTACGGCCTAATGTGGTGGCACAGTAATATTTAGGGATGTGCCCCGATCCCCGTGTTTTGGTTTTGGATCTGTATCTCCTTCGCCATTGTGTGTTTTGGTTTTGGGTCTGTATTTTTTTTTTTTTTTTTTTAAATAGATAAAACTGCTAAAATCACATAATTTTTTTTTTTCATTCCTACAGTATTATTGTGTTTCCACTTAGTGTCACAATATTTTTTATGAATACACTGCGTTTCCACTTACAGTGTCACAATATGTGTTGAATATTCCACTGCATTTCCACTGACAGTGTTACAATATATTTTATGAATACACTGCGCTACCACTTATAGTGTCACAATACGTGTATGAATATTACATTGCGGTCTGAGCGGAAGCCGCACAGTAAAGAAAATTAAAAAATATATAGTACACTGGGGTACAGCACAATAAAAAAATGTATATATTTTTTTAAATTGTATTATTAGCTTTTATTTATTTTTTTTACACTGGGCACCCTTGAATGGACACAGCAGCCCCTGCCCTGGATGGACACAGCAGCCCCTGCCCTGGATGGACACAGCAGCCCCTGCCCTGGATGGACACAGCAGCCCCTGCCCTGGATGGACACAGCAGCCCCTGCCTTGGATGGACACAGCAGCCCCACTGCCTGTAGATTGGCCCAGCAGCCCCTGACAGTATCACAATACGTGTATGAATATTACACTGCTGTCTGACCGGCAGCGTCACAGTAAAAAAAAAAATAATAATAATATAGGACACTGGGGAACCGCACAAAAAAAAAATGCTATTTTTTTTTTTTAAATATATGATTAGATTTTTTTTTTTTTTTTACACTGGGCACCCTTGGACAGACAAAGCACCCCTCCTGGATGGACAAAATAGCCCCTGCCCCTGGATGGACACAGCAGCCCCTGCCCCTGGATGGAGACAGCAGCCCCTGGATGGACACAGCAGCCCCTGCCCCTGGATGGACACAGCAACCCCTGATGGACACAGCAGCCCCTGCCCTGGACAGACACAGCACCCCCTGGATGGACACAGCACCCCTCTGCTCACTACACTCTCCAAAGCCGGAGTGAAATGGCGCCGATGACCTGGTACCTTTTATAATATCCAAAACCCGCGTGAATCCAACAGCGGGAGGATGGCGTTTTGCCTCGTCTTCGGATCTGAGTCAGGCGGGAAAACCTGAGCCGGACTCTGATCCCGGTCCAGATCGCGAAGTTCGGGTGGGTCGGGTTCTCAGGGAACCGGACCTTGTCATCTAGTTATATTATGTGATAATATACCGGAGATGTGATAAATATGGATTTACTGGCTTTCACTTATTTCACAATAGTATGTCACATTTGCCTACTTTTAATTTTTCTCCCTTCGAGAAGCCTGGACCCAGAGAGGAGATGCAAATGACCACTTTGGGGACGGGGCTGGGCTCTTAACATCATTAGGTTACACCCCTTGTATGGATCATAGATTCCCGGTATTATCTCCCCATCCTGCCCACTTCACTAGAAAGTCTGCGGGATGTGGGAGATCCGTTCACTTTTCTGGGATGCTGATGACTACGCAAAAAATTGAGTCTCCTGCACTTTCCAGGAGAGTAGGTAAGTCGTATGTTTAATATTGTTGTGCATATTTTACAATATTTCTTATATTATACCTTTCCTACCACTGGGAGCCTAATGCACCCACGCGGTATGCAGTCGCGATGCCGACGGTCTAAATGCCGACCGTCAGCATGCCTACTGTCTAATCCTGGCAAGGGTTTAATGACAGGTGTAGAAATCCCGATGCCTGTCATTTTACCTACACCGGGAGCCTGATGCCCGGCAGCCCGATCGAAGGTAAGCCGGGCACGGACAGCCGCACGCGGGGGGGGGGGGGGTTAGCGGCTCCCGGGGGGGACTTGGGGTTAGGCACCACCCCGGGAGGGTTAAGGTAGGGGAAGGGGGAAATTAGGGTTAGGCACCCCCTGGGGGAGGTTAGGGTTAGGCACCTCCCCACCAGGAGACTTAGGTTTAGGCTGCGGGGAAGGGGGGCTTAGGTTTAGGCAATTACAGGGGGCCTGGATAGGGTTAGGCACTTGGGGGGAGGTTAGTGTTAGGCACCCCTAAGGGAGGGTTAGGATTAGGTTAGTTAGTACTTACCTTAGCTGCTGTTGGGATCTTCACTGGTGCTGGTCTTCCGGCGTCGGGACTTGAACCATGCCTCCGGCAGTATTTCATACCGATCCCACCCACGCACCTGCCTATCAATGATTATATACTCGTACAACGCTAAATGTATATACACGGCATGTCATTTAGAGCCTGCCTTTATAAATATGTTCCATTTATTTTTACATTCTCTTGTTATTTTGGGGCCAATAAGAAATATAGAAAATTTATTGGAATTGGGCAAATAATGGTTCTTGGGTTCCATCTGAAACTAGAGGCCCTCTCTGCAGATATTTCTATACGTTATTATGTTCACTGGTTTTTATCCCACTAAGTGATAGAGTATAGAAAGGAGAACCATATCATATATGTATGTAGATGTGCGGTAATAGCAGCTCTCGGGTACAAACTGGCTGACAATCCTGAAAATTGTTGCAATTCTGCTGCTTGTTAGATCATTTAAAACTTATTTAACCATAAATCGCAGCTGGTATGGGCCCAAAAAGACCATGGGTTCAGATTTACATCTTTCTGATGTTGATGAAGGCAGCTGGAAAATGTGGTTGGATGGGTTGAGTATGATTTGTCAACGTTCAAAATGTTAACAATCATACTGTCAACTACATTATGTTGACAGGAACGGCATGTTGACATGTTCATTATGTCTACATGTACCATTCTGAGCTTGACATAAAGAATGTCAACATTATAACCATACAAAAAGAGAGGTCTATTTGCGCTAATAAGACACCATTTATTATTAAATAAAAATAGAATAATCAGGGGGTCTGATGTTCACTAAAAAATATATATAAATTTATTAGTATAATTTTATATGCAATGTATATTTATTCAGACTAGAATATGACTAGCCATATTGTAAACATTAATATTAAGACATATAACACATACCGTATATACTCGAGTATAAGTCGACCCGAATATAAGCCGAGGTACCTACTTTTACCCAAAAAAACTGGGAAAACTTACTGACTCGAGTATAAGCCTAGTGTGGGAAATGGCAGCAGCTGGTTGTGCCCCCAGTAGTAATCCCTCCTGGTAGTGCCCCCAGTGGTAATCCCCCTTTTCAGTGCCTCCAGTAGTAATCCCCCCCTGGTAGTACCCCCAGTAGTAATCCCCCTTTTTAGTGCCCCCTGTAGTAATCCCCCACTGGTAGTGCCCCCTGTAGTAATCCTCCCCTGGTAGTTCCCCCAGTGGTAATCCCCCCCTTTTAGTGCCCCCTGTAGTAATCCCCCCTTTTAGTGCCCCCTGTAGTAATCCCCCCTTTTAGTGCCCCCTGTAGTAATCCCCCTCTGTAGTAATCCCCCCCTGGTAGTGCCCCCTGTAGTAATCCCCCCCTTGTAGTTCCCCCAGTGGTAATCCCCCCTTTTAGTGCCCCCTGTAGTAATCGTCCCCTGATAATGCCCCTTGGTAGTGCCCCCTGATAATGCCCCCTGGTAGTGCCCCCTGTAGTCATCGCCCCCTGGTAGATCCCCCTGTAGTCCCCCCCCCTAGTAGAGAGAGACGTGAAAAGAATGAAAAAAAACAAAACACTTACCTTAAACTCCCGCTCCTGGTCCCGCCGCTGTCCGCTCCTCCGGCAGCTTTGCATGGGAGAGACGTCGTCATGACGACGTGTCTCCCATCACCCACTGCGGGAGCCGGAAGATGGCTCCCGCAGTGGGAGCAGCAGCAGCCGCTGAGAGTCTGACAGACTGTCAGCGGCTGCTGATTACACCAAACACGCAGCTGCCAGCGCTACACTTGACTCGAGTATAAGCCGAGGGGGTACTTTTTCAGCATATTTTTTGTGCTGAAAAACTCGGCTTATACTCGAGTATATACGGTACATAAATACCAACAAATGCCGCATATAAAAAAATACATACAACCAATAAAACAACTATAATGATCACAATAACTCTATGGAGATCTCCAAGTCTAATACGTGAATAACACTGTGCTTTTAAAAGGATTCAGTCCATATATTCATAATATATCGCTCCTGGTTTTAAGTCACATTTGAAAATACAAATGGAAAAATGAAAACTTGTACAGTATACTCGCCACTCTCCATTAAGGTTAGTAGTCAGCACTCAATATGCTGTGCGGGAATAGGCAGTCCTGTACATCCCCCGTGCTGTAAAGAGAGGAGCAACGGCTGCAATTGCACGCCGCCCGTGTATCCACCTGCGGGAGTCTGCCTGGACCACAGATGCTGATGCTGGAAGTGGACACCAGTAGCCTCTATATTCCAGATGGTATGGAGGATTCCCCAAGTGGACTGCAACAACAATAAAAAGTATATGGCAACCAGTCCCAGCGATGGCAAAGGAGCGAATGCACTAAGATAACAATTGTCCAGTCGTGCATTTGTATAGGGAATTGGATCCTCTAACCAGTGTCAACATTATGGCTGTCTATATAGTCATTGTCGACTTGCTGACTGCATATTGGTTGGACAATCATTGTGGGATCTGAGTGATCTCTGGTCCTGGGCAGAGGCTTAACTAGGGCCTTTGGTGTCCGGGGCAAGATTACAAAAATGGCTCCCCCTCACTGTGTGCGCACGCCGGTGCTGCGTGTGCCAAAATGGGCGTGACCACTGGAAAATGGGGGCATGTCAACATGAAGCGCCACCGTTTCTGGTCACTTTGGGAACATTCCTTTCCATTCCAGTTTGGATCCCAGGTATTTTAAATTAAGGAGAATGTAGTAGCTTGATATAGTCAGAATTCACTGGATATCGTTGTAGTAGCAGATAGCTCCATTGGTAAGGTGACTGGCTGCAAAGCATGAGGTGCTAAGTTCGAATCCTAGGTATGACTGGATTTTAGATTAATAGTCTTCCTTTGTAATAACTGATGGCACCATTGGTAAGCTGTTTGACTGCAAAGCGTGAAGTGACAGGTTCGAGTCCCAACTATGACTGTATTTTGAAATGTGAATATGACTGAAGGGGAGATGTGATCAGACGCAGAGAGGAGATGCCAGGACTCGCAGAGCAGGAGGCTAAATTTCCGAGGAACGCTTCTTCTAACGGCAGCTTCCTGATACGTTGCCCTGCTGGGCCTGCCACGGTGCCTAGGGCACATGCCCTGCTCACCCCGTCCTAGTTACGCCACTGGTCCTGGGTGACAAACAGTTGGATCTTTCTGTGTGGCCAGATCTGATAAGTTCAGGAGATAGGTTGATATGCACGTATATAGGCACCTTTAGATAACACAGACCTGCCTTTTTTTTATATGTTCTTTGCAGCAAGAGTAGCCATGTGCATACAGTACATGCGGTAGGGCTTATGTCATCAAAAAGCAAGTAGACTCTTTTTATCTCAGCCAAGTGTAATCAGTCATAAATGGCTGATGACTTGCACTTGCCCTTAAACACTTAACTGACAATTGTTTTTCCCAGTAAACTGCTCAGAAATTGTTGATTTTTTAATTAAGTTTAAAAATTATTTTTAATAATATATTAAACAGACTATCGCATCACTCCTAGAGGGTCCAGGGTGTCAGAACGGATCTCCTCCGGAAAAACCGGGGGAAGCAGCGGGGCGACGTGGTCGCATGTGATGCGACCTTGCCAGCTGAAACACTGTTAGCTGTGGACGCATCACATGCGATGCTGCCAGTTAACTGGTTAAGAGTGTATTTTCTAGAGATGAGCGGGTTTGGTTCTCAGAGAACCGAGGCCACCCGAATTTAGCATAACCAAGTCGAATCCAAGCAGGCACGGAGGTTCCCGCCTTACTCGGTTCTCGAAACTGAGGCAAAACCATAGAGATGGAAATCTCGCGGTTCACGAGCTTTCGTCTCTATGATCAACTTAGTATATAAGGGACCACGCGACAGACATTTCCACTCCGGCTGTGTAAAGTGAACAGGGAGGGTGGGTAGTGTAGGGCTGGGAGAGGTGCTGGTGCTATCTACTCTGTCCTGGACTGGTGACTGCTGATCCATTCTGGTCTTTGGTCACAGTGCTGTCACTGTCATTGTGCTGTCTGCTGAACCATTCTGGTCTCTCTGGTCACGGTGCTGTCACTATCACTGTGCTGTCTGTGCTGATCCATTCTGGTCTTTGGTCACGGTGCTGTCACTGTGCTGTCTGGTGATCCATCTGGGCTGTCTGCTGTGTCCTGGGCTTGTGCTGTGTCCATCTCTGGACTCCAAAAAAAAAAAGTGTATTTTTATATTTTTCTGTGTGTGCATGCGTGTTAGGCTTAACCACAGTAGTGCACAAGAGCCAACCTTGTGCTGCCCGACTCCAGTTGTTCAATAAAAAAAAAAACAATAAAAGTGTCACTGTCTTATAGATTTTTTTCTTCTGTGTGTGCGTGGGTGTTAGGCTTAACCACATTAGCGCACAAGATCAAGCGACTACAGTCATGTTAAATCCAAAAAAAAACAATTAAAGTGTCACTGTCTTATATATTTTTCTTCTGTGTGTGCGTGGGTGTTACCACAGTAGTGCACAAGATCCAGCGACTACAGTCGTGTTCAATCAAAAAAGAAACAATACAAGTGTCACTGTCTTATATATTTTTCTTCTGTGTGTGCGTGGGTGTTAGGCTTAACCACATTAGCGCACAAGATCCAGCGACTACAGTTGTGTTCAATCCAAAAAAAAAAACAATTAAAGTGTCATATTTTTTTCTTGTTTGTGTGGGTGGGTTTTTGGCTTAACCGTAGTAGTGGACAAGATCCGGAAAGTAATGCAAGTTGCAACCTTGTGCTGACAGACTCCAATTGTTCTTAAAAAAAAATAATACAATTAAAGTGTCATATTTTTATCTTGTTTGTGTGGGTGGGTTTTCGGCTTAACCCCATTAGTGGACAAGATCCAGCCAGCAACGCAAGTTGCAACCTTGTGCTGACAGACTCCAGTCGTGATCAATCGTTACTCTGGGGCCAAGGTCTTCTGGAGCTGACAAAAAATATAAATCATTTGTCGTTTTTTCTAATATTTTGTGTGTGCTCACGACTGCATGTGTGTTAATTTTGTAACCGCACCTTGGCTACACTATTGGTGATTGTGACACTGCTTCTAGACTGCAGAAAAATTATGGAGGGCTGTCACATGACAGGAGAGCAAGGCCAAGAACCACATGTTGTAGCTGCCGGCAGCAGTGCAAGGCTGTCAACTTCCTCTGCCCCAGGGCTTAAGTCACGCCATCAATATGGTAGTAATAGTAAAGCAGGTTTTACTGAAATTAAGAAAAAAAAATTGAAAGAATATTTGACTTTAGATAAACAAAAAATTGGCAATATGCCATTCACTACACGAAGTGGCAAGGAAAGGATAAGGCCTTGGACTTCTTACTTTATGAAGAAGAATGCTGATTCTTCTGATAGCCCTTCTGCTTGTAGTAGTAGTGGTGGTGGTCCAATTAAAAATGTGAAAGTTGTTAAGACAGCTCTGGAAAAACCAACTGTGTGCCCTGAGAAATCGAAATCACAAATCCCTGAGGAGAGTGCAAGTGTGTCTGCGGTTGCCATGTGTGAGCCCGACCTAAATATTAGTGTACTGGAGGATCCTCCAAGTTCCAACATTTGTGTGCCCTCTGTAAATGTGGGGAAGGGCAGTCAACATCTTGCACACGTAGTCATTGAGGATGCTTCTGTGGAATTGCACATGGAGGAGGAGGATATTTGGTGGATGAAGGCGCTAATTATGATGAGGATGTTGATGATGAAGACGTTGGTGTTGGTGATGAGGATGTTGATGCTGAGGATGTCCTTTGTGTAAGTGAGGCAACAGCTGTTGCCCATGGTTTGAAAAAGCCAAAGCCCATTGTTGTCATGCAGGGACAAAAGACAAAAAAATCTACTTCTCACGTGTGGAATTATTTCCATCCCGATCCGGACAACAGTTGTCAAGCCATATGTGCCCGTTGCCATGCAAGAGTGAGTAGAGGGAGGGACCTAAACCACCTAGGAACCTCCTCCTTGTTACGTCACTTGGAGCGCATTCATCAAATATCAAAGTGTACGTTGCCCAGTTCCTAAACTCAAAACGTAACAAGTCCAGTGTCACCTACCTGCTCCCTCTCTGTGAGATCCAAGCACCTTCGATCTCCAACACCAACACCTGCATCATCATCTACATCCTCATTCGTGATCGAAAGTAATTTAAAAAAACAATTGACTATTAAACAGACCTTGTCCAGTATCAGCTACCAGCAGTTTGGACCATAACATGCAATCTCCACCACCAACACCCTCATCATCAACCTCCTCCAAAAAATGTTTTGTGGGGGCCCAAACAAACCAAGCAGTTCAGCCACGAAAGTGTCAGACCTAGTCGCTAAAGTGATTGGTTTGTTAAACTGTGCATGTCCTTTTTAATATCCCACATAAGAGTGGGTGGGAGGGATAATTCCATCTTGCACCTCTTTCCTTTACATTTGGCACAATTTGGGTCATTGCCGACTGACATTATTATAGTTTATTAAACTGCCATCCTGTCTGCCACTGCTGTGTGGCAACGTTTCATAGATGTCTGATATTTTTTTAAACTGCCATGTGTTTGTGCCGCTGCTCTGTTGCTTACTTTAGCCAGCCAGCTCGCTGCAGCCTTTGGCCTGTATTGGTGAAAAATAGTGAAATCAATATTGTGAGCTGTGAGGTGGTTAAATATGCCTATAAATGCCTGAAAATCATTGTTATTAAGGTTAATAATACTATAGGAACAAAAACAGGCCCAAATTATGTGGTTTTAGCTGTTTTTATGATTTTTTGAAAAACATCCAGATCCAAAAACAAAACACGAAAACAAAACACGGAGGAAAAAAATCCAAAACCAGATTCAGATCCAAAACCAGGGGAGATCCAGATCCAAAACCAAAACACGGGGGTCGGCGCACATCTCTAGTATTTTCTTCCATTCCCTGTGACTTATCACCGACATATCGCCTTCTGTGGTAACAATTAAAGACACAGAAAAGACTCATTAGATTGTTCTAATGTCCATTTATCTCCTGGTTGGAAAATAGAGAAAGAAATAGAGTTAAGCTCATGGGAGGAGAGCAGAAGGCCACAAATTGAGCATTATGGGGCCTATTCATCTACCTGCTATCGGGGCAATTCCCCGTTCTGCCAAAGCCGGGTTCGGGGGATCAGAGAAATCCAACATATTGGACAATCTCAATTCCCGAATTCTGAATGTTGAGTCAGGGATTTTTAACATGTTGAATTTCCCCAGTGGATCGCTGATCATGGTTCGTTTTGATCGGTGTCAGCATAACGGGGAATCGAGCCGTAGAAGTATAGCCCATATTAGGTAAGGACAGAAGACAATCTTCCAATAGCACAAAGTATTTTCGGTGTGACCATTTGTATTATTATTTAATTGAGGACAGGACTGCATGTGATGGCTGTATGGTAAGGAATAATGACGGGCGGGATACCACCATCCGAGCGTTAGATAGGTACAGGATCCTTCAGCATTTAATAATCTGTTGAAACATTGACATCCAACACAGATGTGGATGTGAGCTCCCATAAGTTTGTGCTTTGTTAATATTGTACAAAGGCGTAGCTGTTAGAGCAGGGCTGATTAGGTTCCAAAAGTGTCGCTGGAATGTTGTATGTTTGTTGATGATCACTCAGAGGGAACTGCTTGCATCACTGTCCACAAATTAGTGTGCGTCCTCCAAACAGGCCAAAATCTGAATGATGGAACTTGCTGAACGGTTTTGCATGGACATGCACACAACACAGCAGATTTTCAAACACAAATGAAAATTAAAAAAAAACTTTAATGTGCTTTTTTTTTGTTTTTGAACACTCGTAATGATGAGCGTCTGCTTATGTATTATATGAATAAGAGGCTTAGGGCTAAATTTACTAATAGGCGGTTTTGATGTAATTTAGAAACCGCCGTAATTCAATTTCAGATTGATAGCATTTACTAAAAGTCTGTTTTGATGTCTAAACTGAACCCCGGCGGTTTCTAAATGACAATCCGCCATGGCGTGTTCTATTTGACGGCGGTTTCTATTGAAACCACTGTGTTTTAGAAGGCATTCAGCTGATTCATTTCCTGGGGCTTCAATTGGTGTGTAAACGCCTGTCAATTGACATTAGCACAAAATGCATAAATACTGTAGGCTATCCACTTCCTCTTTCACTCTGAGGTTTGTGAGGAGAATTAGAGGACTGACAGCTATTGTTATAGAGAGCAGAGATTTGATAGTTGAGTGTTGTTGTTTTTTTTTTTCCAACTATAATTTTTTTTTTTAAATGTCTACAAGATTGTAGATTTATTCTTAATTATCACATTATAGAATAATAGCTATTTAAACTTGTTTTTGCATTTCTGTAAAAAAAAAATTGATCTTAAGTCAGGTTTATAAAGCTGCTATTTACATAATTTTGCGGACATTTTTGCAATAAATATTAGCTATTCAAGTGGTTAAAAAGAGCAAAGCCTGCACAGATCATAGTAATCTGCGCAGTGCTTCTTCCAAACTCTCAGTAACTTCATCTGATTACGATTGTGCAAATAGTAGAAAGTATCAATTATAACACAATGCTGAAGGTTTGAAAATTAAATATAATCCCTTTATTCAATATAGCAATAAAATTGTGCAAAAAATCGTAAAAAAAAATTATTAAAAATAACCAGCATAACAGTAAATAATTTCATAAGTGTCAAAGGCTTTTATTGACAATTACATTAAGTTTATGCAAAGAGTCAATATTTGCAGTGTTGACCCTTCTTTTTCAAGACCTCTGCAATTCGCCATGGCATGCTGTCAATCAAATTCTGGGCCACATACTGACTGATAGCCGTCCATTCTTATCTTGGAGTTTGTCAAAATTTGTGGGTTTTTGTTTGTCCACCCGCCTCTTAAGGATTGACCACAAGTTCTCAATGGGATTAAGGTCTGGGGCGTTTCCTGGCTATGGACCCAAAATTTCGATGTTCTGTTCCCCGAGCCACTTAGTTATCACTTTTTCCTTATGGCAAGGTGCTCCATCATGCTGAAAAAGGCATTGCTCATTACCAAACTGTTCTTGGTTGGGAGAAGTTGCTCTTGGAGGATGTTTTGGTACCATTGTTTATTCATGACTGTGTTCTTAGGTAAAATTGTGAGTAATCCCACTCCCTTGGCTGAGAAACAACCCCCCACACGAATGGTCTCAGGATGCTTTACTGTTGGCATGACACAGGACGTAGACTTTTGGAGGATGGCCTGATGTCACGAAGAGCAGCAAAGAAGCCACTTCTCTCCAGGACAAACATCAGGGACAGACTGATATTCTACAAAAGGTACAGGGATTGGACTGCTGTTGATTGGGGTAAAGTTATTTTCTCTGATGAGTCCCCTTTCAGATTGTTTGGGGCATCTGGAAAAACGCTTGTCCGGAGAAGGAAAGGTGAGCGCTAGCATCAGTCCTGTGTCATGCCAACAGTAAAGCATCCTGAGCCCATTCATGTGTGGGGTTGCTTCCTCAGCCAAGGGAGTGGGATCACTCACAATTTTGCCTAAGAACACAGCTGTGAATAAATAATGGTACCAAAACATCCTCCAAGAGCAACTTCCCCCAACCATCCAAGAACAGTTTGGTGATGAACAATGCCTTTTCCAGCATGATGGAGCACCTTGCCATAAGGCAAAAGTGATAAATATGTGGCTTGGGGATCAAAAAAATTGAAATTTTGGGTCCATGGCCAGGAAACTCCCCAGACGTTAATCCCATTAAGAACTTGTGGTCAGTCCTCAAGAGGCGGGTGGACAAACAAAAACCCACAAATTCTGACAAACTCCAAGCATTAATTAGACAAGAATGGGCGGCCATCAGTCAGTATGTGGCCGAAAAGTTGATAGCATGCCAGGGCGAATAGCAGATGTCTTGAAAAAGAAGGCTCAACACTGCAAATATTGACTCTCTGCATAAACAATGTAATTGTCAATAGAAGCCTTTGACACTTATGAAATGCTTGTAATTTGACTTCCAGTATACCATAGTAACATCTAACAAAGAGGTCTAAAAACACTGAAGCAGCAAACTTTGTGAAAACCAATACTTGTGTCTTTCTCAAAACTTTTGGCCATGGCTATATATATATATATTTATATATATATATATATATATATATATATAAAATATATAGTGTGTGTGTGTGTGTCTTCAGCGTTAGACAGGGACATATCTATACCCTTTTTTCTGTCTTCTTCAAAACCCGCCTGCTGCAGGCAGGTCGAAATCCTGACACCTCGAGGTAAGTACCCTAACCCTCCCCTCTCCCCCCCCCTTAACCCTAACCCTCCCTTAGGGGTGCCTAACCTCCCCCCCTAATGCCTAACCCCCCATGGGTGCGTAAACCTAACCCCCGCCTTCCCGCACCCTAAACCTAACCCTCCCGGGGTGGTGCCTAACCCCCCCCCCTAGTGCCTAACCCTAACCTCCCCCCCCATGGGTGCCTAAACCTAACCCCCCCTCCCCGCACCCTAAGCCTAACCCACCCAGGTGGTATGCCCAGGGCCGGCCCTAGCCCAAATTTTTTGGTAAGCAAGTATATTTTTTGGCGCCCCCCTGTGCAATGCTCCTTTTACAGTGCCACCGGTAGTGGTCCCCCCCCTGTGCAGGGCCCCTTGTGCCCCCAGTAGTATTCCTCTTATATAGTGCCCCTAGTAGTAGTCCCCCTATGCAGTGCCCTTTATATAGTGCCCCCAGTAGTGGCCCCCCCCCCCTTGTAGTGCCCCTAGTAGTAGTCCCCCCTCTTGTAGTGTCCCCAGTGGTAATCCACCCCTTGTAGTGCCCCCCAGTAGTAATCCTCCCCTTGTAGTGCCCCCAGTAGTATTCCCCCCTGTAGTGCCTCCAGTAGTATTCCCCCCCTAGTAATCCCCCCCTTGTAGTGCCCCCAGTAGTATTTCCCCCTCTAGTGTCCCCAGTAGTATTCCCCCCTCCTAGTAAATCCCCCATGTAGTGCTCCCAGTAGTATTTCCCCCCCCCATGTAGTGCCTCCAGTAGTATTTCCCCCCCCCTTGTAGTGCCCCCAGTAGTATTCCCCCCCTGTATTGCCTCCAGTAGTATTACCCCCTGTAGTGTCCCCAGTAGTAATCCCCCCCTTGTAGTGCCCCCAGTAGTATTTCCCCCTCTAGTGTCCCCAGTAGTATTCCCCCCTAGTAATCCCCCCATGTAGTGCCCCAGTAGTATTTCCCCCCCCTGTAGTGCCTCCAGTAGTATTACCCCCTGTAGTGTCCCCAGTAGTATTCCCCCCCTAGTAATCCCCCCCTTGTGGTGCCCCCAGTAGTATTCCACCTTCCCCCGCCCCCCGCAGTAGAGACGTAATAAAAATAAAAAACAAAACACTTACCTGAAACCCGCTCCTGCTCCTGCTCCTGGTCCCGCTGTCGATATCAGCTCCTCCGTCCGCCGCTTTGCATTATGGGAGTGACGTCACGTCATGACGTCAATCCCATTACCCACTGTGGGAGCCGGAAGATGTCCAGCTCTGGCAGTGGGAGCAGCAGCAGCCGATGAGTGTCTGTCTGACTCTCATCAGCTGCTAAAGCAAACACACAGCTGCCGGCGCCAGCGGCTGTGTGTTTGTGCTGTGTAGCGCTGACCGAACTCAGTCTGCCCGCGGGCCACATGGTACGCAGCTGCGTACCATGCATAACGGGAGAACCGGCCCTGGGTATGTCTAACCCTAACCTCCCCGCCCTAGTGCCTAACCCTAAGTCCCCCCGGGGGACGCAGGATTTTTCCAGAGGGGTTTACACACACACGTACACACATAGATATGTCACACATTCCTTACCTTGCAGCAGCTGCGGGGATGGGACCTGGTAGCCTAGCACCATGTCATTAGGCTTCTCCCCCTAGCGGCAAATTGGCTCGATTCACGGGTCAATAGGGAGGGGGTGGAGCCAAAAGACGCAATTGTAATAGAAATGTGTCATGTTGGCAACCGCCGCCTCCTTATTAACCTGCGTATTGCAGCATTTTGCCGGGGGGGGTGGCTTAATAACATGGTGTCTGCTCTCGAGGCTGTCGGGGGATTTCTGAGTACTCAGAAACCCTCACTGCGTGCGCTACTGGGCTGTGTCACACCCCCTTCCATGCGGCCTCTGCAGCACGTGTATGGGCGGTCATCTGACCGTCTACACACAGCACGATGTGCAGATACAGTATATCTGTCATTGGCTGTGCTTCACAGCCGACGCGATATGTCTGTGAATGACATAGTTCACAGACATATTGTCTGTACACACTGGTCAACAGACACACGATATATCGGTGTTCAATCGAACGGCCGATATATCGGCCAGTGTGTACCCAGCATTAGTTTTTCAGAAAGTTAAAGGATAGAACAATAAATATACAGCCAAAATATTTCACATTTATTTCTTATACTAATGATATAATCGTGTAAAATCTGGAAGCAAAATGTCTTGTACAGTAGGATTGTTTGATGATGGCAAGCAGGAATAAAATTACAGAGATAGAAACTAAACAGGGCTTGATTCATTGTTGGAGAGCAGTATTGGAAGACAAGTATAAAATCCGTATTTGGTCATAAATACTGAGTTTTACTTGTCCTGGACGTGATGAGAAACTTTCTTAAACTTAATGAGGCAGGGAGGTTTTTGTGACACAACTTAATAAAATGTCATACTGGATTATTGTATCCATGTTATCCATACACCACATTGCCCTATTAAAAGTAAACAATAAAACATGTGCTTACATAAGGAAGTATGATGAGCAGGGTCACACTTAGCTGCTGGGCCCTCTGAGACTGTCTGTTATCTGCCGCCCCATCCCACAGACCGGCAGAATTAGAATGGGTTATAAAAAATGGTTTTACTTCAGTTTCTTATGCGATCACTTACCTTCCCCCCTCAGCTTCCGGTCATTATCACCCTCTTACTCAGGAGAGGGCAATTACTGCTTACCTACACCAGTGACAGCGGTAATAAAGTACCTCAGCCTCCTTCCTGAGACTAGATCAGACATGAACCTGAGACATCGCAGGTAATAAGAGTGAACAGAGCAGCATTAGGTCAGTGCATACAATCATATTACAAGCAGTAGATATGGATTGCACTGCCGTGGGTCTCCTATAGTTACCAGCTCTACATCCACAAACCAAACTCTGTTATTTCTTTGTTGCTTGTTTTATATGTTAAGTCATATTCTTGCCAAATGTTAGCCTAACATTTTAAAATCCCATCTAATATGTTTATATTGTAAGTAGACCTTACAGTATCCAAATATTATTTTTATAATGGATTGGGGTTTCTGACATGCATGCTAGCGGTGGTAATGGAGACACATGTCTAAAGTTGTAAATCAAGTAAAGCTAATGTTTTTTAAACACTAAATGCTGCCAATTAGAGGATTTTCTTTACTAATACCCCTTTTCCACTGCCCAAATAACCTAGGTCCTAGGTTATTGCCGGGTATACCTGGGTCGTGGCTCGTTGTAAAAGGGTCTGAGAAAAATAACCCCGGGTCGAGTGACCTGGGAATCCAACCCAGGTCACGACCAGGGTCGAACCCAGCAAGTACTCGGGCTACGGTGTAGTGTAAATGGCACAACCTGGGTCACCGTGACCCGGGTCATGCCTCAAACCAGCGGATTGGGTTCAGTAGCGTTAGAGAGGACGTAATCTTCAAGCGTCCACTGGAAGACCCGGGTCACAGCAGAAGACTCTGGTCCGGGGTGAAGGGATGGAGCCGGGAATAACCTGGGTCCAGCCGCCGGTGTGAAAGGGGTAAAACCCGGCTCTGATCCGTGCTCCTTTCGTGTGCAGTGTCCCGAGTTGGAGCTGGGTTTTTGGTGGAAAAGGGGTATAAGAGAGATTCAGAGGGCCTGATTCAGAAATGGATGCCACTGTAGCTGCGAAATTGTATGCATCCACCGGGATTTGTATTGCGATACCCATCGGCAGCTTCGCAAATCCAAGTGGTCGCAAATCAGTCAATTATAGAAGTTCTGAGTAAGCCTATGGTCGCGCAGAATGGCTGTGGGAACTGAGACACCAGAGCCATTTTTCACTGCGTTCTGGATCACTGCCACATGTTGAGACACACCCCTGAAAACGGTTGCAACACGCCTGTGTTTGAGTCGCCACCCTAGGTGCTGCCCGCAGTCTTTGCCTGTCAATCACTTTGCTAATAAATCCTTACTGAGAGCGACATGCGTAAACATCGGCATTACCTCCATCACTGCATCAGGCCCAGAGTTAGGTTTTTCTAAATGGCAGCTCTGTAATACATTGTAATACATGGTTTCTGAGACTCTCACTTTAAGGGGCTACATTTACAAAATGGCGGATTTGGTTTTCTGTCGGTTTTACAAAACTGCCTAGAAATCGCACTATATAATAAAATATCGCAGCACCATCAATGTTTTAGACCAAGCAAAGAATAGAATAGAAAAAAACCCTGATTTAAAAGCACTGTAAAACCCGCTCAAAAACAGCAGGTAAATGAATAGATTTTTACAGGCAAGATAGATTGACAGGAATAACATCCAATTGGGCTATGGAGGATTATGAAGCCCCTCAGCAGACATGACTGGTCTTTAACAGAAATACACAAAGAAAAATATCAAACACTGAAAAATAAAACACAATCACACCACCCTCATTCACACTGAAAACAAACACACCATGCTCAAAAAAATTCCACAATAGACTATAAAAGGAAAACACATACAGACATTAAATAGAACAAGAAACAAAGACAACTTTAAAGCATACTTGCCTACTTTTGAAAAAGAATTTCAGGGAGATTGTGAAAGCAGCACCTATGAGCGCGGTGGTAAAGTGGGCGTGTACTGCTACATCTCAGAGGCGTGCCATGAACTGACTTACATCCTATTGTAAATGAGCCCCAAAACACTTAGATCTACTTGTTGATGAAAACACACTGATACTTGTCAGAAAATGCATGTAGCCATAGGGATCATTGTGCCTTATAACCAATGCAGGGAAATACTAATGATCCCACTGGAATGTATATATCTGTTTTTATGTGTACAGTAACAGCTTCATAATTTGGGTAGGGAAAATCAGGGAGATTATCAGACTCTTCAGGGAGAGTTGGAAAGTATGCTTTAAAAAAAAAAAAAAATCACATTAAAAACAATCAGCAATAACTTGTATATCTTCCTACTGATACTTTCCTACAACTTTCTCCTTCTCCACCTACACTCCTCACTTACAGGCGTATTTATCAATATTATTTTTACTAAAATAATGTGAAAACGGGTGTTAATCGGCAATTGCAGCAGTTTATGTAACAAAAACTACTCCAAGCCCTTAAATGTGCATTATTTTAGTAATCAGATCACATTTCCCATTCTTGTAATGTGAAATGCGATCGGTTTCAGATTTAGTAAAAAAAATAGTGAAAAAATACCAGGAGAGAGCCCTGCGATAATAACGCTATCTGAAGATGGCATTATACAGTCGTTCTGCCCACCCACCCTTCCCCATTTTCCTTGCTCCTGCTCAGCCTACCCTGCCTGCTGACAAGGAAAGCAGAGCCCGGAGCCAGCTTCTGTGATTAATCTGTGTGTCTGATAGACCACAGGCTGATTACTCAAGAAAAAAAAAATTGGAATAATAATAATAATAATAATAAAAAAAAAAAGTTACCTGCACCAGGGGCTGGTGATCGGTGAGCTTCTCTGTTACTAACCATCGATGTTTTTGTTCCGATGATAGTGTTTTACCATTCAATGGTGGCCTTCTGATGGTAGCCACCATCGAATGGTAATCATTCAATGGTTTTCCAATGGTGACTTGTTTTCTTTCATTACTAATAGCTATGCTTCCCCTTGCTCCATCCTGGCTGCTTGTGTGCTGTGTCTGCATCAGATAATCTTCATGCTGGGTTCGTTGGAGGCTGTCTCTGACTGCCTCAGATACGTGACCCTCAGTCCCTCCCATCTCTAGGTTGCTGCTAGGCAACAGGGAATATTATTAGCTCTGATTGGCTCTCTCTGTCTCAGAGAGCCAATCAGTGTGTAGCCTTCACCTTGCAGCAGTAGCAGAGTCTCTCTCTCCTCCTCACTTCCTGGCTTAGCTGCCTGTAACACACTGACTGGATTTACTTCAGCAGCGAGCAGCCTCCCCATTACCTGTACCGGGGCATGCTGGACTGGAGCCGGACTGTCACTGTACATGTTACTATGTATAGGTAATAGTGTACCCGCCGTCCAGTCCCCGCAGCACAGCGTGGCAGCAGCGCTGCTACATACAGAGTACAGTGACAGTATGATGTATGTTTGTTTGCTGTTGCTCTGGCTCTGGGCCCCATCCCCAATCCCACCCATAATCGCACCCCCAATCCCTCCCCTTGCCAACAGCTCTGAATGGGGTTTTTGCTCATTTTCACACCAAATAAATAGTTTTCACCATCAAATTCTTATGATGCAATGGTTAGTTACCATCGCATCAAAAGTTTCAATGATGGAAGCCCCGCCATCATTTGATGCTGGGCTTCCGTTGTCCATTCCGATCTGTGACTCCAGTCAATTGATCGCTGGTCTCCTACTCCGTGACCACAGCTGACTGGAATCACGGGGCAGGAGCCCGGCATTCAGCTGACCAGAGTCACAGAGGATATCGCAGAGCATTGTGCAGGTGTTAGCTAAGTGGGGGGATTGCGTGGGGAGGTATACTTCTAGCCAGCGGCACAGTCCTGAGAAGTGCAGGGAAAGAGCTTTCTCACAAGCTCTGCCCCTATATGCTATATTTCATACATCCTTGCAATGTATTCAATTATCGCTTTGCGAATTTGGGAGATATTATCACATCTCATCCGCATCTGAGATGTGGATTGTGATAAACATGCCCCAAAAAGAGAGAGTGGCCAGCTTTATAAGACTTCAATTGAATGGTGCTTTCAGTGTGAAATAGGAGGTAGCCATTGAATGAATATGAGGTGAATTGCTTTGAATCTCCAGTGGTTGCAATAGATACCGGTGCCATACAGAACACACCACGGCGTGCTGTCATTTTTGTAATCCTGACGAGGAGCACTGGCAGATCATATTTAGACATCAAAACTGACATTTAGTGAATGCTAGCAAGTAGACATTAAAACTGCCATCAAACCAATTGCTTAGTAGATGTAGGCCCCGGTGACGCGTACGCCCGAGAATGGCCGGAGGGACACGAATCAGGAAGCAGTATAACCGCTGTTCCAGCTTTCACCAGCATGAGCTATTATTGGAGCCTGTTTCCTGGAAAGAGAAACAAACCCATAAGAAGCCAATTACCGCCAAGCCTGAAACCCTGAAGTAACCCTGTCTTCTCACAGCCTTAGTATACACAGCTGCACGTGCCCGACCAAAACGCTCTGTGAAGAAGGAACAGCAAGCATCATGCAGCTGATGAAATGGGACTCGCGTACCTGAGGCAAATAGGCTTTGGGGTTTATTTAGGAGGCGTTGGATTGTAACACCCAGTGCTTCTGATCCTGTTTGACCCTGGTGCTACTGACGGGACCTCATGAGAAATCAATTTCTATGCAGAAACCCATTTTGTAAATTAACTAAACAAGTGATAACCCTTCTCTTTGTCGAAAAAAAAGGGTTATTATCACTCTTTTGTAATTATACTACTTTATGGCTACATTTTCTGAATATTACAACAGGTTGAGAAATATAAACGAAAAATACAAAAACAAACCATAACTGCCATGATAGAGCAAGAAAAATATACCTGTCCACGTGAAGAGGAAAGTCCACACCACAAGACGAAAGATGTCCAAAAGTCACTGAATCCCAATACATCTATGCCTACGGACGTTTGCATGAAGGGCGAGCCGAGGGATGGGTGCACTGTGGAAGAGAGCGGGAAGAGATCTGTCTCATCACTGCTTCCCTGCTGTCCGGCTGCCTTGTGCATAGCCAGAACACCATCCAGAGGTGGCGTTATATTTTTACTTCAATATTAGATAAGTGAAGGTTTACTCTACTCGATAAATTGCGTCTTGGATTAGTCCCCACTGTGACTTATGGGAGCTGCAGCAGGATCTGAAACGCTTTGAAAAAGTTGGTGCATGTGGAAAATGAGAAACAACCTTTTGGCTTTGCTCTGGCTAAAATGCTGGACTTAAGCATTTTACCCATTTATAAACCGTCCCCTTAGGGCTCTATTCAGCACTAGTGTTGATGTTGTCTCAAATGTTTTCGGGCAACATCGACACAATCATTTTTATTTTATAATTTTTCCCCCACTATGCAGCATATAATATAAGCATAAGCAAACATTTTAATCAGTTTAAACACTTTTGAGAGGCAGGAGCTGGACACACACTTTCCGCTAAGCACAGTGCAGGGGGGTAGCAGTCGGGAAGCTGACGGACACAAACCCGACCGCCAGCTTCCCGACTGTCTAATCCCAGCAAGTGTCTAATGACAGGCGTTGATATCCCGACGCCTGTGATTAGAACTACGCTGGGAGCCCGACACCCGGCTTACCGATCGAAGGTAAGCCGGGCGCAGACAGCCGCCGGGGGGGGAGGTTTTAGTTTTACGATTCCCGGGAGGGACTTAGGGTTAGGCTACGGGAAGGGTTAGGCACCCCCGGGTGGAGGTTAAGATTAGGCACCCCCGGGGATTTAGGTTTAGACAGCGGGGAAGGGGAGATTAGGGTTAGGCACTTGGGGGAGGGAGGTTAGGGTTAGGCACCTTTAAGGGAGGGTTAGGGGGTAGAATTAGGTTAGTTAGCACTTACCTTTAGACGATCGGGATTTTCACTCCTATCGGGCTGCCGCTGTCGGGATTTGAACCGCTGGACATGCTTCTGGCGGTAAATCATACTGATTCCCTGCAGGGAAGGAGACTGGGGCGGAGTTTCAAGTTCCTGCAGTTTTTGTGATCATTTATGAGTTTTTGCATATAACGCCATTCTGAGATGACGTTCTATAAAGTTATTTCTATAAATTAAATAAAGTAAAGATTTATGGAGTATTTTAACTTTTTTTTGCTTGCTGAATAGCACAAAAATGTTAAAGCATATTACAATGTGATACTCTGCGTGATGGGTATTAACTGAGAGGATTATTGCGTTATCTTCTCCATTAACCCCTTGCTGAATAGTGATACCTTAATAACACTCGTTTCCGCATTATTTAAGTAATGTTCTCTGTAGATGATACTAAATTACCTATTCAAACCTATTGGGAAGCAGACCTTAGGTATGGATTGACGGAGGAAGATTAGACCCCTCTATTTACCAATGTATTTCGTATGTCTAAATGTATCAATCACTCAGAGATGTTGTATAAAGTTATCCACAGACTGTACTATACGCAAGACAAGCTACATAAAATCTGTCCAGATTCATCCAGGTACTTAGGTTTAGGCGCCCCGAGGGTAGTTAGCGTTAGGCTCCGGGCAGGGGGAAGGTTAGAGTTAGGCTTCGGGCAGGGAGGGTTAGGTTCAGGCACCAGTGTTTTAGGGTTAGGCACTAAGGGGAAGGGGTTAGGTTTAGGCACTTACCGGGAGGGTTAGGGTGCGGGGTAGGAAGGGTTAGTATTAGGGTACAGGAAAGGAGAGTTAGGGGGTAAATAGACAAAAGTTGGGTATTCCTGCGCACTGGAGTTTAGTGGCCGGGGTATGCAGCACTTAGATAAGAGGGTGCCAGCCCTCTTGGGGGATAATAGTAATAGTGTGGTATCTAATGCACTTTCCCTTGTGGTATACTAATAGTGTCTAGTAGTTATTGGATATATAACCCCTAGTGGTGTACAGATATAATCTTGCCATAAGCTGAATAATAGGCGCTATATAAATGGAGCTCCACTGAGCGATATGGCATATATTTAATAAGGGGTATAAAACATAGGAGTATACCATCTGTTCAATACATACAATGATATGCTGCAATGTGGTATTAACAACACAAACACTATGGATGGTTACACACAGTGGGAAATAGTAACAATGTATGAGATGGTAGTACGAAAGAGTTCAAACACTGATAGGAAGTGACAGGTGGCGTCTTTTACAGTGGATGCTAGCACTTAGTAATGTGGGCCACAAGTGCAGAGTACCTAGTTTGTGGGGACTTCTGCTTGCTGGCCATTTGGAGTAGTTTGGGCTTCTTGCCAGGGAACGTAGTACATGGCTCACCTAGTCCTGGTGGTCCGCTGGGCGTCTACCTGAAGCGTGGGTCCGTGGTCAGTGCAGCAGGGTTGGCGGTGTTCCCGACAGGGGTAAGCCGTGTGGTGGCTGCACCTTCCTCTCCTTGGGGTCGGCAGCTGTCAGGTGGTCTCCGATGGTTGCAGCGCTGTTCGTCCGGCTTCTGTGAACTTCCGGATGGAGCACGCCCTAGTGTCAGGTGCGGTCACGTGATCAGTTGACGGAGGGTAACCATACAGTGTTAGGCACAAGTTTTCAGTATGTGATCCAAACTCATTTCGGCCCTTAGGCCTTTCTCTGGGGGTGTAGTATCCTGACGGGTGGTCTCTACTTTCATTTCTAGGAGCATGTTGTCTTGAAATACCGTCCATCGGTATTTCATAACTATTCCATTTTGCCTTATAACCAATGCAGGGAAATGGCACTGATGATCCCATTTGAATGTATACACTACTGTTCAAAAGTTTGGGGTCACTTAGAAATTTCCTTATTTTTTAAAGAAAAGCACTGTTTTTTTTCAATGAAGATAACATTAAATGAATCTGAAATACACTCAATACATTGTTAATGTGGTAAATGACTATACTAGTTGAAAACATCTGGTTTTTAAAGGAATATCTACATAAGTGTATAGAGGCCCATTTCCAGCAACCATCACTCCAGTGTTCTAATGGTACATTGTGTTTGCTAAGCACGTTAGAAGACTAATTGATGATTAGAAAACCCTTGAAAACCCTTGTGCAATTATGTTAGCACAGCTGAAAACGGGTTTGCTCGTTAGAGAAGTTATAAAACTGGCCTTCCTTTGAGCTTGTTTAGTATCTGGAGCATCACATTTGTGGGTTCGATTATACTCTCCAAATGAAAAAGAGAACTTTCATGTGAAACTCGACAGTCTATTCTTGTTCTTAGAAATGAAGGCTATTCCATGTAAGAAATTGCCAAGAAACTGAACATTTCCCTTCAGAGAACAGCACAAACAGGCTCTAACCAGAGTAGAAAGAGAAGTGGGAGGCCCCGGGGGAACAACTGTGCAAGAAGACAAGTGCATTAGAGTCTCTAGGTTGAGAAATAGATGCCTCACAGGTCCTCAACTGGCAGCTTCATTAAATGGTACCCACAAAACGCCAGTGTTACCGTCTACAGTGAAGAGGTGACTCTGGGATGCTGGCCTTCTAGGCAGAGTGGCCAAGAAAAAGCCATATCTGAGACTGGCCAATAAAAGGAAAAGATTAATATGGGCAAAAGAACACAGACATTGGACAGAGGAAGATTGGAAAAAAGTGTTATGGACACATGAATCGAAGTTTGAGGTGTTTGGATCACACAGAAGAACATTTGTGAGACGCAGAACAAGTGAAAAGATGCTGGAAGAGTGCCTGACGCTATCTGTCAAGCATGGTGGAGGTAATGTGATGGTCTGGGGCTGCTTTGATGCTGGTAAAGTGGGATATTTGTACAAGGTAAAAGGGATTTTGAATAAGGAAGGCTATCACTCCATTTTGCAACGCCATGCCATACCCTGTGGACAGCGCTTGATTGGAGCCAATTTACTCCAACAGGACAATGACCCAAAGCACATCTCCAAATTATGCAAGAAGTATTTAGGGAAGAAGCAGGCAGCTGGTATTCTGTCTGTAATGGAGTGGCCAGCGCAGTCACCAGATCTCAACTCCATTGAGCTGTTGTGGGAGCAGCTTGACCGTATGGTACACAAGAAGTGCCCATCAAGCCAATCCAACTTGTGGGAGGTGCTTCAGGAAGTGTGGGGTGAAGTTTCTTCAGATTACCTCAACAAATTAACAGCTAGAATGCCAAAGGTGTGCAATGCTGTAATTGCTACAAAAGGAGCATTCTTTGACGAAAGCAAACTTTGCAGGACAAAATAGTTATTTCAAATAAAAATCATTTTTTCTAACCTTGCCAATGTCTTGACTATATGTTCTATTCATTTTGCAACTCATTTGATAAATAAAAGTCAGTTTTCATGTAAAACACAAAATTGTCTGGGTGACCCCAAACTTTTGAACAGTAGTGTATATATGTTGTTTCTCTTTTTCCAAGTATATAACAGCTACATAATGGGGAAATCAGGGAGATTGCTAGACTCTTCAGGGAGTTTGCTACTATTTCAGGGAGTCTCCCTGACAATGAGGGAGAGTTGGCAAGTACAGTATGTTGTACCATGCTTTTTTTTCAATAAAAATGTATTGAGTAAAATAGAAATATATTAGCCTTTAAAGGAATAAAGATTGTGTGTAAACCGTATTCACGTGTTAGGTATTTCACTGGACAGTTACAGTAATATAACTGGGAACCAGGAACCAGGGATCCTGGTTCCTGTCTAATGTTACAAGGGAGTCCCAAGCAGGCTGTAATTATACTATGATCTGTTAGGTGTCTGGCTTCAGCTTCAGTTCTTGCACTCTACAGAATTCAGAAAATCTGTATTGGAGTGCGTCTCCTTACTGCTGACAGATTCCAATAGCAACCATCTGTATTGCAGAGAAAAGCACAGTAATGGCATTAACCCAACATCATTGGGGTTTTGGACACCCAGCCTTTCAAATAAGTAAATTTAACCAGTCCAGTCGTCAGTAAGAATTTCCTGTGCCTGTCTATAGAAAGCAGTAGCTCAGCAATCCCTTTCACTGAGTGAGGGGTGCAACGGGAAAGCTCATTCTGGTTTGTTTCCTAGCTGCTCTTTACATCCCCAGTGCATGGCTTCAGCCTGTGTTATCTCCCAGGCACCAAAGCTTAATGTCAGGATGCTGACTCATAGCTCTTCAATAGAACTGGCATTTTATTGCTAAACTCTGTCCCAACTTAAAGCTCCCATCCTGAATTTCTGTCTCTCCACACTGCATGCTCTTTATACTGTACATTGGCTACGGGCTACACATACGCTATTTATACTGCAGTATGTCCTGCCAAGTGAATAGAATTATGAACTCCAGGTGTATGTTTTGTGGAAGGGAAAATAAAATATATTATCCAAAACCCAGCCAGTGTTCCCAGTGTAAATTGTTCATAGATCATGTCTTATACACATTTCACTGGATATGATCTCGTTTCCATTTTTAGTGAAGCCTGTTTAAATATGCTTAATGTATAAAGTGTCTGTTCCAGGCCAGAGGTCAGACAGTGGCAGAAGTGATTTTACGACAAGCTTTTCCTTTTTGTGCTCTGTCACTATACTAAATATCGGATTCCCTGGGTGACCTAACTAGATGAAACCAACTGACAATCAGTTTGTGTGATTGCCCCATGTAAATAGATTTCAGTCTATGCACCCCAAGCTTTAGCAGTTAGTATTGGGTGCAGGTCCATTTCCAGCTAGGTGTACCTAGGTCATTGTTAATGGGGTGCCAATGGTTGTCTGACAGGCTGTACTGTACCAGGGTGCCTATCTCGCCCCACTGATTTGCTCCTCCTTGGGTCTCTCATGGATGGAAAAATATATTTGCCCAGTAGAGACTAAAATGTAACCTTTATTTTCTTACAACAGTTTTCGTACTGTATATAGCACTTCAATCCTTCTGAAACATTGTTGTACAAATTTGTGAACATTTAGGTTTCTATTTACTAAGACCCATTTGAAATTATGTGATAGAAAATCTTCTTTACGACTATTAATCAAATAAAGTCATCGTAGCAGCTGAGCTACACTTGAGTCGACTGGCCCGGCAGTGGTAGAAGGTCAGTAAATTGTCTGTTAGCACATGAGTGACCTGGATTAGCGGCTCCTGTACACACAATGGAACTGGAGACCCGACTCCAGCTTTCAGCTCCAGATTCAGTTAAGAAATTGCTTTATTTTATTTTTATTTTAATAATAATGTCTTCCTGTGGGAAACTGCGGCTTACTGAGATGGCATTGGAAATCGGAGTACAGCAGTGGTACGTGTATCGGAGCTGCCCATGCCGTATAGGGGCATAGTTATGAAATCCATGAAGTGTTAGCATCCCCTGGATGTATTACAGAAGTTCTGCAGCAGATATTAGAGATCGCAATAGCAGCCCCCATAGTAGCATATAGGTTATATATCGCTGTCTGATACCTGCACACATGTGCAGTAGGACCAGCAGCATAAAGTGATCACTTGACTTTACACATTGCAGGCACAGGTTCCTATCAGAGCTCCTGTCCCTTTTATGTGATTTTTTTAATACATCTGGGCAGTACAGAATTTCTTATTTTCATGGAATTCGGTGATGAATTCTAATCATTGAGTTTAAAACCCGATAATCTGCCCCAGTTCGGGATCTTCATCCTGTCGGGCATCCGCTGTCGGGATTGGTATTTCAATCCCATTCCATTACAATGGCACTTGTCTCACAGAAGAGCTACTGTAGCACAAATTGGTGAAAAAGTTAATGCTGACTATGATAGAAAGGTGTCAGATCACACAGTGCATAGCAGCTTGCTGCGTAGCCACAGATTGGTCAGATTGCCCATGCTGACCCCTGTCCACCACCGAAAGTGCCTACAATGAGCACGTGAGCATCAGAACTGGACCATGGAGCAATAGAAAAAAGTGGCCTGGTCTGATGATTCACATCTTCTACATCATGTGGATGGGCCAAGTGCATGTGTGTCGTTTACCTGGTGAAGAGATGGCACCAGGATGCACTATGGGAAGAAGGCAATGTGGCAGAAGCAGTGTAAGACTCTGGGCAATGTTCTGCTAGGAAACTTTGGATGCCTTTCATGTGGATGTTACTTTGACACACACCACCGACTTAAACATTGTTGCAGACTAAATACACCCCATCACGGCAACGGTATTTCCTGCGGCAGTGGCCTCTTTCTGCAGGATAATGCGCCTTGCCACAATGCTAAAATAGTTCAGGAATGGTTTGAGGAACCTCTCACAGAGTACATGGTGTTGACTTGGCCTCCAAAATCCCCAGATCTCTATCCAACAGAGCATCTGTGGGATGTGCAAACGGATCTGCTGCTAATGTCTTGGTGTCGGATACTGCAGAGCACCTTCAGAGACAGGGTCGGGACCGGCCATCTTGCTGCTAGAAAGGCTGATGGCCTGAACCGACCTGAAAGCCTGGTTGAGCAGCTCCACCTCCCAGTGCTCTGCTCAGCCAGCATGCACAGACGGGGCATGGCCTTGTGGCATGCCCCATGAGACCCTTTTATGCGTCTACGGCGTGTGTGCACAGTGGGATCCTGAGACTGAAACACATCCCCAGTCCGTCCCTGTTCAGAGGTCTTGTGGAGTCCATGCCTCAGAGCATTTTTGGTGGCACGAGGGGTCTTGCACAATATTAGACAGTTGGTTTTAATGTTATGGGCTGATCGGTGTAAATCCTGCTATTTGAAGGATTTAGGGCTTTTTGCCTATGATAAATAGACCCCTTAGTGCGAAAGTTCAAACGAAAGTGCATGGAAAAGTCTGTGCCCCATATAGAAAGACTGAGGGCCTCATTCAGAGGCGGTCGTAGGATGCAAGCGGTCGTTCTGAAACAGGGCGGCCGCTTGCATCCTGAACGGCCGCCTCCATGACGGTCGTTAGGCTGTGGGTTAACACCCACAGCTCTAACGACCGACAAGGGTGATGGTCGCGATGGTCAAGACCATCGCGACCATCGGGGCTTACGACGAGACCCTAAGGTAGGGTCTCTTCAACCTTAAGCCCCAGGGAGCTTCCTGCTCTGATCGAGCAGGAAGCTCCCCACTGACATCACTGATGATGTCAGTGGGGCCGCCCCCAAACAGCAAGCGTTCCTACTGGAACGCCTCCGTTTGGCCAGGCACGCCCCCGGCCCGCCCAGAAAACGGGGCGAGCTGTCACTCAACATCGACATCTCGCCCCGTCTACGACGAGACCCCTAATGACGGATCACCCGTCGTTAGCCGGGTCTCGCGCATGCGCCCGACAGAGCCGGCTCCGTCGTGCGCATGCACTGTGGGGCAACATCGAGTTCTCGACCGACTCCGAATGAGCTCCAGAATGTGCTAAGAGTCAATGTTATTGGACAAACTGTTACCCACCAGCTGTGCAGAGGTGAAATAGATGTTGGCATATGCAGTGCAGTATTAGCAGAGTTATAAGCTGAGATTGAAAGAGATATAAGAGAAGACAAATGGTCCAAAGTTGCATCCACTCATTCTGCCCCATCCATATCACTACTGCATGTTTTATGCCTCTGTACTAAAGCTGGCCAAAGAGCAATGATATCACTTAATTTTGGTATATTGGCTCTATATATCCATGTATTTTTCCCAATACAAGTTTGGTACCCCGGAGTGCAGGGCATTCCACAGAAGTTCCAAGACTTCTTACCTGCTGTGGTGCCCAGGTGAGGAGAGCTAGAGGGTTTGGCATACATGACAAAGCGATAATGGTAGTGGAGCATATATCACATACATAATGCTAGCCGTGTGGTTTTCATTTGTTTTGCCTGTGGCTCCTTTTGGCCCCTAACCAGCCAGTTTATATCTGATGATATCTGCAGGGGAGGGGAGCAGGGTAATCCTGTGTTTTGGCACCTACTTTCCATTGATAAGCCAGACACCACATTGTTTCTTTGATCCATGAGTGGGGTGTTGGATTTCAGCAGGGGGTGGGCTTCTGTGCATCTGCATCTGCTTTGGATCTAATTTAGAAATTGCAGTAATTGAGTGGGCATTTTGTGTTCACTTTTTTTGGGACCTTATTCTTCTCCCAAAAGATAACCTAAAATGGTCTGGCTTTTCAAGCAGGATTAAACACGAAATCTCTCCAGAGAGGGGTGTGAACGTTTCCCTCTGGCTCCTTATTAATAGCTGCCAGCAAATGTATGGTATCAGACAGGACTTTTGTAAGGACACAACAATTGTCTGAGTGAGCTTCTTGTTACAATGGCTTTTGAAAGACACTCAGGTAAATAAATATTCCTTAGGATTTAGTGACATATAGATAAGATATGTGCTAACTAGTTATCAGATGTTTATCGTTATAATGTCTCAAAGATTATAACCTAGACGGTGGCTATCGTAATTAAATGGCTGACATTTATTTTGTTTATATTTTATATATACGATTAGTCTACAAATTAGCTGTGGAAATGTCATCACTTTTATCTTTATAGTATACAGGGTCTGGTATGTAGGCTTTCTAAACGCATAGTACGAGTATGTCTTTAAGGCAGGATGGTTAGGTGAAGGCAATGCTTTATTTTATTGTCAACTCTGCTGCCACAAAGATCTGAATACGCTGCAGAGCAGTAGCGTTTCCTTATGTGTTAATGTGCTAGTTATGTATCCCATTCCCAAGCCTGCTTCCCCATACAGTCATTGTCCTTTAGTAGGATGCAGTGAATGACTGAGGAATACAGGATCTGCCTCTACCAGTGTTGTACTCTTCATCATCCTTTATGGTCCTTTCCGATACAGTTTGGGATAAATGTTATACTGTTTGCTGGCTCAGTAATTACTATCACAGAATTTTAACAATTTAATCAAGAATTCAAGCTGATAAGTTTTGGTAAAATTTTTGTCATTTTTTCAGACTATAACAAATGTTTTTTTAAGGGGGTTAATTCATTTGTCAATAAAACATTTGTTACCGGTTAATTGCATATGGGTAACATCACCCGGCTATCTAATGCTATGTATGGGAGCTTACAGACTCCCATTCCTCTGAGAACAGAAAGCCGACCAATCCAGCAGGGAGCTCTGTATAGAGGAGATAGGATGTATGTTGATGAGGATAAATTAGGTGACCTCTGTCCCCCAGAAAAGTATTGTCTTCATGTTTCTCCTTATTCGCCTTCATTGTATACAATTGTTTCCTGAGTTTATAATGCTTTAATAAAATACATTACACATGCAAGTTACTTTTGTATATATATCACATTGAATGGAAAAAACAGTGGGGCTGATTATGAGTTTAGAGCACAGGTTCTCAATCTCGGTCCTCAGGACCCCAAACAGTGCATGTTTTCCAGGTCTCCTCACAGTACCGGAAGTGAAATAATTAGCTCCACCAGTGTAACTTTTAAAATGTGTCAGCGAGTAATGAACACACCTGTGCACCTGCTGGGTGACTTGGAAAACATGAACGGTGTGGGGTCCTGAGGACAGAGTTTGGTTTAGAGCAACAAAAAAAAAAAAGGAGTAACTGCATCTGGACAAACCATGTTGTAATACAAGGGGTGCAAATATATAATTATTTTTTTGCATGCATGGTAAATACTGGCTGTTGTTGCATGTAGCCCACAAATGCTGGGCAGCTTTATTCTTACACTGCAATTTAGATTTGAGCTAGGGCACACCCCTCCCAAATCAAACTCTCTGCACATTGTGCATTCACCCCACCTGCAGTGCTCCATGGTTTTACCAAGGTGTAAAGTTACTTCTGTTTTCTTGCTTTACTCCCAACTCAGAATCAGAATCTTTGATAAAAACAATACATAAATGAACTGTCCTCAGGCATACGCCACAGAATAAAATAACATTTTAGTAATTCATTTTCATATCCAACATAGGGCTCAATTCAATGCGAGTAAGTGCAGCTATATACGGTAGTATATTCCAAATGATCCTGTATATAGTAGCTTAATATTGGGCATAACTATCATTTGAAAACAAACAAATAAATCATACTTGCCTACTTTTGAAAAAGCATTTCAGGGAGATTGTGAACGCAACACCTATGAGCTCAGCGGTAAAGTGGGCGTGTACTGCTACATCCAGATGTAAATGAGCCCCAAAGCACTTAGTAAATCTACTTGTTGATGAAAACACACTGATACTTTTCAGAAAATGCATGTAGCCATAGGGATCATTGTGCCTTAGTATCATTTCCCTGCATTGGTTATAATGATCTCAGTTGAATGTTATCTTATTATATACCAGCTTCATAATGGGGGTAAGGTGCAATCAGGGAGATTATTAAGGTGCCCACACACATAGCGATGTGTTCCCGATCAGCCGATTTACACAATTTCCCCCTGAACTCTCCCCGGGAGCTCCCCGGCAGTCCTGCACACGATTTGGTATGAAAAGCTGCCAATGTGACACACGATCTATCGTGCCTCCTAACTACTCCAGTGCATCCTGACTTGAGATTGTCAGATCTGCCCTACAGCACGGCAGATCTGAAGATGCGGGTATGCGCATCGCATCGTGATCATGAGTGGGGACTCACGATTTCTTCACGATTTGGCCATATTTTACACGATCAGTCCTTCCAATGCATCGGAATCGGCCAGATTGGGTAAAATATCGCTATGTGTGTGGGCACCTTTAGACTCGTCCGGGAGATTGCTACTATTTCAGGGAGTTTCCCTGACAACCAGGGACAGTTGGCAAGTATGAAATAAATGTTGCAGTAAAATCTATTACTTGAAAGTGGATCTGTCACCTACACATCAGTTTTCTGAGCTGAACCAGTTTATAGCATGTTTGCTAGGAACCAGTGACAGGCATCCCTCATTCATGAGGTACTGGTCACTGTATAACTCCATAGGTGCAGAGGATGTAGCTGCTTTTAGGTTACATAACTGGGGAGGGCCGCCTTTCCTGTCATAGCCTGTACCAAAACTTGCCATGGGGTGCGCAAATGTTGTTTATTAAGGCCTAAAGTTTCTGATGGCTCCCCGCCTGCACCTTAGGTGGATATAAACATGGATAATTCTGTAGGAACTGTGCACAATACTATATGTACGGAATATGTGAGGATGGGTAATGTAACTATATAGACAGAAGGCATAATGCCCATAATGTTTTAATTAAAGCACCTATTGCACTTCTTTGTCATTCATCTTACTGTACTTACCACACAGGCCCAGGCCACTCATCACTTATACTGAGATTATACAGTATTGAAGGCAAAACACAAATACATATCTGGCTCACTTGCTATAGGTAACCTGACGTGACCAGACTGTGCAGCGTAATAACTCTATAACATCTGTGCATGTGTCTCCAGCTCTCCACATTCCGCTCCTATTGCGTGTCCATAAAACTACAGGACATTTGCTGGTATGCCATAAAGTATGTGTATAGGAAACATAGAGCAGACATTATTTACAATAATTTAGCTCCCTTCTGCCTGTGTACATCAGCTTTTCTGTGTATCATATGCAACACAACATTCGGGGGAGATAGAATGTACCAACCAATCAGCTCCTACCTGTCACTGTACAGGCTATGTTTGAAAAATGGCAGTTAGGAGCTGATTGGTTTGTGCTTTATCTCTCTTCAAGGCTTAGTACATCTACCCCTCCAATGTGAAACATGTCACAAGGACACCTCATTTGTACAGCTGATTCTGGGCCTGATTCAGAGCCGGACGCTATTTGCGAACGGTCGTTCAGAAAAAGGGGCCGGCTATTTAAATTGAGCGCTCACTCTTTGTCTGAGCGAGTGAACGAAATATGCGCTCGCTATTTGGTAAAGACGCCCCTGGCCGCTCGCATCCTACGTCATCTCCGCTATTTGATTAATCGAGTACATCGAAAGGCGTCTGAACTGCTCACAGTGCTTGTGGTTGGATTTTCCTACCGCAATCATGCGAACAGTTCAGGCTAAGAGACAACCAAGTGACGTGGCCGATGACGCTGCTTTGTAATTATGCACACCATTAAAACGCCCGTTTTGACCTTTTGGCACGCCTGCGTTCGGATCTCCACTCCCCGTTTTCAAGCACCTTCCCCTGTTACCACCCACAAACGCCTCATTCTGTCACTCAAATTAGCAGGCATTCGCTATTTTGCGAGCACACAATTTCCGACCGCAATGACTGGTTCGCACATGCGTATTACAACCCATGCGCATGCGCAGTTGTGCGAACATCGCTCAGAGCGAACGAGCGGCTCTGAATCAGGCCCTCTATTCCTTACATGCTATTTGGCAGTGGGATGCACCAAACCTGTGTTTGCATATAGTGGGTGTTATTTAGGACATATAGCTTATTATTATTCATGTCATTGGTGAAGTTAATAATACATCTTAGGATCTGTCCATGATCACAGATTACATCTGCCCAATCTTCTGTTAGTATTCAGGGCCCAGCATTGATAGTGCTGGATCCAGGGAGGAGAGGACAGACACGCTGTAGGTCATTTTTCAAAGTTCAAACTGTCTGCTGGGTAACCGCTGCCTATGGCCCTGTCCTGCAATGCAGCTTCACTTATGCACATGTACAACAAACAGGAAACACTTGGCAGAGCATACACTAGGACTGTCCGTGTAAATCGCCTGCACAGAGATGATGCTGGACGGAGCAGCATTTCACCAGTAGAACAAGAAAGTGTATATCAGTGACGGGGGTGATGCTAGTAGTAGGGGATTGGACTTTGATGTGATATTTGCGCAGTGCACCTCTGGAGATGTTCTTTTCCATTCTACCACCCATAAAGCGCACTACTTCCAGCATGCGGAGGTCTCTCCCCAGAATGGAGAGTCGGTGTGTGTGCTTTGTAATGTATATGACCCCCCCCCCCCCCCCCCAGTCACCAGCGCATCACGTCTCTATAAGACAACAAATGTGGTATAAGTAGATGATGACTGTAGTTGTGCTGCACATCAGAAGGTCGCCAGGACTGTGATGTGCAGTTTGGCTGCTGGTGACATTAATAAAGGTCACAGTAGCGCTCTGTTTCTAGCCTTTTATCTTTTAACCCCTTCTGTAATGGAGCTGCCAGCATTTCATGGCGCTTCCCCTCACTTTATTTAGTAGTCGGTGACAGGCAGTTATTTTGAACACTTGAGGAACAAGGCCAACTAACTTTCCTATGGTGTTAGGTTACAGCCTGTTATTGGCTATTGTATGGATATTAGCGCTGAGAGACTTTCTATGCACAGTTGTCAGCTGCTTTAAAAAATGTTCAGCAGGCATCCTGCATCTGCTCTGTACAGGCACCTTACCATGATATACATTCTTATTCATCATATAATGACCAGTGTGTGTAGCTTGCGGTATGTATTATGTTATATTACTTACAGTACATCACATTTGTGTTTCACCATTTAACATAGCACTTTGTGCATGTATATTACAGAGTAAAGTAAAAAGTAGTGTACATTGATATTTATTTTGTTTTGTGGCAAATCATTTTTATTGCATCAACTAAAGGGGCCGATCCATTAGCAGATCTTTTTCAAAAGATGAAAAACAAAAGATTATCCCTTGAAAATTCCTGGGGCTGCGGTGACAGATATCTATCATGTACATGACAGATTTTTGCAAACGACGAACGATATTGCATGACATCATTCAGCGGGTGGATTTTTTTTAATGTTTCTATTCATTTTCATTAAAAATATCGTTCATCGTTCACCGCGACAGATATTTCTAATAGCTGTCAGCGATAATTGACCAACATGTTGGAGAGATAAAAGACAAAATTTGTCGGCCGCGGGAGTGCGCATTTTCATCGTTCAGAGCCTATCCATTAGCAGATAAATTGAACGACTGAACGATAAATCGTTCATCGTTCAAATTTATCTGCTAGTGGATAGGTCCCTTCAGTGTGATTCCATGGTTTAATTGTGAGAGCATTGTGTTACAGTACATTAGATGCACACTAGTATCATTGGTTGCAGGAGATAAGGGATCCAGACCCTATGTATATAGGCAAAGCCGTAACTAGACTTTTTGGTGCCCTGGGACAGAAAGAGCATTGGTCCCACCCCCCCCACCCCCCTTCATTTTTCAAAGTGGAATTTAAGGCACTCATCCGAAAAAGGTGCGTGCCTTCATGGGGAAGGGATGTGACACATCTGATTTGTCCCGTATGATGGTGATTGGGTAGCGATCCCTTTGTACCAATGTTATCCCAGTGTCACTCCCAATACAGTGTGCATCCAATGGCTGTAGTGATGATACACAATAATTATGCAGTATAACTCACCAACTGTAGATGTAGCAGAGCACTGGTGAAGCTGGAGCTGGTAGTGTAGGTCACCGACTGAGGTATAGAAAGAGTGCTGTAGTGTATATGCAGCAACTATTAGCGGCAGGGAGGTCCGGGTATGTACCCTGTATGGCAGCTGAACTCACCGGTAAATGTACTGGAGGTTTGCTGGTAACACCTTTGCCGGGAATCGGTGGCCGTGTTCAGGGCTATCAGAAATGATGTTACCCACTATACATGTAACAGACAGGACAACCCCCCCCCTCTCCTCCCAGAAGCCCCCCTGTCCTGTTGGAGAAAAAGCACATGCTATGATGCCCCTTGCCACATCTCACATATATATAGAACACCTTTATACACTGACAAGGAGGAAGGCTCCTGTAGGCATATGTGCACTTTCAGTTACAAACTCCTTTATTTAATACAAACATTTCTCAATACTGTCATACTCTGGACTTGCATCTATCACCTCATACATGGCAGTCAGACACCTTACACATGAAGTTATTTGTTTGCAGGCTTCCTCGCAGGAGCAGATATCTCAATGTGTAAGGTGTCTGACTGCCATGTAAGAGGTGATGGGTTCCAGTCCTATGTGCATTAAATAAAGGAGGATGTGACAGAAGATGCATGGGGAGGGTGTATCAGAGAGGAGATTCATATCCACGGCATCTCCTGGCCGCCTCTAAGAAGAGGAAGCTCCAAGTGAGAATCAGGGCCTTAACTAGGGGTGTGCGGCGGTGCGGCCGCAAAGAGCTCTGGGGGCGACACCATCGCTCAACCACGGCCTCTGCATCTGGATAGCAGGGTGCCTGGAATGGGGACCGGCAGCCAAAATCTCTGCAGCACTGCCGCCTGGTGCATCCTTAGTACGCTTCAGACGTGCACACTGCTGATGCTCTGGGCTTTGCTGTAATCACCAGCAATTCTGGCCCCGCCCCCTCAGCATGGCATCACACGGAGGGGGCGTGGCCTGCACCAGGAGTGCTAGTTACAGCGCTGGTGAGACTGATTATAAACACAGGCACCTCTGAACAGCAGTGCCCTGCGGTGCCATGGCACATGTTGCACCACCCTAGTTATGGCATTGTATATAGATGACAGATTATATTTCCCACATCCCTGAAGGCTGAATATTGTGTTTTACAGCAACAGATTTGAAAGTGGGATTGTGGAAATCATTTGCTCCTTTAGTTTATTAGCAAATATGTCTTAAATGGCAGGAAGCCTTTTTAAGGTAAAAAGCAAATGAGATTGTGTTTTGTGTAGTTTGTCCTGGACACAAATGGCTAAGTTTTGCCTTGCCTTAGTGCATGAGAATGCTCCTTCCCAATAGAAGTACATAGCAGATGAATATCTGTTGATAAACACTTCATAACAGACGGAGCAGCCCACATGCTCATCCCTCTTACTGACCCAATGCACATTCCATCATTGTATCTGTTTAGCTTTATAGTGAAGGATTAATCCCATTGCTGTAAGGAACTGGATGCTGGACTAAAATAGCTGATTTTGGAACTAGTGCAATCTATTAATCCACATCACATTTACAGACAACAGACCGTTTTACTGCCTCTAGTTCCTGATTTATCCAAGTGCTCACGAGGGACAGACAATAGTCCTGATCTTTAAACTTAATTATAAAATAGGATGTTGCATACCTACCTTCGGTACGGGTGTGGGTAAAAGCTGGATCTATACAAAGTATACTGAAAAAGCTGGAACCACACACTAAAATCAAACACACCCATAAATCAGAAAAGAAGTTGTAGATACAAGTTCGATAGTAATTGTGAACGCACCAAAGCTTCCAAAATAACTCTGCCACTAACGATCCATGGTAGCATGTGATGCATTTTTTTACAGAGTTAACTGACAAATCACCGTATTCTGATACAGCCACAGGTTTCTATACAATTGACTGTCTGGCAGATTGGAATGATTTCCCAGCATCCAATGTTTATACTTGCTAATCCCCCCTACTTCAATTATCTTTACAGGTCCACGCCACTATACCACGGGCACAATGTCCGAGCGCTTTGACTGCCATTACTGTAGAGCCCCTCTCCAAGGGAAGAAGTATGTGGAGAAGGACGGACACAACTGCTGTGTAAAATGCTTTGAGAAAATCTGTGCCAACACCTGTGCCGAGTGCAGGAAGCCCATTGGGGTGGATTCCAAGGTGAGAGAAGGAGGCGGGCATAGGAGCATACAGATAATGTACAGTTACATTGCCAGTCACCCGGAGACTAACCAGAAATAAACTCACTTATATCTGACGCCTACTCTGGTAGAAGAGAATACTGATGAGTATGGGCTTGTTCTGGCTGCAGCAATAAATGCTTTACTTCCTCTAATGTGGAGTAGCAGGATTGGAAGCAGGCCTGTTGCTACACAGGCTCTCTGTTATGGCAGAGGTTCCCAAGCTCCGCTATTACAGTCCAGGTTTTAAGGATATCCAAGCTTGAGTCTGGATGGTTAACTCAAATTGACTGAGGTACTAATTAAGTCATCTGTGCTCAAGCATAGATATGCTTAAAATGTGGACTGTAATGGCAGAGTTTGAGAACCTCTGTGTTATGGGCTTCTTAGGGGCACATATACCAATCACATTTAGCCAGGTATTTCCCTACTGTGGCCTGTCTGTTATAGGGGTAACACTGTAACCTACGGATTGCCTGTGTCACCTCTGGTTCTGACTAAGTGGTCTACATCACCCAATCAACAGGCACTGACTTTGGAGGATGTTTTGTATGTTTAAAGCACTAAAGGTGCATACACATGTAACGATTTTGTAACCAACAATTATCTGTCAGATTTTCCCTTTTGTGGTATGTGTCTTGTGACTATATAGTAATGTAGCAAAGTGTAAATAACAGAGAATTACAGGCTAATCTTTTCACACCTTCACAAATTATCCTACACACACTTTCTATTTAATTCAACCTGTTAAAATTATCTTTCAAGAAAAGCAACCCTGGCAGTTGACAGTATCTTTTAAAAACTTACATATGATATGACACCATGCTGCACAGAAGGCAGGACCAGTCCACAGAGCAGTAAGGCAGAGCTTTTGAGTTCTAGGTACACATTTATTTGTCCATGTGATGTGCAATACTGCCATCCAGTGGTAACACCCTAAAAAGTCACTGGATTCATTATTTTTAAGTGTTGATTAGCTTTACAGTGAAATGTAATCATTCATGTCAGACCATACCACATTATTACAATTAACTGTAGTAATGTTAACGTGACAAAAGAAACAAGAGCCATGGTTGATTTTCTTTTAGCAATCAGAATAATGACTTTTGCTGAAACATAAATATATTAATCTATTATACCCCTTTCAGACAAACGACCCGGGAAATTCCCTGCTCAGACCTGGGAATTTATCCTGTGCAAAATCCCGGGCATTTGGTCGAGACCCCCCTTTCACACTACAGCGTCTACCCGGGAAATTCCCAGGTAGACCCCTTTCAGACAAGAGCAGGGTTTTTTAGATTACCTACCTGCCTCTCCTCTGCCGTCTGTCCCTCCTAGCCTATCCCCCTCTCTGGCTGCATCTGATGAGGTCATCAAAATGCAGCCGGCCAATCCCAATCCAGCCATTTTTTTTTTTTTACTTTATTAATAAATTATTTGTTTTATCCCCTATTTGCCATGCGCCCCTCCCCCCCCCCCAATGGGGAAGGTATAGAACCCCTTCCGTTAATGTACTGCCCTGGTGGTCCAGCGGGAGTGCGGGCAGAGACCTGTCTGTGGTCTCCAGCGCTGGCGGGTGTTCCCAACGTCTGGCTGGGGTCCTCTGTGATGCGATCTACAGCGACACAGCCACCGGCGCGGGTGGTGGTGAGTGGCAGCAGGGCTGAACGTCTGCGCTGCCAACTCAAAGCAGCAGCACTAAGCGTCCTATAGGATGCTCAGCTTTGCCAACTCAATGTAAAAGCTGCTTGGTGCAGCCTGGGAATAGTACATTTTCCAGGTAGCACCATTCAGACATAAGCAGGGTAATTTCCTGGGACTTAAGTCCCGAGAAATTCCCTGGTCGTTCAGACATACGCAGCAACCCGGGAATTTGGCTGAGGCAGGCGGGATTCTCGGTATGTCTGATAGGGGTATAAGTAACCTTGTCCCACTTGATGAGGAAATATGTAGCACCACTGCATGTCTACTGTGCTGTTTGCGTCTATGCACATTTCCACATTTCCACGTAATAAGTGACTTCTGTCAATGTTTAGGAACTGCATTATAAGAGTCGTTACTGGCACGATAGCTGCTTCCGCTGTGCCAAATGTTATCATCCTCTGGCCAATGAACAATTTGTTGCCAAGGACAATAAAATCCTGTGCTCCAGGTGTACAACCAGAGAGGATTCCCTGCGTTGCAATGGATGCCACAAGCTGATCCAGCCAGGTAAAACAATATGACTTCCCACCAGGAACACTTTATCTTTGCACATTGACCTCACGTGCCCTGTGCAGCATAGTCTAAATCAGGTGTAGGCATTAGCTGTGGCACTACACACTTCAGCATGCCCTGCTACAGTTTTGTTTTTAGAGCATGCTAAAACTGTGGTAGGGCATGCTGGCATGTATAGTTCCACAGCAGCTAGACTACCACAGCTTGCTTACCAATGGTCTAAATCAGTGGTTCTCAAACTCGGTCCTCAGGACCCCACACAGGTCACTTTTTCTAGGTCACCCAGCAGGTGCACATGTGTATTCATTACTCACTGACACATTTTAAAAGATCCACAGGTGGAGCTAATTATTTCACTTGTGATTCTGTGAGGAGACATGGAAAACATGCACTGTTTGGGGTCCTGAGGACCGAGTTTGAGAACCTGTGGTCTAAATGGCTTAATCGACTGGTTCTCAAACTCAGTCCTCAGGACTCCAAACAGTGCATGTTTTCCAGCTCTCCTCACAGAATCACAAGTGATATTTTAAAAGCTCCACAGGTGGCACTAACTATATGTCAATAAGTAATGAATACACCTGTGCACCTGCTGGGCGACCTTGAAAATGTGACCTGTGTGGGGTCATGAGGACTGAGTTTGAGAACCTCTGGCTTAATCTATTAGAGTGCTAAATAAGCCAGCATTACAATTAATAGTAGCCAGGCAAGACATTAGCGCTCTGCTAATTATGTGTGTAATGATTGCAGTGTTTTGTGTTGTGAAGTCTAAAATCAAGATAAATCATGTTAGATCTTTTCTCCACCTTTTAATGGGACCTTGCAGCCAATAAAATGCAAGTGAAAAACAGACTATTTTTAGGTAAAAGAAATACAAAATATACAATGCCCTGGTTACATAAATGTGTGCACCCTTTTATAATGAGACTAACAAGATTAGAATTTAACTAATCACATTCAAAATGTTCAAAGGGAATTAGTATACAACTGCCAACAGTGTGATCATTATTAACCCTGAATAAGGATCAGAAGCTTCTGTAGAGTGTCCTTGAAGCTCTCTTGGTTGCATCCTATTGGGATAGCCATGGTCAGTCAGGAGCTTTGAAAACATCAATGGAATCTCATTGCTGGAAGGTACCAATCAGGAGAGGGGTCTACAAGTAGCATAGGCCACTTCATCACTAAGTGGAGAAAATGTGAGCCAAGATCAGGACGGCCTTCTGAGTCGATGACAAGACCAGGAGAAAACTCAGCTGTAAGGCTTACGTTAACATTAAGGGAGTTGCAGGAGTTTCTGACAGGGACTGATCACTTACTGCATGTGACAAGTCTCCTGTACTCTGCATGTATGGGCTATGGAGCAGGGTGGCAAGATAGAAGCCATTTATTTAATAAAGAATAGCCAAGAGACCATCTAAATTTCGCAAAACAAAAAACTTTTCATCACCACAAACCATGTGGGAAAAGGTCCTTTGGTCTGATGAGAACCAAGTCTGAATTTTTGCTCTGAATTCTAAAATATTTGTTTGGCGCAATGACCACAACGCTTGGTGGTTGCAGCATCATGTTTTGGGGGTCTCTGACTTCAGCTGGGAGAAGTGCTCTGGTAAGGCTAGAGAACATAATAAATTGCACCAATACAAGAGACTATGGTATGAAGGTTGTTGTCCTCTATCAGAAAGCTGAAGGGGAATCACCAATGCGATAACGATCCAAAGCAGATATCCCAGTCATCCAAGAGATGGCTTCAGAGAAGGAAGATCAGTCTTTGAATATCCCAGTCAAAGCCCAGACCTCAATCCCATTGAAAACCTGTGGAATAGCCTAATAGACTGTGTACAGGTGATCCACTAACAATTTGATGAACCTTGTAATTTTATTTCTCTGTTACATGTAAAAAAAAAAAAAAAAAGACAAAGTTGATTGAGAATTATGCAAAAACAATCTGGGCTATATTTACGAAGTTGCTGCTTCTCAATGGGTTGGAGATGAAAATTTAAAGCAGCATTAACATTCATAATAAAGCCTGGTGTGCTTTACACTGAATGCGAATGCCGCTTTAAATTTTCATCTCCAAACCGCTGAGATGTAAGCCGCCGCTTGTAAATACAGTATAGCCCTCAGTCCCTTAATAACAGCAAAAGGTGATTCCTCAAAAGTATTAGCTCAGAGTTGTGCAAGCTCAGGCAGTCAGTGAAATAAAAAAAAAAACCTACATTACCCTATCAAGTCTGTTATGATTTATCTTACTGTCAGGTTTTATATCCCAAACCTGCAATTTCAATAAGTGTGTAGTCTTTATATCCACTTTGCAGTATAGGGAGCTCGGTGCACTTGTCCTTTATGTGACACAGACAGTACATCGCAGAATGTCACGGTGACAATATGGCTGGTTATACGTATTTATGCCATCTCATCCTGAGTCATTTCTCCAAATCTACTTTGTATTCCCTTTACAAACAACACAAAATGTGCAATCGCTATTGAAGTAGATAAATGCTGTATTGATGTAGGTTGATCATGTTACCCCTGTAGATAATTATGCACAATGAACAATTATTGCCAACCACAAGGGCAGTGTCCATTGCAATATCGGCCAATAGCTATGTGTGGTCCAACATCCCAATAAGCAGATGATCGGACATGTTGGTAAATGCAGCGGAACGGATTCCCCAGCTTGTGTGTGCCGTTATCTTCAGACCACACAAACACGGGCCAGTGACAACAGAGCAAATTGGACTGTTGGGCCCAAATACCTCTATCTAGTCCAATTTAGTAGTTTTACTTTTAAATTCTGATTCTTCTTCCTTGTTGCAGGTGGACAGAACGTTGAATATAAGGGTAGTGCCTGGCATGAGGAATGCTTTACATGCAGCAACTGCAAGCAATCTATAGGGACGGGAAGTTTCTTTCCAAAGGGAACGGATGTCTTTTGTGTCAACTGCCATGAGCAGAAATTTGCTAAACACTGTGTAAAATGCAAGAATGTAAGTATTTATTCTGGTATCCAAACATGGTCAATGTCCGAACAGGGGAGAGTAGGAAAACACAATTTGTAGAAAAAATAATATAATTATATACACACACACACACACACACACACACACACACATATATATATATATAGTGTGTGTGTATATATATATATATATATATATATATATACATACATACATACATACATACATACAGTGTACACACACACATATACAGTGCATCCGGAAAGTATTCACAACGCTTCACTTTTTCCACATTTTGTTATGTTACAGCCTAATTCCAAAATGGAATAAATTAATTTTTGTCCTCAAAATTCTACACACAATACCCCATAATGACAATGTATAAAGTTTTTTTGAGATTTTTGCAAATTTAATAAAATAAACCCACTAATGCTGCATACACACGTAAAGATTTTCTGGCCAACCATCCAACTAGTTGAGTGGTTGGAATGAAAATCTGGTAACGTATGGGAGTAAATGACAATCAGCAATTTGCTCCTAAATGCCAGAAAACAGATGAAAATGGTCGTTCAGACAAGTTTGTTAAATGTTTGATCTAAACAATTTGTTCAAACAACAGTTTTTGTACATTTTCCGGCGTTTGGGAGCAAATTGCTGATTGTCATTTGCTTTCATACCTCACCAGATTTTCATTCCAACCAATCAACTAGTTGCATGGGTGGACAGAAAATCTTTACGTGTGTACCCAGCCTAAGAAATCACATGTACATAAGTATTCACTGCCTTTGCCATGAAGCTCCTGCGCCTCATCTCTGATGAGTTATTCAGAATGATAATACTAGCAATATGATATGAACAAGTGCTGGGCCTGATGTTGGAGTTTGATTGCAATATGTGATAAGGTCCTCCTATTAAAGGGCGGTATTCAATTTTTTTAGTGCGCCAGATCTCCCGTCTAAAGTGACAGGATATCGCGGGGTACTATTCAATTGATGCCGATGATCGTGCCCAAAGATGTCGGGTTTAGCCGCGTAAAGCAGCTACACCCAACCAAAATGATGGGCGCGATTGAGTAAAGTGGCATTTGGGCGCCCAAACGGGCCACTTTTCGCACATTTCAGCTCGCACCCACCCGGGGGGTGCGAACGGAATCCCAGAGCCGGCAGCTGATCGTACCCGACAGGCACAACAATTGAATAGCTTCTTTGGGCGCAAAGGGGGGCTCAAACAATTGAATTCCGCCCTAAGTCCTCCTGTTTTGGTCCATGGCTGCAAGGTGCATGGAGTAGCCCCAGGGATTGAGCTAAAGGGAGGCACAAGTTGGTAAAACATTTTTTAGCAGGTGGTGGTGGTGCAGCTTTCATGCAAAAGCTTGCTCCTGGTGTAGTAAATAGTGTCTCAGTCCATGGGCCTCCACAATAAGAGGACAGGAGCTTCATCGTCTCTTGCTGAGACATTTCCATCAGTGTGTTAACAATATGGTTGTTTTATAGCCCATAACTTCTGGAGGAATAACTTACCAAGATCAGCCCTGGCACGGGGACTGCTTTGTGTGTGAAACATGCCAGAAGAAGCTATCTGGCCAGCGCTTCACTGCTGTGGAGGATCATTATTACTGTGTGGATTGCTACAAAACTTTTGTAGCAAAGAAGTGCTCTGGCTGTAACAACCCAATAACAGGTACAGCTTATTTAATGCAATGTCCGTATAGTCACTGATTGTCCAACAATTTGGGATTTTACATTATTTTTTTATGTGCATGGATAGTGAACCACTTAAGTTAAAATAATTAGTGATTCATTTCCACATGAGGCGATGCTTTGCGACATATGTCCTGCGCACATAACAGAACCTCCATGGGCCGCAAGTAGAAATGAGTGACACATCGCAGAGCTCCGATAGTTACGGAGCCAATGTTGCCAAATATGAAAATATCCTTAATATGAATTAAGTTAACAATTGTTATCCATGTAACAAGCACAGTCCTCAATTTTTTTTTATTTTTTTTAATTTAAAGGTCAATAATGTGCTAGGACAGATTTTTCTTAAATTGAACAATTGCTTGCCAGCTAATGAGACCCATACATCTGAGATGGATTGCCCCAATTCCCCGTTTTGCCGACGCAATAATCGGATTCCCCAATGCCGACCCGAAGATGGTTGGAGATAGGGAATTTTAACATATTGAATTTCCCCGATCTGTCAACAGATCATCAATCATCGATGGCTGCCGATACGATCGGCAGAACGGGGAATCGGGCCCGTAGATTTATGGCCAAAATAAGTTACAATATCAGCACCTTCCGTTTTCCTGTATGCGGTAACAGTTACAATGAGGAGAACTCAATATCATCAAAACATTCTATGTTTTGGGCTCATGGGGTTTGTGTTGTATATATCTATCTCATGCTTCATTGTTACTCATGCGTGTAAGTGTATTTTGAAAATGCTTAGTAGCTTGTACTATGTCTAGAAAACTTCCTTTAAACCGTATTGCTATCTCCATCCAGTACATAGAATAGCCTGAGGTTCCAGAAGTTGAGGGACTAAACTTTCACACTATGAAATGATGTCCCTCATTAGTGCATTCATTTTGTTGGATACGGTTACAGGATCTATTATCTAGGATTGCTCAAGATGTTCCGTATACGTTTTCCCCTCCATCTATCTAATATAGTGCAGCAGATAACACATCATGACCATATCAGGGCACGACCAGCCACAGACCCCAGCACACATATTACTTATGTGCCTGTTCTGTGTTTTTATGAGTCACAAACCCCATATACCTATACATCGGTCTATACAAGACGGAAGCCACACTAGAAGAAAACCTGTATTTATCTGGTGCCAGGGTCCCTGCACTGTCTATAAGAACTAGTTCAATGGTTGTTAGAAATGAATTGTACCCACCTTATTCTCTTCTTTCTACAGGGTTTGGAAAGGGATCCAACGTGGTGAACTATGAAGGGCATTCCTGGCACGAGTACTGTTTCACTTGCAAGAAGTGCTCCCTGTCCCTGGCTAACAAGCGCTTTGTCCGCCATAATGAGCAGATTTACTGTCCTGACTGTGCCAAGAAGGTGTAACGCGGCTCAGCGCAAGCGCCTATACGCCGATTACATAAGTCATAGTCAACAGCTATAACATATGCATGTGACCTATTATACTATCTATAAGAAATGGTATCTGTACGCACGTACTGCTCTAGTCCCCTATTACCTATACATACATATCCAGTCCTTATGCATGCTAACGTCTGTTCAAGCTTCATTTTAAATACTAGATCTAAAAAAAAATAAAAAATAATGGTAACAAAGTACTATGTAATACATAACTGCATGATGGAGATATTGAAGGCTATTAATACTGTTATTCACAAACAGCTAATTAAGACTGAGCAATATATTCCATTTTGAACTCAAACCTTATGAATGATTATACACATTGATACAAAGTTATACAACATGATTGCAACATTTACTTGCATGCTTGTAACAGATGCTTATATGGAATAAAGTACAGTAACGATTATTCATGTCTGTGTCCCTTAGTGCTAAGAATCCTTATTATACAGGCTCTTTACATGTATGATATACATTGCAGGAGGCAACAGTATAGCCTGTAAGAGGTACAGAAGAGGACATCTTACTGTGTTCCATGTATACACCACTAACCATAAGCTTTACATTAAGGGCCTCATTCCGTATAAGGGGCAAGTCCATCCTGCTGTGAGGCACGGGGTACAAATGTAATGCACAGAATATACTGCCTGATTTTGTATGCAGCTCACAACTACTGTACAGATATAATACTTAGCACAATCCCCTCCTAACTCTGCAGTGCAATATTGCACCCCTCAACATACATGAGCCCATAGGAGGTGTTTTAAAACCTCCAGCTGCTGTGGCATCACATGTCTCAGCTACATCTGTTTTATAGTTGAAGGAATGACAAGTAACAGGGAACTTTACAGATCAGCAAGATGTAACTATGGGCAAAATTTATTAAGTGGCAGGTTCTAAACCCCGGCGGTTTTGTGGCAGTTTCTAAATTTAAAAACAAATGCTGACCAGTAATTTTAGCCCTATTCTAAAATGTGTTGTGACGGCGGTTTTGGCCTTAGTAAATCCAGGGTTTAGAACCTGCCGCTTAGTAAATTTTGCCCTATGAATCTATGTAACAGATCCTATTTCTGCCAGTAGGTGGAGATATGTATACATTTATAATGCAAAGATTTGCTCAACTTGTAGTACATCTATCGCAAGAATCACCTCATATTAGTATGAATTTATATCGCACCATCAATTTATAACACACCACAACTCTATAGAATTGCATGGTACGAACTCAGCGCGCGGCATGGCATGATGCGTTCGCACGTTTGTAGGGCGATCGGTAAAGATTTAAGAGGACACATCTGTACTTGTGCCTGGGAGAAAGTATAGGGATAAAATATATGCAAATACAGGAACTCTCTTGTCCTACTCTCAGCCGCTATGCTACCGAGTCTGCATATTATATAATGGGAAAGAGTGCATATTATGTACCCTTGGCACAGTGTAAAACAAATATAAGCATTATCTAAAATGTAGCAGGGACTCTTTAAATATAACTCAATAGTTTATTGTACTGTACCACTACAAAACACAGATTCACAAAAGAAAATCAGAGCAGGTACATACATACACTTAAGACTCGGGGAAAAATAATAAGAGCTTTAAATGCTTCAAACACTAGCACATTTATACAATTTGGATTATATTTAAGAGTTCAAAGACTTTTGAAGCAAAACCTCAAAAAGAGCAACCCTCAACACTGGAATGCCCGAGCAGGAAATTAAGTCTAACAAACAGACTAGGGGGCTGTACTCCCAAAAGAGGTACACACTGAGCCCAAACTCCTAAGACTAAACACCTTCTCAATAGTCACAGACTAACAATACAAAGTCAGCTATAAACAGGAGCTGCCTTGTGAGTAAATAGAACCCATCTTTGGCGACTAAGCATATCTCACAGGCCTGCCACCAAAGGTCAAGTTTACCGTCATACTATGGAATCTGTATGCAATTGTGAAGCCTTGCCACCCTCAACTTCCATACCCGCGTAATATCTACTAAAAGTCTCCGGAAGATTCAGGTAGCCAGTGGACTTTGCTAAACAAGCTCAATGCTCTCTATAGCACCTTACATAGCAGATGGAACATACAAACTTGCATAGTACATGGGTGATCACACAAGAGTTACAGAAAAGTTACCAGCTTTTCAAGTTCACATAGTTATAATGTACAGATTACATCATTATGTAGAGACCACAGTGGGATTAAGGCCCTGCTCATAAGATCTTACATTCTATATGGGTGGATATAGAGGGGGCACCTCAACCTCTTTTCTTCAGGCTCAAGCTCCTAGTGCTCTTTCCACTTTTGAACTGCTTTGCTTCAATTATCCGCATGATATGCCAACTTATACCATGAACTACAAACTTCAATGGGAAGGATACATAAGACCTCCTCCAAAAATGAGGCCTGGGTTGAAATGAGTAAATAAAGAGCAAAAAGCTTAATCTCAAATAAAATTAATTAAACTTTTTACAAAGTCTATTATGGATGGAACAGACTGATAAGGATGTACTCACAGAACAATCCAAGATGTTGGCAAAATTGTGTCCACGGGTAGCCTGCTCCATGTTTGGTGATCCTGTCCTGTGATTGCTCCGCACTAAGACATGGTTCACAATATCCTCAACTCTGTGGCAGAAGCTCCTATTATAAAAGACCAGTGGATTCTCCCTCTGCGCTATTTCCCCCTCCCCAAAAGCTTAAGTATAAGACTTACCTTTGAGGAAGAACCCTCTACCACCCACATGAAAAAATACATCTGGCAAGTGGCTGTCATGGAGAAAATATGGCATCTGCGCTGTTGCGCAATAGACGCTTAAAATGTGCCTGTAGTTACCATCTCTCCCTCCTCCCCCCCCTGCCTTGCTAGCGACCCCGCAATTTGCTGATATCCTTAGTTTAACAAAGACAAATTAGTTATTAAAGGTCTATTCAACGGTTTCCTCTGTCTCCTTGCTTTAAGTTTGTTTTGCTGACCAGTCACAAAAAAAACCCCTCATCATGTTGTGGTTTGCAAACCACACAACATCGAAAGCGGTGATAAACTTTTTTGCACTAAAAATCCCATGAATTGAATTTTTCTTTTCTTTACATAAATCATTGTAGCAAGATATAAGAAATTTTATAATAAGCATTTTCCTTGGCTGGTTTCTTTAGGCTACTATTAGCAAGTTCAGAACAATATGCAGTGTCATGTGACTACCATGGCAACCAGTCACATAATGTAGTGAGCAGAGGGGCTTTGGAATGCCCTCAGAGTTCAGTCTGCTTTTGGGCACTACACAATCTTTCCCCTCTGAATACACTATTAGTATGACTAAGAGGTGAATGCAGGTGTGTAAATATAGGAACCAGAATACACTATTAGTATATATAACAGTGAACTACAAGTATAAGTGTAGGAAATGGTATACAGAGATGTAGTTGATATCCCGGCTGTCGGGATGCCGGCGCCGTAATCCAGACACCAGTCAAAAGCCTGGCGCCAGCATCCTCAACGCTGGCATTCCGATTGTAAGTATTGCGGTTACGAGTTAGGCAAGTGGTTCTCAAACTGTGTGCCGCGGCACCCTGGGGTGCCTTGAGACACTTGCAGGGGTGCCTCGGGTTGTTGGTCCACCACCAAATCAAATTCTTTATGGTCAATGCAATGTAAATATGTGGACAACAGAAGCGCAATCCTGTCCCCCACCACATAACTGAGCCTAGGAATGATAGGTAAGCACAATTTACTTCACTTTACTACATTTCTATCTGAATGACTCCATAATAAACTTTTGGCTTTGGGGTGCCGTGAAAACAATGCTGATACTCTAGGGCGCCTTGATTCAAACAAACGGTATACACTTAGTATAAATATAAGTGCATTGCAGGTGTAAATATAAGAAACGATATACACTATTAGTATAAATATAAGTGCATTGCAGGTGTAAATATAAGAAACGGTATACACTATTAGTATAAATATAAGTGCATTGCAGGTGTAAATATAAGAAACGGTATACACTACAGGTTGAGTCTCCCATATCCAAATACGGAATATTCCGAAATACAGAATATTTTTAGCATGACTGAGATAGTGAAACCTTTGATTTTTGATGGTTTAATGTACACAAACTTTGTTTAAGGCACAAAATTATTAAAAATAAAGTATAAAATGACCTATAGGCTGTGTGTATAAGGTGTATAAGACAGATAAATTAATTTCATGTATTTACACAAACTTTGTTTGAGCTACAAAATTATTGAAAATATTGTCTAAAATTACCTTCAGGCTGTGTGTATAAGCTGTACATGAATCATAAATGCATTCTGTTTAGATTTAGGCCCTATTCCTAAGAAATATAAATATCTTATGCAATTATTCCAAAATACAGAATATTCCGATATCCAAAATACCCTTGGTCGCAAGCATTTTGGATATGGGAGACTCAACCTGTATTAGTATAAATATAAGAAACGGTATACACTATTAGTATAAATATAAGAAACGGTATACACTATTAGTATAAATATAAGAAACGGTATACACTATTAGTATAAATATAAGAAACGGTATACACTATTAGTATAAATATAAGTGCATTGCAGGTGTAAATATAAGAAACGGTATACACTATTAGTATAAATATAAGAAACGGTATACACTATTAGTATAATTATAAGAAACGGTATACACTATTAGCATAAATATAAGTGCATTGCAGGTGTAAATATAAGAAACGGTATACACTATTAGTATAAATATAAGAAACGGTATACACTATTAGTATAAATATAAGAAACGGTATACACTATTAGTATAAATATAAGAAACGGTATACACTATTAGTATAAATATAAGAAACGGTATACACTATTAGCATAAATATAAGTGCATTGCAGGTGTAAATATAAGAAACGGTATACACTATTAGTATAAATATAAGTGCATTGCAGGTGTAAATATAAGAAACGGTATACACTATTAGTATAAATATAAGAAACGGTATACAAGATTAGTATAAATATAAGAAACGGTATACACTATTAGTATAAATATAAGTGCATTGCAGGTGTAAATATAAGAAACGGTATACACTATTAGTATAAATATAAGAAACGGTATACACTATTAGTATAAATATAAGTGCATTGCAGGTGTAAATATAAGAAACGGTATACACTATTAGTATAAATATAAGAAACGGTATACACTATTAGTATAATTATAAGAAACGGTATACACTATTAGCATAAATATAAGTGCATTGCAGGTGTAAATATAAGAAACGGTATACACTATTAGTATAAATATAAGAAACGGTATACACTATTAGTATAAATATAAGAAACGGTATACACTATTAGTATAAATATAAGAAACGGTATACACTATTAGCATAAATATAAGTGCATTGCAGGTGTAAATATAAGAAACGGTATACACTATTAGTATAAATATAAGTGCATTGCAGGTGTAAATATAAGAAACGGTATACACTATTAGTATAAATATAAGAAACGGTATACAAGATTAGTATAAATATAAGAAACGGTATACACTATTAGCATAAATATAAGTGCATTGCAGGTGTAAATATAAGAAACGGTGGGGTGGAGAGAATGGAAGGCAGACTCAAAATACACCCAGGTGCATAAATATTGGGACATTGACAGAATTTTCATATTTTGGCCTCTATTCACCACCACAATGGCTTTGAAATGAAACAAACAAGATGTGCTTTAACTGCAGACTTTCAGATTTAATTTGAGGGTAATTACATCCAAATCAGGTGAACGGTGTAGGAATTACAACGGTTTCTATATGTGCCTCCCACTTTTTAAGGGGCCAAAAGTAATGGGACTATCAACTCAAAAGCTATTTCATGGACAGGTGTGGGCTATTGACTCGTTATTTCCTTATCAATTAAGCAGGTAAAAGGTCTGGAGTTGATTCTAGGTGTGACATTTGCATTTAGAATCAGTTGCTGTCGACTCTCAATATGAGATCCAAAGAGCTGTCACTATCAGTGAAGCAAGCCATCATTAGGCTGAAAAATCAAAACAAACCCATCAGAGAGTAGCAAAAACATTAGGTGTGGCCAAATCAACTGTTTGGAACATTCTTAAAAAGAAAGAACGCACCGGAGAGCTCAGCAACACCAAAAGACCCGGAAGACCACGGAAAACAACTGTGGTGGTTGACAGAAGAATTATTTCCCTGGTGAAGAAAAACCCCTTCACAACAGTTGGCCAAATCAAGAACACTCTCCAGGAAGTAGATGTATGTGTGTCAAAGTCAACAATCAAGAGAAGACTTCACAAGAGTGAATATAGAGGGTTCACCACAAGATGTAAACCATTGGTGAGCCACAAAAACAGGAAGACCAGATTAGAGTTTGCCAAACAACATCTACAAAAGCCATTACAGTTCTGGAACAACATCCTATGGACAGATGAGACAAAGATCAACTTGTACCAGAGTGATGGGAAGAGAAGAGTATGGAGAAGGAAAGGAACTGCTCATGATCCAAAACATACCACCTCATCAGTGAAGCATGGTGGTGGTAGTGTCATGATGTGGGCATGTATAGCTGCCAATGGAACTGGTTCCCTTGTATTTATTGATGATGTGACTGCTGACAAAAGCAGCAGAATGAATTCTGAAGTGTTTCGGGCAATATTATATGCTCATATTCAGTCAAATGCTTCAGAACTCATTGGACGGCGCTTCACAGTGCAGATGGACAATGACCCGAAGCATACTGCAAAAGCAACCAAAGAGTTTTTTAAGGCTAAAAAGTGGAATGTTATGCAATGGCCAAGTCAATCCCCTGACGTGAATCTGATTGAGCATGCATTTCACTTGATGAAGACAAAACTGAAGGGAAAATGCCCCAAGAACAAGCAGGAACTGAAGACATTTGCAGTAGAGGCCTGGCAGAGCATCACCAGGGATGAAACCCAGCATCTGGTGATGTCTATGCGTTCCAGACTTCAGGCTGTAATTGCCTGCAAAGGATTTGCAACAAAGTATTAAAAAGTGAAAGTTAGGTTTAGGATTGTTTAGTTTGTCCCATTACTTTTGGCCCCTTAAAAAGTGGGAGGCACATATAGAAACCATTGTAATTCCTACACCGTTCACCTGATTTGGATGTAATTACCCTCAAATTAAATCTGAAAGTCTGCAGTTAAATCACATCTTGTTTGTTTCATTTCAAAGCCATTGTGGTGGGGAATAGAGGCCAAAATATGAAAATTCTGTCAATGTCCCAATATTTATGCACCTGACTGTAGGTCAAGCAGGGAGTGGGAGGAAATAAAGGAGGTAAGGGAGTTGTCGTTCAAGGAGTTTGGAGGCAAAAAGGAGGAGAGATGGGTTTGGTAGTTGGATAGAGTTTTAGGATGTTAGGTTTTTTAAGAATGGGGGGAGAAAGGGGCATGGTTGAATGCAGAAGGGAAAGTGCCAGATAAGGAGATTGAGGAGACAAGCAAGATGGATACAGTCAGGAAGCAGAGGAGGCAGGAGAGCATAGGGTCAATGGGAGAGGTGGAAGAGGACCGGATGAGGACCATGACTTCCATTCCAAATACAGGGGAGAAAGATGTCAGAGTTGTTAAGATGGATGGGGAGGGGTGGTCAGGGAAAGGAGTGGGTGGAGTGCTGATGGTGTGGTGGGTTACGATGTCCCGACATATGGAGTCTATTTTAGATTAGGTGGCAAAGCCAAGGGCAGAGAGTGAGGATGAGAGGAGAGGGTGGGCAGAGGAGGGAGTTGAAAGTGGTGAAGAGATGCTGGGGGTTTGAGGACTGGGAGATTCTTGAAATATGACTGTTTAGAGGGAAAGGGCAGCAATGTAGGATAAGAGCATACATTTGAAATGGAGGAAGTCTGTCTTAGCATGTGATTTTCTCCATTGTCGCTCGGCAGTTCGTGAACACTTTTTCAAGGTATCTGGTGCATTTGGAGCGCCAGGGTTGAGGTGTGGATCAGCGAGGGTGAGTAGTGATTGCTGGAGCAACAGAGTCAAGAGCAGAAGTAAAGGAGGCATTGTATAGGGAAGCAGCTTATTCAAATCTAGACCTCAGCTTTTTAAAGGAAACTTACTCAGGTCTTTGTGGGAGACTTGCTGCATTAAACCACTAATACAGGACAGAAATTAAGCGAGACTTGGTTGAGACCAAGAAACAGACAGTGGACATTAAGGGGTCAATCTAATTAGCCGCGAGGGGTGGGAGTTGCCATTGCCACGACATTGTTTGTGTAGTGTGCATTTCTTTTTTTTAACTGTAAAACTACTACTTGCTGGACTTCACAGACCTGAAAGAGTAGCAAGCAGCAGTGAGTGGGCGTTCCTGAGGATTTCCCATCACTTCTGCGGTAATGCCTGGGGGGTTGCTGTGTGGATGACACCTCACTGCCAAATCACTGTGGCCAGCAATGTTCAGGATACAGTGGGGGCAGAGTGGCAGCTGATGTGCTTCTAGTGCAGACTTAGCTGCAGTGAAACCAGCAGGAGGGGTCGTCCTGGGATGCCCGATCACTGCTGGCCACAGTGATCAGGACACAGTGGGGGGAAAACTCAGTTACACTGTAGCTGGCAGGAGGTGGTTGTCGTTGGGCTGCCCAATGACTGCTGTCCAAGTGATTAGGACACAGCGAGAAAGAAGCTGCGGTTGTTCTGTAATCACCGGGTGGAGGTGCAGTCAGGCTACTTGATCACTGTGGCCAGCAAAGATCAGGACACACTGGGGGTGGAGCTAAGGGTGCAGGGAGGCCTGGAGATCACTCTGGGATTGGAGGCTGCTGGAAGATTATCTTCATCGAGCCGTCCAGTGGGCATTTCTGATTGGTTGCATCAGATGCCGCCATGTCAGGGAAAGCCCAGTATAGTCGTATCTGATATGACCACACCAGGCAAGTGGTTAATGAACCCAGATTTTAGTACCATATCTTTGTGAGACACAGAGATGGCGAGCACATGATATATGGTTCCTATTGGAGTATAAGATGTGATGGTGTGGGGGTGATCTGCTGGTGAGGCAGACTTAACCAGCATGGCTACCAACGCATTCTACATTGACACGCTATCCTATATGGTTTCTGCTTTGTTTAGTCGTCATTTATTTCCCATTAGGATAATGTCCCAAAACACATCTCCAGGTTGTGTAAGAACAATATTTCACAAAGAAAAGAGTGATAGAAGTGCTGCTTCAGATGCCTTAGCACCACAGTCACCTGAACCAAATACAATACAATACAGAATGTTCAGGATGACCTTGGAAAGCATCCCAGGGGGCTACACAATGAAGTTGGTTATTATCAAAAGTCATATTTTATATGATGCCACCAAGTGTCCATAATGTCGTACAGGCAAGGAGTTGAGGGAATACCAAGAGTGTGTAAAGTTCTTTTTAATGCAAAGTTGGCCATTATGGGTTGGGTACGGGATCCCAGCGGTCAAAATCCAGACGCCAGCATCCTGACAGGGTTAGGATACAGACACCTGTCGGGAGGTATCCTAACCCTTCTCTTACCCTTACCCGGGGCCTAAACCTAACCTCCCCCCTAGTGTCTAAACCTAAAGTCCTCCTCCCCTTCTAGTACCTAACCCTAACCCCACTACTTACCTTCAGGCTGCTGGTGGTTGGATTCTGACAGGTGTAGGGATTCTGGCGCCGGTATTCTTAGCGCCGGGACATTGACCATAACACGCTTTTATGAACAACCTAAAATATATGATAGTCTTTTTAGTCACTGCATAAATCCATTTATGTGGTTTCCGTTTTGATTACTTTACTATTACCCTAAAATGTGGATAGTAAAAATAAAGAAAAACCCTTGTACGGATAACGGTGACCAAACTTTTGACTGTTACTGTTTATACACATTACATCTATATCTTTCGACCTATACATAATTACATATACACACAAATATTTGAAAAATATCAACGAAGTTCCCTTAGGACACTTAATTCCTTTCTAATAAATCACAAATCTTATCCAGTTTCTTTTAAACCCTATGCCGATGCACAGAGCATGTATTGTTTTTAGTGTGCGCTATATAACCAAGAGAATACAGAACAATTATAAACAATCTGAAAAATGTTAGTAGAACTTGCCAGGGATTGTGTACTGCCACTTACTGATCTGTTTTACCCAGAGTTTGATTTACTGATACACAAATGCGTTCCAGCTGACAGTGTGAGTAGATGCCAATCTTGTTTTCCCACCAGGGAGATTTTGTAAAGGATATTAGTAGGAGGACAGTAAAGAAAATTGATTAGATGCATGATTTTTTTTTTTTTTTTTTTTGTTAACATGCTATTTAAACGGGGTGGATGTAAAATTGTTTTTGTCAACTTCCAGATATTTTTGCATAGTTGTCACACAAAGGGGGGATTCAATTAGCCCCGATAATTTTTCATGAGTGAAAAAAATTTACTTTTTTCCACATTTAAGCTTCGGGCAATTCAATTGGACAGTTCTTTCCATGAAAAATTATGTTTTTGGGCGAAAACACACAGAATCTGTGATAAGTTCACTGACCTTTATGTTTTCGCTGGCGGCTTCCCTAAAACAGACAAATTATCTGGGATTTTTTATTCCCGGATCCTGCTGAGGTCCCACCCCATAAAAAAAATGCATGTTGTGACCGCACTTTGGGGCGAAATTAGATAGCCCTGGGTGATTAATTAGTGCGTGGTAATTCACTGCGGCTAATTGAGTTCCCTCTTCAGTCTGTTTTATATTCTATTCTGTTTGAAGGTCTGAAACAATTGAGTAAATAGACGATTGTTTTTAAATGATCATTTAATGTATTGAAAAAAAAATGTTTTCCAACACAAACTGATCCTATGTGAAATAGTAATCCCCTCCCCCCCCTTAGTTCCTCAGTCAAACAATGAACCAAACTGAATTGATAATTGGGTTCAATTAGATTATACCCAATCAGGCTTGGTTACTGCCAGAATAAAAAAATATAATCCTGGCGCTAGGTGGGTGGTATTAAACACACATAAATCAAGCAGTTGCCTACCTGAAGAGTGGGGTGCCAATTTTCAATACAATCAACGTGGAAGAACAAAACACACAGGTGGTGCTGCTATATAGCAGTTTGGTCAAAAGGATAAACTTTTGACCAAGCTGCAGTGCCGTGCATTGTCTCATCGCAACAGGGTGATTCGTCTCGGTGTGTGTGTGTGTGTGTGTGTATATATATATATATATATATATATATATATATATAGAAAAAATACAAGGATAGCACACTTTATATATGAGTGATTTTAAAGAAAGGTGCCTGGTAATGGTATGTAATATAACAGTGTATCCAAAAAAGGAAAAACCAGCACGCAATGTATAATATGAAAGTAGATAAAATTGTATTAGGCATATACAATGGCTTCTATAAGTACCTTGGGTCACATATTTGAAAGTGCATGTAGTGCATTAGAAATGGTAATACATTACAAAAACTGGTATGATGAAGCCATGGTGGTGCGGAGATGGCCCGACGGCCGTTTCGGTGCGCAACAGCACCTTCGTCACGGGGCACAAAGTCACAGGGCACACGACAAAACTATATATATATTGAAAAACATATACTATGCAAATAAATATATGTACTTATAATAAAATAAACAGAGTAAATACTCCCGGCAGTGTAGTAATCAACATATGTTTGATGAAAAAAAATAATGTTTACACACCAGACATGTAAAATAGATAAGGTATTGCACCAAACAGAATAGTAAAAAATTTAGAAGTACACTGTTATTGACTGTAATGTTTCAGTCTCTTGAAATGAATTAGTGTAGCCAAATAGTATCATCTGATACACCAATAATAGTTGCAGCTCTCGAATAAGTGTCACTCCAAATTCTTAATTTTGTTTCCTTTAAACCATTCATAGGTGGATTTCTCTTGTATTCTGTGTTATTGTTTAGATATGCATTGTCATTTCTTTTAAACACCCTAGAACAGACATCGTTTTATTGCCATATGGGAGCTGCGCATTTTTGATCTATGCAATTTTGGTCTGTGCTACTTTGATTTGTGCCACATTTTTTCTGTTTAATTTTGATCTTTGGAAAAGAAAAGAAAAGGAAAAATGGGGGAGACAAAGGGCGGAAGAGAAAAGAGCAGTCGCACAGAAGTGTAAAAAGTTCCAGGTTGGATATATAATGTATGATTTGATATGGATAAGGGACAGTCAGGGGGTGCTCCCTGGGGTAATAGCAATATTGTAAGAAAAAACTGAAAAATAGGACCCCAATAACTGAGGCACACCCCAAACTCAAAGAAAATCACAAAATTAAATCATGAAGAAAGCTATATAGGAGAAATCTTAAAAAGTTTCAACTTTATTAGTATAATTAAAACCTGTACTGGGTGTTCTGGGCAAGAGTCACACAAATGACATTAAACAAATGACAGAACAATGAAGACAGTAACAAAACATAAATATCTCAGAGTTGTGTTGCACAATGAGACAGATAGTGGTCTTTATAAATGGCCAATTTATCAATTAAACTATTGAGAGGTCACCGAGACTTTTAGGAAATCATTGGATTGGAGGTACTCCTCCTACAATCAATGGAAGCGGTTGATGATCCCAAATAATATAATGTATTACAGTCCTGCATGTAAATACAAAACATGTATATGTAATAGTTTAATTATAAAGTGAACTATTACTAAAGTTGGCTCTTAATCTAAATGTCGCAGCACGTATCTTAATCCTCTAAATCAAGGGATATATCCCTCATAAAGTACGGCGAAAATATAACATGACATAACACAAATGACATGTACTAATCAACAATAACATAATTAAAAAGCTGTATACCGCAATCAATAATTAACCCCGTATCGTCAATGATTACTGTATAGTATATATAGAGGCGTCCCTCTATTAAATATATGAGAGCTTACAGTGTATTTATAGATTGGAATGCAGAGCGTATGCGCTTAAGGGTCAGATACTGCTGTTCCACATCGATGAAATCAGAGGATGTGGAATGAGTTTCACTGTCACCAGGCATACAAAGAAACAGTGCAGACTGCCTCTGCTTTTAGTGCCACCGTATAGGTAGTATCTCTGTTGCTACATGCAGCGCAGAGACCCACCGCACAGGCATCTAATGAGAGCAGAGAAAGAGAGTAAAGGGTTGTACCTGTATAGAGTATGCTCTCAGACGGATGTTAGGTAAAGGGATCCCCAGTGCGCACCGGGATCCCCCAGCTGACAGGCCGACGTGCGTTTCGCCGGAGGCGGGCTTTATCAAGGACGCTGTCTCCATGCTGTCTACAGGCCGGACATAAATAGTACCGGCCCTCATGTAATTGGTAGTGTTAGAAAACTGACATTGCTAGAGGACCAATGAGGACTATGGTGGGCGGAGACAAAAGGCGTTCCCATAGTAACGTGTATGCCAGAAACACGTCACTGTAGAGCTGAATAGTAGGAGATATCTCAATAGGCATATGCACATTATCAGTAAGCATGTTTCGCATCGTGACAGGTGCTATTAGTATTCCTACAAGGCCACACAGAGAGTTATAAGATGGACAGAGACCAGTAATGCTCCCAGCTGAGCAAATAAGATAATAATCAGCCAATATGATATAAAAGAAAATGATAGTTTAAAGACAGGTTGACAATGGCGTGAGCCACGGACGCAAGTCCGAGGAACACACCATCGCCAAAACATACATTCATGAAAAATAATAAAAAAATAGAGACCTATGTCTCACGCATAGGTCGCATATCGATATTGCCGATCACCATATTTTAAGTTGTAGTGTACAATCGATATTTCTATAGGTTCAATCGATGTTAGAATTTATAAACGTGACACATATGATCCTTTTAGCAATTATCAAAGACGTGATATGCCACTGTAAATATGGGTACCATAACTCTTGAAGAGGGTAATTATTATAAGTGCAATCACATGATATAGTTACCACTAAACAGACATGATAACACACAGTAATGCTACAAAGGATAAGTTAAACTATGATCTAAAAAATATACCATATAAAAAGAGAACACTGGTCAATACTCTGAAAAATCTTTTATGAAAACAAAAGACATGGTAGCACACAGTAGTACTATAGAGGATAAATTCAACTATAATCCATCAATATATTACAAGTAAACAAACACTGGTCAATATTCTGAGACATCTTTTATGAGAACATAAGACAACATGATAAATATATATGAAAAATCAGAAATAGAAAAACTATACCGTGTGTCAAAGAGACAAGAGAATGGATGTCAGAAATTCATGATAATACTCTCACTCCAGAATAGTGATGTCATCTCTCTATACATACTAGTATAAACATAACAATAATTGTACTAGTCAAGTAGACATAAAGGACATCAATGAGGATATCCAAATAAATTGGTGTCCCCATTTAGACTGTAAGCAGAAGGACACTAATAAAGGTTTATCTAATAGTAGTCCACTACTGACCACCAAAATAAATGTATAAGAGTAAACAATCCTATCCATTCCAGTAATTTGTGGTATAGTCGATCAAAGAGACAGGCCATACCTGATAGAGAAGAGACCCCAAATTAAAGATGTTATTAAACATTCAAAAAAGGACTGTAATTAATCATCTCGTTCATGCCTCGTGGACTAACCGAATCCAGTCGGAAAGTCCACTCGCATTCTTTCTTTAAAAGTTCTTTAGTAAGATCACCTTGTCTAGGGCCTGTTGACACTTTGTCAAGGCCAAAGGCTCGTAGATCTCTCCAAGAGCCATGATGACAAAAGAGAAAGTGTCTCGCCACGGATGTAATCTTTTTCAACTTCCGCAAGTCCTCGTTAGCATTCCTGATACTTCCAATATGCACAAGAATACGTTGTTTCAGAGGTCTAGTCGTCATACCATATCTCTTGTCACATGGACATTCTAGATAGTAAATCACAGCAGTTGTATTGCAGTTAATGTAATGTTGGAACAGATGTTTCCTTCCAAATCTGTCTGTTATGTCCGTCTTGTTGCTGATCATGTTGGGACAGGCCTTGCATTGTCCACAGGCAAATGAACCCGTTATAACAGGCTTTTTTTTGGACTCCAGTGAGAAGTGGCTTCGAACACACATGTCCTTCAAACTTCTGGCTCTACGCCAGCTAAATTGGACCTGTGAGTCTAAGACTCATTGCAAATCAGGGTCCAGCCTCACAATATTCCAGTGTTTCTGAACAATAGTTTGAATAGATTGCCACTCACAGCAGAAATTCCCGATAAATCTGATCTTATCTGGTGCTTCTGTGGCTTCCCTGTTACTGGGAAAGATCAGTGTGTCCCTATCAATTTTGGATACAGTATGATAGGCTCTCTTAATTAGCCTGTTGCTATATCCCCTGTTCCTCAGTCTTAGTGCCAGTTCCTTACTCTGAACCTTAAAGGTGCTGTTGTCAGAGCAGTTCCTCCTCAACCTAAGAAATTCACCCTTGGGTACATTATGTATTGTCGGAGGAAAATTACTACTGTCATGGTGTAACAGACTATTAGTAGCTGTGGGTTTGCGAAAGAGATCCGACGATAGATTACCTTGATCGTCAATGAATAATTTAAGATCCAGAAAAGTAATGGATTCCCTACTGATCTCATACGTGAATCTCAAATTAAGATCATTGACATTTAGTTTGATCATTAATTCATGAAAACCTGACTCTGATCCGTTCCAGATAACCAAAATGTCATCGATGTAACGGACCCAGAGTAGTATCGATGAGTTGCATTCGTCGTTTTCCTCATTGAAAATGTGGGTACGCTCCCACCACCCCAAAAATAAATTGGCGTAGGTGGGAGCGCATGCCGATCCCATCACTGTTCCCCTCATTTGCAGGTAGTACTTTTTATCGAATAAGAAAACATTCCTATGTAGGATAAATTCCAGTAATTGTTTACTCTTATACATTTATTTTGGTGGTCAGTAGTGGACTACTATTAGATAAACCTTTATTAGTGTCCTTCTGCTTACAGTCTAAATGGGGACACCAATTTATTTGGATATCCTCATTGATGTCCTTTATGTCTACTTGACTAGTACAATTATTGTTATGTTTATACTAGTATGTATAGAGAGATGACATCACTATTCTGGAGTGAGAGTATTATCATGAATTTCTGACATCCATTCTCTTGTCTCTTTGACACACGGTATAGTTTTTCTATTTCTGATTTTTCATATATATTTATCATGTTGTCTTATGTTCTCATAAAAGATGTCTCAGAATATTGACCAGTGTTTGTTTACTTGTAATATATTGATGGATTATAGTTGAATTTATCCTCTATAGTACTACTGTGTGCTACTATGTCTTTTGTTTTCATAAAAGATTTTTCAGAGTATTGACCAGTGTTCTCTTTTTATATGGTATATTTTTTAGATCATAGTTTAACTTATCCTTTGTAGCATTACTGTGTGTTACCATGTCTGTTTAGTGGTAACTATATCATGTGATTGCACTTATAATAATTACCCTCTTCAAGAGTTATGGTACCCATATTTACAGTGGCATATCACATCTTTGATAATTGCTACAAGGATCATATGTGTCTCGTTTATAAATTCTAACATCGATTGAACCTATAGAAATATCGATTGTACACTACAACTTAAAACATGGTGATCGGCAATATCGATATGCGACCTATGCGTGAGACATAGGTCTCTATTTTTTTATTATTTTTCATGAATGTATGTTTTGGCGATGGCGTGTTCCTCGGACTTGCGTCCGTGGCTCACGCCATTGTCAACCTGTCTTTAAACTATCATTTTCTTTTATATCATATTGGCTGATTATTATCTTATTTGCTCAGCTGGGAGCATTACTGGTCTCTGTCCATCTTATAACTCTCTGTGTGGCCTTGTAGGAATACTAATAGCACCTGTCACGATGCGAAACATGCTTACTGATAATGTGCATATGCCTATTGAGATATCTCCTACTATTCAGCTCTACAGTGACGTGTTTCTGGCATACACGTTACTATGGGAACGCCTTTTGTCTCCGCCCACCATAGTCCTCATTGGTCCTCTAGCAGTGTCAGTTTTCTAATACTACCAATTACATGAGGGCCGGTACTATTTATGTCCGGCCTGTAGACAGCGTCCTTGAAAAAGCCCGCCTCCGGCAAAACGCGCGTCGGCCTGTCAGCTGGGGGATCCCGGTGCGCACTGTGGATCCCTTTACCCAACACCCGTCTGAGAGCATACTCTATACAGGTACAACCCTTTACTCTCTTTCTCTGCTCTCTCATTAGATGCCTGTGTGGTGGGTCTCTGCGCTGCATGTAGCAACAGAGATACTACCTATACGGTGGCACTAAAAGCAGAGGCAGTCTGCACTGTTTCTTTGTATGCCTGGTGACAGTGAAACTCATTCCACATCCTCTGATTTCATCGATGTGGAACAGCAGTATCTGACCCTTAAGCGCATACGCTCTGCATTCCAATCTATAAATACACTGTAAGCTCTCATATATTTAATAGAGGGACGCCTCTATATATACTATACAGTAATCATTGACGATACGGGGTTAATTATTGATTGCGGTATACAGCTTTTTAATTATGTTATTGTTGATTAGTACATGTCATTTGTGTTATGTCATGTTATATTTTCGCCGTACTTTATGAGGGATATATGCCTTGATTTAGAGGATTAAGATACGTGTTGCGACATTTAGATTAAGAGCCAACTTTAGTAATAGTTCACTTTATAATTAAACTATTACATATACATGTTTTGTATTTACATGCAGGACTGTAATACATTATATTATTTGGGATCATCAACCGCTTCCATTGATTGTAGGAGGAGTACCTCCAATCCAATGATTTCCTAAAAGTCTCGGTGACCTCTCAATAGTTTAATTGATAAATTGGCCATTTATAAAGACCACTATCTGTCTCATTGTGCAACACAACTCTGAGATATTTATGTTTTGTTACTGTCTTCATTGTTCTGTCATTTGTTTAATGTCATTTGTGTGACTCTTGCCCAGAACACCCAGTACAGGTTTTAATGATACTAATAAAGTTGAAACTTTTTAAGATTTCTCCTATATAGCTTTCTTCATGATTTAATTTTGTGATTTTCTTTGAGTTTGGGGTGTGCCTCAGTTATTGGGGTCCTTTTTTTCTGTTTTTTCTTATAATTTTGATCTTTGCAATATCAGTTTGTATTATAGCTTGTGCATTATTGCTTCATTCTGGATCTGCATTGTCAACTGTATAATAACCTGGAAAAAGCATATTTCTGTACAAGTATACTTTGTGCAATGTCTTTTCAGGTTTTGACGCCTAAATGTTTCATAGCTTTTATAAGCACGTTTTCTGGACTGTTTAGCAAATGTAATTAATTAATATTTACTTATATTTTCGCCTATAGAATTTTTTCTTCCTTTATAAACATTTTTTAAAGTTACAAAATAATAGAAGGTACATTTAAATATCATAATCATATCATATACATTGAAGATTTCATATAAGAGTGCCCCAAAAAGGAATATATTTTCTTTTTTTGCCTGTGCAAAATATTCCATTATAATGTTCTATGGACTAATGAATAAAAATGTTCACTTTTTGGAAGACATTGGTCAAGTTATACCTCTCATAAAACAAAACAGCAATCCACAAAAACATCATCATACTTCGTGGAAGTGTGATGGTGTGAGAACGCTTTGCTGCTTCAGGCCTGGGTGACTTGTCATAATTGATGCAATCATATATTCTGCTCTCTACCAGAAAATTCTGAGGGATAATGTCCTGTCATCAGTCTGTGGTCTGCAGTTTAAGCACAATTGGGTTATGCAGCAAAACAACAATAAGAAGTACAGGAGAAAGTCCACCTATGAATGGTTTAAAGGAAACAAAATTAAGAATTTGGAGTGGCCTAGTTAAAGTCCTGACTTGAGTCCAATTGAGATGCTGTGGCAGAACGTTTAACGGGCAGTACATGCTTGAAAACCCTCCAATGTGGCTGAATTAAAGCAATTTTGCAAAGAGTGGGTCAAAATTCCTGAACAGCGATGTGATAGAATGATCTCCAGGTATTGGAAGCCATTAGCTGCAGTTGTTGCTGCTAAATATAGCACAACCAATTATTAAGTTTAGGGGGCAGTTCATTTTTCACATGGGTGATATGGTTTGGGTAACACCTAAGTGTGACAAATATGCAAAAATGGAAGAAATCAGGAAGGTAGCAAAAACTTTTTCACGCTATTGTAAATGGAGGGATTGCTGCTTTAACCACTTAACGGACATGGTCGCATGGGATGCAAACGCAGCCAGCTGTGCCTCAGCTGATAAGGTGCCACCGCACCACCTGCTGTGGTTTTGAAGAGGAAATTTGTTCTACACCTGTGCAGAACGGATCTCCTGACTCTCCTGCGGACCCGGCAATTTCTGACCGGTTTTGCTGGATAAAAAGTCAGTTAAGTGGTTAAATGTTTGGCACAAATGGAAGTAAACACCCTCCCCATAAACACAATGTCACTATATTAAAAGAAAAGTTACAAGGATGTAACATATTCCAATTTTTAAATTGATAAAGTTTATTTAACAGTGCACATATATATATTTACATAAGTAGCTGTAAACTAAGAAGTTAACATGTAACAGATGCACACAAAATATAAGCAATTTACTGGTTAGATTGTCTCTGCTAGAATTAAACAGTGTTTATACAAAAATACATATATGTATATTTTTTTTTTTATCTAAGGCACTGTCTGACCAAGTCTACCAAGCGGAGTCTAATGATGTGTGTAAGGCTAAACGGTATTTTAGCCTAAAAAGAGGAACTTCAAACTTCTACCATTCTCCATTGACCAAGCATTAATGCACAAACTTTATGTTCGTTAATATCAATATTTTCAAGACACAAATCTTGACAAGTCTTTGCTGTTATTAGGACGAAAACCACACAAGTTTTTATCAATTAAATTAATGTTTTAGTGTCTTTAAAGCGTTTTTAGAGTGAACATATTGCCTACAGACAATGGAAACAGACATTTTGGACACTGAACTAAATCTCAGAGTACAGGCCATCAGCTTGCGAGGAACTAGTGACATCACTATGACATCACAACCAAAACTGATGGATAGCTAACAGGTTGATGATTTGAATAGCCTGGAAAATGGCTTCATACATTGCCTTCAATAAATAAATCCCCACCCTCTTTGTCAAAACATATGCCAAAATGAAACCTGCCACATTAAATTGAAAAATGTGCACTGTAAGCAGCCCCTGGGGACTGGAAAACACTAATCCTGCCTAACTAGTGGTGCAAAATGCTACTTTGCAAGTTAGTTATTAAATGTGTATTCATAAACACATGTAATATCAACTTTTGTTCTGTGATGCACCTGTATGTAAAGCAAGGAGAACAATAAATTGTGTCTAACTAAAGGCACTTGAGGACTGAAAACAGAACTGTTGCCTAAGCAGTATGTAATCATTTCTCAATAATCCTCAAACATGCAATTATCTTAAAGAACTGTCCATATTGTGCTGCCTGGCAATTTTTCAGAACCAGTAACATCCATACACTGTTGTGTGGGTCTCTTTAGGAGTTAAAAAAATATTGAATATTAAGACCAGTTACGCTAGAGGTAGTGACTCGGACTGCTGGAAAACTGCCCTCACTGCAAGGGCTGAGATGTCAAATCAGTGGAGACTTCATCCCACCTCATTCAAATAATGATATGTTTAATGGATGGCCTGGTGGAACCAATCAGATGAAATGTCTCTGTCTGCTGCGGATAGAACCCTATGGCAGCACTCAGAACTAAACCACTGTAAAAACTTGTTTTAAAACCAACAGAAACATCCTAAAGATCAAGTAGTTGTCTAATACTGCTGTTTATATACACAATAAAATAATACATATACAACTTAAATACAAATGAACAAAGAAAATGAAATGTTTTAAAAATTGTGACAAGAGCAAAGCTGAGAGGCATGTAAAGCAGACCTACATACAGTAAAGGCAGTCATTTTATGGGCTAAGCCAATATCCATGAGGATGCAGCCTATCAATTCGCTAGGAACTAGTCATATGGCTAGTGCCTCATTCCTCAATAGGGAATTCATAGGGTGAAGAGAACGGGGTTCAGCCCACAACTACTGCCTTCACTCTGCACAAATGTATGGGCCAGTTTAATGATCATTATTTTCTCATGGCATTAGCCATGGTGTACTCTTACGAGTATAAAAAAAGAAACCCTGAACGAATGCGGAAAATGTTATCAACTTCTTAACAGCTCTAAACAAACCCATTATTAACATATACTCCTCCTTCTTTGCCCAGAGTATCAATTGTATTGTCAGGGAACACAGTTCTGTCAAAGTTAGAAAGTAAGAAAATGAGGATGAAACGTCCGAGACCCTGTGTGACTGCCTAACACAACAGAGTGTGATATCACCAACATCTCCCTGAGGGAATATCACATTATAACCTCCGTTCCTTGCCAGGTGATTTTTGCATTTTAGTAATATGTTCAAATAGCAGCTTTAAACAACAAGGCTTCAGCGCTTTATTAAATACTGGAGAGCGAAGTGCAATCGTAGGCCGACGGCTGTGGAGAGGTCACATCTCTGGGGACAGAGGAGAGATGGATTAGAAAAGGTTCATTACATAAATAAACAAACAGAAATGGCAGATCATTATATTACATTGTATTATTACAACTACTGAGCTTGTAGTTAAAGTATAGGGTGGATGCAGCCCTTTTGTAGGTTGAACCAATATTTGAACAATTAATGAACTAGTGACATAATTGAGGGGATCTGGTATAGCAGAGACACTAACATATGCATAAGCTGTGGCTTTCTGTATTGCTGGAGGAGTGAATCAGTGGCCTGTACCACATTACAGAGATCAGTCACATGGAGCTTTCAGTGCACACTTCTTGTAGACAACAATTTTACACAGTGTCTGTCTAGTCCTTGCCACAGTGTCTGACGAGCCCTGGCTTGTGTTCAAGCAGACACTGTAAGGGATGAGGAAGATCTGTACATATACAGATAGGGAAACATCCTAATTATAGAAACAGTATTTTAAGTGGAAACCTTCTGTACAATCTCTGAATGAAAGTCAGCTGAGCCCACATCAGCGAAGAAGACGACTCCTGACACTGCCACACAATCACATGGGCGTTCGCAACACAGTAGTAATAAATACTTTATTGCGTTATATACAATGTACCTGCAGCAGACTCGATGGTTGTGGACAAAGAATTGACTCGTCCGTCTTCAAAAGCTAACTTTGGAGGGACTGTAGCGGATTCTATGAGGTCCTGATTACAGCTGTCTGCACTGATGGAATCAGACAAACTGGCGGTCTTGGAATGGATTCCCAGATGAATAATTTCCTCAAATGTCCATGTGCCGGATTTCCCATGTAAATTTGATACACTATCTCCTGTACTATAATCCTCATTAAGATGCGACTGATCCTGGCTCAATATAGCGGTGTCATTGGTCATCTGACTGTAATTGGAGTTATGAGCATTAGAAATAGCAAAACAGATTAAAAAACAGATAGAAAACTAATACTTGCAAAATACACTAATATTACTGTAGCTGCTAAAACATGCAATTTGAAAAAACTTAAAGCTAGGCATGTACATTTAAAGGGTCTCTCCACTTTTTCCCCCTAATAATCGATGTCCGACAGCTAATTAACATACACTTACCATCCTCATGGCTGCCAAAAGCAGCTTTCCAGCTGTTATCTTTGTGGACTCTGGGGGTCACAATACTGTAGGGCATTCAACGTAATACTCCAGGCCTGGCCAACCTGTGGCTCTCCAGCTGTTGTGAAACTACAAGTTCCAGCATGCCCTGCCACAGTTTTGCTATTAGGGAATGCAAAAACGGTGGCAGGGCATGCCGGTTTATGTATTTTTGCAACAGCTGGAGAACCACAGTTTGGCCAGGCCTGTAATACGCCAATAATTAAAAACACCTGTGTAATCCCCATCTACCACAAAGGACGCCCAGGATTTCTCTTACCTCTAGCTTTATGCTGTTCAACCCCTAGATACAGAGAGGTTTATACAATCACCTTAGCCATTTATCCCCCTCTTAACAGAGAAGCCCTATATGTACCATACTTCCAACACACCAGTCATTCCCTGTACACTTTATCAACCTCTCTTATATGTGAGGCATATCTCTTTATAGTATTCCACTAATACTGCACTTCTCCCTCACCCATCTACCCACATTAACATTCACCGTAACATTCCATCTCTGCTATATGCACTCTTAAAGGTATTAACTTGTTAAGCAGAGCATAGAGCCAAAGCCCCAGATAAACCATAATCCCTAAGCAATCAAGCGCTCATTCCGCAACTAACAATATCACCTTCCTCACCTCCTGACACTTCTCTACAGGATCCATATACTACTACCATAGTCTCATCCACAAACTACGGATCCTGGTTTCATTCACCATCAAGGGAACCCAGCTCCTGTACATTGCTACGAAATCAACCATATACAGGCAGTAGCTCCCTGTGTATATGGATAGCCCATTACACATAACATATACATGTGCACTTAGACATATCGGGTACATGCCCAGTTAATGGTGGTGCCACTGGTATATTTCTACAATTCATTTTCTGATGTTATGTGTGGTGGACTGCTGATATTTATGAACAAAGGGCCTGATTCAGGTTTGGGTAATAGAGAAAGATAGAGAAAGTAACTGTGTACAACATGCAGTGCAACATGGTTTTGCCCAGGTTCACCATTACTTGCTCTTTCTTACTCTATTCCTAGCTCTGAATCAGGCCCATATTACACTATATTTGTGCTTTCTTCTGACACCACACGGAATGATATGCATATAAAGGGAAGTAGCGGCTTATTGTACTGTTTATTCATCGTCTGTACATGGTACCTATTGTTAATATATTGTGTTTGTTCTTCAAAAAATTGAGGTGGAATTTTTTTTTTTATACAGATATGTCCTCTCGCATCTTTGCAGATTGTGCGGCAAATCGTGCATCGCGAGCAGCACACCCTCGAATGGGTGCACATGCTTAGTTCGCACCCACGACTTCATAGGCTTGCATGATACGAACGCAGCACGCGGCATGGCGCAGCTAGGCGCATGCGGCTAATCGCATGGCGCAATGCGTGCGCACGTTTGAAGCAAAGATGCAAGAGGACACATCTGTAGATATGGGTTTTAAGACTGCTGTGTTGGGGTATATATTCATTTTTCCTGTTATATACAGGCAGTGCAAGATAAGATAAGATCTGCAGAACACATTCAATTAACTATGAGGGTCCTCTTGGAACCGGTTATTACGGTAGGTAAAGCCTCACTTATTTTTGTTCGTACTACCATGGTATGCAAGCAAAAAGAAGTGAGATTTTCCTACCCAAATCTCACATGATCTGTTAGCAGAACTGAGTGGCTAATTGAAGCTGCCCTTTAATTGTACAGTATATGTCGTCCATCGTCTTTGCCTCTAGCATGCAAATTAGGTGCACACCAGGACTTGGTGTGTGACCTGCTTAAATGACTAATCAGAAAGACTGGATACAAGCAATAATTATCAGTTAATCTGATCAATCTTAAAGCACTTGGACATATTGGGTACATGCCCAGTTAATGGTGTTGCGACTGAAATATTTATACAGTTCTTTATGCTACAAAATATCCCTCAGAAACACAGTGAAAACATGTGGGTGGGTCTGGAATACCCGAAAACATATTAAGGCAATTTGTTCTGGCATTATTAGTACCCTTGCCCACACCAAATCCCCCCCCCCCTTCCCATCATGAAAACAAGTATCAATCACACTCAAAGCTGCTACTTTGAGGTGTTGTGTGCATAATGAATATACAAACACCCATCACTCTGGTAATCAAAAGAGATTTCCATTACTACATCCTAAGGGGACCTTAAGCAATAGCCAAGTAGCATCATATACGTTTTATCCAATGGTCAGGAAATCATTTTACTTGTTTAGGGGTTGGAAGAGAAAAACTGTGGTTCTAAAAGGTCAACAGGTCTGTCTTTTGCCGGTTTTATTTTAGACTGAGTGTAGAACAAACAATACGGTGTCTGGTCACCACTGACCTTGATTCTTGTGCAGGTGCGGAGTCTGAAGAGTGTCCATTAAGTTTATGATCAATGTCTGCCCTGTCCCCATTAATAAATAATTCATTCTCTGCAGCATCCTGGGATACAGGATGTGGGGAAATCGGAGCAGGCGTCTCTTCCAAATCCCCAGGATCATCTGTATCATCACACAGATCAACTCCATTTACTGTTGCTGAAAGGTAATACCAAAAAACACCCAACATATTACAATACCAGCATATTCCACCGTACTTAAAAATTGGGACTATGTGTACACAAATAGAATCTGAATCTCACTGCTTAGTTCAGGTGCCCAGATAAATAGAAATTAACCTAGTTAGATTCCTCTAACACTACATGATCAATTATGTGCTACTTTCTTAACTTTAATAGTTCTAGACTTTGATGAATTGCAGCGAGAAGTGATTTGTTGCAGCTGTCCGAACATATCTACTTGTGTAATAAAATGCAGAGAGCCTCACTGCTGACATAGTTATCTCATGTAATGATTGTCCCAACCCTACCTAACCATGTCCAAAACACAGCTCATCATCTTCCTGCCACTCAAATTAGCCACTTAACGGATGTGGTCGTATGGGATGTGAACGCAGCCAGCTGTGCTTCAGCTGACAAGGTGCCACCGCACGCTGTGTTTTTGAAGAGAAAATTTGTACTACACATGTGCAGAACTAATCTCCTCTGACTCCCCGGACTTTCCTGCATACCCGGCAGTTTCTGACCAGTTTTGCTGGAAAAATTGTCAGTTAATGGTTAAACAGGAATCTAATTATTGGCGCTAATAATCAGATAAATTAGTATACTGAAAAAAGTTCTGACAATAAAACATTTTCATCTACATTAAACAAAGTATTTTTCTCAAGTTGTGGAAGAACTAATGAGCAGGTAAGCACAATTGGACTTGGTATTAGCTAATATAACCTAGAGCAGAGGGGGGATCATTTAGGTAATAATGATCATAATAGGAGAACATCTAAAAGCATGACAGTGTTTTCAGATGAAATTCAAGTTGTATGAAGGGGTATTAGTATTAAGTACTTTGTAGGTGAGGGTGAGTAATTTGCTTTCGGTTCTAGAGGATATGGGGAGCCTCCCCTCAAATGTAACTAGCAGTTAGCACCGCAACAAATTACCATTTCTTAAGCTTACTGTTATCTAGATGTCATCCTTGAACCCACCCTCCCTCCACGTCCTGTTGTGGCTATCTTTGAAATATTGCTAAAAAACACCCTTTTCTTAACCAAAACTCTTACTTCCCTCAGCAGTCCAGTCCCTCTGAAATGTTATAGCATGACTGGTCCTCCTCTCTTGCTGATCCACCCTGCTAATAGTATACCGACTCCCCATATGCTCCAGAACCCAAAGCAAACCATTACAAAACTTGAACCTCATCTGAAAACACTGTCATGATCTTAGATGTTATCCTATTATGATTATTATTAGCTAAATTACCCCCCTTAGCTGTAGGTTAGAAACCGCATCAGTGCTATTAGCTAATACCAAATCCAACTGTGCTTACCCGCTCGTTAGTTCATCCGCAATTTGGGAATTATAATTGTATTTTAATGTTTATTAAAATATGACACCAAGAAGAAGAGTCAATCACACAACACTTACTAACTTAAACAGACTACATGGGAGTAACTGAGCTGCAAACAAAGTACTATGGCGGCTAACACCAACTAATTAAGTATTTGTGTGAGTGTAATTAAAAAGACTGATTTAATATTAAAGATTACTATTTTATTATATTTAAAAAAAAGGAGAGTTACGGTAGATGTACCTTTGTTAATGCTCTTTCTTCGAAGTCCACAGGGGAGACAATGGGGTATAGGTGATGGCTAGGAGGACTGGACACCAACAGTTAAAACTTTTCTGTCCCAGGATGCTCCGATCCTTCCCCCCTATACTCCGGCCACGGCCTGAGGCAATTCAGGTTTGTCAACAAGTCCAAGCCAGGAGCAAGATGGGAGAGAAGGAAGACTGGTACACTGAAGAATCACACTCTCACACAATAGAGAAGGATACCGGTGACCAAGAGAAGAAACCCATAGGTGCGTCAGGGCGGGCGTCCTGTGGACCCTATGGACTTCAAAGAAAGAGTTAACAAAGGTAAGTCTACCATAACTCTCCTTTTCTTCTTCAGGGTCCATAGGGCTCCATAGGGGAGACAATGGAAATGTCCCAAAGCAGTTGTTCAAGGGCAGAGACGCTCCTGAGCTGAGAGGAGACTACGACGCCCAAAGGAAGCTTCCTGAGAGGCAAAGATATCAAAGCCATAGAACCTAAGAAAGGTGTGGCCAGAAGACCACCTGGCCACCTTGCATAGTTGTTCGGCAGACACGCTACGGCGGGCTGCCCACGAGGGACCCACAGAGTGAGTAGAATGAGCTGATATTATATACAGCACAGGAAGGCCAGCCTGCGTGTAAGTGGGAAAATAGACATGCGAAGCCATCTGGCCAGAGTCGGTTTGTTAGCTGACCAGCCCTTCTTATGGAATCCACATAGGACAAAGAGGGAATCCGTTTTCCTGATGGAACCAGTACGGTCCACGTAGATTCTCAGAGCACGTACCATATCAAAGGAGGCCTCACCTGCCGAGAGGTCTGGTGATTGGAAGGCCAGAACTACAATTTCCTCATTAATGTGGAAACTAGAGAGACCACCTTGGGAAGAAAGCCAGGGAGAGTTCGAAGAACAGCCCTGTCCTGATGAAAGATCAGAAATGGAGAGCGACAGGAGAGCACCCCCAAATATGGCACCCTACGGGCAGACGCGATAGCCAGAAAAAAAAAAAAGTCTTTGCAGTGAGCAATTTGACGTCTACGGAATCCAGGGGTTAAAACGCAGGTCCCTGAAGTGCATGGAGAACCACTGACAAATCCCAGGGAGCCACAGGAGGGACAAAGGAAGGTAGTATACTGAGAACACCCTGAAGGAAGGTGTAACATCGGTCAGTGGAGCAATTCTGCGCTGGAACTAGATGGACAGAGCAGAGACGTGCGCTTACAGAGAGGCCAGACGGAGTCCGAGATCCAATCCATCTTGAAGGCAGGCAAGGATCCGAGAAACCCGAAAAACCTGAGGGTCATAGCTTCTGATAGCACACCACTGGAAGTATGTATGCCACACCCGGTGATAGATCCGGTCGGAGGCCGGCTTACGTGCTCTGAGCATGGTCTGGACCACGGAGCGAGAAAGCCCTTTGGACCTTAGGAGAGATGTCTCAAGGACCAAGGATCAAAGACAGATGGGGCAGGTCCGGATGTAGACAGGGACCCTGAGACAACAGGTGCGGCCGTTGAGGAATTTGGAGAAGAGCGTCTATGGAGAGACTGAAGATCTGAGTATCAATGGCGTCTGGGCCAAGCCGGAGCTACCCCTTTCTTGCTTAAATTTCAGAAGGACCTGAGAAAGGGAGACTGGCGGGAAGAGGTATGCCACATGGAAGGACCACTTCACTGACGAGGCATCCAAGAAAGTTGCTGCTTCGGGGTCCCTTGTCCTGGACCCGTACACTGGAAGCTTGTGTCGATGAGGCCATGAGGTCCATGTCCGGTAGACCCCATTTGTCCACCAGGAGCTGAAAGACCTCTGGGTGTAGAGACCACTCCCCAGCGTGCACCTCGTGATGGCTGAGGGAATCAGCTTCCCAATTGAGAATCCCCGGGATGAACAGCGCAGAGATGGACGGGAGATAATGTTCGGCCCAATTGAGAATACATGCCAATTCTGCCATTGCCGCCCGACTGCGAGTGCCTCCCTGCTGCTTGTGTTAGGCCACCGCCGTGGCGCTGTGTGACTGTACTTGTACTGGCTTGCCCTGAAGAATGTCCTGAGCCAGAGTGAGGGCTCTCTAGATGGCTCGGAGCTCCAGGGTGTTGATTGGTAGGACCCCCTCGGTGGGAGTCTCCAGTGACCCTGGAAAGAGTGCTGGACGGTCACTGCGCCCCACCCGCGGAGGCTTGCGTCCGTGATGAGTACCACCCAATCCGGGTTCCAGAAGGGACGACCCTGGTTTAGGTGGGACATCTGTAACTAGCATGAGAGGGATAGACGAACTTCCGGAGAGAGGACCATCATCTGGGATCTGATTAGATGGGGCAGCTCATTCCATCTGGAGAGGATTAGGTGTTGTAGGGGCCTGGAGTGGAACTGAGCGAACTCCACCATGTCGAAGGTGGATACCATGGACCCCAAGGTCTGCATTGCTAAATGAATTGACACTTGCGACTGTGGAGTAACCTGCGCACTCATAGCTGTAGTGCGGAGATTTTGTCTGCTGTCAGGAAGATTCTCTGAACTTGAGAATCCAGAAGGGCTTCCAGATGTACTATCCTTTGAGAAGAGATCAGAGAGGACTTTTTCCAGTGTATCAACCAGTCGTGTTGTTGTAGAAACTCTTTACTTTGTGTAAAGGGACTGCTAGGAAGTCTGCAATATTTGCCAACACCTGTGAAAAGGAAGCCCAAGGGGGTTCCTGAGCAGGGGCTGACTAGCCTGGGGCAGTATAACAAGATGCAAATACACCAGTGGTTCTCAAACTCGGTCCTCAGGACCCCACCCAGGTCACGTTTTCCAGGTCACCCAGCAGGTGCATTCACTACTCACTTACACATTTTAAAAGATCCACAGCTGGAGCTCATTATCTCACTTGTGATTCTGTGAGGAGACCTGGAAAACATGCACTATGTGGGGTCCTGAGGACAGAGTTTGAGAACCTGTGAAATAGACCATCTTGACTTAAATCCTCCTGGGTTAATCCTGCTGAACAGGACCTGCAAGAGACCAGTATAGGAGCAGCAGCCTGCTTGTTACCCTTGCCTTTGCCAGACATAGCTGCAAATAGAGAATAACACAATATGGCACTGAGCAGAGTACAACACATACAGTATGTGACAGCCTTCACAAATACAGGTAGATGTGAAGTACAGGGAACCCCTATACACCAGTATCCCAGGGTTATTGTGAAAGAAAGAAAGGTATAAGCTGTCAGCAGAAAAAAAGCAGCGCTAGCACAAGTCACATACAATGCAGAGTGTAAAATATAACTGCAATGGGCACTAAATTCAACAACACAGACCGCAGTGGCTGGTAGGAAATAGCGCTGTATAACCTTGCTCCTAGGAGAGGTATATAGGGAGACTGGACCCAGCATTCCCTGGAGACCTGTGGCTGCTCTGAAGAAAATGGCCACCATGAGTCTCTTAGGGGACGGAGGGTGAAGGAGGAGCAGCTCAGGTGTGCCAAGACCGCAATGGAATGGCGCCCTGAGCTGGGGGAGGGACTGCAGGGAGAGGGCTGGCCTTCCCTATGCCGACATCAACCAGTATAATTTTATGCCCTCTTGGTCTAGTGGATTCACGGACGAACCGGTGTCCACATCAGCACCTCACTTGTCCCGGCTGCAGTCTGAGGTCCTCCCGTGGAGCCACACTAGCCAGGTCCCCCGGTTCCCCGCCAAGACTGGGGCTGGAGTTGCGGCGCTGTGGAGGGGTGTTGGAGCAGCAACGCTAGCATCCAGAGGACTGCCTAGTGCTGCCTGCTCTTCAGGAAAGAACAAAATAAAATAAAAAATAAAGCTTTGGCTGCTTTAAAGCAGCCCCACTGTTGTTAACGGTTATCCAGCTCCTGCCGGACATCAACATAAACTGAATTGCCTCAGGCTATGAGCGGGGTATTTTGGGTGTAAAGGACCGGAGCATCCTGGAACAGAAAAGCTTTAACTGCTGGTGTCCTCCTAACTACCACCTAAACCCCACTGTCTCCCCTGTGGAGCCCTATGGACCCTGAAGAAGAAAATGCCTTGCCCTTTATACAAACTACCTTGGTTTCAACTAAATCAGTGTGGACACACTCGCTAGTAACACGTGCAGTGTTACTAGTGAGTGTGTCCACACTGATTTAGTTGGAACCAAGGTAGTTTGTACTGAAATCAAGGCACATCACTTACAGTATGCCCTTTTCACTGGTTAAACACTAGCAACAAACAGTGGGACACTTCCGTGAAGTACCACCAGTAAATGACCAATTCCCAGTGGAAGCTGCAGTTGTCCATGCACTCCGCTCATTTGCTGAAAACCTCCCAATATTCCCTCATGTACTCTAAACTCTCCCCCTTGATACAGTGAACACTAGAAAATAATGTAAACTTGGAAAAGCTTCCAAACTCAATTTAAAACAGCAGCAATATGCCCAGTACATAATCGTGGCATACCATGTAGCTCTTTTTCTAGACTGCCAATTTCGTCATCCTCTTCAGATTGGTCTTCACCCTTCCAAACAAGAAGCAATGGTACCATGAAATACAGAACTGATCAAATATATTTATACTTATTCAAAACATGAGTAACCATAACAAAGATGAAGGGTTTGTTTTTCTCTAACCTCATTCTATGGTTTATTGGCCTATTGCTATAAACGTTATACATGAATGGAAACTTAGTGATCCACCTTAGGATGACCCCTTCCTAATTAAATCTGTCAACTACCTACAGTAACAAGCAGGTAGAGATCCCTCCCTGTTAATTTACCTTGAATGCAAGTTTTCTGTTGCACACCGGCCCTCCATGCCCCACACGCAGCCACAACGCCCACCTCCCTGTACTGATCACATGGCAACATCTTTCTGGTGATACACTTCCAAAGATGGCGTCACTGGGACCAGGTATGGCTACTACATAGTGTCCCTCTCCTCAGCTCTTAAAATGCCACTATCCCTCCACCCACATACTCTATCACTTAAAGCATACCACTGAATGCAGATTCATAGAAATGCTTTTGTACTACTGATAGGACATTTACCAGCACTAGGCTCAAATAACAATAGGTTCTCAAAAGGGGTGATGTCCTCTATATTACTATACTTAGGGCCATATTCAATTAGTGGCGAAAACGGCCGTTTTTTTTTCGCCATTGGCGAAAACGCAATTGGTGAAAAAAACTGGATAAGTTTTCTCCATCCCAGACCAGGTGAATAAAAAATGGTAAATCCGTATTTTTGCCTAAAAATGTGGGGATTTCTTTCAGAACCCTTTGGACACCCCCCCTAATGATAAATTACCCCCCCAAAAAATCGTAAGTTGCACACTTTGGCGAAAAAAACGACTGCGCAATTTTGGGTAACAAAAAAAAAGTTGAAATGGTTTTAATGTATTGGGTCTGATTTTTCGGGGGGAGGTATGGATGTGTGAAGTGTTTTAAACATGGCACGCAGTCGCAGCAGGCAGTTTTTTACGGTTTTTAAAAATGTGTTTTTATGACACGAAAATATACTTACACCCATTTTAATGTACCCCCCAATTTACGTGGAACAGTAATTTCCTGGAAAAAAAAGAACTTTATTTTCCACCCAAAATTGCGCGGTCGTTTTTCACCAAAGTGCGCAACTTACGAAAATTTTTTGGGATCATTTATTATTTGAGGGGTGTCCAAAGGGTTCTGAAAGAAATCCCCACATTTTTAGCCAAAAATAGGGATTTTGTATTTTTTTTCGCCTGGTCTGGGATGGAGAAAATTTATCTCCAGTTTTTAACCACAAACTTTCCTCATCATAATCTACAATTGTTATTCTGCTACCTTTTGTATCTAGTGGTCCACACTCCTCTTAAGCAGGGTACACACTATACGATGTGTGTACCCAGCGACAGCACAACGCTATGTAACAATACATCGCACGTGCTGTACACACTGCACGATACGATGTACGGCAGCACTATTAGCAGCATGGCACCATTCATTACATAGTCCCATCTGCTGTGAATGACAGATCAGGTGTACACACTGTACGATGCGTATGAGATATCATTCCGATCCGTGATGGAATGATCTATCGTTCGATAGGTGTATAGTGTGTATCCCGCTTAACATTGAAGTTTTTGGGCATGACCATTTTTATCTTATTTCAGGTCAGTGCATATAAAGTATGCCATGTCATGATATCCTCAATGTACAGCGTTGCGTAATACGTCAGCATTTGAGAGAGAAAATAGTCATAACAGTAAAAAGGGGAGCTGTACGGGACAATTCTTATAACCATGTATGGAATGAGGCTATGCAAGTAAACCTTAGAAGATCACAGTGCAAAGGGCATCTTTGAGGGAACTTGGTAAAACAGGGCGGCAAGCCTCAGAACTTTGGATTATTGTAAAAATTTTTGGAATTAACGCAGGATTTGACCCAAGGAGCAACAAATTGAAAGTGTCAAGGCAGGTATCCACTTATAGATATATGCAAACGAGAGCACGATTACGACATTGCTGTCGTGCTCTCGTTTGTATATCTAGTGATGTGCCTAGACTGAATGTTCACTCGTTCAGTCCAGGCACATCCCTCATCCCCGCACATGCAGAAACTGACGAGATCGTCAGGTTGACCAGCATGTACGAGCGATGTCAAAAGCGACAAGCGGGCAAGCGCATCACTGGTCGCTTCCGACCAAAACGTGCCTGATTTGCAAGCGATTGCACGATAACAACGTCGTTATCGTGCAATCGCTTGGTTAAATCGCTAAGTGGATACCTCCCTTCAGTCTTCAATCAGCATTTATGATTCACTGAAATGGGTAGAAGTCTTGTCACTGGAAGGCCAGAGAGAAGGATATTGCAATAGTCAAGGCGGAAAACTACAAGAGCATGGATCAGGAAGTTTGTGGCACATTGTGTGGAGAAAGGACATATTTTGGAGATGTTTAAATGTGAGGAATAATAGTGCTGGGCACGGCAAACACTGCGACGGCAAACCAGGGAAGAAGGATAGAGACATTGACTGTAGATCTCTGAAGAGATATAAGACAGGGGTTTGGAATGCAATGGAAGGAAAATAGTCTGCTCAATTCTACTAGCCTATCGGTAAGTTAGATAACACACAGGGTGTGAGTACAAGGCACTCAGACATGACACCTACTTTGACATCCATCTGGTCAGTCTTTCTAGTTCTCTTCATTATTTCATCGATTCTCTAAAAAGAAAACAAACAAGAGCACAAGTGAAAAGGACATTTAAGTGGCAATAAATCCAAAATTTAAACTATTGGAAAACTTCCTAAAAGTAGTATTGATACATAAGAGAGATAATAGTCTGATGTACAGTGATGCAGGTAAACTGCCAATCATACAAAACATGTCACACTACAGATGCCAAAAACTGGCTGGGTCAGTAATGATCCCACCTGCTCCCGCAGTAATTATCCCACCTGCTCCCGCAGACAGAAATCCTCAAACATGACCTGTGGGGAGAACTTTAGAGCTGTGAACCACTGTTGCACTCATCATGGGACATATACCTTTTTTCGTTCGAGTCTTTCCTGCATATTTTGCTGCATGATTTTTTCCCGTTCTAGTCTTTGCTTCTCAGCTTCTTCAAGAGCTTTGGCCTCTGCCTCTTCTCTCTTAAAACAGATGAGAAATCTAATATTTACTGAACTTCAGTAATAGCTTTTTAACATTGTTTATTCGTAACATTTTCCTTGTAAAACCTGTGTGGTGGTGCGACTCCCTTCTCTGGTGCCTAATAAGTCTAGTAAGTTCCAGTGTAAATAGTTCACTGAGCATAGTAGGGACTGTGTATCAGTGGGCGCCTGCCGCAGACGCCCGCTGCTTACCTTGTGTCCCCGTGCAGTCCGGCCACAGTCCGGGGTTCCTGCTAGCAGGAACCCCAGAAGCCCGCCGAGATCCCCGAATCAGTCTCGGGGCCGGTGGAGCGTCAGCATGGACGTCCCTTGGACTGTCTGCTCTGAAGATCTTCTGGGGCTGTTGACAGCCCCTCCGTGTAGTGACCAGACTCTGGCCTGGCACCTACGAAACTTAAGGTTCCTTGGCCTGGGGGCGGGGTATAGGAGAGGGGCCCCGATGCATCCTGGGAGAAATGTTTAACTGTGTGGTACATGATTAACACATCCCCTATACCCCAAGATATCCTGTGGCTACCCTATAGACCCTGCAGTAGTTTTTATTTCCACATTGTATGCGGTCTTCCTCTACAGAAGGGGATCTTTACCATTTCTTTCCAATCCACTTCTGCCAAAAATTCTCAATCACTTGTGCTCCCAATGTGAAATAAGAGGATAAGCTGTTATTTGCTGTGAATATAAACTCTTCTGCAGTAATCAACCTGGCCTTACCTAAACAGTCATTATGTCCTACACTGAAGTCCTGTTTGCCACTCCCTAAAACTGTTGGACAATGATATTTGTTGCTACGTACCCATCAAACTATTAGCAGAGTAAACAGGAGTGTAATGAGTGTAAGGAACCATCTACCCGCCTGCAACGAAACAAGTAGCCCCCTTGCTTCTCATTGAGCTCCATGAGCGCATCTGCTGCATTTATGGTCTAAGATGAAATTTCCTTTTTACGATAGCAGTTGTAACAAATGTCACAGCTTAGATATAACATTACATCGTCTTGAAAAAGTCCCAGCATTCCATGGGAGGAAACGCGTTGACTGTATTATCCCCTTAAACCTATTTGCTGAAGAGACGGTGGGAGATTGTCTGGAGAAATACTTGAGAGCAGCCGAAATGGGAGCTTTATCAGCCGCACTGACTATACAAACAAGAGCCACGGCGGCTCTGCAGTGCCTCCGACTCCCCGGTTTACCTCTGGAGCTCATGATTGCACAGCGCAACCATCATTTCCCCACTTTCTGCCCTTTTTGGACAAGAAGAGGACATTGAATATTTAACCCTGGAAAACTCCACTAAGCGTGGCCACGCAGTGGGACAGACCAACGTTAAGTCCTATCTATACTGACCTATGTACAAGGGGGTACTGTATTTAGCAGAGACTGCTTGCTTACTTATGGTAAGACTGGGACGCCAGTAGTTACCTAAACATTGTATCGTGACAGCGACCAGTGTGATAACTATATGTCTTGATTTGTTACAGTATATTATTGGATTGACATTGTAGCTATTTAGCTACCAGATTTGCAACAATTGCAAACAGCCAAAGTATCCTATTAATATTCAATTTCTAAGCATAGCAAAAGGGTTTTTTTCTTGTGACTTTTAAAAGTGGTTTTTATATGTGTATACTTTTTTCATTTTGCTTATTAATATTGTTATCTATTGCTGCTATTTATGTGTAGTTATTTATTTGCATTTCTATTTTGTGGATATTTTGATTAAAACCAATTTTAGTAGAACCAAACAGGTCTCTTGTGCATTTAATAATAGACAGCAAACCTCATATTAAATTGGATATATTCTGAATAACATAATTGAATACCAGCGCAGTAACGTTACATCAATGTCTCAAGAAATAGTGGAAGATGTTTGGTGGCAGATTTTTTTCAATGAATCCACAATGTGATGGGATGTACAATGTCACTAGATGCGAAGGACTGCCTGCTGGAAATAAATGAAGGGTTAGGTCTTCCTCACCATAAACAAGCACTGCTACATGGACTGTTGTGCCTGGCCAGGACGTAACAGGTATAAGCTGCCTTTCCCCTGACCGCTCTCTTCCGCATAAGAAAGTGGTTTATCATCACTGGTGGTGATCTGACATATTTAATAACAATATGGAAGCCAAGGTAGGACAAGCCAGAGCCAGCTCCCTATGAGCCTCTCCAGTCAGTCAATCAATCTAAATGTGATCTATCATTTTGGAAACATCCCTCATGGTGCTACTCCTGGTTACCTGCTAATATTGTTACATGACATACAGTATATAGTCAGAATGGTGATCATACTGTACAAAAGTAATATGGAAATGTTTGAGTTATAGCCTTCAAATGATACTGAGCAGCACTCGTTACATTATTCTCTTTTCTCCTGTTTTGTTCTGTTAATGCATTACAGTACATTATTGTTTAAGATGGTTGTAAAAAATCTGGCCTGACATTTGGAATATATTTTAAACATGTAAATGTATTTTCCAGAATTTCCTTGTGTGTGTATACAGCCAACAGTAAAGCATCCTGAGACCATTCATGTGAGGGGTTGCTTCTCAGCCATGGGAGTGGGCTCATTCAAAATTTTGCCTAAGAACACAGCCATGAATAAAGAAATGGTGCCAAAACATTCTCCAGAGCAACTTCTCCCAACCATCCAAGAACAGTTTGGTGAGGAACAATACCTATTCCAGCATGATGGAGCACCTTGCCATAAGGCAAAAAGGATAACCAAGTGGCTAGGGGAACAAAACATCTAAATTTTTAGTCCATGGCCTGGAAACTCCCCAGACCTTAATCCCATTGAGATCTTGTGGTCAATCCTCAAGAGGCGGGTGGACAAACAAAATCCCACAAATTCTGACAAACTCCAAGCATTGATTAGGCAAGAATGGGCGGCCATCAGTCAGTATGTGGCCGAGAAGTTGATTGACAGCATGCCAGGGCGAATTGCAGAGGTCAACACTGCAAATATTGACTCTTTGCATAAACTTAATGTAATTGTCAATACAAGCCTTTGACACTTATGAAATGCTTGTAATTTTACTTCAGTATACCATAGTAACATCTGACAAAAAGGTCTAAAATCACTCGAACAGCAAAGTTTGTGAAAACCAATACTTGTGTCATTCTCTATACTTTTGGCCATGGCTGTACAGTGTTGCTAAGCAGTTTTTAATAAAAGGGATAGATTTCATGCTGAAAGTAATAATTATACATAACATTCAAAACAGTAAATATGTTGAGTAATCACTAGTACTATACACTGTAGACCACATGAAATAAGCAACACTGCTAGGTTATACACTGCGTAAGGCTCAAAGCTGCTTGCCAATCCCTAAAAAAGTTATGGAGTATATTGGACCTTTATCGTTGTAATGTAAATACGCGGAATTATTAGTAGTAGTCAGCAAGAAATCATATGATGGCATAAAAGATAAATAACTGAGGTGTAGCCTTAATTATTCTTTGTAGTAATGAGCAGGATACTTTTAATAGAAGTGTTGCTACTGCATACAGTGATATCTTCACAAAGAACATAGCGTTAGTGATATTATCAACTACTGTATATCAACTATAGCTAGTCCTATTATTCCTATATTATTTTGTCTACCTGTTGTTGAAGCTCCACAAGTCGCTCTTGTTCCTCTAGATCTCGGAGCAGCTTTTCTTCTTGAGCTATTCGTTCTTCTTCCTCTCTCTCCAGCTTTCTCTTCTCCTCTAATAAAATGGCCTCTTCTTTCAGTCTCTGCTTTTCCTCCTCAGCTTTGACAGCCATTTCTTCCTGCTTTATCCTGTGAAATGACAAATACTATTTAAAGACCTGTTGCATATGAAACCTGCCTTGCTCTCCATAGCTCCCTTTTGGTTGAAGAAGCAGAAGAGGGGCAAGCACTTCAACCATGTCAGCCAGATACCAGCAGGAATTACAGTGTTCTAACTGATGCCCGGCACAATGGAGCAACAAGTAAACAAATATGCAAAAAAAAAAAAAAAGTTATGGTAAACCTTACCTTGGTTAACTCTTTTTTCAAAGTCCATAGGGTCCACAGGGAGACATTGGGGTGTAGGTGGGACCTGGAGGACCGGACATCAACAGCAAAGCTTTTCAATCCCAGGATGCTGCGGTCCTTCCCCCTATATCCCGCCCACAGCCTGAGGGCACTTCTGTTTTGTTAACAAGCCCAAGGGAGGAGCAGGATTGGAGAGAAGGAAGACTGGTACACTGAGGAATCACACGCTCACACAGAGAAGGAAACAAGTGACCAGGAGAAGAAATCCATAGAAGCTAGAAGCGTCAGGGAGGGTGCCCTGTGGATCTTATGGACTTCAAAGAAAGAGTTAACCAAGGTACGTTTTACCATAGCTCTCCTTTTCTTCTTCTTCAGGGTCCATAGGGTGTCACAGGGAGACATGGGAATGTCCGAAAGCAGTTTGAATGGAGGTTCCTGAAGTGCTTGGAGCACCACTGACAAATCCCATGGAGCCACAGGAGGGACAAAGGAAGGTTGTATTCGTTTAACACCCTGCATGAAGGTGTGAACATCCGGTATAGGAGAAATTCTGTGCTGATACCAGATAGACAAAGCAGAGACCTGCACTGTCAGAGGTGGAGGCCTAGATGCATTCCAGCTTGAAGAAAGGCAAGAATTTTAGAAACCTTAAAGATCTGAGGGTCATAGTTTCTTGGAGCACACCATTGGAAATACAGTCAGGTGCATAAATATTGGGACATTGACAGAATTTTCATATTTTATCCTCTATTCACCACCACAATGGCTTTGAAATGAAACAAACAAGATGTGCTTTAACTGCAGACTTTCAGATTTAATTTGAGGGTAATTACATCCAAATTAGGTGAACGGTGTAGGAATTACAACGGTTTCTCTATGTGCAATTACAGCCTGAAGTCTGGAACGCATAGACATCACCAGACGCTGGGTTTCATCCCTGGTGATGCTCTGCCAGGCCTCTACTGCAAATGTCTTCTGTTCCTGCTTGTTCTTGGGTCACATCAACAATAAATACAAGGGAACCAGTTCCATTGGCAGCCATACATGCCCACGCCATGACACTATCACCACCATGCTTCACTGATGAGGTGGTATGTTTTGGATCATGAGCAGTTCCTTTCCTTCTCCATACTCTTCTCTTCCCACCACTCTGGTACAAGTTGATCTTTGTCTCATTTGTCCATAGGATGTTGTTCCAGAAAAGTAATGGCTTTTTTAGATGTTGTTTGGCAAACTCTAATCTGGTCTTCCTGTTTTTGTGGCTCACCAATGGTTTACATCTTCTGGTGTACCCTCTATATTCACTCTTGTGAAGTCTTCTCTTGATTGTTGACTGACACATATACACCTACCTCCTGGAGAGTGGTGGAATTACAACGGTTTCTATATGTGCCTCCCACTTTGTAATGGGACTATCATCTGACTGTATGTATGTCATATTCTGTGGTAAATCCTGGCTGAGGCTGGTTTACGTGATTTTAGCATGGTGTGGACCACAGAGCTGGAAAAACCCTTAGCCGTTAGATGGGATGTCTCAAGAGCCAAGCCGGTAAAGACAGACGGGCTAGGTCCAGCTGTAGACATGGACCCTGAGACAACAGGTTTACTCATAGAGGAAGCTGAAGAGGAACGTCTATGGAGAGTGTTTGAAGATCTGGGTCAGGCCGGAGCTATTAACATGACTGTGCCTACCTCCTGTCTGAACTTTCAAAGACACTCGAGGAAGCAGGGATATTGGAGGGAAGAGATATGCTAAATGGTTCCATTTCACAGACAATGCGTCTACGAAGGCCGTGTCGGGGGGCTTTGTTCTGGCTCCATAAATTGGAAGTTTGTTGTTGTGTCTGGAGGCCATGAGATCCACCTCCGGAGGACCCCATTTGTCCACTAGATACTGAAAGACTTATGGATGTAGAAAACATTCTCCTACATGCACGTCGTGACTGCTGAGAAAATCCGCCTCCCAATTGAGAATCCCTGGAATGAACACTGTGGAGATGGCTGGGAGATTGTGTTTGGCCCAGGTGAGAAAGCGGGACACTTCTGTCATTGCTGACTGACTTCGAGTTCCCCCTTGGTGATTGAGGTAGGCAACAGCCGTGGAGTTGTCGGACTGTACTTATGCCATGATCTGGTAAAGACCCGAGGGGCCATTGAGAAGCCAAATGGCAGAGCCTGGAATTGGTAATGTTGCTGCAGTGTAGCAAACCGGATATATTGTTGATGAGAAGGCGCTATAGGTACATGTATGTAAGCGTCCTGAATGTCTAGGGATACCATAAAAACTCCAGGTTCCATAGGAAGGATAATAGAATGGAGAAATTCCATACAAAACCTGGGCATCCTGATAAACGTGTTCAGAAACTTGCGGTTGAGGATAGGCTGATGAGACCCATTGGGCTTCTGAACTAAGAAAGGGGTAGAATAATAGCCCTTGCCCCGTTGTGAGGAGGGGACTCTAATTATTACTCCTGAATTCAGTAAGGACTGAATGTCTTTTTGGAGCAGCAGGGCCTTGGTTGAGTCCGATGGAGGTCCTTTGCAAAAGAACTGCTGTTGGGGTTGCCTCAGGAAGGAGAGGGCATATCTGTGGGAGGCCACTTCTCTTACCCAGGCATCTGTCGTGATTTCATGCCATGCCATACTTGAGTGAATTGAAGAAGTCAGCCTCCCACCCTGGGAACCCCCAGGGAGAGGCCCGCCGCGTCAGGCTGCAGGCTTGTCCTCAGACTTGGCAGGTGGACGTCTAGTAGCCCAGGCTTGTTTGGCCCTAGGCTTGGAGGCCTTGGCTGATGTCTGTTGCTGTGGAAAGGACTGACCCTTGGCTTTGCCTTGAGGGTGAAAGGACTGAAAGTACGACGTCCGCGGCTTCGTATTATATGCAGAGGGCAGGAATACCGTCTTATTAGTCGCCAAAGGTAGTTACAATTTTATCCAATTCTGGACCAAACAGGATGTCTTCTGCATAAGGCAGAGACTCCAGAGCCGTTTTGATTCCGAATCGGCTTTCCAGGAACGTAGTCAAAGAACACTGCCAGGAGAGCCGTATCCATAGCTGCTTTAACCTAAGTAGGAGGCTGCATCTCTGATGTGAGATATATAGGACAGCTGTTTCCTCGAAGCATCAGGGGGAAAAGTCTCTCCTAGGGCTCTCACAAGAGCAGGTATATTTAGTTTAGAGGGTGGCTCCTCTTCTCCTAAGACAGAGTCAGAGTGAGAGAGATCTGCGTCTTCGGCCTCCCCATATATCACAGAATCAGATAACTGTGTGGATTGGGAAGATATCACAGTACGTTTAGTAGGTAAAGGTTTATCTTTTTGCAGCACTTGCTGAAAAACCGTAGAAGTATTAGCCAAAGTCTGTACTGAAGCAGACAGTACATCTATCCATGGGGGAGGCAACAGATATGCAGGGGGTACCAGCTGTGGCCATCCCATAGGGGGAGCTACCACGGAGACTGCTACTTGGTCCACAAGTTTTGCCAGCACTTGTGAAAAGGCAGCCCAGGGTGGGTCCTGAGGGAGACCCCGGGGCTGACTGACCAGGAGCTGTTTAACAATTAATACAAAGACCATCCTGAATGAGGTCCTCTGTGACTAAGCCCGCAGAGCAGGACTTACAAGCTATCAGAGTAGGAGGAGCAGCATCAGGCTGCTTGTTATTCTTTCCTCTGCCAGACATAATCACAAGAATAGAATACACAGTATGATACAGTGCAATGAACACCTTGCAGTATTTGCAATATGGCACAATGTAGTGTGCAACCGCGCTATATATAGCACAGTTTAGTGTGCATCCATGTTACATAGTATGTGATAGTCCTCACACTTAAAATATGAGATATGGTAAGAACTTACCTTTGTTATCTCTATTTCTACGAAGTCCATAGGGTTCCACAGGATACCTTGGGGTATAGGTGATGACGTCAGGCATCGGGCACCAGAGTGTTAAGTTTCAGCCTCCCAGGATGCACTAGGGTCCCCCTCCTATACCCCGCCCCTGAGCCAAGGCATCTCAGTTACGTACCAAGCCATAGGCCGGAGGAGGAGAATGAAGAGAGCGAAAAAAGATCTGGACACACACAAGAATCACATTCTCACCAGAGGGAGACGGAAAAAAACCGGTGACCAGAGTAAAGCCCATCTGCAGCACAGGTGCGACAGGGCGGGAGTCCTGTGGAATCCTATTGACTTCGTAGAAATAGACATAACAAGGGTAAGTTCTTACCATATCTCATATTTTCTACATCAGGGTCCATAGGGTATCCACAGGATACCTTGGGGATGTCCCAAAGCAGTATCCTTCAAGGGTGGGGACGCTCCTGTGCTGAAAGGAGAATCCGCCGCCCGAAGGAAGCATCCTGAGAGGCAAAGGTGTCAAACGCATAATACCTCACAAAGGTATGGAGAGAAGACCACGTGGCAGCCTTGCAGATCTGGACTGCCGAGGCACCACGTCGAGCTGCCCACGAAGGACCCACAGTACTAGTGGAATGAGCCCTCACAGAGGAAGGAACCGGAAGGCCTTCATGAAGTTATGCTTCTGAAATGGCCATACGAATCCAGCCTCCCAAAGTCTGCTTTGAAGCAGGCCAACCCTTTTTACGGAAGCCATAGAGGACAAACGAGGCGTCAGACTTCCTAAACGAAGAAGTGCGGTCAACATAAATCCTTAAGGCCCGCACAACATCCAAAGTGGCCTCACCCACGGAAAGGTCAGGTGAGTTAAAAGCCGGCACAACGATTTCCTCGTTGATGTGGAAACTCGAAAGAACTTTGAAGAACTTTGGGAGAAGGAAACCAGGACGACTGCGCAGCACTGCCCTGTTTCTATTGAAAATCAGGAAAGGGGGTCTACAGGAGAGAGCCCCTGTCAGAAACACGTCTAGCCGAAGCAATGGCCAGAAGGAAAATTGTTTAGCTGTCAGCCATTTAAGGTCCACTGAGCCCAGTGGTTCAAATGGCGGTCCCTGGAGAGCCCTCAGGACCACAGCTAAATCCCAAGGCGCCACCGGTGGAACAAAAGGGCTGAATTCGGAGAACACCTTGCATAAAGGTGCGCACATCAGGGATTGCAGCAATCCTACGATGGAACCAGACGGACAGGGCAGACACCTGTACCTTCAGAGAAGCAAGGCGAAGCCCATGGTGTAGTCCCGCCTGTAGAAATGCCAACACTCTAGTCAGACGGAACTCCCGAGGTGCATAACCTCTAGGCCGACACCACTGGAAGAACGTATGCCACACACTATGGTATATTCTTGCAGAAGAAGGCTTCCGAGCTCTTAGCGTAGTCCGTACTACAGAGCTGGAAAACCCCCTGGACCTTAACATGGCCGTCTCAACAGCTACGCCGTCAAAGACAGCCGAGTCAGGTCCGGGTGAAGACAAGGACCATGTGACAGAAGGTCCGGTCGTAGCGGCAACCGCAGAGGACTGTCCACGGACAGACCCTGAAGGTCTGAGAACCAGTACCGCCTGGGCCACGAGGGAGCTATCAACAGGAGTGTCCCTCCTTCCTGTTTGAATTTCCGGATTACCCGTGAAAGAAGGGAAAACGGAGGAAAGAGATAAGCAAACCGGAACGTCCACTGGACGGACAGAGCATCCACCAGAGACGCCTTTTCGTCCCTTGTGCGAGACCCGTACACCGGCAACTTGTTGTTGTGCCCTGACGCCATGAGGTCGATCTCTGGAAGACCCCACCTGTCCACCAGAAGTTGAAAGACGTCCTGGTGCAGAGACCATTCCCCCGGATGAACGTCCTGGCGACTGAGAAAGTCCGCCTCCCAGTTGAGAACTCCCGGGATGAATACTGCCGATATGGCCGGGAGATTGCGCTCTGCCCAGACCAGGATGCGGGACACCTCTACGAGTGCCGCCAGACTTCGGGTTCCTCCTTGCCGATTTATGTAGGCCACGGTGGTGGCGTTGTCCGACTGGACCGGCACGGGGTGACCTTGGAGAACCCGCTGTGCCTGCTGGAGAGCATTGAAAATGGCGCGGAGTTCCAAGATGTTTATCGGAAGCTCCTTTTCCGCCTGAATCCATCTGCCCTGGAACAAGTGTGGACCCGTGATAGCTCCCCAGCCCCGAAGGCTGGCGTCCGTTGTCAACAGGACCCAATTCGCCACCCAGAACGGACGACCCCTGTCGAGATGGGTCGTCTGCAACCACCAGGCTAAGGACAGGCGAACCTCCGGAGTGAGCACCATCGTCTGGGATTTTAGACTCTGGGGCAGTCCATTCCATTTGGACAGGATCAATTGCTGCAGAGGTCTGGAGTGAAACTGGGCATATTCCACCATGTCGAAGACCGACACCATGGAGCCCAGTAACCTCATCGCAGAGTGCAGAGACACACGGCGATTTTGCAGACAACTGCGCACCCTCAACTGCAAGGCAGAGATCTTTTCCCCCGTCACAAAGATCCTTTGCTGTCCGGAGTCCAATAAGGCTCCGAGGTGCAGAATCCTCTGAGACGGGATCAGGGTGGACTTCTGCCAGTTTATCAACCAGCCGTGCCATTGTAGTACCGCAATGGTCAGGTCCAAGTGGCGTAGAAGGAGCTCTGGAGATCCTGCCACCAACAGAAGGTCGTTCAAGTACGGCAGCATGCGGACTCCCTGCAGCCGCAGGGAAGCCGCCATGACCGCCATCACCTTGGTGAATACACGTGGTGCTGTCGCCAGCCCAAAAGGTAATGCCCGGAACTGAAAGTGGTCGTTGCGGATTGCAAACCTGAGGAACTGTTGATGCCGCAATAGAAAAGGGACATGCAGGTAAGCGTCCTGTATGTCCAACGACACCATGTAATCCCCGGGTTCCAGCGCCAGAATGATGGACCGTAGGGTCTCCATCCGAAACCTCAGCACCCGCAAAGACTTGTTGAGTGCTTTGAGGTTGAGGATTGGACGATAAGACCCATTGGGTTTCTGCACCAAAAACAGATTGGAATAGAAACCCTGGCCCCTCTGGGAGAATGGAACAGGCACTATAACTCCAGCCTGGAGCATAGTGTGCAAAAACTTCCGCAGTTCCATGGCTTTGTTCCGGTCTGATGGAAGACCCGTGGTGAAGAATCGAGACAGGGGCCTGTGCCGAAAGGAGAGGGCGTACCCGTGAGAAACCACCTCGAAGAACCCAAGTGTCTGTCGTGGTAACCGACCAACACTGGGCGAACTGCAGCAGGCGGCCTCCCACTTTGGAATCCCCCAAAGGTGGGCCCAGACCGTCAGGCCGTAGGCTTGTCATCGGGCTTAGGGGCCGGACGTCTGGTACTCCAGGCCTGTTTCCGGGGCTTGGCCGATTTTTTGGGGCCAGCTTGTCTGGGAAAAGACTGCTACCCTGGGCCCTGTAAGGCCGAAAGGACGACGTACCTGAACCGGAAGGAACCGCAGCAGACGGAAGACATGCCGATTTGGCTGCCGCCAGCGTGGCTACGATTTTGTACAGATCCGGACCAAAGAGGACTTCTCCATTGAAAGGCAAAGCTTCCAAGCCCTTCTTGGAATCAGCGTCCGCCTTCCAAGATCGCAACCATAAGGTGCGACGAGAAGCTACAGCCGCCGAAGAAATCCAAGACGCCAGGGTACTGATATCCAAGGCCGCCTCATTGATATAAGTGGCCGAGTCCCGGAGATTGCCTATCAACTCGGTCTATTCAGCCGAACAGTCGGAATCGAGAGACGCCTCCAAACTATCAGCCCAGCGCTCCATAGCCCTGGCTACCCAACAAATGGCCATAGCCGGCCTAGCTGCCCCCCTCCCCCCCGCAAGAGAATAAACGGACTTTAGGCAGATCTCTACCTTACGGTCCGTAGCATCCTTCAAGGAAGACATGGAGGGCATGGGCAATGTGGCACTTCGGACTAGGCGTGTCACATGAGAATCCAAACGGATAAGCCACCGCCAAACGCCTCTGAGGCTGATTCCGTTTGCCCGGATGTTTCCACGCCTCCTCTAAATGGTCCACTAACTGACCCGAAAGAGGAAACACTGTGGCGTCACCCTTAATATCCTTAAAAAAGGCATATTTAGATTTTGACACCGGAGGATTTTCATCCTCAATCACTAAAGCTGTGCGGACTGCCCGAATAAGTCCAGGAATATAAACCTTGGACCTAGCGTCCGACTCTTTAGTACGGAGAGGTTCCTGGTCCGAAAGATCCATAATCTCCCAGTCATCAGACGTCACGTCGTCATCCTCATAAGGAGCGGACAGAGATGTCACCGACCGCTTATGTGGCCGCAACACAGACTCCCCTTGTAACACGTCCGACAAGTGCTTTACAGAACTTGTCGGAGAATTAACCCACGCAGGCTCCTGAGAAACCTGGGGAGGGGAAATAGGGAGACTGTGTGGTACCATCAATTGTCTCAGGAAACCCTGCATGGGTGACGACACCACTGACTGCTGGGACAAACCCATCTGTGAGAACGCAGGCTGCGAGCTAACTGGCCCACGAGGGTCGTAAGCGCTTTGGCGAAACAAGCCCAGGGCGGCTCCTGTACCGGGGCCGTGACAGTAATTGGCCGCGCCAATAAATAACACTGCCCCTCTGCACTACCCTCCCCCTCCGCTATTGGTACCTTACACGTAGTACACATAGGCTGGAGAGGAAAGTCACTCTCAGACATGATGGTAAGTATGTGACCCCTCTCACTGATACTTGTAGTATAGTGTGAGACCACCCTGCAATCACCGCACCGCAAGGGCTTTAGCAGAAAAAGATCAGGGACAGTGAAATGGCTGACAGTAGAAAATGAAAGTACAGGCAGCAGCGCTAGCAGAAGTCACATACAATGCAAAGAAAATCAATTCCTGCACTAACAGCGCTGATAATCAACTACACAGACACGGAGCCTGGTAGGACACAGCGCTGCATACACAGACCTGAACCAAACGGAGGAGAGGTATGCCGGGGGACCCAGACCGCGATGCCACCGCTCCCAAGCTTCCAGCAGTGTTCACCATGCGTCTTGTTCAGATGGCCACCAAGGAGCATAGAGGAGGCCGGCCTGGGGGAGGAGCGCTGCCACAGGGCCAGTCAGCACAGAGCAGAGAGGGCTGTGTGCAGCGGGGGAGGCACCGGCTGTGTACAGGGAAGCCGTGCTCCCCTGGCATGCAATTAACCCCTGGGACGCCGCAGCGCTACCGCTCAGCCGCGGTCCGCTGTCCCAGGGGGGTAGTGGAAGCGCAGGTTAGGTACCTGGCTCCACGCTGCAGCCAGTCCCCAGGGAGCCCCCTGCCTGGGGACTCTGGACCATGTTTCAGCAGGGTCCCACCGCGGGACCCCGCTGCCCCTTTGGATCCGGCCATGGTCCCAAACATCTGGGGTCACCGCTAGCTGTGACCCCAGATGTTTACCAGCATCCCCGGATCGGTACCGGCGGGGGTGTAGGGAAGACAGCATGGACGTCAGCACTGACTGTCCATGCTGTACTTCCAGATGTGCAGCCACAGCTGCATTGAAGAAACTTCAAGGGCTATTCTTAGCCCCCTCTAACAGGTGCATCCGACTCCGGCCTGTACTTTTTGAATGCCAGACTTTTTGCGATATCGCTGGTTTTCCATGTGAAAAAGTATCGCGCTCATCCCCGCATTCAATTAGAAATCGGCGAAAAGTGCTGTCAGATTTAGGGAAATCAGCCTGACACCCCCCAAAAGATGCACTGACATTGGGGATTACTATAGCTACCCCTGAATAGGCCTGTTGAAGGTATTTGGGTACTTAAATGCTCTCAATAGCTGCTATTTAGCGTCTTTGCAGAAGTGGTGAAGAATAGCATTTAGCAGGTTTTTTTGCAGAAAATAAGTAGTCCCAGCAAATTTGGGGTACATGAAAATGGGTGCTAGCACATTTTACAATTGCTAAAGTGAAGTTCTAAAAAAACTTAAAAAATCCACCTGCCGCAAACACCTGCAAACTTGAAAACAACTGGGGCATACTTGGGGACCCCCCCTGGAGTCCATTTCGCTAGTTTTTAAATTTGTACCCCAACTTTGGATTATTTTTTTGCCCCAAAATGAAAGTACTTTTTTGGGGAGATCTAATGTTTAAATCTAATATTATAATTTAAATCTAATATTAAATTATATAATTTAAATTATATAACTTAAATCTAATATTTTTTTTTTTTACTTGTTTTTTACGCAGTTTACCTTTTGGGGACTGTCCCAAGGGTGCAGGTGGGTTTTCCGAAGTTTGCACCCCAAAACCCCAATTCGGCACTGTTTTTCGACACCTATTAATAGGCAAAACTTTTTCGCAGGTTCCAGTTTCCGCACCGGCAAAAAGTCTCTGGAATTGAATAGCGAGGAAACTTTTCACATGGTGAAATGACGTCACTCGCGATAATTATCGCCGAAAACGGCTTTTCACACCTAAATGAATACGGCCCTTAAAAGTCTTTGGAGTCTGCAGACAAAACATTGCTGACATTGAATTTAGCTTTTCTCCTAGCCATTCCTTCAGCAAGGAGGGTTTCCGCGCTGTGAGCGATCTACTGCTGGTCACCTTTCTTAATCTCCCTTGAGGACAATGCCATCTCGACATCTAAGCCCTAATTTCAGCCATAGATGTGGCAATCGCTCTTAAGATTTGTGTCTGCAGTACAAAGGAGGTAAGTCATACGGACAACCTATTTGTTCTCTATGACTTTCACATAAGGGGCGACCCATCCTTTAAGCAGTCCATAAACCAGTTTCCCAAACTCCGCCATTACAGTCCAGGTTTTAAGGATATCCATGCTTGAGTCCAGATGGTTAAATCAAATTGACTAAAGTTCTAATTAAGCCACCTGTGCTCAACATGGATATCATTAAAACCTGGACTGCAATGGTGGAGTTTGGGAAACTCTACCATAGCCTATCAGATTATAGCTGTGGTCTGCCAGGTTTACACAGGAGCAGGTAAACCTGTACACAAGGATTTGCTAACCCACTTTGCTAAAATGGTGCGAGCTTCGTGGGCAACGAGGAATTGTGCCTTTGCTGTGCAAATTTGCAAAATGGTCAACTGGTATTGAGGAGCAAACTTCTGCAAAATTCTAACGGTTTGTCAACATTGCTTCCAAGGTGGTCAGGTTTGGGCAATCGATGTCCCCGAGGACAGCTTTAGGACGTCCCCCAATAATGCTGTCCTATTTGATATTGTCCTATTAGTTTTGTTCTGTGTACTACACTTTCCTAGTGTGGTTAGGTTTTGTGCGTTTATCCTCTCCTTCCTTGCACTAGACATCTGTCCTTTGGGTACTGTTAGGTAAGAAAGACTGGTACAGCCAACCAGGGCATAGAGGGGGAGTAGCCAGAGTTAAAACAGTTTATTTGCAAGTGTCCTGGCTCCTTGTACAACATGCTATAGCCCCAGAGTTTCCTTCATGGAATTAGAGAAAATGATTTAACAGGAAGTACAAAAATCCTGCTTTTATAGTGTAGATTTTTCACTATTTCACCGAGATTTTGTATCATAGTCCAATTACAAACATGTCATTTTTTAAACTCATTTTTTTAGAATGCAATAAGATAAAGAAAATCAAATAAAAAAAAATATCACTTACTTTTCTTCTTCTTGTCTTTGAATTCTTTCTTGTTCCTCGCGCTCCCTCTGCTCCCGTGCAAGACGCCGTTTTTCAGCCAAGATTTTAGCAGCTTCCTCAGCAGTGGTGCTCCCCGATTTGTTACTAGGTTCTAAAAGTAAAAACAGATGTAATACTCCTGTAATAAACTGCAATATGCCAACAAAACTCATCTGACCCCAATATTTATTTCCATAATGTTGTCTCATATTGTACAATGATTTTTATTTTCACATCTGTTTAACATGTGTAAAAAAACACATTGATTAAAAAAAAAAAAAAAAAAAAAAAGTTTGTAACGTTAGAGTGTACATAATCTTGCTCTTATGTCTAAAAGAGAAAATCTCCTTGTTTGGGCATTTAAATAAGCTTGAAACATTACCTCCACATTTAAAATATATTATTAAAATCCCAGGACCTTAAATGGGTATTATGTAGAAGAATTACCTGGCTTATCCTGCTGGTTAGGTAAAGTCTTATACTGTATATATTTACATGTTGCCATAACTTATCTTTAGGATTACCCTTTGCATCCTATATTCCGTAGAGTTATATTGCAATTTTTCCCCACCCCTTCCACCTCTTATGCTAAGGAGTACAAAGTGGATGTTTAATTAATGCCATGATATATACTTCTGATAGAAAACAGGACAATAAAAATGTTATTTCCACTAAGTAGACTTTTAAATAGAATATGGTGTAAAACTGCATAGAAGTTCCATCATTCGAACTATAGAGGGCGCTCCTCACTGTTTTTAATGGAGCAGACTAGCACTGGCACTGTGATATCAGCAATGTCTGATATATAGTTGTAATAGAGTACAGTAGGCTCCTTTACTTCTCATTTCCGATTGTTAAAGTTGTTTCCCAAAGAAAGTATTCTAAATATTGAGCAGATAGAGAGCCTTTAGATTCAATTTAATTGCAACTGTACCATAATTGACACTAGTTTTTTTATTTTTAGGTGGTGTCAAATCCAAACAGGAGCAGGTGAGCTACACACGTTTCAGTCACAAAAATTCACATTTTGAAAGTACATGCAACTTTAAATCACTATTTACTATCCTTGTTGCTGGTCATTTACTATCCACAATATACCAAAATATTGTGCTTGAATATGAAGTGGAGGAAATAGTCAATAGACATAAATTTAAGACCAATTGTAAAAATAAAAAACCCCCAAAAAACATTGTGCCATTTCCAGAAATTGGATACGACATGAGGTGCGAGCAAAAATGAACAAGATTTATTTACAGAAACATCCCTCAAAAACACATTGCACAAGTCTACAACAGAACCTCACAATTTATCGAATTGGCTCCAAAACGTTTCCAATTGCCATAGAGGGTTTGAAGATTCAAAACATAGGGCAAAACCAGATGCATAACACATTGCTTGACATAAATACATAGGCTCACGTTACCATCTTTGGTCTTTGCTGTCTCCTTTTCCGAAGTCTGTACAGTTTTGGGTTCTGAGCTAATCACATCCAGAGATTTCTCCTTTGGTTTAGCTTCTGGTTCGGTGCTCTTTTTGGTAGCACTTAAGACAGTTGGCGTGAGTGTGGGACGCTGAATGGGAACTGGCTTGTGGGGCACTGTGGGTGAGGGAGGTCTCTGCTTCACACTTGGAGATGGGGGACGGTTCTTTTGTGCCAATGAACTACTGGTTCTTCTGAAATTTTTGTTAAAAATACACAAACGTCAGTCAATTCCTAGTTTCACTTCTCTCCTTGGGAAAATAATGCTTATGTGTAAAAAACATTCATGTTCTAATTTTTCATTCAGTTAATTAAAATAACTTTGCTTCATATTAATTAAAACATCTACATTAGTTTTCAGCAGCTACCACTGCCTTCCCATCTATAAAAGCACCAAGTTATTTTAATGCAAAAGGCATGTACTTCCGCAGTCGTAAGAGGTTTGTAAACTGGATCTAATTGTGTCTGGAAGGTCTGTTATAATCAGTATAAACTGGATATTATTGCAAGTGTGAGATATTAGAAAGGCTAATCAGATGCCTAACTGGGGCCCTTGAATACAAATCTGAGGCTGTTGCAATATGCGAGAAAGGTGAGGAAGAACTGCAATACTATGCACCACAACTGGCCCAGGTCACCGGACGGGATCGGTATGAAATCCCGCCGGCGCTCTGGCCGGCAGTTCGGATCCCGGGAGCGGCAGGCCGACAGAAGCAGAGTTCCCCGCAGCGGAAGCCGGACAGCGCTGGAAATCCCGACTGTCCTCAAGGTAAGTAAATACTAACCTAACTCCCTAACCCTCCTTAGGGGTGCCTGACCCTAACCTCCCCCCAAGTGCCTAAACCTAATCCCCCCCTTCCCCGCTGCCTAAATCCCCTGAGGGGGGTGCCTCCCCCTAGCCTAAACCTAACCCTCCCGGGGGGGGTGCCTAGTCTTAAATCCCCTCCGGGTGCCCTAAACCTAAACCCCCCCCCCCTGTGGCTGTTCGCTCGCGGCACCCGGCATCCCTTCGATTGTCATTTAACCCTCGCCAGGATAAAGCAGTCGGGAAGCCGGCTGTCGGGATTAAGACAGCTGGTTTCCCGATTGCATCCCCACCGGACAGACCCTGGTGACTATCTAATAAAAGAAACCCCCAACAAATCACGGACTAGCCTGGCATACAGCTATGGGACTGCATCAGGAAGGTCATAGATAAACCTCATGACTTTTGGATCATCTACAGCAGCGGTGGCCACATGCGGCTCTTCCGTTGTTCTGATGTGGCTCCCCTGACTGACACTGACTGCCTCCTTTGATAGGCGTGCATGTATGAGCAATGTGGTGATGTCACACCGCAAACAGGAGGCGGAGCTTAATTTGTGACTAAACCTGTAGCCACGAGGAGGACATGCGTCGCAGATACCGAGCCTACCTACGTGACAGACAGCTGCGACAGGGTAAGAGCTGTAGGTTTTTGTTTTTATTTTGTGACATGTGGGGGGGCTGGAGTAGCCCATTGAGTGGGAAGAAGTGTGGGGGAAGATGGTTGGACTGGAGTGCCCGGGTAGAGAGGGAGGGGGAGGAGGCTTCTTCAGTGTATTTTATGTGGATCTGTTTTTTTTCAATGGTTTTTTTCAAATTGTTTTGGCTTTTTCTTTCCCTTTAATAGTTACCTCTACAGTGATTGTAGAAGCATGTAAAAGCGCATGCACACAATCATACCTAGATGACCACGCCCCCTTTTGCACGTGCACCTTCGGTGTGCGCATGATCTCGGCTCTTTGACATACCTACAGATATTTTTGGGCTCTTTGCCCTACTGGTTGGCCTCCCCTGATCTACAGTCAGATGAATTGTGCAGTTCTGATTAATATGTACAATTCCGCTGTTTATATTTATCGGGGTGAAATGTGAAACAGAAGTAAACATATTATTAAACACTTACTTTTCATGTGTTGGTGAAGGAGCCCGTTTTGTTACATTTGAGGGTGAGGGAGATCTTCTCTGCAAAGTCACAGTAGGAGAAGGAGGGCGCTTCCCCACAGATGATGGCAGCTGTTTTTCAAGATCTGCCTTCTAGAAAGCATATTAAAATCTTATTTATAATAAGAAATATAGCTGTAACACTGTCACTTCTGTTCTAAACGAAGTCCACAATGACAAGATTCAGAACAAGCCATTCAAAACACATGCAGTATCTTTAAAATGTTACTTCTACAGGACATAAGGAACAAATGACTTGTTAAACTTTGTTTCTAGCAAAGTTTCAACACAAAGGCCTAAATCAGCAGTGTTAAGCTGGGTAGACACTGGGTCTGATTCAGAGATGGACGGAATTGCACAGCTGCAAACAAGCTGCTGTACAATTCAGTCCATCTAAAATGCTAGTGCAGCAAGAGGTGTCTGTAGGAAACATACACCTCTGTGCTGCATCTGCGTTCACAGCCTGGGATCACCATCGCAACCATCGGTCACGATGGTTGCTCCTATGGCCAGGCTGCGGAAGCTGAAGCTTACTGAAGCCTGACCGGGTCCTGGTCAGTTGCGAGATCAGGAAATCTGCATCCACTGACGATTACCCTGGCCTCGTCCCTTCTAGAAAACGGAGGCAATACGCCCATTTCTGGGAACGGAGGCCAGTCACGCCTCTGCTCGGCCTCCCAAACGCCACAGCATGTCAATCATACCGGGTCCTGCGCATGCACAGACCCCAAAACATCAGAGATGTGCGCTAACCATCTCTGAATCAGGCCCACTATACGGTGTGTCGTACAATATATCGTTCAGACGTGGATTGGAAATTTTACATTGTACACACTGTATAGATCAGTCGTTCACCGTATCGTCCCATCTACTGTTCTGCAGCATGTAACAGCACATCACACCGTCATACACCAGATCATGCAGTGTGTATGGCGCACACGATGTATCGTTACATTGCATCTTTGTTGGGTCGCACATTATATAGTGTGTACCCAGCTTTAGACTAGACTTCTGTTCTGTTAGGTCCATATCTGCTACAGTTCTAATTGCAAAAGCAAACCATTATTAATTTGGTACCACATAAGGAGAGTTATGGGAACACTGACCCTTGTTAACTCTCTTTCTTCAAAGTCCATAGGGTCCACAGGGAGACAATGGAGTGTAGGTGGTACCTGGATGACCGGACACCAACAGCAAAGCTTTTTTCTATCCTGGGATGCTCTGGTCCTTCCTCCTATACCCCGCCCACAGCCTGAAGGCAATTCTGTTTTGTTAACAAGCCCAAGGCAGGAGCAGGATAGGAGAGAAGGAAGACTGGTACACTGAAGAATCACACTCTCACACAGAGAAGGAAACAAGTGACCAAGAAAAGAAACCCATAGAACCCAGGTTCGTCAGGTCGGGTGCCCTATGGATCCCATGGATTCGAAGAAAGAGTTAACAAGTATAAGTTTTACGATAACTCTCATTTTCTTCTTCAGGGTCCATAGGGCTTCACAGGGAGACAATGGGAATGTCCCAATGCAGTTGTTCATGGGCACAAATGCTTCTGAGCTGAGAGGAGAACCCGGCACCTGAAGGAAGCATCTTGAGAGGCAAATGTATAAAATGCATAGAACCTAAGAAAGGTGTGGACAGAAGACCATGTGGCCTCCTTGTATCGGACGTGCCACAGCGGGCTGCCCATGAAGGACCCACAGAGCGTGTAGAATGAGCAGATACTGTAGCCGGCACAGGAAGGCCTGTCTGCGTGTAAGCCTGTGAGATAGTCATGGGAAGCCATCTGGCCAGAGTCTGTTTGTTAGCTGGCCATCCCTTCTCATTTATTATTTATTTTATCAACAGTTTCTTAACTGTATAGCGCAGCATATTCAGTTGCGCTTTACAATTGTAAGCATTAATAGAACAAAACTGGGTAATAACAGACAGGTAGGAAGGCCCTGCTCGCAAGTCCTTCTTGTGGAATCCATATAAGACAGAGGGAGTCCAAATTCCTTATGGAACTAGTATGGACCACATAGATCTTCAGTGCACGGACCACATCCAAAGAGGCCTTACCTGCTGAGAGGTCTGGTGATTGAAAGGTCGGAACCGTGATTTACTCATTAAGGTGGAAACAAGAGACCATCTTGGGAAGGAATCCAGGGAAAATTTGAACAACAGCCCTGTCCTGATGAAATATCAGAAATGGGGAGCGACAGAAGAGCGCCTCTAAATCAAATACCCTATGGGCAGATGCGATAGCAAGAAAAAGAGTCTTCACAATGAGCCATTTGACGTCTACTGAATCCAGGGGTTTGATTGGAGGTTCCTGAAGCGCATGGAGAACCACTGACAAATCCCACGGAGCCACAGGAGGGACAAAGGGAGGTTGTATACGTAGAACACCCTGCAGAAAGGTGTGAACATCCGGCAGAGAAGCAATTCTGTGCAGGAACCAGATGGGCAGAGCAGAGATGTGCACTTTCAGACAGGCTAAGAGGAGTCAAGAGATCCAATCCAGCTTGAAGAAAGGCAAGGACTCGAGAAACCCTAAAATCCTGGAGGGTCATAGCTTCTAGTAGCACACCACTGGAAATATGAATGCCACACTTTGAAGGTCGGAGTACCAATGGCGTCTGGGCCAAGCTGGAGTTACCAACAGGACCGTGCCCCCTCTCGCTTGAAATTCTGAGGAACACGAGGAAGAAGGGAGACTGGAGGAAAGAGGTAAACCAAATGGAAGGTCAACCTCACAGATAAGGCACACACGAAGGCTTGTCCTGGCCCCGTACACTGGAAGCTTGTGGTAGTGTCGCGAGGCCATGAGGTCCACGTCCAGTAGACCCCCATTTGACCACCAGAAGTTGAAATACTTCTGGATGTAGAGACCACTCCCCTGCATCCCCTTCCCAATTGAGAATCCCTGGGATGAACACTGCGGAGATGGCGCACAGCCCATGTAAGAATGCGGGACACTTCTGCCATCACTGACCGACTTCGAGTGCCTCCTTTGTGATTGAGATAGGCCAATGCCGTGATATTGTTGTACTGGCCTGTCCTGAATAATATTCTGAGCCAGAGTGAGGGCTTTGTAGATGGCTCGGAGTTCCAGGAAGATGATTGGTAAGATCGCCTCAGCTGGAGTCCAGTGTCCTTGGAAGGAGTGCTGACCAGTCACTCCGTCCCACCTGCGGAGACTTGCGTCCGTGGTGAGGAGTGCCCAGTCCGGGATCAAGACTTTTTCCAGTTATCAGCCAACCGTGCATTTGTAGAAAGGCAATGGTTATCTGTAGATGGGGTAGGGTCTTCATACGAAAGCTGGGCACCCTGATTAATTTGTTCAGAGACCTGAGGATGAGGATAGGCCGATGAGACCTGTTGGGCTTCTGAACCAAGAAAAGGGTGGAATAATAACCCGTCCCACGCTGTGATGAGGGGACCAGAATTATTACCCCCAAGAACAACAAAGACTGAATGGCCTTCTGGAAGAGCAGGGCTTTGCTTGGGTCCAATGGAGTTCCTGTGCAAAAGAACTGCTGGGGGGGGGAGGTCGCCTCAGGAATGAGGACATATCCGTGGGAGACCACTTCTTGTACCCAGGCATCTGTGGTGGTCTGAAGCCAGAACTGGGTGAAATGAAGAAGTAGGCCTCCCACCCTGGGAGCCCCTAGGGAGAGGCCCACCTCGTCAGGCTGAAGGCTTGTCCTCAGTTTTGGTAGGTGGACATCTAGTAACCCAGGCCCGTTTGGTCCTAGGCTTGGAGGCCTTTGTGGATGCCGAGTGCCGTGGAAAGGACTGAGCTTTAGCTTTCCCCTGGGGACGAAAGGACCCAAAGCATAACATCTGAGGCTTCGTAGTAGATGCAGAAGGCAAGAACGCCGTCACGATCTTGTCCAATTCTGAGCCAAACAGGATCTCCCCAGAGTAAGGCAGAGACTGCAAAGCCTTTTTAGAGTCAGAGTCTGCCTTCCATGAGCGAATCCAAATGATACGGCGGGCTACCACGGCAGATGCCATGGAAGCTAGGAGACTAGTATCCAAAGCCGCTTTTCCTAAATAGGAGGCTGCATCCCTAATGTGATAGATGTAGGAAAGCTGTTCCCTTGAAGCTTCAGAGGGAAATGTATCTTCTAGGGCCTCTGCCCAACTCTCAATGACTTTTGTCACACAGGCCATAACCTTGGGAGGACGAGTAATAGCTCCTGTAAGTGAGTATATAGACTTCAAGCAAGCTTCAATCCTTCTATCCGTAGTCTCCTTTTAAGGAGGTTGCTGTATGGATAGGTAAGGTACCGTTCTTAACCAGGCGTGTCACGTGGGAATCCACTGCAGGGGGAACTTCCCATTTAGTGCAATCATTAGCTGGAAGAGGGTAAAAAGAAATAAAGCATTTAGGGAGCTGAAACCTTTTATTTGGCATATTCCATGCTTCATTCATTAGATCAGATAGCTGATCAGAGTGAGGAAACTCTGGCAAAACTACTTCTGTCGCTTAAAGAGTGTCTCTTTTGCCTTAGCAGTGGGTTCTACCTCTTCTATTTGAAGAATAGATTTTACTGCTCTCACAAGTGCAGGTGTATATTCAATTTAGAGGGGGGTTCCTCCTCTCCCGAGGGGGAGTCAGAGTGAGAGAGGTCTCTGAGTCTTCTGCCTCCCCAGATGATAACGCAGAATCTGATAGCTGGGTGGATTGGGAAGATAACACAGCACGCTTAGTAGGTTTACTAGGTACGGGGTCTCTCCTTTTGAAACATATGTTGAAAGGCTGTAGAGGTATCCGCCAGACTCTGCACTGAGGTAGAAAGTACCCATGGGGGAGGCAAAGTGTTTGCAGGGAGTATCTGCTGTAGCCATCCCATAGAGGCAGCTCCTACAGGGACCGCTAGGTCGTCCGCAATTATTGCCAACACCTGTGAAAATGGAAATCCAGGGGTTGGTCCTGAGGAGAGGATGCAGGAGCTGATGGACCAGGTGCCGTATAACAAGATGCACACAGACCATTTTGAATGAGATCCTCTGAAGCTAAGCCTGCTAAGCAGAAGTCACAAGAAACCAGAGTGGGAGCAGCAGGCTGCTCATTATTCTTGCTGCAAGGATAATATAGCACACAATATGGCACAGTGTAGTGCGCAACACAGATATACAGCCTGTAACAGCCCTCTCAAATATAGGTAGATGTGAGGTACAAAGAACCCCCCCATACCTCAGTATTCCAGGATTATAATGAAAGAAAGGGAAAAGGTATAAACTGACAGTTGAGAAAAATAAACAGACAGCAGCTCTAGCACAAATCACATACAGTGCAGAGCATATTAGTTAACTGCAGTAAGCACTAAAATCAACTACACAGATCGCAGTGGCTGGTAGGAAATAGCGCTGTATAACCTGGCTTCTGGGAGAGGTATACAGGGAGACCGGACCCAGCGTTCCCAGTGAGGTTGTTGTAGAAAATGGCTGCCATGAGTCTCTGAGGGGGTGGAGGGTGAGGGAGGAGCAGCTCAGGAATGGCAAGACTGCAATGGAATGGTGCCCTGAGCTGGGGGAGGGGCCGCAATGAGAGGACCTTCTCCCCTATGCTGACATCAACCACCGGCTCCCTGGCCTTAGCTGTACCCTGCGCCAGTATAGGTTATGCCTTAGTGGAGTCCCGGACAAACCGGTGTCCACATCAGCGCCTCCGGTCTGTCTCCTGAGACCGGAGGTAAGACCGTGCATCGACCTGTCCCCTCGAGTCCCGGGCTGCAGTCTGGGGTTCGAGGAGCTCTGCTAGCTAGGTCCCCTCGGAGCCCCGAGAGTACCTAGCCAATTGCTGGAGTCGCGGCGCCGTGGAGTGGTGATGGAGCAGCAGTGCAGACGTCCAGGGGACTGTCTAGCACTGCTTGCTCTGTAGGAAAAAAAAGAAAAGAAAAATAAATCATAAAATAAATCTTGGGCACCAACGAAACTGAGTTGCCTTCAGGCTGTGGGCGGGGTAAAGGGGGGATGGACCAGAGCATCCTGGGATAGAAAAAAGCTTTGCTGTCCGGTGCTCCAAGTACCACAAACATCTCATTGTCTCCCTGTGGAGCCCTATGGACCCTGAGGGAGAAAATTATATACAGACAGCATTTACTACCGGATAATGATATTTTAAAAATTAACAAAAGAAATACTGCTAATCAAAGACTAAAAATAAGCCACTTGACTCAAAAGGCTTTGAAACAATGGGAAAAAGTTAATGTCTCAAAATAAATGAAGTCATTCCACAAACGATTAAAACAAACAAAAAAACACATACAAATAAATAATCATCTCTACCTGGTTAGGTTCAGTGGGGATAACGCCAGGTGCCGGACTTTGTGGGGATTTCAATCTGTCAATGCTGCGGCTGCGTATGGGACCTTTAGAGGCGGAGGGTGGGGTACTGCTGGTAGTGGCTGAAGCTGAACGAGGACAGAGGTAAGATTCTATAAAGTTAAGAATTTGACAGAACAAAACAGAGAGCCAAGTGCAGAGCATAGCGGAGGGAAAAGGAGAGAGAAAGAGACTGTGTGTTAGAAATGGCAGGGAAGCTCACCATAGGAAGTGCGCAGTGCAGCAGATCACACAAAACACCATCACCATACATTTAAGTGCAGACAAGCAACAGTACTAGGAAGAAAGACCCCTTCAGAAAATAAGACTAAAATTACAGGGTCTATTTACTAAATTGTTAAGTGTTGCCATGCTTTCTTAAAATATTTTCATACGGTCTTTTATTTCTCATTAGTTAGGCAAAGTTACAGGTGTATTTTCAATTAACTAACCAGCCTTTGCATATAATGACCTATAAAGCAACATTACATTTCCATTCATGTTTTGTAAATCTATTCTTGCTGGGAAACACACAGGTGCTCCTGTATCTCTGTATAAAGGGAAGCTACTTGCATTCTACCATTTTATTACTAGAGGTCAATGTTCCAATGGGGATTAGGAGGGACAGTTTAATGATAATTTCCCTAAATTTGCAGTGCTTACCCACTACTTACATAGGGAGGTTTGCTTAAAATAGTGCTATAATATTATTTATTGTAGTAAAACATTGTCTTTATCTATTTAGAAACATAAAATGTGTTTGCCCCTCTCTCTCTTGAAACTGACAGACAAAAGCTGGGTACACACTTGTCGATGTGTGTACCCAGAGATGCGATGCCCGATCACACGATAGATCGTACACACTGCATGATACGGTGACCAATCGCCTGATACATCGGACATCGGCTCCATCCACTATGCCAGGAGTCAGCATCTTGGTCGTTCCATTGGCCCTACATGCCAATGGAACAACCCCGATGGACGACCCACGGGACCTAGTGGTTGGACATAGTGGGTACAAACTGCACGATGCAGTGACGGATCACCTGATATGTCGGGCACCGGCTCCATCCACTATGCCGGCATCCGCATTTGGGTCGTTCCATCGGCCTTACATGCAGGCCGAGCTCTAGAATACCATGTAAGCTATGTACGTGTTTTGCCCGCAACATGGCAGAGAAAAGCGTGACTCGTGGCCTGCCACACAGCCTGATGTAACAGAAGGGAGACGGGGACAACTCCTTTAAAATTAAAAAAAACTGCCAGCCTCTGAGAAGCCATAAATGGATGGATGGATTATTTATAGGGTGTACTGAAAAGACTTCAATGTAGTAACGAGTGGTTTGAACCTTATTTCATAAACATATGGCAAGTTGCAAGTTTTTTTTCCCGGGTGCTCCATCAAATTTGCAGTTACATTTTCAGAGCACCAGGCGCTTGTTTTATAAATGTCCCTCTGAATAAGTTGTCAGCATGGCAGTTCCTCGTTCATTTAGGACAGGGGTGGGGAACCTTTTTTATATATAACATTATTCGCAGGCCCAGTTAGGGGAACAAAAACAAAGTAAATAAAAAAACAACACTCTAAACCAGGACCAAAATTATCTTTCTCCCCAGTTTTAAATTAACACAAGATTTCATGTATTTTTAGATTTTCTAATTTGGTTTACATGTGGCTACTTGCGGCCCACTAACATAGGCAACTTGAATTTAATCATAATATTGCAGACACATTTGGACTAACACTTGCGGAGGACTCTATGGGTGACAATTAGAAAAAAAAATATTTCTGGGTAGGGAAGATCATGAGCACAGAAAAAAAAAACAGGACACAGGGATATATTTACTTAAGTGCGGGTTTTTAGAAGTGATGGTGTTGCCCACAGCAACCAATCAGATTCTAGCTATTATCTTCTAGAAGGCACTAGATAAATAAGTAGAATCTGATTGGATGCTATGGGCAACACCTCCACTTCTAAAAACCCATACTTAGTAAATATACCCCATAATTTTTACTTACAAGAGTGAAAAGTGGGTAAGCACTGTAACTAGTACACAAATGTCTTTGCTAAAACTTACTATACGCTCTAGAAAAAGAGAAAGGCAATTCCTAAAATGCAAGATAAATATTTAGTTACAACTGCAAATGATGCAAATGATGACTGCAACTAACTGTAAACTGATTAAATTAGTAAATAGACCCAATGTTTTTTAACAAAGTGGTATAGAAAAACACATTGTGTGTGTGTGTGTGTAATTATCATGTTTTTTGTATTTAATACAATTTTAAAATAAAACATACAGCATTTTAAAGAGACATTTTTACATTTGTATATGTTAATGACATCCTACTTAAAAGGACTAAAAAAAAACATAACCAGGGCCAGAGTGGTGGCTACAGATGCACTTTACTGCTGACCATATTCTAACCATAATACGTAACACCTATGGAACTCTGCTGAGCTTGGTTTTGCTATTCTAAGAATAAAAAAAGCAGGCTTTCAACTGGCATACATTGAGAACCTTGCTATTATTATTCTCATCAAAACTCCTAAAGCGTTTTACTTGTCCTGCAAAGTGGGTTAAATGATACTGGACCCTCAGCCCTTTAAAAAGCGGAGAAGTTGGAGAACATTCTCCATGATGCTGTGTGTTACAGGACACAGATTCCCAAACTGACTTAGTAATTGCATGTGGAGCACTCAGGTTAGAAGATGCAAGTGCAATTTCCAGGCTCTTGAGGTTACCTGGTGGCTCTTTTCCATCAGCTGATAATGTGGCAGCACTCTTACTCCTAGCTAGGGAAGACTGAGTGGGGGCGAGGAGGCGACTGATTATACTATTGTCCAGAGGACTGGTCGGGGGGCGATGAGCTAAATGAACAAATCAAATGGGCATTGTCATGAATATGTACAATGCAATACATAAAAATAAACAAAATGCTGAAACTGGATTAAAAAGTATCAAGCACCAAGAGAAAATAGTATTAGATGTTAGAAGGAAATCAGATTAAATGCAATAATATCCAGAAGAAATGCAGGCAACATGTTTAGCAATTTTAGTAACAAATTAATGTCAGGGCACTAACAGGTGAAAGTCATTACTTTTCATAAATAACTGATCATATTACATAATAGTTACATTAGTACTCCAAATATCAGTAACAGGGGGCCAAATGTAATAACCTGTGAGATGCGGCAAGATTCAACAGTATTGCAGCCAACATTCAGTATTACTTTTTGTTAACATTTGGGCGGTTTGTTTTAGACAAAACCAAAAGGTTTTCCTAAAAAATAAAATTGCCTCTTAAGGCATCTTAATACATGGTGCGATGGCACAGTGTGGGGCGACAGGGGATCCGTTGTCCGACATATCGGGCGGTCCGCGCACACAGTGCAATCGGGTGGCCGACCGCCCGATATGCCGGCTCCCCCGTCTCACCTGCATAGCAATCACTGGGATAGCACATCGCATCCCCTGATCCTATGGTCCTGCAGAGAGATCAGGAGGTGCGACCCCGCGGGAGAGCGCTCGGCGTGATATCAGGGCCATACACTGTGTGATATAGCAGGCAAATCGCACCAATCAGTCGGATTGTCTGCTATATCGCCCCATGTATGGGGGCCTTTAAAAGCTAGCGGCTTCATTGCCGGAATCTCGCAGGCCATTACGTTTGGGCCAGAGTGTTGATATAATGCATATACAAAAAAAGACTGACATTATTTATTATTCTGGTAAGGAAGCAGCTGAAAGAAAAACATTTGCTTTGTAAATGGTACTTTACAGAAGGCAGAATAAAACAGGTGCATAATAAAGATTTATATTAAAACAAAAATTGTAGTTAAATTCTGGTAGAAGAAACAAAGATTAGTTCCAGGCATAACAATGCAGGCCAGGCAGCACAGCACCCAGGTTCAAATGATTATATTGGGGATGGTCCTTGTAAACAAGCACAAGGCTTGGTTGGAGCTTATTTAATGAAATTGAGCAATGTGCAGAAACGCACTGGAACGCAACAAAATAAAATGTTCGTTTTAATTTTCAAACCTTTCCTAGAAAAACAGGCAGGATCTGCTCTGGGGTTACACACATTTGTGCACATTGCACCATTTTATTAACCTTTATGTTGACACCTGACTTTTAAATACTAAATTGTAAAAGTTACCAACTTGTAATTTATGTTGTGTGAAATCCCAAATGACTCATTTTCAGTTGTGTGGTTTTATGACATATGAAACAGAAAAAAGCTTAACTGCACGTCTGCAATTGTGTAGGTGTGTGCATATACGGTGTACCAGTGTATAGTGTAAAATGTTTGCACTTCGATAAACCATTTTTAATCCACAGTGTGTTGTAGATGAAGCCTGGGTGTCATGGACACAGCAAGTGGTTGTTAGACGGGAGCCCTGCTAAGCACACAAAGCAGACTGACATAACACCTGGGCTTTCTTCCTTTTTCACAGCCTCTAGAAGGAGAGAGGACTTTTTATTACTCAGCCTACTGAGTGAGGAGCTCCTCTTCTGGCCTGCTCCACCTGAGTGTCAAACCAACAGAACAGCACTGATCATGCAGAAACACACACCGATACCCTGTAACATTAGCAATCTTATCAACAATCACTGCTTAATTATATTAAGTGGACACTACTAACAAATAAAATAAATCCCCTCCCAAAAACTTCTGTGGTTTTAAACTTTCAAGGCATGTTTGACCAACCCCTCACTTAAATTATAATTTTACATTTCCATATTCTGCTCGTGTTCCCAGATAAAGATTTTCAAATCATATCACTGGCATATTCACACCAGCACAGAGTATTTCAGGAACTGTGTAAATGATGTGCTAGAGAGAGATATGAATAGTATACTTGTGTGACTGTGTAAGTATATGCCAGGATCGCATAAGACAAGGACAGTGTCCCAATGTGTGCAGGGGATGGAGGCAAGCAGGAAGCTATAGGTAAAGTTACACAGTGCAGTGATGTCAGGATCCTGTCATACTGGTGCAGGAAGATTGCGGTGCCACACACTCCTCTATATGAGGAGAAGTGCATATTCTTTCAGTAGATGGAGTCATCACAGGCACACAATGAATCAATAGCCCTCTATATTGTACATCACTCTGCATTTCACATAATGTATGCACTTATTGTGCTTTATCTCATAGAGATAAGATTGCTTGCGCGTCTGTTCTGTCTACTGGAAGAAAAATGGAAGCAGCACAAGTGGATTAATACAGCCCATGAGCACTTAGCCTAATTATTCACAAAGCATCGGTCAGTCTCTCCACATCCAGCCTCCCCATTAATGTCATCATTCATTACCAGTGTAGAGAACAGGTAATTAGCAGCATGGTTGGGGTACACTAATAGCAGCTTTATTACAGCAGATTCATATTTATTTTTCATCGGTCATTATTTAATATTTTAAAAGAAAAGAAACGAGTCTGGTACAACTCCTCCTCATACTATAATAGGCAGTTTGCTGTTGTCAGGATTCTAAAGATATTGATATATTCTTTCTTTCTGAGACAAAGTATACATCCTGCTGACCTGTCTGGCCATTTTTAGAAGGCCAGATCAGTAGAATTTCTGACACTGGACTCGGTCACAGCTAGATGTCCTTTAGGACACTCCTCCAATTCCCCTTCGCTAAAATCCAGCATACTGCTTACATGTGAAGCACCTAAGCCACCAAACCACAAATGAGTCCTATTCTACACACCTTATTTTGTCCCATTATCAATGTCGTCAGTTCATCAGTCAACCAATACATGTGTGGTATCAATGCAATCGTCACAATTTGTAATGTTATTACAAATGTGCCCACATACATCTAGCCTCCTTGCTTGTTAAACAGCTCTTCTAGTCATGCCATGCCGTGGTGTGAGACTGTAGCGCCAAGTGTCTTTTCATGTGACTTTTTACCTTCAAATGCGTCTTATTCGCACAGCGGAGCGAATAGAAGGCACAAGCAGCTTCTGCTGATTAAACTGATGTGGCATGCCTATATTCTGCGGGTAACTGCGGGTGAATCTGCATACGAAATACTACATAACAGCATCCCAGCCACTGACACTGTAACATAGCATTTTGAGTCGCACACAGAACATAGGCATCCCGCATATCATTTTAATCAGCAGAAGCTGCTTGTGTGTTCTATTTGCACCGCTGTGTGAATAAGACGCATTTAAAAAGGTAAAAAGTTGCATGAAAAGATGCTCGGCGCTACAGAGTTACATGGCTGATGTATGTGGACACATCAGTAGTTTGTGTTTGAGATATTTTTATTGTAAATGGTTTCTGTAACTTTATTTTTTAAGTATTTCAACCTAAAACTTCAGTTTTGTGCTTTTAATTAGGAATACATTAAGATTCCTCTTATGGTCTCTTCCGTGAGTACTTAAAAAAAAAAAAATATTTCAAAAAAGTGCTGCCTCCTCAAAATGTTGTTTTGACACTCCTCATAAGGAAGTGGTTAGTAAACTTTTTATGTGACTGAAATAGAATACACTTTGGGAGTGATCACTCTGCTGCTGGTATCTTGCAATACTGAAGAGCAGTTGACTAATTGGTGTTCAATCAGAGGTTTTTAATCTAACAATTCTCCTGCTCCCACTAGAACAGTGATCCATGACAGGTACTAACAGGCACTGAACCACAGGTACTAACAGGCACTGGACCACAGCCATTCTGCTCAGTGGGATTAAATGAAATGTTAAGCATTAGCGCATAGCACCTCTAAGAAAGCAATGAGCTCTAAACAGTCCTGTAAATTGTATCTGAAATTTATCAGGTGGACTGAAGACGACTTAGCCTTAATATAGCACTCTTGGTGTTGGGACAAATTTGTAGAAGGTAATAAAATAGATATACAATGTATGACGGTGTGGTGACATTAAACAGCGTTTTGTAAAGTATTTCAGGTGATATATTTTAAGGGTTAAATGTAATTAGTAATTGGATATAAGCTATGTTGCACCTTTCTTTTCCAGGGCAGATACCCTAGGCGAGGGGGGCTGTGGGCTGAGAGTAGTTTTGTTACTCAGCCTGCTTAATGATGCGCTCCTCTGCTTGGTACCTGTAAGAAGTGCACAGTTAACGACAACAATCACACTGCATCTGCAGCCGCACTGGAACAACCGCTGCAAATCGCTTTGTATTACAGATATATAAAACACATTTGAATGCAAATCGAAAAGGAGAAACAATTCCTGTTAAACTGCCAACACTAAAGTCAATTCATAACCATCTTTAGCATTTATACAGTGAGACTGAAACTATGCCCACACACATACAGACATGCTCCCAATCAGCCGATGTACACGATTTCCCCTGAGCTCTCCCCAGGCAGTCGTGGTCACGATTTGGACTTAAAAATGTCCAATCTGACTTAAGATCTATCTTGCAGCCAGTGCATTGTATCCCAGATTGGCTAATCTGCTCTACAGCATGGCAGATCTGAAGATGCGAGGTACGACTAGCGGGGACGCGCATCAGCATCGTGATCAAGAGTAGAAACTCACGATTTGGCCATTTTTTACATGATCTGTCGTCACGATTCGTCGAAATCGGCCAAATTGGATGAAAAGTCGGTATGTGTGTGGGCACCTTTAGACATAATTACAATTTAACACATTGTACATAAATGAACAGTGTAAAAAGCTGAACTCTTAAATTCTTATGCAGCCTGGTGCTCACATAATGGCAGAAAAAGTGCCCAAAAATCCATCAGTAGAGAGAGAACAAGTCAGGACTGGAAGAGGTAACCTTAAATATTTGGCAGCTAAAGGGGATGTCCCCAAAGCAGACCTTTTCTTGTACTTGCAGACATTTAGATGAATGTAGTTAAAATAGTAAATTTTGCTACCACTAGGATCCAGTGCTGTGGGACAAAGGGTGAAAAGCCCAATTGCCAAAGAAAAAGGTTTTCTTTACTCCGGGGAAAGGGTTAGGCTGCGAGAAAGGTGGGTTAGGAGGAGGGTTAGAGCTGGGCACCGGGATTCTGACTGTTGAGATGCCGCCGGGATCCCGTACCCAACCCGTGTATAGCTACATGTTTATCAAGCGATGAAAAGTAGTACTTTCACGGAGATAAACAGTTTGCTTCTCCCGTTAATGCCATCTCTAAATAGCATTAACAATGGTACAGGGAGATAGCCTGGCCCTAACTACAGTCTTCCTAGGTCCTAGCTCCTCCTCTCCCCTCCTGCACATACTGTACAGCAGAGCAACAGGACAAGACTTTTTATTTATTTTTTTGGACAATCATTTACTTCATTATTTTATGAATATTTTAGCTTTTATTTTTAATACTAACATATTGCTATTTTTCTATAATTAATATTGGACAGGACAAAGTAATAAAGTTCTAATGCTATCAATGCAGACTTCAAAATAGGTGTACTATACAAATCAGATATGGATGCCATTGAGATACTGCGACAGCAGATGGAATACTTCAACAACATTTTGTGCAAACCGCAGTATATCTAACGGGGGACATTTATTTTGCAGTAATTCTTCCAAAAGTACAAACTTTCAAAAACTACACGGGTTGTCAGGAACGGGTTTCTGCTGTGTAAGTATTCACTATAAGGGCTCGAGTTGTGAGAGAATGAGTGTTAAGGTTAATAAAACTGCTTACCATGGTGAGAATGATAACGGCATCATAATTTAAACCCTTTTTTTTTTAATTTTAAAGACAGCTCAAGAATTATTTCAAAGGACATACTTGAAAAGAGTACAAATTATATGTAATTTAAAATAAATGAACCTGAAACAAGGGAAGAATATAATATTAAAGAGTCACAGCTTTGGTATCACTTTAAATCAATAAAAAATAAAACATATGCAACCGCTGAGTATGGAGGTTCACTCGTTATCAAAAACGCAGACCCACGAAAATGATAAAACATCACAGTAAATACTAATACGCAAGATCAATAATTAATCACAGAAATTTACCTTTTTCCGTAGAGCTCATAAGAGCGGCAGATGAGGAAGACAGACGTTTATGTATGACGCTGTCCGTCTGCTTTAAGTTAGACGCTGATGTGGAGCGCTTGTTTGCTGTAGAGATAAAAAACACATAGAACATGATCACCAGGTACAAACACTGTTAGGTATTATACGTGCAAAGGATATAGGAGCCAAACACTGAATGCTTGGGGTGTACATTATTGATAACTGAAGGGGGTCATGCACAAGTGAGACCATACCAAATATATAAAGAACACGGAAAAGCAGCAGGGAGACAAGTAAAATGGGATAGAACTGATCTATATATTTCAGACATTATAAAAAGTTCCTCAAGTGCACAACCAAAATAAAAAATCTTAAAACTTTTCTCCCAAACAGTGAGTACTGACCAAAAATGGGTTATGGCGGAGATCACATAAAATCAACAATATGACTATGATGGTAGGAAATAAGATGTATGTACACACAGAACTAAATCTGGATATGGAGGGCCAAGCAGTGAAGACGCAAACCATCACATAGAACAAGCGTATAAGTATATTACAAAGTGCATAAAAGGGTAATAAAAAATGCTAACAATGCATATAAAAGGCACAACAGTACAAAAACCGATGCACACAATTCAAAATTTTTAGGGCCTTTATTAAAATATATGTGCATTTGGACAGTAAAAAGTAATTAATGAAAGAAAGTAAAGTGACAAATATACAGTAAAAACTTGAAAACAATGAATAATTGGGGCTTCCTGGGGATGTGCTGTACTAAAGCACTCTAATATTTTCCAACCATTACACATTTCAAATTCTAAATGCTATTTGCATTTAGGCGCTCTAACACTATGTATTGATGCTTTACCTTCCTTTGCATCCATGCAATGTAAAGAATAAAATAGAAGATGGTAATACACTATTATGGCTATATGATTTTACCTCATTCCTATGCTGCTGCTGGTAAGTCTACTTAAAATCATCAAAATTGTGAATAGTTCCATTTCCTCCCTAACCTATTATTTCATGATGAAATAGCTTGGGGTCATGGCCTTGTGCCGAGGCCTGTGTATGATATCATGAAGGACATGGTCTGGAAAGGACCAAAACTATGACAGAGTGCAGTCAGAGAGGTAGACACGACCCCAAGTACAGTCTGCTCACAGTCTGCACATGGGATTACATAAAACTCTCTGATTGTACATACACCCCACATAATAGGCATTACTCGTGAAATGCAGTGTGGCCTTTTTACCATACTAATAAGGAACACCTCATAAAACCAGCTTTTTAAAACAGGCATAAAAGGGTTTAACAAATCGTGCAGGGGAGCAATGATATAAAAGCGGTGACATTTAGTTAGTTTAAATGCTATAAGATACAATTAATATGTATAACATATCTGACACCTATGTTATCATATTAACTGCTGTAAGTCATGTCCCATGTTTAGAAGGGCTGTCCACTTTTTGACTTGTCCTCACCCTCCATGCATCTCTACTAAAAGAGAACTAGACTGATTTGGTCCTGCTTTCTGCCAGCTCACAGCATGAGATGGCTCCCTACATTAGGGAACGGGAAGGGAGCCAGGGGAAGGAATGTACCCGTATGTTACTTGGAGTAGAGCGGAGGGCAGACAAGGAAGAGGACATTTGTCTATAAGTGGATAACCCCTTCAAGTAAGGCGATGCAAGCTATAGCCAGAATGTTAGAGGTTAGTTTATAAGGGACAACAAGAATTAAATAAATACCGCTAGGTCCACTTTTATCTTCAGGCTGTGGCTCTGTGGAGGAAGAAATTGTGTCTATAATATTTACAGGGCTGGGGGAGCTACTTCCAGGTACACCTATGCAAGAACAACAAAATGTAAGCAGGGCACAAAGCAAATGACATCTATGAATGCATGCTGACATTATAAATAGCAACTCCAAATCACACGCTTCCATGTTGCCCTAAATGACCACATAAAGAATAGAAATGGCTAGGCCAGGGTGCTATCTAAATATGTATATTTCCTGTGGCTATGTGAGTTTCATCAGAACGCTCAGCTTTTCCCCCAGAGTCCAATAATATACTGCTAGGTTATATGGCTTCTTGCTTAAAAGGGAAAAAAACAAAGTGTACGTCTGTGCTTATCGTAGGGAAATGATGTTGTAGGTTCCCTGGGGCTAAAACAGGTGGAACTTTACAAACATACTTAAACAAATACATGAAATTAAACCAGAAGTTCCAAAACGCAGTCCTCAAGGCTCCCCAACAGTTCAGGTTTTAGAGATATCCATGGTTGAGCACAGATTGCTTAATTAGTACCTCAGTCAATTTGAATTAACCACCTGTGCTCAACCATGGATATCTCTAAAACCTGAACTGTTGGGGAGCCTTGAGGACTGCGATTGGGAACCTCTGCATTAAACAATAAAGTATAGAAAAGCAAAATGTAATATATCTGATATAAAGTAAATAATTAATAGCACTGAACATTTTCATGTTGATGAAAATTACCAGTATTAAAATGCTAACATTATCAATGCTAAACTTTGCTGTCTGAGGGCCTGATTCAGCAAGGACCGCAATTGCAAAGCTGCACACAGGCTATAGATATATGATGTATGCATGCAGGCAACTTTGCAATTGCGATCCTTGCAATAATGCAAATGCAGCAAGAGGTGTATAACACCCCTTGCTGAATTTGTGATCCCAGCACAGCGACGGAGGACGGATCACCATCACGACCATCGGTGGTCGATGGTCGCAATGGTGGATGGAGCCGGGCTTACTCCTGCTGGCCGGCTTGCGAGTCCTGAAGACTGCGTACGTCCACACAGTCTCTGGGCTGGCCACTCCCGGAAAACAGGGCAGACATGTCCCCGTTTCCGGGAACAACGGCTACACCCGCCCCTTAAATGTCTCTGCCTGTCAATCAGACAGAAGCATTCAATGGCTTGCGTGCGATTGAGCAAGACCCATTCTGCACACTCGCAGCATGTGTCCTGCGCACGCGTAGAATCCGATAATCGGGGAATCTGCGTTCAGCAGTGAAAATCAGTTGCCCAACTTCAAATATTGGCACAAATAACCATACATTGTAAGTACAGAGCAACAATATATTTTTATGGCAGTTCATATTTTACCTTTAATTGAAATGGTTTATTGATATTTTGTTACACTTTGTCTGGCCAGATTGGACACCATATCGGGCACATTGTGTAGTGTGTACCCGCTATGTTGCTGACAATGTGCACTCCCACGCGTCGTCAGCTTCGTCAGTTGGACCTCCATGCAGGTCCGGCGGGCAACGTTAGCGAGGGCCATACTGCATGGCCCCCACTGTCAGCGGCAAGTGTACATGCACTTGCCAATGCCGGCACCCCACTGGGTTCCGTCGCTAACAAGGTCGGTACACACTAGACATCGTCTAGTGTGTACCAGCCTTTACGGTTGTTTTTTCTTTAGCACACAATTATCATCTCTAGAAATTAGCTGCTACTTTTTAGCCATCATTCTGGGGTTGAGAAAAGTTACACGTGACACGCAGCAACCATAATAAAGAGAAAACGTGACAGTGATTGGAGAACGGGTTTCCTTTGAGGTCAGAACATACTGTTCAAGAACTCATTACAAGTGTGGTATGAAAAGTCGACATTCATGTCCACGTGGACATTAGGTCGACAAGCAGTATGACATTCATGGTTAAAATGTGAACATGTTCATAACGTCGATATTTGATATGTCGACACCATAATATCAACATACATTACTTTGCATATTTTAAGCCTAACCCTAAAAAGAACACAAAAAAAAGGTACTGTCAACATTCTGTGTCGACATGTTAAATATCGACAGTTTAACCAGGTCAACATTTGTGAATGTCCACATTTTTTCTATTCGACCTCATGCCCACATCGACATTTAGAACCTGTCGACATTCTGACCGTATAACTGTAATTATATCATTTAAATTGAATGAAAGAAATTAATAAGTTACCTTGTTTATCACCGTCTACTGATCCACCCCATGACCATCTTTTCTGTCTGTGATCCAACTGACTGCTGCGTTCAAGAGTGCGTCGTACATTTGCCTCCCGACGTTCCTAAAACCAACAATTCTCCATTTGCAACATCTGTGCTGTGATAGCATCAAGAACATGTTCGCTGCTAGAAAATCTCACATCTTGAGAAATATAATTAAAAATATGGGCACATATTTTCCCAACAACCTATACATTTAGCAAATGCATCATGTAATTTCTTAACCTTTTAAAGACCCAGAGCACTTTTTAGCGCTCACATTTAATCATTTATGCCATGTGCTGGTCAAGAAAATTTTTTTTATTCATTTTATAGCAGTGTGCGCTGTCTTTGTTATTATTCTTATAATAAGTATTAAAGAGCCTTTGTCTGCATTTATTATGGTTAGAAAAGAAAACAGTAAAAATAATTTCACATGACTCTTCTACAATTAGTGCACCCACAAAAAAATGTGCTAAATAGGTTTATGAAATACTAATGACCCGCCACGGTTTTGCAAGGGAGCGATTTTGATTTTATGGCGATAGTCTTTTTTAACTGAGGTCTTATAAGATTGATGTACAGCTGTGGCCAAAAGTATTGAGAATGACAAGTATTGGTTTTCACAAAGTTTTCTGCTTCAGTGTTTTTAGACCTTTTTGTCAGATGTTACTATGGTATACTGAAGTAAAATTACAATCATTTCATAAGTGTCAAAGGCTTTTATTGACAATTATATTACGTTTATGCAAAGAGTCAATATTTGCAATGTTGACCCTTCTTTTTCAAGACCTCTGCAATTCGCCCTGGCGTGCTGTCAATCAACTTCTAGGCCACATACTGACTGATGGCCGCCCATTCTTGTCTAATCAGTGCTTGGAGTTTGTCAGAATTTGTGGGTTTTTGTTTGTCCACCCGCCTCTTGAGGACTGACCACAAGTTCTCAATGGGATTAAGGTCTGGGGAGTTTCCTGGCCATGGACTCAAAATTTCGATGTTTTGTTCCCCGAGCCACTTAGTTATCACTTTGGCCTTATGGCAAGGTGCTCCATCATGCTGGAAAAGGCATTGTTCATCACCAAACTGTTCTAGGATGGTTGGGAGAAGTTGCTCTTGGAGGATGTTTCACTATTCTACAGAACATTTTTCAAGGAAGGTTTAAGTATATGAAACATTAATGTGTAACATTAGCCAGAATAAATAGACAGACGCCTACCAGGGATTTTAATTTATACTATGTATAGATTATTGGGCGAGAGTTTAGAAAATGTGAGAGAAAACTCACATTTTTAAACTCAGCCAACGTAATAAAGTCACAGAACAGGCAAACTTGCATGTTTTTCAGACTAGAAAAACTCTCAAGATTTAAACGCTCATCCAGGTGTTTCCTGTATTGAAAATACAACTCGATCAATGAGTTTTACTGCTAAACTCTCACATTTTCTAAACTCTCACCCTCTTAGGCCCATTGTGTCTATATTGATACCATATATGTGAAGTTTTCATTAGTTTAGGATAAGTTTGTCCAAAGTCAGGACATATTTTGTTAATCACATATACAAATATAACAAGAGATATGGTAAGAACTTACCTTTGTTATCTCTGTTTCTACGAAGTCCATAGGGTCCACAGGGTTGACCTTGGGGTATAGCTGGATCTGGATCCATGGGCACCACGCAGTTAAAGCTTTAGCTGCTCCCAGGATGCACTTGGGTCCGTCCTCCTCTATACCCCGCCCCCGGCCACAGCACCTCAGTTGGTAAGCAGCCAAGGCCGGAGGAGGAGACTAAACAGAGAGAAGGAAGACTGGAACACACAAGAAACCATACTCACAGAAATGGGAGACTGAAAACCGGTGACCAGCCACACAGCCCATTTGAAGCCAGGTGCGTCAGGGCGGGCGCCCTGTGGACCCTATGGACTTCGTAGAAAGAGATAACAAAGGTAAGTTCTTACCATATCTCTTGTTTTCTACTTCAGGGTCCATAGGGGGTCCACAGGGTTGACCTTGGGGATGTCCCAAAGCAGTACAACTAAGGGCGGGGATGCTCCTGTGCTGAAAGGAGTACCCGGCGCCCAAAGGATGCATCCTGAGAGGCGAAGGTGTCAAACGCATAGAACCTCAAAAACGTTTGAATTGAAGACCAAGTGGCCGCCTTACACAGCTGAACAGCAGAAGCGCCACGTCTAGCAGCCCAAGAGGGACCTACAGAACGAGTGGAATGAGCCTTAACATAGGCTGGCACAGGTAAGCCCTCCTGTGCATAAGCCTCACAAATAACGGAACGAAGCCAACGGGCTAACATTTGTTTGTTGGCAGGCCAACCCCTCTTGTGAAAACCAAAGAGGATAAACAAGGAATCAGACTTCCTAACCGAAGCCGTCCGGTCTACATAAATTCTAAGCGCCCGGGCCACATCTAAGGAAGTCTCACCAGCTGAAAGATCAGGGGACTGAAAAGCTGGCACAACAAGTTCCTGATTAATGTGGAACTTCGAGACCACTTTGGGCAAAAACTCAGGACGAGTGCGGAGCACCGCTCTGTCCTGGTGAAAAATCAGGAAAGGAGGGCGACAGGAAAGTGCCCCCAATTCAGACACCCTCCTGGCCGAAGCAATTGCCAGGAGAAAAACAGTCTTAAATGTCAGCCACTTGAGCTCCACCGCCTCAAGAGGCTCAAACGGAGGACCCTGCAGGACCCGTAGCACCACCGCCAAGTCCCAAGGAGCCACAGGAGGCACAAAGGGAGGCTGGATCCTGAGAACACCTTGGAAAAAGGTGTGAACGTCTGGTAGTATTGCAATCCGCCGTTTAAACCACACGGACAAGGCGGACACATGAACCTTCAGAGATGCAAGGCGTAAGCCGAGATCCAATCCTGACTGAAGAAATTCCAAGATCCTAGAAACTCGGAACACCTGAGGATCATAATGTCTGGACTCACACCACTGAAAGTAAGTGTGCCACACTCTGTGATAAATCCGTGCTGAAGCAGGCTTGCGTGCCCTGAGCATGGTACCAATAACCGAACTGGAGAAGTCCCGAGACCTCAAGACGGCTGTCTCAAGAGCCACGCCGTCAAAGACAGCCGACCCAGATCCGGGTAAAGGCAGGGCCCCTGAGACAACAGGTCCCGACGCTGAGGAAGAAGGTACGGAGCGTCGATGGAGAGGCTCCTGAGATCGGAGTACCAAGGACGTCTGGGCCACGCCGGAGCTACCAGCACGAGCATGCCGCCGTCCTGCTTGAATTTCCGCAGAACCCGAGGAAGCAGGGATAACGGAGGAAACAGATACGCCAGGTGAAACGTCCATTTCACCGACAGCGCGTCCACCAGACTTGCGCCTGCGTCTCTTGTCCTTGACCCGTAAACGGGCAACTTGTGATTGTGACGGGAGGCCATCAAGTCCAGCTCCGGCAGTCCCCACCTGTCCACGAGTAGCTGAAACACCTCTGGGTGAAGCAACCATTCCCCGGGATGCACGTCGTGACGGCTGAGGAAGCCCGCCTCCCAATTGAGGACTCCGGGGATGAAGACCGCCGAGATCGCTGGAATGTGACCCTCCGCCCAAGTCAGGATACGAGACACCTCCGACATCGCTGCCTGACTGCGAGTTCCGCCTTGGTGGTTGATATATGCCACCGTGGTGGCGTTGTCGGACTGCACCTGTACCGCCCTTCCGTGAAGAGCGGGGCCGGACGACTGCAGGGCCCTGTATACTGCCCGCAGTTCCAGGATGTTGATGGGGAGAAGTGCTTCTTCCGCTGACCAACGACCCTGAAGTGACAAAGAGCCGGTCACTGCCCCCCAACCCCGGAGACTGGCATCCGTCGTGAGCAGGACCCAGTCCGGGATCCAAAATGGGCGCCCCTCGACCAGATGAGCTGTCTGAAGCCACCAAGCCAAAGATTGCCGAACGTCCGGAGACAACACCAGCACCTGAGAGCGGATCCGGTGAGGTAACCCGTTCCACTCTGATAGAATCAGCCCCTGCAGGGGCCGGGAATGGAACTGGGCAAATTCCACCATGTCGAATGTCGACACCATGGACCCCAGAACTCTCATAGCCGAATGGACCGACAGGCGGCAACGGCTCAGGCAACTGCGTATCCGCAGCTGTAGGGAGGCGACCTTCTCCGGAGTCAGGAAGATCCTTTGCTGACGCGAATCCAGCAGGGCTCCCAAATGAACCATCCGCTGTGATGGAATCAGGGAGGACTTTTTCCAATTTATCAACCACCCGTGTGCTTGCAGGCAAGCGATCGTCAGGTGGAGATGTTGAAGCAGTACCTCCGGGAAGCTCGCCAGCAACAGGAGGTCGTCCAGATACGGCAGCAGCCGTACATTCTGGTTCCGAAGATGTGCGGCCATGACCGCCATAATCTTCGTGAACACCCTCGGTGCCGTGGAGAGACCAAAGGGTAGCGCCCGGAACTGATAGTGGTGTTGAAGGATAGCGAACCTCAGATACCGCTGGTGTGAAGATGCTATCGGAACATGGAGGTAGGCGTCCTGGATGTCCAGGGACACCATGTAATCCCCCGGTTCCATCGCCAGAATGATGGAATGTAACGTTTCCATCCTAAACTTGGGAACTCTGAGGAATTTGTTCAGAGACTTCAAGTTGAGGATAGGGCGATGAGAACCATTGGGTTTCTGCACCAGAAACAGAGACGAATAATACCCCGTCCCTCGTTGTGATAGAGGAACGGGAACAATGACCCCTGCTTTCAGCAAGGACTCTATAGCCTCCTGAACCTGTAACGCCTTGGTCTTGTCCTGAGAAGGACTTGTGCAGAAAAACTGGTGGGGTGGTCTGTGCCGAAAAAACAGGGCGTACCCCTGGGAGACCACTTCTCGAACCCAGGCATCCGTGGTGGTATTGTGCCAGCACTGGGCAAATAGAAGAAGTCGGCCTCCCACTCTGAGTTCCCCCAGAGGGAGGCCCGTCCCATCAGGCCGCAGGTTTATCTTCCTGCTTGGAAGAAGGACGCCGATCACTCCAGGCTTGCTTCTTGGGTTTAGAGGCAGTCTTACTCGCAGACGACTGACCTTTCGCCTTACCCTGAACCCGAAAGGAACGAAAAGCCGAACTCCAAACCTTAGCAGGCAGTGCCGCCGAAGGGAGGAAGGCCGACTTGGATTTAGCCAGGGTGTCCACTATTTTGTCCAAGTCCGGACCAAATAGTAATTCCCCATTGAAAGGTAAGGCCTCCAGACCTTTCTTTGAATCAGAGTCCGCTCTCCAGGACCGCAACCATAAGGATCGGCGGGCAGACACCGCTGCAGCCGATACCCGCGAGGTCAGCAGACTAGCATCTAAAGAAGCTTCTCCAATGTAAGAAGCAGCGTCCCTCATTTGTCCCAACAACGCCCGCTGGACATCCGGAGCGTCGTCCGGGAAGGTATCTTCCAATGCATTGGCCCACCCCTCAATGGCCTTGGCCACCCAGGAGATGGCCATGGACGGTCGGGCCACCGCCCCGGAGAGGGAGTAAATAGACTTTAAGCAAGTCTCAACTTTCCTGTCCGTGGGATCCTTCAGCGAGGATATCGACGGTAATGGTAAGGTGGCGCCCCGAGTTAAACGGGTGACATGGGAATCCACCGCCGGTGGAGTTTCCCATTTTTTACAATGTGCCTCAGGGAAGGGGTAATTAGAAGCCAACCGCTTCTGAGGAAGGAATCTCTTACTGGGAGCCTGCCAAGCTACCGCCATATGATCCGTCAACTGATCCGACAGGGGAAACACCGCAGAAGCCACCTTAGTTTTTTTGAAACTAAGAAACTTCGACTTAGGAACCGGTGCCTCATCCTCTATAAGAAGAATAGCTCGTACCGCCCTAACTAGTGCTCGCACATTAATGGACGACTTGGTATCCATTTCCTGGACCGAGGCGTCCGAGTCAGTGTCATCAGGGACCTCCCCATCATCTGAGGAACCCTCTGAGTCCGATACCTGAGCAGCCCGTGTCATGAGTGGGCGTTTTGAAATCCTAGAAGGCATGTCAGTCTGCAACATTGACTGAAAAGCCGAGGAAGCGGCCGCCAAATTTTGCACGGAGTTGGAGAGCACATCCACCCATGGTGGAGGAGTCGCCATAGGGGCCTGAAAAGGTACCACAGGCTGCTGCGGCACAGGGGAAGCCTGGATATACATAGGCAACCCCGCATAGGGACCCACCGACTGAGACCCAGGAGGACTCCGCAATAACTGCGGGACACCCGGGGAATGGGGGATGGTCGGCTGGGGCAACGCCCTAGTAGGGAGAGCAGTCGGGACCGACAGACGGTCCGCAATAGACACCAGCACTTGAGAAAACATCGCCCACGGTGGTTCCTGCGCCAGAGAAGGTCTGGATGGGCCAGGAGCCACCTGGCATCGACTACACAGGCCATCCTGTGACAAATCCTCCCTATCTACTCCTGCAGAACAGCGTCCGCAGGAGGCCAACACCGGAGCCACTGAGCGCTCAACCTCCTCGTCTGACATGACAGAATATATTATATAGTCAAAAAATATATCTGGCAACAGGGCAGAAGAAAACGCACTCACCGGTGTGCTAAACAACAGCCCACAATACGGCACTGTGTAGCACACAACTGTATGTGACGGACCTCACAAATACGTGATTTATATAGGTGAGGTCTGCAGAAACGCCCCTCCCCCACACACCTGTAGGGCTTGTAGGAGAAGTAAAGGGATAGGTATAAGCTGACAGTAAGCGGAAAATAAGCACAGACAGGCAGCACTAGCAAAAGTCACATACCATGCAGGAAGATATACTCACTGCACCTTTCCACTACAATCAACCTGCCCAGATTCAGTGTCTGGGAGGGCTATAGTGCTGTGTACACTGTCCTTATATCGGGGGAGAGGTACACAGGGGGACCGGTCCGCGTGCTCCCTGAAGATCTGCGCTGCCACTTGTAGAAAATGGCCCCCAGAGACCTCAGAGGAGGAGTGGCCGTGTAACTGCAGCTCAGCGACGCCAGACTCCGTGCTGAAAGGCGCGCTGAGCTGAGGGGAGGAGCCGCTGACAGGGAAGGCTTCCTCCCCTGGCTAGCATATTAACCCCAGGGCTTGCCGGCATCCCGCTTGCCATATATCCCTGGTGGTCTAGTGGTCCCACGGGTTATTCCTCCTCAGAGGGGGAGCCCGCCGCCACCGCTAGCGGCCCCCGGTCTGTCCCCTAGGACCGGGGGCAAAGGACTGCATGTGCAGGCAATACCCGCGAGCCGCCGCTAATCGGCGACTCGCGGCTTACCTTGTCCCCGGCGACTCCGGCAGCAGTCCAGGGAGGGACCCAGAGTCCGGCTAGTACGGACTCTGGCCTCCCGCCGCGATCCCCAGTGCAGGGAAGGAGAGCGGCAGCGTGGGCGTCTGCATAGACAGCCCGTCGCTGCCACACTAGAGCCTCTGTTTTAAAATAAAAATCTAACAGGCTCTTTTTTTTTTTTTTAAATAAAAATAGAAAGCTTTTGGGGGCTGCTCCTGCAGCCCCCTTGCGCAGGTGACCCGACTCCGGCCGGGCACCAACTCAAACTGAGGTGCTGTGGCCGGGGGCGGGGTATAGAGGAGGACGGACCCAAGTGCATCCTGGGAGCAGCTAAAGCTTTAACTGCGTGGTGCCCATGGATCCAGATCCAGCTATACCCAAAGGTCAACCCTGTGGACCCCCTCTGGACCCTGAAGTAGAAATTTCCATTATTAGAGCTATTTCGTTCAAAGGGGACCGGATATACCAGTTAGAAAATAACCAGACAAGCTGTGTTTTATAAACTCACAGAGCTCAACCAGGTTATATTAGACCAGTATCTTACAGTTCTCCAGCCCCAAATGCTCCACTCCCAAAAAGGAAGTCCATAGTCCCAGAAAACATCCCACACTAACCTGTGACATGGAACGTTCAAGAGAAAGTAATAGTATAAATGTCAACATTTAGGATGGAACCTTACAATACATATAGGAGTTGATTCAATTATACACGACATAATTGCGCCTGCGAGTGAGGCTATCTGCTGCATTTATGGTACCGCCGGACTAACATTTTTGTTTGCAACCCCGTAATGCTGCGTACAAAAAAATCCACATGTCCAGGGCAAGATCGAGCCACGAGGGAGATGAGATGCAGGGCCATTGGTGGCGTTTTCACTTCATTACAACAGCAACCGGGATGGGTAAAAGATGCCAGCGCTCGGGAACCCGGCGGCCAAAATCCTGACACCGGCATCCCGACAGGTTAGGTTTAGGCACTAGGGGGAGGTTAGGTTCAGGCACCCTCCATCCCCGATGCCTGAACCTAACCACCCCCCTAGGGCCTAAACACAACCTCCCCCCCTAGTGCCTAAACCTAACCTCCCCCCCTAGTGCCTAAACCTAACCTCCCCCCCTAGTGCCTAAACCTAACCTCCCCCCCTAGTGCCTAAACCAAACCTCCCCCCCTAGTGCCTAAACCAAACCTCCCCCCCTAGTGCCTAAACCTAACCTCCCCCCCTAGTGCCTAAACCTAACCTCCCCCCCTAGTGCCTAAACCTAACCTCCCCCCCTAGTGCCTAAACCTAACCTCCCCCCCTAGTGCCTAAACCTAACCTCCCCCCCTAGTGCCTAAACCTAACCTCCCCCCCTAGTGCCTAAACCTAACCTCCCCCCTAGTGCCTAAACCTAACCTCCCCCCCTAGTGCCTAAACCTAACCTCCCCCCCTAGTGCCTAAACCTAACCTCCCCCCCTAGTGCCTAAACCTAACCTCCCCCCTAGTGCCTAAACCTAACCTCCCCCCTAGTGCCTAAACCTAACCTCCCCAAACCCTAAACAAAACCCTTGCCCCCTAACCCCCCCCGTGTGACTATCCCTAACCCTCCCCCCAACTTACCTTTGGAATGCCAGCGCCAGGATTCTGACAGGTGTCGGGATACCGGCGCCGGTATTCTAAGCTCTAGCATCCCCTGTGCCGGGATACTAAATGCATCCCCTGAAACCCGCCCCTCTCATATCTAACGGAATTGACCCCATACACTTTGCCCATTTAACAGCTGACCCAACCCCTCACAGATTCTATACACAGAAAAACAACAAATATAGATAACCAAGATATTGCTGCTGGGTTCAAAATTCTATTGTCTCATGTAAAGAGATCGTGCAGTAAATCGGATTAGTCTGTACTGTGTCTGATCTATTTAACAAATTGGTGCTAATAGGCATGTAATTAAGTACTTAGAAAAATTATTTTAAATATATATTAAAGTTTCATGTCACGTATGTCTGTGTTCTAACCCTCCGTAGAAAATATATTACTATATTTTAGATGTGAGTCTTTCCCTACTGTAGTACGAATGCAAACATAAAAACCTTTTCCTCCAGCAGCTTTTGCTTCCTCTTTTCTTCCGCTGCTGTTCTCTTCTGCTCATCTTTTTGTTTCTGCTCTTCCAGCTTCTTCTGCTTTTCCTCCATTTGTTTCTCATACTGGAGTTTTGCTTTCTTCTCTTTTTCGATTAATTCTCTCTCTTTGGCAGCTGCATTGTAATTACAAAGACTGAGTACATTATATTACAGAAGACAAACATGAAGAAGTTATTTGGAATGAGATGTAAATCACTTAAATAGTAACCATTTACAACTCATGTACTGGAGGAAGAAAGGTCTGGCAAGGGCTTTGGGTATAGTGATTTTTTACTATGCTATTATAGTTACAAATTATTTAGTGGCTTATAACAGACTAAAGCTTACCATTTAGTCTTTCCTTCTCTTCTCTGCGTTCTCGAGCTAATCTTTGCCTCTCATCGGTTCTTAAAGCTGAGCCATCAATTACTATAAAAAGACAGGCACGACAGATTATTGCAGCATTGTGTTACACCTTATACAATGTTTTATAGGAGATAAAGATTACCTGGCTTAGTTGTCTTTGTACTGACTGAGGAATGGACAGGAACAGGACTAGAGCCAGTTTGGCTTCTTCGCTCATCAGCTAGCGCTTGTGCTGCAGCCACTATTCAAAATAAAACATACAAAACACCAAAATAAAGACCCCCAAGAACATATGTAATAACTGCATGTTGTCAATAAAAGTAATAATTTAGCTAAGAACAACTTCTCCTAGGCAGTTACTGGGTCACTTAAAACATTATGAACATATGAATGTTTGTTGTTAGTTTGCTTATGTTACATAATAGAAGCAGCAACAACAACAATAAAGCTAGGGATCATACTACACTAATCAGAGGCTAATCAGACATTATTCCCCATTACAGGGGCTATGTAGGAAATCTAAGACATGTGGGGGTCAATTCAGTTACATCAGGCCCTGTGAGTCGTTCTCACGGCAAACCTTCATCACGAATAACATTTGCAATTCAACTCCAAACTCACATTGATTTTTCAAAGAACATTTGCGTTTTTTTTGTGCATATTCACTGAGCAGGAGAAAAGGTAGGGAAAAATCTTTGTTTTAAGGCAGGGTTGCAAAAAAAAAAAAAAAAAAAAAGAAGTTTTTTTTCTAAACAAAACCAAAGAACCCTGATTTTTTTGGTTTAAACCGTTTTTTTCATGTTTAAATTAAAAAAAAAAAATAATAATCTTGCTATGTATTAGAAACCTTGATCAATCACAAACCAAAGTTATTAGGGTTTGATAAGATTTATTTGACATCTTTCAATAAAACCAATTTTAGACTAAACATAATTAAACATGCAAAAACACAAAAAAAAAAAAAAAAAGGTGTTAAGCATTAGAACTGGGAATGTCACTGGCATTAAACATTTTGAATAAAAACATTAGTTTAGAGACCTTTTCAGTTCCCAGTCTGTTTCGAAGCTTCGAATGAACTAAACTGAAAGAAGAAAAATTCTTTCGACACTAGCTGAAGATGCTTGCGCAGTCAGAGGTTGTTAAATAATGAGAAATACATTTGGGTTAACTTTTTTCAATTGCGCTTCTTTTTTGCTCGTCCACCATTCATAAGAAGATACTTGTGACACCACAGAGGCTAAGGGGCATATTTTTGGAGCGAAAAGTCCATTTCCGGGCTTTTCGCTGTCATCGCAGGTTTTGGCAGCAATAAAGTATCTCACTCGTCCCCGCTATTCCATGTAATCGGCGAAAACGGGACCCGGCGAAAAGAAAATCGGCGAAAAGTCCTGTCATTTTTGGGGAAATCAGCCTGACACCCACCAATAGATGCTCTGACATGGGGGTTCACTATGGGTACCCCCGAATAGCCCTGATAAAGGTATGTGGGGTCTTTAAACGGTCTCAATAGGTGCTGTTAAGCATCTTTGGTAAAGTGGTGAAGAATAGCATTTACCAACTTTTTGGGGGAAAAATTAGTAGCCCCATCAAATTTGGGGTACTTGAAAATGGGTACTAGCATATTTTAAGTGGCTAATGTGATTTTTAAAAAATCATGAAAAATCCACCTGCCTCTACCAACCGCAATAAAAAAAAAAAACACCTTGGGCATACACACCTTGAGTCTATTTTGCTAGTTTAGAAGTTTGTCCCCCATTTTTTTTTTCACCCCCAAAATGAAAGTACCTTTTTAGGGGTGTCCTGTGATACTTTATCAATTTTTTTTGACACAGAATACCTTTGGGGGACTGTCCAAGGGGTGCAGGGTGGTTTTTGGAAGTCTGCACCCCAAAACCCCAATTCTGCACTTGTTCTCGCCACCTATTCATAGGTGATACTTTTTCGCTGGTCCCAATGTAACCACTTTTTGCACGAAAATCGGCAAAAATGACGTCATCGGTGAACAAAGTATCGCAGATAACATCTTTTTGCAGCCTAATTGAATATGGCCCTAAGGGGCTACATTTTTACTAAAGTGAGAGTTTTTAGAAGGGAGTTTTAGAAGAGATGTTGCCCATAGCAACCAATCAATCAGATTCTAGCTATTATCTTCTAGAAGATGCTAGTTATGTTAAGAAGAATCTGATTGATTGGTTGCTATGGGCAACATCTCTTTTAAAACTCACTTCTACAAACTCTCACTTTAGTAAATTTACCCCTAAGTCTATCTTTCTAGCACTCATCTCAATAGAACTGAAGGTTTTGAATTGAAATACAAAAGGTAAACATGGAGATTAATCCAGAGTTGTATCTCTGTGTATTGCCTGGTTTATGTGTTGGTGTTTACTCTTTAAGATTGAGAATGTTAGCGGTGGTTTTTTTCCTGCCCTATGGGATTGATGGGGGAGAAGTCTTAGCTTGAAGGAAGGCAGATTTAGCAACTCTTATCTGGTTCATCCTCCCTATATCTTTGTAGTGTGTGTGATTTACTGCATTGGCTGAGCTTACTCCAATAAAGACCACAAGCAACAAAAATGTGGAATAATACCAGTCACAGCATAATAAAGAAACCCAGAGTGTTTTTTTAAAAAAAAAAAAACATTTGGTTTAAACCAGCCAACTCGGTTTTAAGGTAAAAATGTTGGGACACAGAGCAGAACCTCTGGTACACCCTGCGTAATAAATAATCATGCACTTAAAGAGGTTTACCCATCATAAGCTGGCCAAATAAAGACATCAGTTATCTGGTGAAATTCTCAAAAAAGCACAATAATGGATTAAATGATGTGCGACAGGTACGTGGCGGTGTAAATGATGTGCGACAGGTACGTGGCGGTGTAAATGATGTGCGACAGGTACGTGGCGGTGTAAATGATGTGCGACAGGTACGTGGCGGTGTAAATGATGTGCGACAGGTACGTGGCGGTGTAAATGATGTGCGACAGGTACGTGGCGGTGTAAATGATGTCGACAGGTACGTGGCGGTGTAAATGATGTGGACAGGTACGTGGCGGTGTAAATGAGGTGGACAGGTACGTGGCGGTGTAAATGAGGTGGACAGGTACGTGGCGGTGTAAATGAGGTGGACAGGTACGTGGCGGTGTAAATGAGGTGGACAGGTACGTGGCGGTGTAAATGAGGTGGACAGGTACGTGGCGGTGTAAATGAGGTGGACAGGTACGTGGCGGTGTAAATGAGGTGGACAGGTACGTGGCGGTGTAAATGAGGTGGACAGGTACGTGGCGGTGTAAATGAGGTGGACAGGTACGTGGCGGTGTAAATGATGTGGACAGGTACGTGGCGGTGTAAATGATGTGGACAGGTACGTGGCGGTGTAAATGATGTGGACAGGTACGTGGCGGTGTAAATGATGTGGACAGGTACGTGGCGGTGTAAATGATGTGGACAGGTACGTGGCGGTGTAAATGATGTGGACAGGTACGTGGCGGTGTAAATGTGATGGGACAGGTACGTGGAGGTGAATCATGTGGGACAGGTATGTGAGGGTGTAAATGATGTGGGACAGGTATGTGGGGTTGTAAATTATATGTAGGTATGTAGAGGTGAATCATATGGGACATGTATGTGGGGGTGTAAATGATGCGGACAGCTATGTGGAGGTGTAAATGACGCGGACAGGTATGTGGAGGTGTAAATGATGTTAGATAGGTATGTGGAGGTGTAAATTATGCGGACAGGTATGTGGAGCTGTAAATTATGCGGACAGGTATGTGGAGGTGTAAATTATGCGGACATGTATGTGGAGGTGTAAATTATGCGGACAGGTATGTGGAGGTGTAAATTATGCGGACAGGTATGTGGAGGTGTAAATTATGCGGACATGTATGTGGAGGTGTAAATTATGCGGACAGGTATGTGGAGGTGTAAATGATGCGGACAGGTATGTGGAGGTGTAAATGATGCGGACAGGTATGTGGAGGTGTAAATGATGCGGACAGGTGTGTGGAGGTGTAAATGATGTAGGACAGGTGTGTGGAGGTGTAAATGATGCGGACAGGTATGTTAGAGGTGTAAATGATGTAGGACAGGTGTGTGGAGGTGTAAATGATGCGGACAGGTATGTTAGAGGTGTAAATGATGTAGGACAGGTGTGTGGAGGTGTAAATGATGCGGACAGTTGTGTGGAGGTGTAGTGTTCACTCTAGCACCGGCGGCAGGCAGGGTGCCGGAGCCAAAGAGGGCACCTTTGTGCGCGCGTCTGAAAAGGGGGTGTGGCCATTGAAAAGGGGGCGTGTCTATAAGACGCATCCCCTTTTCGTTACTCTTGGGGGCGTGCCCGGCACTTACGGACACGCCGGGCAGCCCACATGCGCTGCAGACAGGGAGAATAGATGCTGGGCGCATGTCTATTCTCCAGCGGTGACCGGGTCACCGCACATATCTCCACCCGCGGAACACTGCGACCGCAGGCTGTGAGGGCAGGGCGCTTTTTGTCCTCCTTCTGGAGGGCAGGGTGCTTTTTGATGTAAATGATGTGGACAGGTATGTGGAAGTGTAAATTATGCGGGACAAGTATGTGACAGGCTAAATATTCTCTGTAAAGCGCTGCAGGATATGTGTGCGCTATATAAATAACTGGTAATAAATAAATATAAAGTTTAGAACTTGAAGATGGGAGCTAAGAGTCTTTAGTCCAACATTTTACAAACGTGTATAGAAATACTGAAAAATTATTGTACAAACATTTTTATGTACCCCAAAATGCTGGAAATACTTTCATTTGCTGAAAAACACTTGCTTGCTATAATTTTTCAATCATTAAAAAAATTACACAAGTCAGCCATTTGACACCTTTTAAGAACCTCCAGTATTTTCCTTATGGCCACTAATAGTCCTATGGTCCTGCTATCTCAGTTACCAATTTTTTGGGGTCCAGGATAGTTTCCCTACTTTTCGTAGGGGTTTTGGAATTTCCATATGGTACTGTAATTAGTGCCTTTCCCGTTGTCCCCTAGCCACTACACACGGACACCCAGCTTTAACACAAAATAAAAACCAACAACAAATTGAGATCCCTGTTCTATACCCTATTTAGAAAGACTAACAGGAGTCCAGTAAACCCTGTGGTGGCTTTACAAGGGTGAACCCAAAACAATAGACCAATCCTCATCCCTCAGTATATTCAAATCAGATTCCCATTTATCACAGAGGCTTCGCAATGGGTGACTAACCCCTCCACCCAACAAATGGGAATACATATTAGACACAAATTTACAAGCAATTAGAGAATGGAGGAACAATCTCAAAGGGGAGATGAAACATTTGCGATACAGCACCTGCAAACCGCTTACCCATTGCATGCCGCAGTTGAAGAGAACGGAAAAAACGAAAATTTGGCAGTCCAGAAATCAATTGAAGGCAAGACGTAAGGTGCGATACGTGCGCACGTTTGCCATCAAAGTGGTAAAGATGGAAGAGGACACATCTGTAAATATAAATTGGGAAGTGCCATACCGCCATCATTTCTGGTCCTACACAGTCTTAAAACTTATACGACCAAGGAAGTAATAGATCTATTTCGTTAAAGATATGGGTATATAAAAATATCAGGGACTGTTGAAGCACGTATAAAGACTTCAGCTTGATGACCATTTTTACAAGGTTCACTCTACCCATAGATGATAATGGCAATTTCTTCCAAATGTTAGACTTGGTTTAAGGAAGTCAATTTGGAGTCGTATATTCAATAGAAAATAATGTGCCATGTTTTGAGAAATGTCAACACCCAAATATCAAAACAGAGTAACCCATCTCAGGAAAAAGTGATAGCTTCTAAGGGGAAACATACTAGATTTGTTCTAGTATGAAAAGGAACCACATTGATTCACTATAAATAGGGCTGGAAATAATAATTTTGGGTCTGTCTAAAAAAGAAACATATCGTCCGCATATAGGGACATTTTCTCCTCCATGCTAGAGACAATTAGACCCTTGATGGAAGCATCATCTCTTATAGTACATGCCAGGGGCTCAATCACCATTGCAAATAACATGGGTGTGAGTGGACATCCTTCTCTATTTCCTCTAGCCAGGGGGTAGGATTCCGTGGCAAACCCATTAACATTAAATATTGTTTTCGGTACAGAATACAGAAGTTAAATCCATCTCATAAATGTAGGCCCCACTCCAAACAGCCTAACACCTCCCCGCAATATATCCATTCTACTGAATCAAATGACTTTTTCTGCGTCGAGGGGCACAACAAAGGCAGAGGGATCGACTGGATAATGTAAGTGCAGGTGTGAATATAACCTCTGCAGATTTATAGGTATAAACCCCGTCTGATCTCAATGTATGATTTCTCCAATGACAGCACTAAGTCTATTGGTCAGTATTTTAGCAAGAATTTTAATAAATCGGTGGACAACAAGGAAATTGGACGGTAAGAATCAGGGCATAAAGGATCCTTTCCCGTTTTAGGGCCAAATTCAATTAGCCGCGAAAATCAGAGGTTTACGAAAAGTGCAATGTTTTTGCCTCATTCGCCTGTTTGGACGCAATGTTTTCTCCATGCGCGTCCCAGCTTTTCGCCCTATTCAATTCCAAAACTGGCGAAAACACAGATAGGCGAATGTAGTGAATAGCAAAACTAGCGACAAGGACAGCATATTTTGGGGAAATCAGACTGTACCCCATAAAAAGCTTAACTGACCCTGGGAATCAATATAGAAGAGTATAAATAGCCCTAATCAAAGTATTTAGTTATCTTATATTGAGTTAAAGGGCTGTTATATGCATATTTGCATAAATGTGGAAAAATGATATAAAGCAATGTACCGTAGTTAAATTTGGGGTACATGTAAATGGGTACTAGTGTATTTTGTAGTCTCTAAAGTGAAGATTTAAAAATAAAAAATTTGAAAAATACACCTGCTGCAGCCTCCTGCAATCCTAAAAACACCTGTCTCATCCTTATAGCCCCCCAAAATACCAGGCCCCCTACTTTTTACATTTTCACCCCAAAAAGGACAAGTCTTTTTTGGGGTGACTTGAGAATTTTTTTTTGCCTAATTAGTCATTATGGGGGTGTCCAAAGAGTTCTGAACCAAGTCCCCACATGTGCACCACACCATATGGATTTTGCACTTTTCTCCTGCCTTTTGCTGGAGAACTTTTTGCCTGTTTTTGCCTATGGAGTTTCGCCTAGGCGCAAATGTCCTGGAATTGAATACGACGATACTTTGAAAACAGGCGAGCATCGGCAAAAACTTCTCGCCAATCTCAGCTTTTCATGGCTAATTGAATTCGGCCCTTAGGGAGCACAAGAGCCTCAGACATTGACAGAGGTAGATGGCCATATTTTAACATATTAAACATTTCCAACAATTTGGGGACAAAGAAAAGGGCATTAGTTTTATATACTATCTATTCCAGGAGACTTGACGTTAGGAAAGGAGTGAATAGCCTCCTATTTCTTCTCCTGTAAAGGCGGAATTTATGTACATTGTGCTGTCAAAAAAATATTTTAGATTTTCAATAAGTTTGATTCATTTGTTTCCTAAACAATGACTATTTTATGTCTATCTATAGTGGTTAGTGTTGTTTCATGGCTTTGATTCACGTCTGCAAAGTGTTTGTTTGTTCTCGCAGACCTGACATGGGATTCCTCCATGTACTCAGGCTTCATCCAACAGTTCAAAAACATACAGTGTACTTGGTTTCTTAAGTAATTGGCTTTTTGTATAAGTCGGTTTCTATGCCTATGGTACGGAATTACATTGTTCGCTTCGGTGGGGCAGGGACTAGCATAGAAGAGAAAATCTTTAGTACAGGAACAAGATTTTATTTATCATATGTTTGAAAGATCCTGACAATGAATCATCAGCTTTTTAAAAATAAAACCTTACTGAACAGCATGTATTTAAAGCATTTTCACAGCTAAATATTAATGGAATAAAGATTGATTTGTAACAGGTGACTGTGCTGTTTGTAGAGATTTCAGCATGATCTGGCGCAATGTAGTTTAAATGTGATTTTGACCAATTGCACTATAATAAATGAAGCCTTTAATCTACTTTAATGAAGCACAACAAAAGGCAAAATTGTGTAACTATAAAGAACGTCACTCAGTATGGAATATTCACTCCAAGGCAGCTGCCCAGGTACTCTTGTGCAGGGCCACAACTAAGTGGGAGGGGGACGGTATGAGAAAACCGCGCAGAATTACTGCCTGGCCCCGGGTGACAAACCTCCTACTTTTGTCTCTGCCTGGAAAGCTCCTGCACTGGGCTGGAGTGGTGTAGCTGCTCACTAATATGCTAAGGGCTGTTAAAGGGATTGTGCCCTGAAAGCGGAACCCTTTTAGACATGGTGCAATCCATTCAGGTGTTGCTTTCTGTGTGCACTGTCCAGTTACACCAGTTTAAATCTTACTGATTGTCACCATTCCTCAAGCACCTTAGAAGATCAGAATACGGTAGACTCTGCATCAGATTTAGTGATAGTTGTAAAGTAAGGGGTGCAGTGAATGGACCGCCATCAGCATCTGGGGGAGGAACACTTAAAGGCAGAGGGGAGAGCCTCTATTTTGAGCAGAGCTCTTTAACCGTCCACTAGAACAGCAGGGAAAGGATACCGGTCGATTGGTCAACATAAAAAAAGGTCGGCACATTCTGAATGTCGACAGTAAAAAGGTCAACGATCATTTGGTCGATATGTATTTAGGTTGACAGTCAAAGGGTCGACTTTAAAAATGCTGACACGGGTTTTAGGGTTAGGTTTGGCTAAAATATTTTTTAAAAAGAGTTGCCATTTTAGCGTCAACATGTTAACTGCTGAACTTTTGACGTGTCAACCATTTAATCCTGTGTAACTAAATGTCAACAGAATGATGTTCGACCTATTGACCATGTCGACTTGTTTCCTATCGACATTTAGAACCAGTTAACATTCTAGGGTCGACCTTTATACTGTCGACCTTTTGAACTACAGCCCAGGGAAATGAGCTTTCAGCTTAAATGATTGAATCTTAAGTATTCAGTCTGAATTTTAATAAAAGCGTCACAATTTATTTTAAATTAAAATAGACAAATTAGTACCAGTTTTAAAAGCTTGCACTACGGGGGCCATTCAATTGTTTTATCACACCCTATCTCCTGTCTAAAGTGCTGGGAGATTGGGGTGTGCGATATTCAATTGTTTTTGGGCGCCCATGCATATCGCACCCAAATAAACAGGGTTTTGCCATGTAAAACAGCTAAATCTGCCTTAAGTCCTGCTTTGGGTACACAAACTCTTGTTTGGGCACCTAAGGTGCCGACTTGTCGCACATTTCTGCTCGCCTACCCAGGGGGCTGCGAGCAGAAATGTGTGCTCCCACGCCTGAAACTCCTGAACAGAGCAACAACTGAATTGCTATATCGGACACCGGGCACCATCAGCCGCGAGCAAAAACAACTGAAATCTCCAGTCTGCAAATTAGCCATAAAAAGAGAAATCTAACCAAAAGGAAAATATGAATAGAATCAGTTGACACCCACCTATACACCCCATCAGCCTGAGACAGTTATCTCAAGAGTCTGAATGAAAATGTACTTTTATGAAGGTCTGTGTTATCGGGCTTTAGCTGTTAAATTTAGCATTTCTCTCTTTTCCATTACAAATTCTGTAATGTAAAAGCAGTTCTATCAAAATGACATCAGAATAACTAAATGTCTTTATGTCCCTGGGACAAGCTTTAGAAATAGCGCAAACAAAAAGACCATTTAGTATAAGCAAACAAACGACAAGCGTACACCCAGCCAGCAAAATATCTACAAAGACCTCCTTATATATAGACATTCCCATCTGCAGGCCAAGAACAAGGTCACTATATAACATCTTAAAGAAACATCTCCACCAAACCAAGAATGTAAGTTATTTTCATATAAGAGAGCTACAAGAACCATTCATTCAGTTATTTCTGAAAACCTTTGTATGAATGGAAAGGTTATAGCAGAAGCCATAGAGGACATTGCAGAGTCTCACAGAGAGGAGATAATAGCTTGCTCTAACACATATACAACACAACACATTTTAGTAAACAATTTGCAAAGGTTCAGTGCTCCTTTAAGCCAATAAAAACTAATATAATGTAGAACATGTATTTTTCCTATAGTGTTTGGCTCTCACACATGGACAAATTGATATCGCATCCGTGGTTCGATGTGGTGCGATACATTCATTGTATGGAGATCACAGCGACAATCAATTTAGAATTAATGATTGATCCACATAATGGAAAGGATTAAACTGATGATGAATCAAAATCCTTTCAATTCAAATCAGTTCATTATAACAGAACATAAAAAAAAAAAAAAACCTGTAATAGACAGACTTTATTACATGGCGTGACATGCGAATTATATGCGGGATTGTGCTGTGCCGGGATACGTTCAATATCCCAACAGCGGGGAATCTGGCAGCCAGAATGCAGACACCAGAATCCCGACACTTAACAGAATACCGGCGCCGGCATTCTGACAGTCGGAATCTGACAGTAAGTAGAGGGGTTAGGGATAGGGTTATGGTGCGTACACACGGTACAATCAGTCAGAGATAACAATATCGCTGACTGACCTCCCTGCACCATCCCGATGTGCTGGATGATCAATATCGTTCATCCAGCACACAACCGACGGGCCAGCGTAACCTGGACGATATCGACCAGGGCTTGCATGCACCGCCGATGGACGATATCATTATAGTCCATACATGCCGACGCATCGCTTGGTCGTTTGAGGGCTGGAAGGCACAAAAAAAAAAATGAACGATCTGAACAATATCGTTAATATCATGCATTTTTATCGTACCGTGTGTACTCGCCATAAGGCACTAGGGGGAGGTTAGGTTTAGGCACCTTGGAGGGAGTATTAGGGTTAGGTATACTTACCTCGAGCCATCGGGATGGTAACCTAGTCGGGATGCCGACGTCGGGATTCTGACTGCCCGGATCCCGTACCCAACTGTGCCATATGCGATGACTCCATTTTGTAGAAGAAATTCTACAGGTAATCTTACTCAATGGAATCAAGCAATAACATCTGCTCTGTTTGTATAACCAGGCTCTTCAAGATTGAGCAGATGTTATTTAATAAAAATAGCCAGGTCGAACTGACTTATCAGCACCCATACTGCCTGGATGTCACTAGTTTTGGATATATAACTGAAAAGCTATTAGAGAGCAACATGGCCACTTGTCAGCGCTGCAGCTCTGGAGAGTGGGGAAAACAGGTTGATACAAGGTAGTCAAAATGCAGATGTGAAAATAAAGGGTTATTTTTTGAGGATGACAAAATAATACAGATTTCAGGAGCCAGCAGAAAATTTTAAGTAAGATTAATATTTATATTTTATTTATAAAATGTTCTTTTTAAATGAGCACTTGCTACTTTGGTTATGAGATTTATCCCTTGATAAATTCATATGGTGCATCACATACAAGAAGTTTTGTTTTTTTGTATTTTGAAAGGATAATTTAAAGCGGCACTCACATTCAGTGTAAAGCATGTCAGACTTTACAATGAACATGAATACCGCTTTAAATTTTCAGCTCCAAGTCGCAGCTTCGTAAATATAGCCCTAAGTGTCTTTATAGTGAACTAATTTGTACTGGCAGAGCGAAAGCTGAACACAGACAGCTGAGAAAGTGTGCAAGCAAGAAAATATATGAATAGCATCTATACGCTGCAAAGCCCCCTTTCTTCCTACAGGTTACCATTACAGAATATAAAAATGTAGTACGAGAGCTACTATCTTTAATTCTCGGTCAACATTATACTCAACGGACCATAATTTGTCTCTACTAGCTACTGTGCAATCAGAGAGTAGAAAGGGAGGAAAGGACATTTCACCATGGTAACTTGTATTGTTAGTATAATAAGGTTCCCAAAGGTAAACAGAAAGAACATGAAACTCAGTGAACACATGAGGCTAATGATGAATGTCTATTATATGCAACTTGACATTCTCAGATTGTAATTATTATTCTGTGACATAACGGTGTAACATGTAAAGGGAAAGAGGCCTAGTAGGACAGGGGGACTGGACTATAAGATATTGTATATTTCTGCTTATCATGCTTGAACTATTATTTTTAGTTTTTCTATCACATTTGTATGACTGCTACCTGAGCTATGAGCACAACCCTTCTACCAGAAAACTGCATCCACATACAACTTAAACATAAGCAAATCCTAAAAATGTTCTTTAGAAACTTTGAAGCCCTTAATTATTAAAGCAGGTAATATACCAGGAGCCCCACAGTGTAACTCCAAATGAAATTCCTTGTGACACAAGGCACCCATCAACTGTACGGGAGATATCCCTCCAAGTATTTCTCAGAGATGATTGCTCATTATAATATTTTTGTGAGAAGAACCAAACAGGTTGGTTACTAATGAAAATTAAACAAGAAAACAAAACAATTGTTTCAGGGGTTGGTCCACATGTAAGATTAAATTGGAGGTTATTAAACTATGGCTGGATAAACTTCTCCAAAAGTTAGTAGCAAATGTATCTGTAGTTCACAAGAGTGATCTACAAAACAGTTAGGGGGGTGTCTAACAAACATCCTTATTACCCATCAGGTTACAAGCAGGGCGTAACACATGTATCCAGCTCATGCATATAGTGCACACAACAGAAAGCCCAGCATGTAATTTTAAGCACAAAGTGACCCCATCTGTCCCTGTAGCAGAGAGGGAGCTTTATACTGAAACAGCAATTGCTATTAGTGGGCGCTGACACTTTGAATAAGGACAGGCCAAGGTAACATAACTTGCACCTCGTTACCCAACAATGCGGTACCCTTAGCTCCCTAGGTCTCCTCTGGTTTCCAGGGTCTATTTGGTATTCACCATGGTGACCTGTCAACTGGATTTTGTCAGTCACTTCCCAAAATGCAACATAAATCAGTAAATGTGTAAATATGTAGGTTAGTCTCCCACATCACAGGCTCTTCTGAATAGGGACATATTCAATTAGGTGCGAGAACAGCAAAAGTTAGGTGCAGGGTTTTTAATACTTTGAGCAGCGGGAGGTATTTTTTCTTGCAGCCATGGAACACGAGCAAATTTTCCTAAACTCCATATTTTTAGCTGAAATGGTCGGGACTCCTGCGGCGCCCCCGAATGACCACTTAAGCAACTGGAAGTGTCCAATTAGCTTAGTAAGTAATTACTCACCTTCCGATGAGGCGTCTTCTTCCTGCAGCAGCAGTGTAAGTATGTGCAGCCACCTCCCTGCCCAGCAGCCCCCTCTCCAGTGCAAAGATGGACGGGAGATGGCCGGGAGCCACAGAGACCACCAAAAAGGTTAACACTTTTTTTTTCCTCGCCCCGCTGGGTTTTCTAAACAGAAAACCCAGAGTGTATTGTTTTTAAATTGGATACCGCAGGTATCAGGAGCATGCATACCAGCAGTAATCCAAAATTGGGCGTAAGGTCCACAAGGTTTTTTCCGGTTAAAACCTTGCGGCCAATTGAATACGCCCCTTAGTATTGATTTGCATCTATTATCACATACAATTCGCATCTATTATCACATACAACCCTTTATACAGGATTCCATAGTGCTGTGCAATTTGTAAGTGAACACTATATCGAGGTAAGGTGAACATTTCCTTTGGCAATCACAGAATAGAACATTAGAAGAATTCCATTTCACTTCTGACAAATAAGCAGACATGTGATTGAACAGGCTGACTGGAAGCTGCAGAGTGCAGATGCATGCAATTTACAGTTCTACATCCCATGGAACAAACAGAAAGCTGTTAACCATTTGGCTCCCGGAACCTAGGACATAAAACTCGGGAGTCAGTGTCTCTGATGCAGCGTAACCATCAGAAAGGAGTAGTCACACACCATACGTACTGTAGTAGTTCCCACTCTAAGGCACTAAGTAAATACTACTGTGTGGCATACGGCGGACAAGGGGTCCTTACCACGTGGCATACGGCGGACAAGGGGTCCCTACTACGTGGCATACGGCGGACAAGGGGCCCTACTGTGTGGCATATGACTTGGGAACATTATTGTGTGGCATAAGATGAATTGTGGGCATTATATTACAGTAAATATAACATTGATTATATTAATGTTATATTACTGATGTATATATAACTATATACAAACTTTAATGATCCGTCCAAAATTTTGCCCTTAAAAATATAAATGTGCCCTTCTCAGTGGTCAACACCCTGACCAGAAAAAATCTTGAGTGAGTGAACATGACCACTAGAATATAAGCTCTTGCAAGTAGGGCTCTCCTTCCTCTATGTCAGTGTTTCCCAACAACAGTCCTCAAGGCACACTGACAGTCCAGGTTTTAAGGATAGCCATACTTGAGCATAGATGTCTTGATAAGAACCTCAGTTATTTTGATTTAACCATTTGTGCTCAAGCATGGATATCACTAAAACCAGGACTGTTAGTGTGCCCTGAGGACAGAGGTCAGGATACACTGCTGTACGTAATTATGGAATCAGTTGATTTTAATTATATCTTAGGAATCTTGTATTTTGTAATGTTGCTATGTTACTTCACTGTTTACAAGACTTCGGAACCCTTGTGGCACCTTATAAATAATAGTTTTTTTTTCTTTAAATTTACAGTTAATAAAAATCACATTGCATAACCCCCATTTACGTATAATTAAAACTGTCCCTTCAAGTACAAGTGTTTTTCTTGGGACAACATGTACAGCCTTTTCTCTGCCATGTGGCCTGATTCATTATGTATCACTATTGCGATCGCAGCTGCGATTATGCACGTAGGTCTCCGGCGAAAATATACTAATGTTTGTGACTGCTCAGCCAGCATAGTGATGCCCACTACAGCTTTCACACATCCGTAAGACCTCGCAGTCCGGGCGTATACATCGGTAACATCGGCCCCTCACGCACAATTACAGCAGGTCTGACCAGTCTCAGAAATTGATAACCTCGTCGCACGCAGTGAGTACACAAGCTACGTATGCCGTCGAAGTGGCTAATTTATGCATGCCCCTGAAACAGCGTTCAAACGGACAGGCACGCATGTGTTTCTCCAACCACTCCCCCTTCACCACCCCCAAACGTTGACATCCCGTCACTCACTCTGCGATGGCTTTGCATCTGCAAATGTGATCGCAGTACGATCGCAATGCTGACCTGCGCACACGTGCTGCAGTGCCTACGCAGTACACACCATCGGCCGATCTGCTTACGCTGTTGCAATTACGATCCGCGATGAATCAGGCCCATGGTCTGCAGTAACCTTTTGCTGGAGTATTTTCTGCCCAATATATTGAGTAAAGTACAATGAAATAATGGATGCTATCTGCTAAATGGAGCTAGTTAGAAACCAGATTAACAAAAACACATAAAGCAGCAGCAAGTCCTGACAGAGATTTAGGATGACATGACATTAGCAGACAACCTGGAAGAATACAAGCGCTCAATCATTACCTTAATATCCATATATCCAGTATATAGGCAAATCATGCACCAATATGCAAATTCTAAAGCATTTAACATGGTTTCTTGTCCCATTAGAAAAACAGAGAAGCATTAGCGTGCTGACACACATACCTTTGGAGTGAGGGATAGGATTTTCTATGTTTGTATTTGGCATTAATGTGCCACTCTACTGTACAGAGCTATTAACATGCAATTGTATGTTCCTTCATTGCTGCAATTCAAGTAATTTGGCAGCTGTTATTAATATAGAATATGGTGATGTTTGTAGAAAATCGAATTTCAAGGATTACTGTATATGCCAATTTACAATACAAGCTGGTGACATAGGAAATCACAGAATGACCCAAACTAGAGATTCATCATCAGCTCAGTCATTGTTCATGACAGTGGTATTCCTTTACAAGGTCTTACAAGAGTGAATGACTGGCAAGTGTTGTCGGGGAAGAATTGATGTAAATAATAACCACAAGTTATATTTGGCATGGTCATTCTTGGGGTCACCTAATGTAGTAGTCCCTGGTAGAGAACAAAATGACAGAAGTGGTGCAAACCTACAAGTCACATCTCACTTAGCATGCATACTACCAACAGCGCCGGCCTGCTAGACGGAGAATAGGCAAAAAATACATTGAAAAAAATACTTGTAGTACACTTGCAAAAGAAATGCTAACTGAAGTACTAAAAGTCATGCGATAGCAATATGTAATGGTAAGTGGCTGTGTCGTACTGCTTTCTTAGAAATGCCCAGACCTGCATCAGTTGCAATCGGGCATCTTGTGAGTCAGTTTGAACACCAACTAGGCTGTTCATTGCAAGGCGACGTGAATTATCAGAGTTTGAACGGGGCTACGATAGTTGGTGCCCGACAGATGGGACATTCCATTTCCAAAGTTGTTCGGACATTCAACATTCCTCAACCTACGTGTTGTGTGTGCCGGGAATACCTCTTGGAAGGCATTACCACCCACTGTGGACAGCGCAGTGGCCGACCACAGGTGCTCAATGATCGTGACCAGCTGTGTCTGGCCAGAAATGTCCGTAGTGACAAGCGACATTGGTTAAAATCACATCCACATTCATTCAATGCAGGAGGTACCAAGCGCATATCCAGCAGGTCAGTGCAGTGTTCTTTAGCTTCCATGGGAGCAGAAAAAACACTCCTGTTAACATTACCGGACACAGAGCCTCACTTGGGCTCGTGATGTCGCTAATTGGACCCTGGAGGACTAGCACAGACCCCATAACACCATGGACCTTAGTTGTCAACAAGGCACCGTGCAGGCTCATGGGGTGAGTTCACATGGCATGAGTGGGGTCTGCTGGTCCACCTTGAACGGTAACCACTACGTTACATTGCTTGATGACCATTTGCAGCCCTTCATGGACTTCATGTACCCCCACAAAGATGGAATATTCCAGCAGGATAATGCACCGTGTCATCGGTCACAAGTTGTCAAGAATTGGTTCAAGGAGCACTGTGTAGCGTTCCAATGAATAGTGTGGCTACCACGTTCGCCCAACATGAACTCAAATCGAGCATTTATGGGATGTGGTGGAGAGGTACATTCGCATCCAAGATCCTGCACCTACAAATATTAGAGAGCTGTGGGAAGCTACCCAGACACCATGAGTCAACATCTCTCCGGAGGTCTTCCGTCCACTTGTGGAATTGATGCCATGTTAAGTTGCTGCACTTCGCCGGGCTTGAGGGTGTCCTACATGATACTAGGCATCTATCCCATGACTTCTGCACTTCAGTGTATAGTGTTCCTCAAGGCAGTTGGAGAATACAACACTTATTTAACAGGGCTAATGTACACCAGACTTCGGGGGCAAATCAACTGAGCGTGAGTTTGTTTCGTTCCGGGAATGGGTGCCCGGAGCTATTTAATTGGCAGCACTGTAAATCTCATACTAGAGGATTTCTGCTCGACTAGTTGAGGACTTATTACATGCACTACTAGCATTGCACCCAGCACTGAAGTTGGATTATGCCATTTACTGCGACTAAATCCTGGGCTTTAGTTGCAGCAAACTGCATCTCCCAACTTAAGTAGGGGGCACAATCCAGACAACAGAAAAGCTCCGGGCACTCATCCTAGGAGTTCAACATAGTTATTCTGTCAATAAGCGCACTATGTTATATATTGTGCAACTAATGAAGTAAGAAAGAGGTTCCGCCTTCCTTCCCCAAATGATATAGATACAAATTTAATATTACCTCAAATAGGCGCTCAAATATAAACCATAGATAAAGAACAAATAATACACCCCTGGTGCAAGTTCACGGAAATGTGTGTACCACAACCTGGGTAAAAATGACACTGACATCTTACTCTGTTTAGGCTTCAGAGCAGTGTTAAAATCCACCATTCAACATCCTTTCCCAAATGTACCATAAATCCTTTATTTTCAGTGCTGCTGTCCTGTGCAGCTTTATCAACTATATATGATAAGCTGCACAGGACAGCAGCACAACGCGTCATGTGTTTTATCCCTACAATTTATTAAGAACCTCTGCGGAAGCGCTTGGACCAGGACTGGACTATTTACCATTTGTAGCTGGGACCTCATTGGACATTGTTTTATGTTTATCTACTGATGGATGAGGCTCCACTAAAAAGACATTGCATACTGGTGAGGACTTTACCTTTTTTTTGGATTATTACTACCAATACGGGACTTTATCCTCCAGCGGTGACTTTAGGGTAATTACCCATTTTGTGGATTATGCTCCCACATTCAAGAAGTACTTAAATGTGGGTTTACCAGCTATAGTGTAGTCCAGCTATCCTAATAGAAACATACACTGGGTCTTATATTAAGCAGCTGATGTGATTAATTGATTTTATTTGTCTAATTTGTTTTATTATTATTGTGAATAAATGTTGAATGAATTTAATACTATGATGTAATTGTTGTGCATCCAATTTTTCTAAACATTTGATTGAAGTGCTGATATATTTTATGTATTATATTTCGTATGCCACAAAACTTTCGCACATTTCTGCTCGCCAACTCAGGACAAACGTTTGCGCCCGTGGCCACTCACACCTGATAGGAGCTACAATTGAATTGCTCCATTGGGCGCCCATTAACTAAAGTCGCAATAAAAATCATTGAATCCCCCCCCCCAGCTCCTTAAAAACCCAATAACCCAATAAAGGTATAGTCAAAACTGAAATCAGTGCTGTAAGCCACATGAACTAAGTTATGTGCCTGTTGTATGGTTATATTGTTGTTGGGTTAGATTGGTGATATGGGCTACAGTACCTTTTCTGCAGTTATATAGGCACCAGTTTTTATACATCTGCCACCAGTATCCTGAATTATGATCCCTAACTTATAAACAGGATATCATTTTAAAAATATTTCTACTATGAGACTGAGGGCCTGATTCAGAGCCACTCGTAAGCGGCAGCTCGTTCGCTCCGAGCGATGTTTGCCCAACTGCGCATGCGTACGGATCGTTATACGCATGCGCGAACCAGTCAATGCGGCCGAAATTCATGTGCTCGCAAAATATGTGCTGCTAATTTGAGTGACAGGATAAGGCGTATGTGGGTGGTAACAGGGGAAGGTGCTTGAATACGGGGAGTGGAGATCCGATCGCAGGCGTGCTTAAAGGTCAAAACGGGCGTTTTATGGGTGTGCATATTTAAAACAGCAGCGTCATTGACCACGTCACTGGGTTATTTTTTAGCCAGAACTGCTCGCAAAATTGTGGTAGCAAAAACCAACCACAAGAATAGCGAGCAGCTCATACCCTGTACTCGATTAATCTAATAAATAGCGGACATGACGTAGGATGCGTGCGGCCAGGGGGTGTAGTTTCCCAAAAAACGACCGCAAGTTTTGTTCGCTCGTTCAAACCTAGAGGCGTGAGCAGACCGCAAACAGCGAACGGTTCATTTGAATAGCCACCCCTATTTTCTGGACGAGCGAGAGCAAATAGCGACCGGCTCTGAATCAGGCCCTGAGTCTTCCAGTAGAAACATTTTTTTAGGAAACATCACATACAGAATTGTGACAAATCCGGTCGGTGAAGAAATTGTGTCGAAATTTGTGATCAGCAAAATACTACGGAGTTAAAGAATTTCTCAATTAACAGCAAGTTTCTTTCTTAACAGCAACAATGATTAAAAAAAATAATAATTTAATAAGAATACTAATAATGAGCTAAACTTTTGCAACCAAATAAGCTGATGTCACACTAACATTTCTGGAAGCCATGCTTTCTCAATTTCTGACATGGGGCCGAATTAAATTGTTGCAGCCGCCTACGCGCCCGACGGAGCTATTCAATTGTTGCTCCTGTCGGGCGCAATCAGCTGCAGGGCACCCGAACTGCACTTTTCGCAATCACATCCAGCACTTTGGTCGGGTGTAGCCGTTTTACACGGCTAAACCAGACCTCATTGGATGCGTTCGGCAATCTCCTGTCACTTTAGACCGGAGATCTTGCGAGAGAAAACAATTGAATTCCGCCCATGTAGTCACTGCTTTCCGTTTAAAAGCCAAGTGCCTCTATAGTAACTTTTGACAGTTGATGGCTGCATTTGTCATCTCAGCAAAGCATTCAGAAATGTGCGACACAATACAAAATAAATACATGTATATATTATATGGTGCATATAGTTTTATACAAATTATTATTACATACACAATATCCCCTTCACATAACACATTCCATCAGGGGTATTCATCATGCAACACTCCAGCTGTGAACTACACACTTCAGCTTGTCCTGCCACAGTTTTGTTATTAGGGCAGGCTGACATGTCTAGTTCAACAGCTGTAGGGCTGCAGTTGAATACACCTGCTCTATATTCATTTGTGGGTGGAATTAGTTGTGAATAATGTCACAGGTGCTATCACCATGTTTCAAAACTGCATTTTTAAGGGAAGATTTGAATGATTAGAATACTTAATTATTACAAAGTAAATCCCCCCCTAACATTGTTTACAAGCTGTGCTACATACTGAATAAAGATTATTTCTGACTTTGCTATTATCTCACGGTTATAAGCACTATTGAACATAACAGGACCACCAAGCCCAAACTTTAGATTTTTTGATGTGACCCATGATGGCAAAATACAATCTTCTGTGTTAGCCTGACAATCCAGTGCAGCTGGGTTCCTCTCCATCACGTAGTTTAATCTCCAGCCACTTCTTTTGAACATTGGGCCTGATTCATACGGATCGCAACAGCGCACGCACCACAGTGCGCATGTGTGAGTTGGCATTGAGATCACCTACGCAAATATAACGCTATCGCATATCAAGGGACTGGACGTCAGCGTTTGGGGGGTGGTGACGGGGCAGTGGTAGAAGAAACGCAGGCGTGCCTGAAGTTGATTGGTGGGCTTGTTTAAGTGTGTCATTCCCTTATATGTCAAGGACTCCTAGTGATGTTTGTGTGCACTGTGATAATCCCTGCGCTTTTGGTCATGGACTTCATCAAGAGGCTGATTATCTGGCTACCATGTGACTTATCATGGTAAAAATCTTTATTAAAAAAAGGGTTAAGTACTTGGCCTATGCTGAAAGGGTTACCGTTTTAAAAAGGCCTTCTTAAGTTAAGGTGCTCATACACTGTGCAATGCACCGTGTAGGGAGACTGCCGATCCGTCGGCAAACGGATCGTGCTTTCTCAGAGCGGTCCCCAATGACCGCACGATGTGCCGGTTCCCCCCTCCACCATCAAAATGTGATGTTACATCTAATCCCAGATCTGATTAACCTGCGGGAAGATCTGGGGATGCGATTTACGATCACTCGGGAGCGCGCAGCACGATATCAGGTACGATATCATGCTCATACACGGCACGATATAGCACCTATGTCGGATCGGCACGTATATATCGTGCCGTGTATGGTCAGCATTACACTATAAAAGGTTATGGTCTCATCCAGGCATATAGACGTTTACATAGAAATGTATCCACACACATCTAGCCTCCTTGCGCGGTAAACAGCCCTTCTAGTAGCGCCATGCCGTGGTGTGACTTGGTAGTCCCAAGAGAGTTTTCATGCGACTTTTTACCTTCAAATGTGTCTTATTCACATAGCGGTGTGAATAGTGCGGCGGTGAAACTAACGTAGCGTTTTGCATGCAGATACACCCGCAGTTGCACACAGAACATAAGCCTGGCGCATATTTTAATCAGCAGAAGCTGCCTGTGTGTTCCATTCGCTGTGCGAATAAGACGCATTTGAAGGTAAAAAGTTGCACGAAAAGACAATGCGCTACCAAGTCACATGGCTGTCACATTTTATGTGTAACACGACTTATAGGTTAGGATAGTTGTATGTGGACACATCTGTATGAGTCACCTTAAATGTCATGTATTACCCATACAAACGTTAAATAGGTTTAGCTGTCTTGCGAGACATCTGTAGATATTGCGGCCAGAACTCATTGAACGTTTGCGTTGTATAATATAAAGTAATTATCTCATAAAATGACAGGGGCCATTCGGCAGCATGGCATCGCTAGTTACAATCTGTATGTACATAAGATATGAGGAAGTGACGGACGACCCGTGGGAGCTCGCATCATGCGTACACACAGGACGATATGAACGATTTGTCGTTCCGATGCATCAGAATCAGCCAAATCACTCAAGATATCGTCTAGTGTGTATGGGGCTTCAGGTTCATTACATAAATCCTCTACACCTTCATTATCCATTAATAACATGTTCTATGTATGACAAGGAACACTGGGTCTTGACAAAGTAGGATATCTTTGAAAACAGACACTTATCAATTGAAATATAAAATTTCACACGTCTACGTAGCCCCTTTCTCTTTGCCGCTAGCAGCAGAGGAACAAATATACTTCTATCAATGTTTAAGCTCAGGCTGTTTTTTTAGCATTTAATAGTGTCCAATGCTAGAACATGTTTAGAGGTTGTTTAATTTATTACTGTGTTGGCCCCCATTCCCACACTCAGAAGTTGTGGTCTTCAGTCCCATGCATAGCTGAAAGTCGGTGTTATGACTGTGCTACTAAGCATAAGGTTTAAAGTTAAACCTCAACTCATAGAAGCAATAGACCACCTTTTATTGATGCTTGACAGTCAGAAAGGGGTAGGGGCACCGGAGCTGCTGGAAACATTCATTATCAGCAGTCATATGTATGATCTCTAGGTTGTGTATATAACCTGAGACTATTGCATCCATATATGCTGCAGTCATTGTTTGTTTCCAGCTGTGCACAGGACTGGGGCATCAGCCTAGAAATGAATAAAGACTCAGTAATTAAACAATGCAGAAGTTGAACTTGATACACTTGGACAATTACAATAGTCTGACAGGAATTGCTTACAACAGGGGAGAGAAATAGAGTGAAGAGAAACTGAAGAGGGATTTACAGATGGCTGACACCTATCCTTCCAAATACAACTTTTACACTAAAGCTGGCCATTCACTACACAATTTTCTGTCAGATATCAATCTGTCCAATCTGGCTGGTTGGAATGAAAACCTGGTAATGTATGGGAGCCAATGACAGTCGATCATATGGTTTGAAACACTGAAAAAAGGACAAAAAAAATTGTTCAAATTGGTTAAATTTGTGTGTTTTAACCAATTTGTCTGAACAACCATTTTTGACTATTTTCCAGTGTTTGTGAGCAAATGGAAGATTATTTGCTCCCATACATTACCAGGGTTTCATTCCAACCAGCCAGATTGGACAGATATCTTGTATAGTGGACAGAAAATTGTATAGTGGATGCCCAGCTTTAACCTACTGCAAGACAAAATAAACTAACAAAAAAAAACCATTAAGCTTACTTCACCGTTCGATCATAACCACTGTAACCCAATTTTTTTTGAATCCCGACGTCTGTCATTTTACTTACACCGGGAGCCCGACACCCGGCTTAACGATCGAAGGTAAGCCGGACATGGACAGCCGCGGGGGGTATAGGGTTAGGATTAGGGTGTGTGTGTGGGGGGGGGGGGGACTTAGGGTTAGGCACCCCCCGGGAGTTTAGGGAAAGGCTAGGGGAAGGGAGGGTTTGGTTTAGGCACCCCCCGGGGGACTTAGGTTTAGGCGGCAGGGAAGGGGGGGTTAGGTTTAGGCACTTGGGGGGGGGGGTTAGGGTTAGGCACCTCTAAGGAAGGATTAGGGTTAGCGGGTAGAATAGGGTAGGAAATACTTACCTTGGGACGATCTGGATTTGCATTGCTGCCGGGATGCCACTGTCAGGATACTGAATCCTTCTAATTACATGGAATTTAGAATTTGGTGGCTTTTGACTGCAGAACCTGTTTATTGAAGAGTATTAATTATATAACTCACAAAGTATACGCATCATAAACAAGCTGCAAGGGTCAGCGAAGCTTTCTGCAGTGTAATATAGAGCACTATTGTACACTGCGTAACTGTGGCAGGACTTCAATTAAAAAGTAAAGATGTCTGTATATTTGCTGCGACAATATGATCGTTACAGTTTCATGAACAAAGAGCAGTATACTGATTTCCTGTAGAATCTATTATCTGGGCACAAGTCTGTGTATGGTGAGCCTGTATGATCCTGATGGGTTATGATGCTGTCACATTTGGAACAAGCACTGCAAATAATATACAGGGCCAAGTAAATGGTGATCGTGAAACAGTTGTGCTGACGTGGGATTATGGTATGCATGATGCCATTACGTTGGGTACAAGGCTATATATGGTGATCATAGGATGCCTATACATAGTATTTACTTTTTGTTTTCCATATTATCCAAATTTATGTATTTACTTCTTTACCTGTGCACACCAAGCACATTTGTATCAGACCATATGGTACATTCCACCACAAAACAAACATGGCCTGCATGGATTACTAAATCACAGCCATAAAGAGGCAGTATCCTTCTACTAGCCAGCCAGATGAGTCCAGCTTTGCACATTTTTATTCTGTAAGATTCCATAAAGACAGGCATATTATAAAGATAGTCGACCATGTTAGACTTTCCTTTCAACTAACTGATATTTTTAGTCGTAATCTGTCACCAGTGTTAATCGCATTGCTAGACTCTGCAGAAGGGGTTATCACATGGTGCGGTGTTCCTTATCTGCATTAATTATATATACTGAGGGAGACAGACACTTCCATGCTTCATAAAAAGAGACCTGAAAATTCTTTAAGAAATGTAAACATGTGGACACTGCCCAGTTATAATCTGCAGCAACACAACCAGAAACAATAATATAAACACCTTGTTTCCTTTGACAGGACACAAAAGAATGAAGCTCTTCAGAGCAGGAATCTCATGTAGAGCGAGCGCATCCTTCATGTTTGTCACTTAAAACTCATTTCTATTTCACTCACAGTTGCTTATTAAAAAATGTCACAAAAAGAGAGATATAAGGACGGGGGGGGGATAGAAGGACGGAGGTGGAGGAAGACGGAGTAATAGATACTATTGGACAGAGGGGTGGAGAGATAAGGACTGAGGGATGGGAGGACAGAGTGCAGCCACTGAGTCTTGCTGCTGCCTGCCAGTGCCGCAACCAACTGAATCCGGGGATTGAGCGTTTTTCAATCCCGAATTCCAGGATTGGTCTCCCTACACAGCACTATGCAATAACTGGCAATAGTTTACAACTCACATAATATACTGCAAGGATACACTGTAATAAAATGCACTCTCCTCCCAATCACCAAGCTGTCTACAGCCTTGTCATATAAGCTAATGTATTTAATTGAGAACACTTGCAAAGAAGATAAAACAAAACCAAGTTTTAATGTTGGAGTGGTCAGCAGACAGTCCCAAAGCTTTATAGCACTGTGTTATCTGTACCAATAATATTACCCTTCTGGGTAGCCAGGCATCACTTGATACTCTTATGCTGGGTACACACGGGACGATATGTTCAGCGGACGGTATCGCTGAATGATCTCCCTTGAAATTACCGGTATGCTGGATGAACGATATTGTTCATCCACATACCAAATATATTGTTAACGACCAACGATCGTTCTCCCATATGGAAAATGAACGATATCGTCCAGGTTGGCCTGCATGCATGCCCAATGGACGATATCATTATCATCCAGCAGGAGCGCGCATCGTTGGTCATTCATTGCATACACACGGAACAATATATCGTTGAACGATTTCGTTAATATTGTTGAAAGATAGCATTCCGTGTATATGCACCTTTAACAAAGCTCACATGTTCCATGTTGTATTAGCAAATATATATGTTTGAGTCTAATATATTTATGAAAGCTAATTATAAGGTGGAATTAAACTTTAATGAAAATGTACAAAATCTGTGTTGTAAAGTATAACTATTTAAATAAAACGATATAGAATAATAAAATATATATATATATTTTTTTAAAGCACACAAAGGGGGTGCCACATTGTGCATCAAAAAGTAACAATTTTATTGCAAACAACTAGCAATCAACTCCAAATCTGCGTGCGTACCAAAACAGGCGGTCAGCACCACCGCAAGTAATAACAGTGTAACAATAAGGCCAGTAAATCACCCGAACGCCTCCAGGATCTTGATGGGCCACTTGATCATTCAACGAAAGTAACGTCAAGCCACGCCCCAACGCATTTCGTCATCAGACTAGATGCGCCTGGCATCCAATCACAGCCGGTGACCGCTACACCGCAGTTTTCGCCTCCCACAGGACACTGCCACCCGTGGTTGGACAATAACCGCAGGCTGTTTCAGCAGGGTGCTGCGCCGGAGGGCAGGGTGCATTTTGCCCTTTACAAATATGGTAGGGCGCGGCCTAGCAGGAACACTATATATATATATATATATATATATATATATATGCATACACACACATACACTGTATATAATTTATTACACTAATTGGGCAGGACGAGCACTTCGCAAAGAAGAAATACATGTTTTTTTAAAAACCAAGTATGTGAGAGTTTACAATTCAGAGAATCAAAGCCGATGGGTGACACAACAGGATAACAAGCCGAAACCCCCCCCCCCAAATAAAAAATTTTACTTCCATCTTGTGGAATGTGCTTATACTACTATGCATTGATCCAGAAATCTAAGTTAGTCATGAAAATGCTCATAAAAACAATATGGAATTATATTAAACATTTAAATATATAGGGCCGTATTCAATTTGAGGTGAAAATCCGTTTGCGCGTGTTTTTGGCAAAAACTTTGACGATGACGTCATTTTCGCCTGTTTTGATTATACTCCGTATTCAATTGGAAAGTCAATGTAATAGGCGGAAAAGTTTTGCGGGCATGCGCGCGATACTTTTCCACCTGCAAAACAGGCGAAGTAGGCAGAAAGTCTGGGGAGGCGAAAAAGTATCACGGGTCCGCTCTAATTGAATAGGGCTCTAAGTGTTACTCTCACCCAGGCATAAAATGGGGATTATATCAGCTACATAAATTTAAAGCTTGCCCAAAGGGTAATATTTATGAAAACCAGTCCAAAAGGAAAAGGTCATCCTGTTATTTATGCCATGACTTGGTTAAGTGTATTACAGAATTAGTTACAATTTGGTCTATCAAACCCCCTTTTTTTTTTTTTTTTTTAAACTTTGCACCAGTTTAAAAAAAAAAAAAAAGTGCCCTATGGTATGATGAAAGATAGGAAGCTCCTACTACACTTAATAATACACAGAATTATGGAGGAAAAAAAAACCAGGAAGCAAACTAAAAAAACATTAATTTGAAATGATTAATTTCCAAGAAGCTGAGCTGCAGAACGTCACTCCCCCCAAAGCTCCTCTGCAGCTGGGGGACCTCTGGCTGTGCAGCACAGGGATGGGTCATAGGCTCCAAAGAGGTTCTGCAGCAGCAGCTACAAAAGTCATAGTGTATAGAGACTAATGTGACATGCACGCCTTAGGAGTCTCATACAGAGGCAGGAAATGTCATGTGTGTCACTCTCAGGCCCTCAGTCCTAATACTCATTGTGATGGGGAGGAAGCAGCAGCCACAGGGTGGGGGGAGGAAGCAGTAGAGGCGGCGGCGGCGGCCACATCACATCTCTAAGCGGTATTAGAGCACCATGTAGTTACCCCCACAGTTATAGCAGACATGGGGGGCGGAGAGGGACTGATCTCCTGAATGCCAGCAGCTCCCTCACAGGGAGACATGTGTACATGGTATACTGAGTGACAGGACCTTACAATCAGTGACTCTGACTGAGGCCGCTGATAAGAGCCGGTGTGTGACACCGCCAGGCGCTCTCCCCTGCGTGTGGGATCCCCGGGTCACAGCATACACACAGTAGCCCCTCCTAGCTTCTCCCTCCATGACAGGCCACGTCTGCTGTCTACAGCTCAACAGAATCCGGGGCTGGATCCGTCACACACCGCCGCCCCATCAACCTCTCCCTCCACCCCCGGTCATGCTTTGCCCTGTCTTACCCATCTGCTCCCGCAGACCCTTCAGCTTGCCGCTGCTGTCCGCCATCTTCCAGCTCCCCCCGGTGTTGCCGCTCTCTCTGTCCGCCCTGGGCTGCGCATGCGCAGGCGGCTGGAGGGAATCACGCGCGGCGGTTGTTGCTGCTGCTGTTGCTAGGGAGAACTGTGTGGTTGGGCTTAACCAGTAACCTGCCGGCCGGGCCCGCTGCACATGCACTCATCATCATCATCATCATCATCATGTGGCTCCCGCGTCTCCGGGGATCATTGCCCGTGTGGCCTCTCCCTCCACCTGACAAGGCATGCTGAGGCGTGTAGTTCCTCACCAAGTCCTACATACCCTGGATCACAACGATTATTCTAAACAAATGTCATTTACACTCAAACACGTCATCATTTTAATTACCTACACCAGTGGTTCCCAAACTTTTTTGTACCACGGCACCCTAGTGCATCAGATTTGTTTTCACGGCACCCCTAAGCCAAAAGTTTGTTATTGAGAAATTCAGAAAAAAATGTAGTGAAGTAGTAAGGTTAAGTAAATTGTGCTCACCTAGGTTCATATATGTAGTGGGTAACAGGTTTGTGCTTCTTTTCGTCCACATATTTATATTACATTGGCTATAAATAATTTGATTTGGTGCTGGACCACCAACCTGAGGCACCCCTGCAAGTGTCTCGAGGCACCCCATGGTGCCGTGGCGCACAGTTTGGGAACCACTGACCTATACAATTAATGTATTTCAGTGATTTGCAGTGATTTCTTTGACACTGGTTTACATTTGCACTTGTGTACTTTATGTACTAATAGGCTTTTGTTGCAGGACATCTATTTAACTAATACCACTTTCAGACAGAATTTTTGCAAAAAAACGGATTTTACCCCGCATTTGAGTACCAGGTCGTTTTGCCGGTCCCAGCCTGAACTCGTTTCAGACAGAAGAGCAAATTACCGGGTTAAGCATTTCTACCCAGTAATTTGCTAATCAACACAGGATTTTTTTCTGTCTGATACCTCTTTTCCATAGCTCCAATAACCCATGTTTTTGCACGTGAGCGCGCAGCAAACCGGGTTAATGTGCTGCGTGAAAAGGCAGGGTTAAAATAAGCCGGATCGAGGGACCGGCCTTTCAAGCCTGGTCACGAGAAGGGTTGAATGCGTGTGACCTGGGTCCCTTTCTCTGAATAGGAAGAGCCAGCGCTTGGAGATGAGATCATCTCCCAGTGCCGGATCATCACATGACGCCTGTCTGACGGGTCTCCGGGATGGGCGCGTGAACATAATCCCGGGTGCGCCCCGGCAATTTAGTGGAGCAGGTATGAAAGGGTCAAACCAGGATCTAAATCCCTGGAATTTCGACCTGGGTTGACCCTTTCAGACAGATATAGGACCCGTGTTGATCAGCAAATTACAGCGTAAAAGTGCTTTACCCAGTAATTTGCTATTCTGTCTGAAAGGGGTATAATACTCCATTTGATATAGTGTAAATATATTTGTCATTTTAGAAAAACAACTATCTTTATTACATGTCTTGCTTTGTAATTTTTACTTTGCTTTACAAGTCTTTTATCTGTTCTGTTTTCTGTACCCTGCAGGGGTAAATGTTCAGTTATGTTACTACAGTCTATAAAGAGTTTAGCCAGTCATTATAATGTCTCCCAAGGTGACAACGAAACAAAGAGAAGCGAGAGAACAAAACATTTACTTTAATTAGAGGTTTTCGCTCATACAGCCCTCCCCACTAGTGTAATGCCTGACCCAGGGGTATAACATTTTATATATCGCTTGGCAAAATTGCAGGGAGACCTTCCAAACCTACCCAGATACCCTAACACCTTTTAGAATATGCAAGGGCCAATGCATGTCCAGTGAGGCCTATAGGTTCTTGGAACAAAAGCCCAAACGGGGCTTCCCTGGGCATGTGCCGGCCCTCACGAATGCCCAGAAGAGCATAGTGGTGGCCTTAGACATTAGGGGACTAGCCAGCATCACCAGTCCCCTTCACCACCTGGCCCCATGAGCTGCTATTGTTGCCACTGGCATGACCAATGCTCGTATCTTTGCAACTTGGGTAGTTTGAAAAAGCTGGGAGGACCCTTACAGTGAGACAATGGTAAGGAACACAGCTGATCCAATAACATGCCCCCTGGGCGCCAGATGGCATGTCTCCGAGCGGTGGACTAAAACACAAGATGGCCCCCTAGGGCAGAAGCTGTAAACTAGGGATGTGCAGGCTCGGATAGGTTCGAGTTTGCACGTGGAGTTCGGATTTTTCCCTCCAAAAAAACGGAACTCAGAACGAGGCAAAACGTCATCTTACATGGACGAACATCATCATTCCTGGTCTTTTGTCCAGGAATGATGATGTTCGTCCATGTAAGATGACGTTTTGCCTCGTTCTGAGTTCCGTTTTTTTGGAGGGAAAAATCCGAACTCCACGTGCAAACTCGAACCTATCCGAGCCTGCACATCCCTACTGTAAACCCCTACAATCCCGTTCCTAGAGGGAGTGGTAGTCCTTTTGGTCAGTGTCTGTAAAACCTTTGACATCATCATTCTAGACAGTATTGAATAAAATTAAAAATACTGACATGGTCATAGTAGTTCCACATTACACAATCATAATAGGCCAAAAGGTCCCATATTATACTGTCACAACAGCCCTTGTATCATGCAGCCTCAAAAGTACCTGTGGTTATAGCTAGAAAGGACCCCATAATCAGGAATTATTACAGCCTTTATATTGCCTTTGTGCAATAGCAAAAGTAAAAATGTGCCCAGTTATATGTTCAGTTGCAGAAATATGGGAAGTAATATATCCATAATTAATAAAATTAATATTATATGCATATCACTAGTAATATGCCACTAATATTCCATACAGTACACAGATTTTCCATTAATGCCCATTACTATATCCATCAATAGTAATATGCCCATCAGGAGAAGAACATCATTAGTCTTATGCACAATGTAGTAGTAACATGCCACTAGTATGACCATCAATAACAGGAATGTACAGTAATCTGTCCTTAAATAGTAGTTTGCTGGTAATATACCCATCAATAGCAGTAAAATGCCAATTGTAGTAATATGCTGCTAATTTGCCCATCAACAGAAATTTGCAATACACATCCTCCTCTTCACACACTCTTTTTTCAAAACTCACTCTCTGCGGACCAAGTTGGTATGGCCAACATACTACACTATTCCTTCTTAGAACCAAAGCTACACTTGGCCTTCTAGCGGATTTGAAGAGCATAAATACATCCAATATGAGGAAGGGGTGTAGCTATTCCAAACATTTGGAGAAGTTAACCCCTTCCTCAAACATGGAAACTCTCACCCAAAGCCTAGTCTCGCAGTCCCTGTCAAGCTAATTAACTGTAATGAAAAGTTTAGTAGCTTGCCTTGCTCATTCTCACGCATACTCTCATTCAAGAGAGTACTGTAGCCTGATACTACAAACACAGCTGCTAATCCCCACTGTGAAATTGTAAGAGCAGTTTCTAGGTTAGCTGGGAGCGCCCAAGCCATAAATACAGGTGAAGATGTTCTACAAGGCTACCATAGGCGAAACTAGAGATCTGGTAATGGGTGGTCCCAGTTTTAGCACCATGTCAGATATTGGGAAAAAAACACCAGTGGCGCCCTTCCCCATGTTGTCACCCGGAGTAAGAAGGCATGTTGTGTGCGCGGTATAGCCGCGCGTCGCCAACAAGAGGGCGTGGCCTCGTGATCAGGGGGCGTGGTCACATGAGAAGGGGAAATGGCTTCGCTGCCCGAACCCCAGTGGTCTGGTCTGTGTCTAAGAAGTACGGGTGAGCACTATGCAGTGCCGGCTCCCTCACACTGTCAGGAGCCGAGTGCTGCATTTGATGCTACAGTGCAGCACCCGGCTCCTGTCACCTTGTTGTCATCCCTAGGCGGGTTTTGGGACCCCAGTCAGTTTGACAGTCTTTTCTTACCTATATGGTGGTTTCTCTGCAACGGAGAACCTCTTAGGAATTTGAGCCTCACTGTGCAGCGTCTTCAGCCGGTATTCACTATTCATGTAGGAGATAACATTGTCTGGAAGATGCCTGTTTACGTAGAAATATAACCCATGTCATTATCATAACCAAATAATATATACTGTAGTAACAGAAGCTTTTGTGCAGGAAAAATGTGAATTTCTCTGATCAAACTTCTGTGTCTCTCCAGGCTCCCCTGTGTTACTCCAGACCCCCAATATCTCTATCCCCAGGCCCCTCAGTGGTTCTCCAGGCTCTCTGTGTCTCTTTATCTCCAAGCCTCCATGTCTGTCTATCTCCAGGCCTCCTGGTCTCTTTCCATCCCCAGGACCCCCTGAGCCTCTCCATCCCCAGGACCCCCTGCGTTTCACCTTCCGCAGGCCCACCTGTGGCTCTCAGCCTTATTCCACCAGCCCCAGTGTGCTTCTCTCTGCCCCATTCCCCCGACCCCAGGGTGCGCCTCTCAGCCCCAGTGTGCATCACTCTTCCCCATTGTGTCTCCCAGCCCCATTCCCCCGACCCCAGTGTGTGTCTCTCAGCCCCATTCCCCCGACCCCAGTGTGCGTTTCTCAGCCCTATTGCCCCGACCCCAGTGTGTGTCTCAGTGTGTCTCTAGGCCCCATTTCTCTGGCCCCAGTGTGCGTCTCTCAGCCCCATTCCCCAGGCCTCAGTGTGCGTCTCTCTGCCCCAGTGTGTCTCTAAGCCCCATTTCCCTGATTCCAGTGTGCGTCTCTAAGCCCCATTTCTACGGCCCCAGTGTGCGTCTCTCAGCCCTAGTGTGTGTCTCTAAGCCCCATTCCCCCAACCCCACTGTGTGTCTCTCAGCCCCATTGCCCCAACCCAAGTGTGTGTCTCTCTGCCCCATTTCCCTGACCCCAGTGTGCATCTCTCAGCCCCAGTGTGCATCTCTCAGCCCCATTTTCCCGACCCCAGTGTGTGTCTCTCAGCTCCATTTCCCCGACCCCAGTGTGCGTCTCTCAGCCCCAGTGTGCATCTCTCTGCCCCATTCCCCCAGCAACAGTGTGCATCAGCGTCATTCCCCAGCCCGTGTCACTCCAGCCCTGTGTTAACTCCAACCCCCCCAGCCCTTTGCAGTCAGCTCCAAACCCCCCCCAGCCGCCTGAGCAGTCAGCTCCAATCCCCCACAGTCCTGTGCTGTCAGCTCCAACCATACCCCCCAGCCCACTGCAGTCAGCTCCAATTCCCCCTCAGCCCTGTGCACACAGCTCCACCCCCCCAGCCCTGTGCAGTTAACTCCAACCTTCCTCCCCAGCTCCCCTGTGCAGTCAGCTCCAATCCATCCCTCAGCACTGTACACAGCTCCAATACCCCCTCCCCCCTCAGCACTGTGCACAGCTCCAATCCGCCCCACCCCCCTCAGCACTTTGCACATCTACAATCCCCCCTTCCCACCTTAGCACTGTGCACAGTTACAATCCCCCCCTTCCTCCCTGCAGTCGCTGCCAGCACTTACCTCCTGTTCCTCTGTTTTGCTGCTTGTTGTGGGAAGAGCTGTTGCCAAGCATGCGCAGCAGCTCCCCCGGTGGCCTTTTTTTTTTTTTAGCGAACTGGACTAATGGGTGGTCCTGTGCACCCCTGGACCACCCACCAGTTTCGCCTATGATCATGTATGATGTATGCATGTGCATATGATTGTGAGACCCATCATTAATAATGTGCCATAAATATGTACATCTGTGTCATTTCCATGGACACACATCACCTGCTTCTAATTTATCAATGCTACTAACTAGTGTTGGTGCCAACGTTTATATCTCAGGGTACTAAGTACGGTTGGGGAACTGAAAACACTACTTGACTCATATTAGAAAAAAATCTAAAGTAAGAATTATACGTAGCATTTGCTCACAGGTAACAGGGCGCTTCCATTGTTCCAAGAAGCACTGTACGCCCTGCCAGTTTAACATCCTGTATATGGTGTGTGGCTCTAAGCTTTGTTCCTCCAAAGGGGAACACAACATGAGTGCTGAAAAAAAGTCATTAACAAATCACTTAGAATTTCTAGTAACTGTAGGTCTGGGAGGGAGGAAATGCTCAAAGAAAAGTAAGAGTGAATTAAAACCTGGAGGGGGAAGCAATCGGGAAGCCGACTGCCTAAATACCGGCAGCCGGCTTCCCGACTGTCTTATCCCGGCATGGGTGAAATGCCGGGATAAGACAGATGTAGATGTAGACGCCCGCATTTCCCCGACGCCGGGAGACCGGCACCCGGCATCATGATTGTAGTGATGCCGGGCGCCGCGAGCGGACAGCCGCGGGGGGGAGGGTTAGGTTTAGGGCTCCCGGGGGGGACTTAGGATTAGGCACTTCCCCGGGAGGGTTAGGGTTAGGCTAGGGGGAGGGAGGGTTAGGGTTAGACACTCCCGGGGGGACTTAGGGTTAGGCACCCCCCCGGGGGACTTAGGTTTAGGCAGCGGGGATGGGGGTGGTTAGGGTTAGGCACTTAGAGGGGGGATTAGGGTTAGGCACTTGGGGGAGCAGTTAGGGTTAGGCACCCCTAAGGAGGGTTAGGGGGGTTAGGTTAGTCTATACTTACCTATCCACGATCGGGATTTCCAGCGCTGTCGGGCTTCCGCTGCTTCGAACTCTGCTCCTATCGGGCTGCCGCTGACGGTAATCGAACCGCCGGCCATGCGGCCTGGGTATATCATACCTATTCCCCTGGAGGCATCTATCACAGAATGCTCTTAATGACTTCCAAGTTTCAAGTGATACTTTTGAATAAAGCACAGAATCTGGGGCCTACTGCTGACCCCCAACCCATATGACCTATTTATTGAGCTTAATGAATGCATCCATTCATTATGCCGGAAACCATATTTTGTATTAAGGATATTATGTTCTAGTCTAACTAAGAAGTGCTCCTATAGGGAACATATATAAAAGTACATTAGATTAGTTTATAACCTGACTGGATACATAATAGTTACAGGAATAAGAATCTTAATCTAAATAGAGCACAGCAACTAACTCTCAACTAACTTAATGCGCACTCAATGGCAATAAGCGAGGGAGAGTGCTTATAGATGACCATGACGGTTATATAGGTAAAGCTTGGACACAGCTCACAGGAAGTTTTATAAACCCTATGGTACGGGGTGAATTAACAGATAGACAGTAAAAAGGTCGACAGTGTCTAGATAGACACTAGATGTTAGTCAATAGATCGACTGGGACAAAAGGTTAAAAGGGACAAAATGTGGACACACTAAAGGTAGACATGTAAGAAGGTCGACAGGTACAAATGGTTGACATGAAATGATTGACACAAAAATGGTTGACACATTTTTTTTTGTTAGCCCTACTCTTCACCCTAATCCTAACCCTCCCCTTAGTACCTAACCCTCCCTCCTGGTGCCTAACCCTAACCGACCGGGCTAAGTGCCTAACTCTAACCTTAAGCCTAAGAAAAAAAATCATGTGTCGACCATATTTTTTGTGTTGACCATTTTCATGTTGACCTTTGACCCTGTTGACCATTTGTACCTGTCGACATTCTTACATTTCTACCCTTAGTGTATCGACATTTTGTCCCTGACGACCTTTTGTCCAAGTCGACCTACTGACTGTCTAACATCTTGTGGTCAAACAAATTATGTGTGAATTACGAGTAGCGAGTTTGTTTCTCGAAACTCGCAGAGTGTGCATCAAAGCGTGCTCCCGAGAATTCTCCAATGCAATTAAAAGTCCCTATTCGCACTATTCGCAGCGGAGGGGTGCGAATTGACTGCCAAATGAGATTTGAGAGAAGTGCATGAAAAGTGGGGAGACCATCCTGGACACCCCAAAATGGATCATTTCGTTAGCCGGTCCCTATATAAGGCTGTTTGTGGGCATTAGGAAGGTACTGTAGGTTTTTAAATGGTGTCAAATGACTGATTTGTGTTTTTGTTTTGTTTTTTAAATACAAGAAAATTATAAAAAAACCTAACTTCATTTAATCTCAAACGAATTAAACGAAAAATGATAAAAAAAAAGCAGGAAAAAAGGTGATTTTGGGGTACTTTGAGGGCACCTTGAATTAGTCACAAACAAAAATGTTAAACCCCCCCCCCAAAAAAAACAACCAATTATTTTTCAAATAAAAAATATTGTAATTAAATTCGAGGTGCCTAAACTAATGAAAAAGTTGATTTTGGGGTTATTTGAGAATTATTTCCCCCCCCCCAAAAAAAGTACATGTAATTATGGGACTAATTAAGCTAATTGGAAACTCCCAATTGCCTAATTAGTCATTAGGGGGGGGTGTCCAAGGGGTCCTGACATTTTAACCTTAAAATAAAGATTTTCCTTTCCATCTCTCACCCTCAGGTAGGTGCGAATGGAAAGATGCAAATTCAGTCTGACTGATTCAGTGCGAGTTGCTAATTGGATTGCAAAATTAATTCGCTATGCAAATTCCAAGAGAAAATAGCAACTCGCAATTTGCACCTAATTGGATTGACCCCCTGGTGTCTATTTAGACATTGTCAACCTTTTTACTGTCTATCTATAGTCTGGAACCCTCACTTTTTGTTTGCAAAACACCCTATCACTCCCATTTACTATCACTCTTTAAAATTCACAAAATCCTTAACTCACCCCCTGGTTGTCCTGCTATCAGGGTTGTCTTAACAGCAGTGTGGGCCCTGGGCAAAGCAATGCACTGGGGCCCCTACCCACCCATTCATGGGGAAAAAAATTTAAATGGTCAATAAAATTAAACCCCCCTGCATGCCCATCAGACCTCCCACACATGCAGAGACTCTGTCTGCCTGGTCTGAAGCCGCCAGATGAACTGAAACTGAGACTGAGGTGAGTACTCATCGCCTGGGGAGGGGTGGTTAGATCAGAATACAGTGCACCAGCGGCCGGCTTATAAAAATATCACAAATTTACCAACTGCCTGCGGATGCAGGGGGCAGGTTGGCGGGCCCCTACAAGCTTCGGGCCCTTGGGCAATTGCCCAACAAGCCCAATGGAAGAGATGGCCCTGCCTGCTATATTTGGTATTGTTCCCTAACTACAAAACTATCTGTTTGCATTTATCACTCTTTACACAACCATGTTACCTCTCTGAGAGTTAATGTCAGTGACACTATATTTATTCTACACAATGAATGACCATCATCTGTCTCTAGCAACGGGGCGTGTCCTGCCCCTTCTCCCTGCGGCCTCTGCTGCAAGTGTACGGGCGGCTGGTAGACTGCCCGTCGACACTGCCCGATGGACAATTATATCTGCAGATATATCTGCCATCGGCTGTGCAGCACAACCAACGCAATATGTCTCTGAACGAGGTTGTTCACAGACATATCGCTGGTACACACTGGCCGACGGGCACCCGATATATTAGCCGTACAATTGATCGGCCATTATATCTGCCAGTGTGTACCCAGCATAAGAAGTATTTATCTTACGGTGGGGGAATAGTGATCAGTCCTAGTCATGTATGGCGGGTACGTAGGGGGTCATTCAGACCCGGTCGTTAGCGCCGATGCGCTCGGACCAGGTCGATGGCCCCCAACAGAGCATGCGTCGTTAGCGCCGGCGTCGTCATGCGTATGCGTGAGGCCCGCTACGATCGACAGCGCCGGTCGTAGTGGGTCTCGATCCAAAGGGGGCGAGCTGTCGATGTTGATTGACAGCTCGCCCCGTTTGGAAGGCGGGCCGAGGGGCGTGGCAGCCCATGGGAACGCCTGCCGTTTGGGGGAGGCCCCACTGACATCACTAGTGATGTCAGTGGAGAGCTTCCAGCTCAGACAGAGCCAGAAGGACTCCGGGGCTTACGACAAGGGAGACCCTACCCTAGGGTCTCGTCGTAAGCCCCGATGGTCGCGATGGTCACAGACCATCGCGACCATCACCGGAGCGGTCGTTAGAGCTGTGGGTGTAAACCCACAGCCTAACGACCGCAACAGAGGCGGGCGGTCAGGATGCAAGCGCCCGCCCAGTTTCTGAGCGATCGCTTGCATCCTCCGACCGCCTCTGAATGAGGCCCATAATCTTTTTACAAATTGAGATGGTGATGTTAATTCAACATGGGACTTTGTTTCACACTTATTCAAATTTTAATTTAAAATTTACACATGGTTTTAATCACGAGATTATTATTTTTTTATATATCATCTTCTTGATACAGGACTCAATAGTTATTTCTATTTTCTTATATGTCTGTCCTTTGTTACATATGCGGAAGGACAGACTGGGGCTGCTCAGCCTCCCTGGCAGTCCCCCCTAGTGCGCAAAAAGGTGTGTAGTCTCATACAAAAGGGGAGCGGCCACACCTCACGGGTCGTGCCGCGAATCACGGGGGCATGGCCTCGCTACACGACCCCGTTTTTCAGTGTTGCGGCCGAGCAGAGCGCTGGGAGGTGGAGCTGCTCGGCCGGGGTTTGCAGCCGGATCGGCCCATCTGGCCATCGGCCCTCCTGTCATTTGCCAGAAGTGCCAGATGGGCAGTCTGGCCCTGCATATGCTGTAGTTGGTTGCTATTAAGTTGCATTCTATAGATACGTTTTTATTGTGTTGATGCTGTGATTTTAGATTATTCTTGCTATAGATTGATTTTAATAAAAACACTATTTTTGAGACAATTCCATGTGTTAGTAAATTCTGCCATTTTGATTATTTCATATCTTGTACATAATAGCCTCATAATATATTGTTCTTTATATACCGCACTTAAGTGTGTGTGTATTTTTGTGAGCTCCCTCTGGGCAACATGCCACAAAACTGCCATGAGTATGTGTCCTAAAGATAGTTCTCATTCATTTTTCCAAAGCTCTGTTCAATGTGAATTAATACTTATGGGTGTCAGCCCTAAGTACATTTTATAATTGGTTATAAAAATATCATACTGTATCCATTTAGACTAGAACACATTCAGAATAGGCAGTCTGGTTTAGAGTAATGGCACCGTGTAGCCGGCAGTTCAGGCTAAACATAATATATTGCCTATAAATAACTGTATTCAAATAAAAGGTAAAATACTGTTCTGAATTTTTGCTGGTAGAATCTGTACTTGGATTCCAAAACAAGTACATACCATCGAGTAGTATTCTTTCAAGAAGGGTGACAATCTACTTTGTCAGTAATACGAGTCATGGACATAAAAAGTGCTTACTGGAACAGTATTGAACAATGCTGTGGCATAAATTCTTAATTAGCATCATTAACATAGAGCCTTTTTATGGATAGCTGCCAGCTTCTGTTTAAATAACATCCTGTGGTTTCGATATATCCATGATACAGATTACCAGGTTGAATTCTTAGACCAAAGTGTTATTGCAGCTAAAATTCAATTTTTCCTAAAATCACCCTAATTAATCAAACCATTGAGAACCAATGCCATGGACCCTGATTATTTCAGGGAACCCACCCCCACTAGAGATACAGGGGTCGATGGAGAGCTGAATGCAAGTTGTCCGCAATTACACTTGTAGAGGGCCCTGTCCAATGCTTCTAGAAAGACACCTCTCTCCGCCAGTGGTGGAACTAGAGAGTGATAGGCCCAGGTGCAAGAATATGCTTTGGGCCCCCCTACGCAGTGCCCTCAGTAGTGGTCCCCCTATGCAGTGCTCCCAGTAGTGGTCCCACTACGCAGTGCCCCCAGTAGTGGTCCCCCTATGCAGTGCCCCCAGTAGTAGTCCCACCTATGCAGTGCCCCCAGTAGTGGTACCCCCTATGCAGTGCCCCTTATACAGTGCCCCCCCAGTATTGGTCCCCCTATGCAGTGCCCCTTATACCGTGTGCCCAGTAGTAGTCCCCCTATGCAGTGCCCCCAGTAGTAGTCCCCCCATGCAGTGCCCCCAGTAGTGGTCCCCCCTATGCAGTGCTCCCAGTAGTGCCCCTTATACAGTGCCCCCAGTAGTGGTCCCCCCTATGCAGTGCTCCCAATAGTGCCCCTTATACAGTGCCCCCAGTAGTGCCCCTTATTCAATGCCCCCAGTATTGGTCCCCCCTATGCAGTGCCCCAGTAGTGCCCCTTATACAGTGCCCCCCCTACATATATAAGACAAACACACACACACAAAAACGCACTTACCTGAATCCCCGCTCATGCACCAGCGGTGTGTTTGTTACTATGAAGTGCGGACTGCTCTCACTGTGGTCCGCACTACACTTAAATACTGTGGAGCCCGGGGGACACTGGCGGCGGGTGCAGCGGCACTGTTGGATGCAGGTGGCTATGGGCCCCTGCACCACAGCGGCCCCCAGTGCAAGGCACCGGCTGCACCGCCGCTAGTTCCGCCACTGCTCTCCGCAACGACTGTTCATTTTATGCCCCATAGCCCTAGTTCGCAATATGTCCCATAGTAATTCTCTAGTTCCCATTGAGCCACAGTTTCCCTTGTTTACCAGTCACACCGCCCTTGGTACGGCTCAGCTGTAAGTAATAAAGCATCAATATCACCAATGACTGCTGAGTAGAGATGATCATAGTTTCCAAAATTGTCCTGCAAAATATATTCTATCAAATATTCCACTCAGTATGGATTTCAGTGCAAAACATCACACTTGTGGACTTTTGTGTAAAGCTTTCCCAAAAATGTAAAGCTAAAAAGTTGACAAATATACGTACACTTATTTTTAGAACCTATAACTTTCCCGATACTGGAGAAAAACCACATATTATGGGGTACATTTAGTAAAGCATCTAAAGCCCCATACACAGTGGACGATATGCTCTATGAGTGATATCATTGAACGATTTCCCTTGAAAGTCCTGGACAAACGATATTGTGCATACACACTGAGCGATCTCTCAGACGACCAAACGATACACATTGAACGATATGCACTAAATCATCAGTGATAGTCAAAACAAGTAAGCTGCATGTACAGATGTCAGAAGATATCGTTAACGACCCGTGGGAGTGCGCATCGTTCATCACATAGTGCGTACACACTGGACGATTTGAGCGATATATCGTTTAACGATGTCGTTATTCATATTTTTTAAAAATATCACCCAGTGTGTATGGGGCTTAAAACAAACAAGTGGTGTTGCCCATAGCAACCAATCAGATTATATCTGTCATTTCCTAGAATGCATAGGTATTAATTTACATATTTTTGGAGCGCATTGAATGCTTGAAAATAATCTTTGGTATATGCATAAAAAAGTTTATGTTTGTTTTTTAGCTTTTATAACTTTAAAAACAAGCAAAGTATGAAAGTGTCATAAGAAAACCCAGTCACTGACCATAAATATTTCATAAGTAAATCACATTTTATTAGATTCCCCTTTCTATTAAAGTCATCCTGAAATGGTGTTAGCAGATCAGGTAGGTACTATGGGCCCGATTCAGATTAGTACGCAAACTAGATTGTTTATGTACAAATCCGATGGTTCTTGGTCTGCGCAGGTGCAGGACCCATTCCGCACAAAACGGGTACAGAGTGATCGCTTGCAGCTCCTCCTTAGCCGCAACATGATTGACATACTGCGGGGTTTGGCGGTGCCGACCAGAAACGTTCTACAAAACGTCGGATTGCCCCCATTTTGAAGCTGTGCCGAGTGCAGGGTCTGCATCGGCGGACACAGACTTCCTGGACCCGGCAGAGTGGTTCTGACGGCCAGGCTGAGTAAGCTACAGCTTACACAGACTGGCCGAGGGCAGTGACCATGATGGTGATCCAAAGTAGCGGCTACGGTAGCGGCACTTGAATCGCAAATGCACGGTGTCTATTTCCTACAGATACCTGCTGCTGCATTTGCCTATTAATAGCACGGTTTTACACAGACGCTTCCCTACGGCTGTACAATACTGTACACATCGGAATCGGGACCTATATCTGTACCACGACCACTGCAACGACATTGGAAGCAAAAAAGTAAAAAGACCCAGTAGCTCTGTCTCCTATGGGAAAGGGGGGGCACATTTTTGATACAGAGTGCATGAGTATGAATGGTGGCATGTGTCTGCCATTCTTATCTATCATAAAAACACAGTGCATAAGTTTACCAACTATATCAAACCAGGGGTGGGTGAGGGTAAAATACACCCACTGGTACTAGTTGGTCAATACAATAGTTTAAATAAAGATTAAAGACAACACACTGCAAATAAGCTATTTTTTTCTTTATTTTTTCTTATATGAAAAGATCAGCAATTACCTATACATAGCAGAGGTATTAATGTCACTGAGGTGCAAGGTACTGTAAGGTACACTTGTGTTATACAGCCCCATCCTGCGATGCTGATTGTAACATAAAAGATGTAAGCCATCGGCCATAAGATAAGCAATTAGAACGACACTCACAGTGCCCTGTGCCAGAAAGAGCATTTGCACCCCCCCCTCCCACCCTATTTTAATAGGGACAGAAGAAGCACATGAAAAAGGGGTGTGGCCTAATGGGTACGGATCATGCCAAATCTGATTTGTCCCGTACGATGATGAAGGGGTGCTGATTCTGTTGTACCACTGTTATCCAGGTGTCCAGGTGCCACTGCCAAATACAGTGTGAATCCAATAGCTGCAGTGATGATACACAATAGTTATGCAGTATAACTCATCAGCTCTGGTGGTGGAGAGCGCTGGTGAAGGCAGGATTTGTCCATCAGCCCAGCCATGCACAAGCCTGGAGCCGGCAGTGCCAATCACCAACTGAAGGTATAGAAAGAGCACTACTTGTAGTGTATATGCAGCAGATATTAGCGGTGGGCAAATCCGTGTATGCACCCTGTGCCAGCAGCTAAACTCACTGGCAAGGGTACTCAGGGTGTGCTGGTAACACCAAGTTCGGACATCGGTGGCTGTGTTCAGGGCTGCCATAAAAAATTGTGGGGCAGACAGCTACATGTGTAAGGCATCTGACTGCCATGTGAGAAGTGATAGGTTCAAAACTCGGGTATGACAGTATTTTAAAATGTGTGTGTTAAATAAAAGAGGATGTGACTGAAAGTGCTCAGGGAAGTGACCAGATGGAGGGGAGTCAGCCAGGGAGGAGATGGAGCGGCCAGGAGATGCCGGGCATAAAAGAAGAGCAAGTTACTGAATGATTATAAACAGTAAATTGACAGGCCCGAACAGCGCCCCCTGCCCTGTCACACTAACCTAGTTACAGTCCTGGCCACTCATATGCCACATGTGACAAGTAGCAGACTATGTGAACCAAATGAAAGTGACACATCTGTCGGATATGTGAATAACAGTGATTTATAAAACAGACATATTGAATAAGGGGAAACAACTTCTAGCCGATCATAAGATACAGGTTTCTGGGTGGATCAACAAAAACATCTCCATGGACCTGTTCACATGCCCAGAGATGAGGCACTGAGACATATTTTTTCTCTAATACTAATACGTCTCTGTGGCATTGTCAGAAAACCACAATGATAGGGAACAGCACACATACACAGCAATTTGCATTTTGTCATTGGTTTACCAGAAAACACTTTGATGCTGGGATAAATCCACTTGACACCAGAACTGAATGGATTTATTTCTTCCTGAAGTTAAGCATTTCCAGGTGTGATAATGTCACACATATGTAGGAGACTTTGAAGCTTTTTGTTTTCATGCTTCCTTTTTTTTAACTTTTTATGTAGGCTCTATAAAAGCACAGAAGCTCCATGCCCTAACTATTAATAGGATAAAATAAATGTGCCCAGGAATTTAAAGGGGACCCTTATCTGCAACCTGAAACAGCTCCTGGTCTGAGCTTATGCAACCTCACTTTTATCTCACATGTTTGAAAACACTTTTATGTCGGATATTCTTTACAGGAGTCAAACATTACCCCTGCAGTGGGGCATTCGTGTGGTATTTTTGTAATTAATTTTTTTATAAATTTGATAGACCACAAACATGATTTGGAAACACCACAGAACGTCAAAAGTGCAACAAATACATGCTCCATTTTTGTAACGAAAACATGTAAACACTCAGATGTTGTAGTTTTAAAACTGATGTATGTTACTAATACCCCTTTCACACAGAATAGCAAATTTCCAGGTGTTTTTCTGCTACTGTTAATGGCCAGCGATGGCTTTGACAAGTAAAATGTTCAGTTTCTTTTTTTCAAGTGTTCAGGTTTCCAGCACCCAAATCTGACAAAGGCGATTTAGAAAGTTTTTAATTATTTCACAGTTACCTACACACAGTGATCTTGTAGGCAGATGTCCACTTGACATTGCAAAGTCATGATGGAAGCAGTATGCACTTACGTGGAGAAGGGAAGGTTTGTATGTGGGGGTACCATAGTTGGCGTAGTGGTTAGCATTACTGCCTCACAGCACTGAGGGGTTCGATTCCTACAAAGGCCCTAACTTTGTGGAATTTGTATGTTCTCCCCGTGTTGGCATATGTTTTCTCTGGGTACTTGAGTTTCCTACCACAATCCAAAAACATACTTGTGGGTTAATTGGATTTTGAAAAAATAAATAAAATAACCCTAGTGTGTGTACATACAGAGGAGTAGCGTGTAGCCAGGGCGCCCGGAGCACGTGCGTGCTATGGTGCCCCCCCCTCAAGTGTTCCAGGGAGGAGGCAGTTCCATATGGGATTAAAGGAAAGAGAAGTAAAAATAAAGATTAGGGGCAGCATCAAAGTGGGGCATGGAGGGCTAAATATATTCCGCCTTCTTCCCCCTGTCTCTCCATCCTCCTGCCGCAGCTTTCCAGCCTCCTTCTGTATCACTCCTGTAGTAGTACCCCTTATGCAGGGCCCTCTGTAGTAGTGCCCATATGCATTGCCCCCTGTAGTTATGCACCTTAAACTACTGCCCCTGTAGTTCTGCCCCTTAAAGTAGTGCCCCTTAAAGTAGTGCCCCTGTAGTTCTGCCCCTTAAAGTAGTGCCCTTGTAGATCTGCCCCTTAAAATAGTGCCCCTGTAGTTTTGCCCCTTAAAGTAGTGCCCCTGTAGTTCTATCCCTTAAAGTAGTGACCCCCCCCCAGTACTTACCTGATCCATCGCGGCCGTTGTCCGGGCTGTCATTCCTGCTGCCACGCTGACTGGATCTAACTAGATCCAGCAGGTGCGGCCACGCAGGCTCCTCAGCGCGCGGGTGACATCATGACATCACTCACGCACTGCATCACTGGGAACGCTGGTATCTGAAGTGATTGGAGGCTTCCTTAGCCTCCGATCACTTCAGAGGCCAACATTCACAATTGCAGTGGGGAAGCAACAGCCCCCGGTGCCCCCAAGCCGCTGCAGGGACCGTTGTTACGCCACTGCCGCTACTCTGTTTTCTGCCCCTGTAACCCCCGGGGTCCCCTACGCACAAGGCACAAGATGGAAATGCCTTTGATGCTGGCACCCGGCAGGCTGTCAGCTTAGACAGCTGCTGGTTAGACTCTCCAGCAAGCCGGCGCCTCTGGACACCTTCGGCGCCTGGAGCTTGAGCTCCACTGGAACCTCCCTACACCCCTGTGTACATGTGGTAGGGAATATAGATTGTAAGCTCCTCTGGGGTAGGGACTAATGTGAATGACCAAAATGTCTCTATACAGTGCTGCAAAATATGTGTGCACTATATAAATAACTGTAATTAATATATACCACCACTCTACTGTAATATTTCTGTTCTAAGGCCTTATTTAACTTTATACAATACTTTTTGCGTTCCACTACTCCATTACTATTTGTGGATGAATAAAACAATTTCCTCTTAGGCCTTAGTTGGATTTCGGCTGATTTAGGGGTTTCACATTTAAGTCTTAGCATGCAAATATAACATCCGAATGATGGTATTGTTTGTAAGTATCTTAAATAATTTGCAAGGAATCAGCCAGTGAAACACTGCATAACAGCACAATTAGAAGATATAATCAAATGTGTAGTAACATTGTGTTTTTCTGATTACAATTGGGAATGTTTCATGTGTTCCTCACAACAATATATTCCTCCCAACATTTGGGAAGGGGGACATTGGCGTGCATGAAAGTAGACATGACCTGGTGTCACACCACCATCGCATGTCATTTGGGGGCATGAGTATGTGTCACGCCCCTGTGCCTTGTCATGCTATAGGTGTGCCCAGCACTCTCCGAGCTGCAGTGTGTGGATGCTACGCGACAGAGTCCGACTGTGAGTATTACTGTTAGGCACTAGGGGGACGGTTAGAGTTAGACTGTATGAGGGGATGGTTAGGGTTAGACTGCGGGAGGGGATGGTTAGGGTTAGGCTGCGGGAGGGGACAGTGGGCTAAGGTTAGGATTGGGGTTAGAATACTTACCAAAATCCAATACCAACACCAGCATCCCGACGGTCACAACCTCAACAGATTCTGACGGTGAGTATTAGGGTTAGGCACACAGGGGGAGGGTTAGGGTTAGGCACTAGGGGGGGGATTAGGCTGTGGAAAGGGACGGTTATGGTTCGACTGCGGATGTGGATGGTTAGAGCTAGGCTATGGGAGGGAACGGTTAGGGATAGACTGCAGGAGGGGATGGATAGGGTTAGGCTGCAGGAGGGGGCGTTGGGTTAAGGTTAGGATTGGGGTTAGAATACATACCAAAATCCATCAGGATCTTGACCATCAGCATGCTACTTTCGGGAACTCGCACCCAAACCCTATATAGCTGTCAAAGCTGTAGCAATTGTGGGTGCCTGAGGACTGGTGCAAACACAAGGCCTGATTCTGAGTCGCACACAGACATGGCCACGGCTGCATCTTTACTTTAATGTGGTGACTAATTTCTTTAAAACTTAGACCCCCACTTGCAGCGTTTTGCGGCGGTGCAGATTCATCTTGGTGCGTCTGGCTAGCCACCACACTGTAACCTTCCAGGAATGGCCACTAAACTCCACACTCCATGCATTGAAATTTGTTCTTTCGTCTCCCTACGGTAATAATCGGGACACATGCACATGCAACTCTGATGAATGTGCAGTACTCATTACATCTGCCAGCTGCCTGCATCAGTATAGCGTGCAACTCAGCATTAGGCCCATGGTGAGGATGATGATGGTCGCTGGTACTAGTTAGCCCTTGATTGCAAATTGTTCTTTCCTCATTGGTTGTGCAAATGTAACCCTCGGTTATTAATTTTAATATTAATTTAAATATATTGTGCCTCCACCCAAGCTTAATGTAATAGCAATATGGTTAATAGGCTAGCTTGGGCAAGCCTATAGATTTATATGTCTACAAATGTATTAACTATGACAATAGTATTGGTGTCACTTTTATAAATTAAATTGCATCACATATAAGGTATTCTCTAACAATATATTTCTACTTTCACCTTAGGTCCGCAATGAACGGGATAACCGAATACTCTGCAGGTAAGTAACATTTTTACACAATTTAACCTTTTCATATACTTTATGAATATGGAATACATGTAACTTTACAAGGTAAATTACATTTTACAATATCAGCATTTACCATCTGAATTATTACACTATGCAGTTAACTAGTTATATAAATAATATAGCCTTTTAACATTTACTCTCCTGAATGTATAACACAGTGGGGTAGATGTACGAAGCCTACAAGCGGTATCAGCGCATGTTATGTGCGCTGATACCGCTTCTCCCCGATGTATGATCAGGGGGTCTGGATGGTAAGTGACAGGCGCGCTGTGCACCCCTGTCATTATCAGTGCTAATATCTACAATCTAGCAATCTACAAGATAGCAATCTACAATCTACAAGATAGCAGCGCTGAGCGGCAGGGCCATGTACGAACGGTCATACCGCATGACCGTTCGGCCGGCTGTAGCTGTCGTTATCGATAGCTACAGCCTGGCGCTAGCCTATCCCCACAGCAGGGACAGCGCTGTCCCTGCTGCGGCGGCTGCCGGCTCCAGGCTGCATGTGGGGATCTCGTGATACTTGCGAGATCCCGCGCATGCTCAGTGGAGCCGGCCGGGACAGAGACACAGCGCATCAGCACTAGGCTGATGCGCTGCTGTCTCTAGCGGGTAGCGCCGGAGGGGGGAGTTAACGCTCCCCCTTTCCGGGCCGATGAGATGTTCTTACATCTCATCGGTAGTGCTTCCTGCTTCGCCTCGGTAAAGAGGCGAAGCAGGAAGCGTTATAGCGGCACTTAACGTGCTGCTTTCATACATCTACCCCAGTAGCACATATTTCAAATAACACTGTATATATACAGTCCACTGAAATGTTAACTAAGCAGATTTCAATGCAGGGGTGAAATGTTCCTCAAGTAATAGCTACTTTCCCTTATTACTAGGTTAGGTGACACTGGACACTTTGTATTAACGAGGTAACTAAATATAGGAGTCTGTTCTATTCCTCCAGAGTTTATACTATGTAACTAAATGAAAGTACTTTGTATCCTTAGGAACTCAGGGATTTTTAGAAACTTTCCTCCTCTCAACAAATGAGTGTCTTCAGGTGAGGTCTCTTACTACAGCCACTTGCAGATACCTTTCCAATAAATCATATAAGAATATACATATGCACTATTAGGCTGAAGTACTTGGCTCTCCTGTATTTATGTTTCCACAGGCTAGGTAGGTATCTTAATAAATAGTATATGCCAGTGTCTAGTATGCCTGGGTAACTGAAATTATCCCTGTACTGAGGGGTAATGTGGTTAGCGCTACTCACAAGAGGTAACAGCGCTGCTGCTGTTACCCGATGGCTGGACTCGGTGATATCAAATTGGCCACACCCCTCATCTAGTAGCGATCTTTGTCTAAAGCAGCAGGGGTTCTCCTTTCCCCAGCAATACAGCTCCCCGAAGGTTTACTATAACCGGGCTCCTCCTTGGCACCCTAGTATAGGCACCACTAGCGGGAACCACTTTTTCTGATGCATCGGCACCTCCCGATCAGCACTGCCTAAGTGCTGATGGAGCACCCTGGCACTGCTACAAACCCCTTGCTGGCCTCACGCTGCCTGGCTCCCTGATGCCGCTGATTACACCTCTACCTAAGCAGCGCCGGCAAGCCAGCTTGGTGTGCTCTGAAATGGGGAATCGCTCACTGGCTGCTCAACTGATAACCCTGGCTTATATAACCCTTGATTGCCGCATGCCTCCTTTCTACAGTTTAACCCCTACATTACCCTGCATGCTCCAGCCCCCCTGCATTAACATCTGCCCAGCCATTACAATACCTCATTTCAATTACAAACATAGTAGTTACCAACATTAAAAAAGCCTATATTAGCACATTTTTAACACATATACTGTATGTTACTACATATACTCCTTACATTGAGATATAATTTTAAATATCTATTAATTACCAAGTAACCATGAACTTTCCTCTTTTATCTAATTTTATTAGCTCATAGTACACTAGGACTAAACAAATATTGCTGTTTTTTTTCTGTGCAAATTTTTATAGCATCCAATCAGATTCTACTTATCATTTATCTAGCACCTTCTAGAAGATAATAGCCAGAATCTGATTAGTTGCTATAGGCAACATTTCCACTTCTATAAACCCGCACCAGCAATCACTGGAAATAGTCTAATATATACATGGTGGAATGAAGGGATAAGTGCAAAGGCAGTAGGTGAAACTCATGTTCTGTGCATATAGTACTACCACACCACTCCTTCATGATACAGGTACTGTAGTATAGTTATACTATTGTAGTATATCTTTACTTTTTTAATACTTTGTAACTATAATAAACAATCTATTATTTTACTCTGCTTCTCTTGTGCACTGCACAATGGGTGAGTTTGACAGATTACCAGTGTAGAATACACTAAACTTTTTGAACTTTAATGGCAGGGGTGTGTCCAATAATGGGAATTCTGGTTCAGGTGTACAAGGCTTTGACACTTTAAATATTATCTCACCTTTGAATATAAAACAAATTTATTCTAATTCCACATGGAGAATAAATGAATACAATCAAACAAATAACCGCATTAAAATATTGTAATGGACATTTTTTTTGAACTAATTAACATACACTCAGGTCCGTTTTTTTATTAAGCTGGAACTCAGGTATATTCTTCACCTGTGAGAGTAAAGGGTTAATAGCAAAATTCATTTAACATAACTCTTTAATGCATAGCTCAACTCAGTCCCAAATGTCTCAATACTACCAGGTGCACCTGAACATACACTAGTCTCTATCTCTACATGCTAGAGATAACCGATTAACAGTTAAATGTTGATATACCGTTGCCCGGGCTGTTGTGTAGCTTTTTAGAGGACGAGTTTATAAATCCTTAGTTACCACAAAGTCCTGAAGTACTATCGGCTATATGAAATCACTAGCTGTTCTGTCAACGATATTTATTATATGCAATTCTCCTGGGAGTTGTTAATCTGTGTCCCATTAAGTACAGTTAGAGATAATTTGCAACAATCACTCCTGGCTATGTTCCCTATTGGAGCTAGATCTCTCCTGAAGGAACAGGGTGGGTGCTGACTGAAGGTCTGGCTGGCACTGTGCTGACTGGAAGTCTGGCTGGCACTGTGCTGACTAAAAGTTTGGCTGGCACTGTGCTGACTGAAAGTTTGGTTGGTTTTGTGCTGACTGAAAGTTTGACTGGTACTGGGCTGACTGAGAGTTTGACTGACACTGTGCTGACTGAGAGTCTGACTGGCACTGTGCTGACTGAAAGTCTGACTGGCACTGTGCTGACTGAAAGTCTGACTGGTACTGTGCTAGTGTTGTGGTGCCAATGAATGAACAGCTGACAGACCTGTTCCGTGGATTTCCCTCAGCACCAGCGACGGTTCTCCCTCCTCTCCTCCAGCCTCCGGCTGCCAGTCAATGTGAAAGGGGTAGGAAGCAGGGCGGCTCCAGCACTGAAGACGCTCCCTCCTATATACGCCCCCGCAGCAGTCTCCTCCGCTCTCCGTCTGTCCGTCTCTTTAGCAGGGCGGCTCAGAGGCGGCCCCCTACTGATGCGACTTCCCTCGGCAGTCCCTCCTCACCGTTAGGGAGCTCCGGTCCCAGCGCTCCCTTCCCGGAGACCTGCAGATCCAGGTGACAGCTCCCGGTAAATGCTGCTTGCTTCTCAGGGCTCTACTAACCCCCTGCTCCTCTCGGTAAGCGCAGCGCTTCTCCACACTGGCTCACCTCAGACCACACTACCCGGCAGTCCCCGCGGGTAACCTTATATACTAGCGGTCGCGTGCAGGGCTCCTTCCCGCCGACCGCACGTGCTGCTCTGCTGCTCTTATTAATCATCCTTCTACGAGCTCTCTCTCCTTCCCCCTATGTGCAGCGGCTGCATTGGATGTCCCTGGCGCGTGCCCACCAGTCTCTATGTCCAGCAAGGGCAGGCTGTGCCATACCCACCTTAGGGAGGGGGTCACATATATCAATATAGGGGAAGGTGTCCCCAGGTGGCCATAGTCAAAGATGAGCAGTCCAGTCTATGTAACACTCTATAAGGAGTCCATATACCTCAACCAACACATGTTTTCAGTTTCGTGTATATAAATAAATTTACCACAAAATTATATTTAAATACTGTATATGAATTGATCAGCAAGCACTTTTAGGGGTATCACACCAGTGCTGCAGATTTTTGGCTGGATGAATAACCCCTACACAGTATTAATCGGCCTTGTATATCCCTTTTTGTACATTGCGCTATTGTTCTTTTCCTAGTTTCTTAAGACAAAACCTACTTGTCCTCAGTGCTTGGTGAAAATATTGGATAGAGCCTATTCACTAGAGAATTGTACCATACAATTTCTGGCTAACGTTTAACAGATTTGAAATCTGTAGTTTTGCATAGTTGGGTCCTTGTCTTTGTTAAGAGATACAATAATATGAATTTCAAATACAGTATTATTATGCAGGATCTTGTCTTCTGATAAAAAGTTGTTGATAGATAACTTAAGATAAGCCTTTAGCCTATGGTCACCTACACACTTTCTGTAATAAGAAGCAAGCAGATCATGACCAGGGCTTATTTAGCTACCAAAGCAATTCACCTGCTGAGATTACACTTTTCCAGAACATCTTTAACCTAAGTTTAGAGTATGAAATGACCCCTGTGTTTTTTGACAAGAAGATTTAAAGTGTTAATATGCACTTAATGCTGGCCATACACTGTACATTTTATCTGACGATCCGTCCAGCGATACGTAGATAGAGTAACGCCATTGTCCTCTGCAGTGCTTCCAGACACCGAATGATGTTTTGGCACAATGATAAGTACAGTAAATGAAATCAGCAAATCAACGGCCTTTTGGAAAATAAAACTAATGATCACAACCAATTTTCTGGGTTGGATAATTATCATTCATGAACATACAGTACACTGAGCAATAATCATTCAGAATTGTAATTTGAACGATTATCGTTAAATGTATGCAGGCCGGATTAAGGGCTCTCATGGGCCTTAGGCTGAAAATGTTCAAGGGCCTATACTTAGAAGAGGAGGAGAGGGGTCCAGTGCCATAAAGGTGTGGCCAGAACCACGTGGGTGGGTACACTATCAGCCCCACTGTCTCCCTAAATACATAAAAAGTGAAAAATTGCATAATGTTTTTGAGAAACTAGAAATACAGTTTTAATACTTATGATTTATGGCCAACTGTCTGGCCTGCTAGGCAGCCTATTTTATGTGGATGCCTGGAGGTGTAGCTCCAGCCAGGCCCATTCTTTATCTGGCTCTGTGTATGATCAGGTTAAGCACAGCCAGGGGCGCCAAGATGAGGGGGTTGAGGGAGTACAATTTACCCAGGCCCGGGCTTCCAGAGGGGCCTGGCGGGGGCCTGGGTCCGGTGCCACCCCCCCTCCCTCTCTCCCTCCTCCCTCGCAGCAGCCAATGCAGTGGGAGATTGCTCGTGGCTGCTAAGCAATCTCCTATGCCTGAGGGGCTCACAGCGCCCCCTCCCCAGAACGTAGCGGCGCTGCAAAAGTGTTTTTTTTTCTCAAGGGGGCGTGGCTACGCATACCATGATTAGGCCATGCCCCCTTTTTACCTGAGCCCAGCGGCGCTCTCTACGGCCCTGAGCACAGCCATATCAGAATCAGAGGTTTAGTAGAAGGCATTGCTTCATCTTTTGTGTGTGGGATGTGTGTTGCTGATGTGCATTTGTTTGGGGCACAAGAGACTAAATGATAAAGTAAGTATGGGATGTGGGGCTAGCTGTAAATTACAGTAAACATTAGGAGATGTTCTTGCTTTTAGCTGTATAATGGTGGAATATAACGCTGCATACTGCATATATTGGTACTGGGGCAAACGCAGGATTTTTAAGGGGGGGGTTCCATATTTTAGAGAGAGAGAGAGAGATTATTTTATAAAGAGAGAGATTGTTGTGTGTGTGTGTGTGTGTGTGTGTGAGACATACACACAGTATACATACACACACAACATACTTACACACACACAGTATACATACATGTTCCCTTGTCATTTATACCAATTAAATATTCACATTGAACAAATAAAAAGGAAAATGGAATAGTTATAGAGTTTATTTACAAAGGAAAAAAAAAAAGACTCCAGAGCTGTTAGTATTTCATGTTACTATATTCCCCTCCTCCTCCCCTCCTGGGACTTTAGATGCACAGCACCCACCTGGTCAATTTGACCACACTGGCACCAGCAATGTCTGTGTAGATATAGCTTTATTGTATATAATCATGGTGGCACCAAACAGCCCCCCCCCCACCTTCCCTGGGACTCCTATGTCTCACACACACACACACACGCACACGCACACACATACACATTCATCACACTCACACACACATCACACACAGAGCAACACATACATATATCACACATACTGTACATCACACACACACCACCTACCCAGCCAACACTAAAAACAAAGAAACTGACCTGACATGATTCTGCAGTTAGCCTCTCAGTGCCGTGCCGTGCCGCCCTCCCACGTCTCACTGCGCCGACCAGCTCCTCGATCCCTCCCTTGTATGCGCTGTGGCAGTTGTCACTGGAGAGAAGATATGTCGTCTCTCCATAGAGCCAGCACACCATGCGGGAGCCGGAGGAGGCGGAGCTCAAAGGCTCAAAGCAGGGTCATGGATAGATCCCCTTCCGTAGATGTATCAACAGAAGGGGATCTATACAAAACCCTCACAGCAGCCAGGACAGCCATGTGCGCCGCTGATATACATAGCAGCAGGCACCCGGCACATAGAAATTTGTCCAGAGGCCGTGTCCGCCCAAGAGCATTCTCTGCTCAGTGTGGCCACCCTGGTTACAGCCTCTGAAAAAAGAATTTGGTTGGTCGGGGGGGGGGGGGGGTTCTGGGTACCCGGAAGCCCCCCCTGCGTGCGCGAGTGTTGGTACACAATCGGTGAGAGGACTGCTCTGTGTACCAATAAAACTTATACTGAAATCTTGTCTGGAGAAGTTTCTAAACAATTTGGGTGTTTTGTTTTGGTTGGGCGAACAGAAAATATATGTGAAATAAAATAGAGCCTATTGAATGAGCACTAGGGTCACAATTATTTTTATTATCTGTATTTTGCATCAATGATCAACTAACACCCCTTTTCCAACAAAATCCTGGGTCTGACTTGGCATTTGGAACACAATTCCAAGCCGAGTCAGACCCAGTATTTACCGAATTTCCTCTGCGACATCGACCCAGGAATATCCCGGGTCTGCGCTGTTCACACAGTGCACAGGTGCAGTGCCAGCGCTTGGAGATGATGTCATCACCAAGCGCCAGAAACTCCAGTTCTCCAGTTCTATATATACACAGATTATATATCTGTGTGTGTATGTATATATATATATATATATATATATATATTATAAAATCTGTGCAAGTGTGTATATATATATATATGTTTAATGTGTGTGTGTATATATATATATATATATATATATAAATAATAGCTTTATGTGTGTGTGTATATATAGATATATTAGAGACTGTACATGTAAGGTCCAATTTCAGTCCTGTACGACTACTTTGCTCTTTTGATTCTTTTGTTTGCATAAAGTCCCAAAAGTGCCGCCTTGAACATCTATTGGACACGTGAGTGGCCCCAGGGTAGAAACATTTTGTATATCGAGGCGTGCCGGCTCATGCCTATGTTATATATACAGTACATATTATAGATATATATATAGATATGTAGATGCATTTAGTTACATGTATTGGGAGGGGTGTGTGGGTTGTGTGGAGGAGGGGTTGACGGGGGCACCCAGAAATATCGGTGTGACGGGCCCCAAGATTTTTGTTGCCAGCTCTGCCTGTCTGTCCCCCCCCTGCCGCCGCCTGCCAACTGACGCTGCTCCCACGGTCCCACCTACCCCGGATCCGGCGCAGCTACCTGCTCTCTCCCCCAGCGCACTGCCACGATCAGGCAGCACAGCGGATGGCCAGGCTGGTCATGTGACCGGGATCTGGCGCATCCGCCCGGCCCTTAGTCAGAATGAGATTCTGCATAGAAGCTCATTCTGACAGTCTACAGAACGCTGCCACACCTTCCATGGGCCTTTGCAGAGCATCTTAAGGCCCAGCCATCAATTGTGAAGTAGGCAGGCCGCTGCCCGCAGGTAAGACTGAGACTGAGTAAACTAATGACAACTATAATGCACAGCCACAGCATCATTACATTTAGCTGGCTAGCTGGGGGAAAGGCCTGGGGGCAAAGAGTGGTTTTGTCAGTGCTGCGTCTGGCAGTGACTGACTATAAGAGGAGAGGGGGTGGTGTAATCTGTATGTGTATATATATATATATGTTCTGTATACCTGACGACGGGGCCAGAAGGCCTTGAAACGTTGTATTTGCAGTAAATATATTTTTCAAAATCCTGGAGTGACGCTGTGTGTTTGTCACGTTTAGTGACTTTGCACCTTGCTCATATATACTTTTCTTCAGCGAGCACCCAGGTCCATTACACCAGATTTATAGTGAGTGCCGAGCCGTTTGGACTCTGTATATATATATATATATACACACATGTATATATGTATAAGTATGTGTGCATATACTGTATGTATGCATATACTGTATGTATATACATATATATGTGTATGTATACACATACATGTGTGTGTGTATATATATATATGTATATAATATATATATATATAATATATATATATATATATATATATATATATATACACACACATATACATTCAGCCCGGCACTCTGGATAAATTAACTGGCAATCTCGAGGGTGCCCTCCTAGGATAATAAACACATTCCTATACCAAGCTGTACAGCCCCTCAATGCATCCGAATACTTGAATAAGTTTGAGGATAGATAAGCACCCTGTTTGATATGTAAATTTGTTAGGTAAGTTAAGGGTTAAAAGCTGGAGGGGGATGTGGTTAGTATTCGTCACTTGAGGAGTATAAGCCTATGGTAGGATTTAAGGGAGGGCTTAGAGGTCCCATATAAATAGCCTGGTGAGGGGAGCCATCTTCCTCTTTCCAGTTTATTTCAACCCCACCCACTCACCCGTGTAAGATGGTTTGTGTACATTTTTCTGTTGTTGGTTGGTGCATTTGTCTGTGTTTGCTTCCAACAGGTAGAGGTGCAGCCTGGCGGGAAGCAGTGCTCATGGGCGGCCTATTATTAGCGTAGGAGTGCCTGTGGTAGCATTCTTCCTTTGAGAGCAGCCAGTTTGTCACCGCTTAAAGGGGGGACATGGTCATTGTTCCAAGGGAGGGACCAATGCTGTGCCAATTAGGGAAGGATGGTACTGCCCCAGGTCAGTCTGTGCAGGGCGGGGATCCGCCCCCTTTTTATTTGTATTGATATCCACCGGGCTGTGGCCTTGGAGCACTGCTTTCTTCTTGCCACCTATTCTAAAATTTCAATTTGATCAATAAATTCTGGCTGTGACCTCTATGAATTCCATACATTTGTCGGTGTGTTTATTTCTAGGTTTAGGATTAAGTTAAGTTAACAAAAGGGAATAATAAAACAAATGGGTGACTTAAGAAAAAAACAGGCAGCACTCCTCAATAGTTGTAACAAAGTGATATATTGTCACAAATCACATAGGTTCTGTTGATGTTTCAAGACCCATTGGTTATTTCTTCATGATATTGCCTGATGAAAAGACAGATGGGTTTTAAAATGTCGACAGCACCTACTGAGGAGGGCCACCTGCTTTTTTCCTGAGGGGTTGTTCAGCTCGGTATGGGATGTTGTTAGGGGGCACCAGGCAAAATTTTGCCTAGGGCACCAAATGAGCTAGGGGCGGCTCTGTCTCCAGCGATATCCGTCTGAGACAGACACAGGCTTGGAGCTACACCTCCCAGTGCACTCCAGACACAGTCCGTACTGCTCACCCCAGGAACATCTCCCTGATCAACCACGACGACACACACACGTCCACAGCATCCATCAACACTTCAGTGCGGGACGCCGCACCAGCTTTTTGACTCACATCATTGCATCACTAACCTATATATGAGCTCAAGGGTTTTCCAGGCCTCACTCTTATATTGATATATCCTTTCTGCTGACTTTGAGCATTTTGATTTATCCCCTTTTTGATTTATCCCCTTTTTGGTCTTCATACTGATTTTTGATTTTGATTTGTTTCTGAGTTGATTGTGATTTCTTTGTACATGGTCATATTTTACTTTCAGTCATTTTTTACTTTCATTTTTGTTTGCCATACACTGGAGCCCATGTTCCAGTTCTGAGAAGGTTTAATACAATTTATTCATTCCCTGAGTGATTGCAGAATCAATCACCCCACTGTATTCTTTGACTTGTTTAGTTTTATCCATTTTAAACCTCATATGTTAAGATTTGTATAGTATTCATGCAGATCTGATTATTGAGTATACTAAGTAAAATTCTTTATTGCTACATATCCACTTATTTATTTGTATACTTCTACATGTTGTCTAGAGAGGACATATACTGACACTGGGTACACACCTTCACCACAGTGGCGTAACTAGGGCAGGGCGAGCAGGGTGTGTGCCCTGGGCGCCGTGGGACTGGTGGCGCAGGGGGGCGCCACTGGCCATGGTACTGGCACGCCCTAGTTAGCCAGTGTAGCGCCGACCGCAGTGAGTGCGGTTAGCGCTACACATTTACACAGGACCGGCGCTAGGCTTCCAGTGCCGGTCCTGTGCTGCACAGCTGAGCCCCTCCCCCTGAGCGCTTGCCAAATAGCGCCAGGAGGAGGGTGGAAGGTGGGCTGGCTCAGACTGTGCTAACACACACATCGACGCCAGCACGGCAGCGATGTGTGTGTTATTCAGCAGCCAATGAGAGTCAGACAGACTCTCATTGGCTGCTGCTGCTGCACACACATCTCCGCCAGCGCTGGTGGCGATGTGTGTGTTAAACAGCAGCCAATGAGAGTCAGATAGACTCTCATTGGCTGCTGCAGCGCCCACTGCAAGAGCCGGGCTCCTGCAGTTGGTAATGGGAGAGACGTCATGATGTCATGATGTCTCTCCCATAATGCAGAGCGTGCCAGCCCGGGAGGGCTGACGTGCGGACGTTGTGGCGCCGGGAGCCGGAGCAGGAGCGTGTATGCAGGTAAGTTTTTTATACATTTTTTATTTTTTTGCTATGTATTGGAAGGGGGGTACCTCTACTGGGGGCAGTAATTGGGGGCACCCTCTACTGGGGGCAGTAATTGAGAGCACCACTGGGGGGAACCTCTACTGGGGCAGTAATTGGGGGGCACCACTGGGGGAACCTCTACTGGAGGGACTACTACTGGGGGCAGTAATCGGGGGGACTACTACTGGGGGCACCACTGGGGGGAACCTCTACTGGGGGCACTAATTGGGGGCACCACTGGGGGGAACCTCTACTGGGGGCACTAATTGGGGGGACTACTTTTGGGGGCAGTACTTGGGGGGACCTCTACTGGGGGCAGTAATTGGGGGGACCTCTACTGGGGGCACTAATTGGGGGACTACTACTGGGGGGCAGTAATTGGGGGGAAGACTACTGGGGGCACTAATTGGGGGGACTACTACCGGGGCATTCCATCAGGGACCACTACTGGTGAGACTACTAATGGGGGCACTATATAAAGGGCACTGCATAGGGGGAGACTACTAATGGGGGCACTGCATGGGGGGACTGCTACTGGAGGGACTATATAATGGGCACTGCATAAGGGGGGGTCTACTACTGGGGGCACTATATAAGGGGCTTACTACTGGAGGCACAAGGGACACTGCACTGGGGGCACTAAATAGGGAGGACCACTACAAGGGGCACTGGATAGTGGGGATCGCTACTGGGGGGCTGCATAAGGGGGATTACTACTGGGGGCACTGTATAAGGGGCACAACTGGGGGCCTGCATAAGGGGGACCACTACTGGGGGCACTGTATAAGGGGAACTAATGGGGAGCTGCACAAGGGGCACCACTACTGGGGGTACTGTACAAGAGGCACTACTGGGGGCCTGCATAAGTGGGACCACTACTGGGGGCACTGCATAGGGCGGACTGTATAAGGAGCACTACAGGGGTTAAGGTGCATATGGAAAGGCATGTTAAGAATGACGAGAAAGGGTATATGTGTCCTGTTGACACGCCCCATTGTCAAGTGACCCCACCCCTTGTGACCACGCCCATTTTTTTGATGCGCATATGGGGGGGGACGCTCCATTTTAACATTTGCCCTGGGCTCCAAATACCCTAGTTACGCCACTGCATCACCATTAGGGGTTTTAGAGGGCATTTTATCTTATTGTATCCACAATATTAATCTCCTATCTTCTTACTCTAGAAGGCAAGAGACCCTTCTAAAAAGTGCAGCCTACCCCGAACACCTAGTCTGAGTCCAGTGGGCAGTATTTCTTCCCTTTCTGACCAGGTTTTTACCTGCTAAAAACCCTGCTCGATACCTGGGAAGAAATGCCGGGATTTTTTTCTAGGAGCCTTTTACACTGAGCCAATACCCAGATTGACATGGCAATAACCCGGGTATTTTGGACAGTGGAAAAGGGTATTAGGTGGTGGTGTCCCTGTAATGCTTAGTAAATAAGGTAACTCTATGGAATGTGAGTAGCATACACACAGGTAAATTACGTCTGTCAGAAACAAACTTATCTACCAGTATGTTTTTGGATTGTGGGAGGAAGCCTAAGCACCAGGAAGAAACCAACACAAACACAGGGTGAGCATACAACTACACAGAGGTCATTCCCTGGCTGGAATGAAATTCATAGGGGTAAATTTACTAAGAATTAAGATTGGACGAGATGTCAATCTCGGGTGATTTTAGAGATGATTTTCATCTCGCAAATTTACTAAAGGTAAAGTCAGGTGAGCTAGAGAGAGATTTCTCTCTTCTCAACCGTAAAACTCGGGGGAGATCGCTAACTCAAATCAACTCACCATCGGGCAAATTGGAAGTACTTTTCACCTAAAATATACAAATGCTTTGGCCCTGGAGATCCGGTAATAGGGTCCCCTGACTGTGGCATTACACCCCGGTCATTTTGGGTCCGGTGCTGGTTTTAAATATAGGGGGACCCCTACGCAAGTTTATCCCCCTATATTTAATACCAGGACTGGCCCTGCAGCCTGGAGCTGGTACCTAAGTTCGGGGGAGCCCTACTCGTTTTGTTCCCCATAGTTTTAGGTATCAGGATAAGCTGACAAATCTGGGCTGGTTAGGCTTTTTTGAGGGGGGACCCCACGTAATTTTTTAAAAAGAATTTAACCTGTTTACTACAGGACTAACACACAAGCAGTCTGCACATATCTCACTGATATGTGCAGGCTGCTAGCGCGGGAGAGATTTGGCGAGTTCCAGTGAGATTAATCTAATTGAAAATCGGGACCATCTCGGATTTTAGTAAATTTGCTAATCCCTGTGCCCCCATGCTGCACGGTATAATATGTATTTGCTATTTTTTATTTTTTTTTACAAAGCAGTGGGTTCCTTTATTGCTGCTGGTATGATCATATTACAGTTTTGCTGAGAATCCTAGGGAAGATTCTCTGCATTGCAGACACAGATTCCAGCTCAGGTCAGCAGAGAGAGGTCCTGTTTGAGCTGACAGGAAAACAGTCTTACATCCTACTAGCAGCGATTTGAGAGAACTGAATGCTGAGTGGGGTCAACCAATCTTTCATCATCGTCATTATCAGTGTTATTCAAACATTGCTGGGAATTGTATATTATTGGGTTTATTATATTGTCAGCAATAGATAAAAATTTCACTGTGACCAGCTAAACTACAATTATGAAGATTGAACTTCAAGTTGTGCTGTGATTGAAAGACACAATACAACTGTCATACAATCAGGGGCTGGCTGGCAACTTTTAGCCTGGGGGGCAGGCACAAGTAAGTGGCCCAGTTTTTCCACCAACGCATTGAAATGGGGAAAGACACCTGATAATAGCCTCTGTAGGTAAGGCTTGTCTAATGTGGGCGTACTTTAAATGGGATGTAGTTGCGGCCGCCGGTCACAATACCAACTGCTGAATGCAGGCAAAGGATTCACGATAGGCATCGAAATACCGACGTCTATCATAATCCCGACGCCGGAATCCAGGAGGACGCGTGCCCGAACGAGTTAAGTACAGGCCGCCAATCCTTTTAGCAGCGGAGATGGGTGGGTTAGGTTTAGGGCTGTCAGCGGGGTTAGTGTTAGGTTTTGGTGGGGGAAGTTAGTATTAGGCACCCCTAGGCGGCATTTCAATCCCATTCCCTTTAAATAGCCAATGAAATATATAAAAAATAGTTGTGTCAAAGAGCCCCGTCCCAAACCAGAAACCATTCTAGTGACCCCTACCAAATGCTCACAGCGCTCTAGTGACGGATATACAATGCAGGACCCATTCTACTTACCAATATACAATACTTATACCATTCCTGTGACCATTATACAATACAGGGATTATTCTCATGACCAATATACAATACAGGTACAATTCTCGTGACAGATATATAATAAAGGGAGCATTCTAGTGACCAATATACAATGTAGGGACAATTCTAGTGACCAATATAGAATGCAGAGACCATTCTAGTCACTGATATGCAATAAAGGGGACAGTCTAGTGACTGGTATAGAGACCATTTAAGGTGATAGAACGGCAAATATCTATTTATTGAAGACCTCATATGGGAACTTATAGGCCACAGTCCAGCAAGAGTTCAGCACATCTAACAATGGCAGCAGCAGTGAATGTGTGAAATCCATGTTTTTACTCATTCACTGACTAGTTAGAAAATAGTTTAGCAAAAAAATTTAAATATAAGCAGGCTCCCTATGATCCTGGAATTGGATCTGGCTCTTTAACAGAGCTATGTGGTTTGTCTTGTCGAACTGTCACACATATAGCCGCACCTAGACATTTTTGCACCCTGTCCTTGAGAATTCTTCTTTAATTTCACCTAACATATTTATTTTTCTAGCATAAGGCAGGAGAGACTTTAGATGATTCAAACACTGGCCAGTAATTGATATATAATATACAGAGAGCGTTGCAGTGACCTCTATTGTAATGCAGAGAAAATTACGGCGGCCGCCATATAAAGCAAGGAACATCATAGTGACAATGTAGAGATATGCAGGGAACATCGCAATGATCGCCAGATCAGATAGCATCGCAGTGACTGCCGTATAATGCAGAGGTTACAGTGATCAACATAAAATGAATAGAACATTGCAATGACTGCTGAATAATGCAGAGAGGTTCACAGTGACCGCCAGATCAGGGAGCATCACAGTGACTACAATATAATGCAGAGGGGTTCTCAGTGACAGACGATCAGGGAGCAGTGCAGTGATGTGCCATATAATGCAAAGAGGTTTGCAGTGACCGCCAGATCAGGGAGCATCACAGTGACTACAATATAATGCAGAGGGGTTCTCAGTGACAGACGATCAGGGAGCAGTGCAGTGATGTGCCATATAATGCAAAGAGGTTTGCAGTGACCGCCAGATCAGGGAGCATCACAGTGATATGCTGTATAATGCAGAGGTTCGCAGTGACCACCAGATCATGGAGCGTCACAGTGATGTGCAGTGGCGTAACTAGGGGGGGTCGGGCAGGGTGCGTGCCCTGGGCGCCGTGGGACATGCAAACTCGCACACTGGAATAGAGTCCCAGAACATGCAAACTCCCACAATGTAATAGAGTCCCAGAACATGCAAACTCGCACAATGTAATAGAGACCCAGAACATGCAAACTCGCACAATGTAATAGAGTCCCAGAACATGCAAACTTACACAATGTAATAGTCTGAGAACATGCAAACTCACACAATGTAATAGAGTCCCAGAACATGCAAACTCGCACAATGTAATAGTCTGAGAACATGCAAACTCACACAATGTAATAGAGTCTGAGAACATGCAAACTCGCACAATGTAATAGAGTCCCAGAACATGCAAACTCGCACAATGTAATAGAGTCCCAGAACATGCAAACTCACACAATGTAATAGAGTCCCACAACATGCAAACTCACATAATGTAATAGAGTCCCAGAACATGCAAACTCACACAATGTAATAGAGTCCCAGAACATGCAAACTCACACAGTGTAATAGAGTCCCAGAACATGCAAACTCGCACAATGTAATAGAGTCCCAGAACATGCAAACTCGCACAATGTAATAGATTACCAGAACATGCAAACTCACACAATGTAATAGAGTCTGAGAACATGCAAACTCACACAATGTAATAGAGTCCCAGAACATGCAAACTCGCACAATGTAATAGAGTCCCAGAACATGCAAACTCACACAATGTAATAGAGTCCCAGAACATGCAAACTTGCACAATGTAATAGAGTCTGAGAACATGCAACTCGCACAATGTAATAGAGTCTGAGAACATGAAAACTCGCACAATGTAATAGAGTCCCAGAACATGCAAACTCGCACAATGTAATAGAGTCCCAGAACATGCAAACTCGCACAATGTAATAGAGTCCCAGAACATGCAAACTTGCATAATGTAATAGAGTCCCAGAACATGCAAACTCGCACAATGTAATAGAGTCCCAGAACATGCAAACTCGCACAATGTATTAGAGTCCGAGAACATGCAAACTCGCACAATGTAATAGAGTCCCAGAACATGCAAACTCGCACAATGTAATAGAGTCCCAGAACATGCAAACTTGCACAATGTAATAGAGTCCCAGAACATGCAAACTCGCACAATGTTATAGAGTCTGAGAACATGCAAACTCGCACAATGTAATAGAGTCCCAGAACATGCAAACTCGCACAATGTAATAGAGTCCCAGAACATGCAAACTCGCACAATGTATTAGAGTCCGAGAACATGCAAACTCACACAATGTAATAGAGTCCCAGAACATGCAAACTCGCACAATGTAATAGAGTCCCAGAACATGCAAACTCGCACAATGTAATAGAGTCCCAGAACATGAAACTCGCACAATGTAATTAAGGATACTGCTTTTGAACCTCTATATACCCATGCCTATACCTTCTAATATCCTTCCTATAAACCTCTAAGGATGACGCTAATTTGCGTACGCAGTCATACAGTAAATAAAGACTCCAGACCTAGAACCTGTGGCTCCAAAGCACAAAGTATTATTCAAGTAAAAGTACAGCAGTTACACACTATTATCCTCATATAATCTTAGCGCAAAGAGATTATACAGACCCAAGTACAATTATACATACGCAGCGCTCTCTGGACCAGATGTTAGGCATCAGCAAGAAACCCCTCGTCAATCAGCATTCAGCACAAAGACTAGGAACCCAGGGTCAGAGCACACATATTTATACCCCCCAGAAATAAACAACACAATAGAGAAGTTTGTTGCTAATATCATTGGTCCTAAAGGAGAGGGCATATGTTACAAGGCATTTAACAGGTTGATTTAAATAGACACAACCCAGCCTCTAACAACTGGGGGTCTCTGGTTTCCTGCCTCACGCAACATCCTAACAGTTGTTCATATAATGTACATTTTGTTGCTTGAAGTCTCTGCGGTCCATAAGTTGAGAATGCATGATGCGATCTCCACACCGATTGTACCGGAATACTGTTGAAAGAGTACGCATCAGTACAATACCAATCACGGCTTACTTATCATGTATAAAACCTTAGTTACCAAATAATCTTTATTTCACAGCATTTATGCTAAATGAACAAACTTAAATCTTATACTTTAAAGCTTATTAAACCTTTTATGTGAATATGTAATGTGTAAGTATGCGGGGTGTGATGTAAAGACGCTAGTTAACTTGGGGCAGATGCGTGCACATGAAGCTAATAAACAGCGTTTTCATACATGATCTTATGTATACGCTAATATGCGATTAGTTAACAGCGCAATTGTGCGTATTAATGTGTGTATGAGAAATGGTGCACTTAAATCTCACTTAAACTAATGGTGCGTACACACTGGGCGATTAAAGTGGACGACTGAACGATAACGATATCGTTATCGTTCAGTCGTCCACTTTATCGTCCATTTTTAACACAAAAAAGATGAACGATGATGACGACGCGCGTTCCCGCGGGTCGTTCGTCATCATCGTTCATCGCGCTGACATGCAGGCCAACCTGACGACCTCGTCAGGTTGCTGCATGTCAGGGAATGGGTGAGAGAGCCCGGCGCTGAACGATATCGCTAATGATATCGTTCAGCGGCTGTGCTCAATGTCATGAACGACATTGAGCACAGCCTGCCGGGGACACACTAGACGATATCGCTCAGGGAGCATATCGTCTAGTGTGTATGCACCTTAAGTGAACACCTAGCAGTGTGGAATGCTGAGCCTTATAGTTCCATGACTTGCTCATGCCCCAGCAGCCCCCACCCTTTTCATGCTCAAAAATACTGGTCTTCGTTCTCCCAGGGCCTGTGTGGATGCAAATTAGCACAGCTACAAGACCCAAACCTCAGATAACACTCTTGGCTTTGAAGGTATTTTATTGTAGGAAGCCTGCTAATGTAAGGTGCTACAAACGACCGTCTTGCTATATTAGAGCAGGGCAACCTGGAGTGAGAGCAGACGTTATGTCCATGAAGCTTGTCTACACAGGCTAGTTGTCACATAGCCATTTGCTCTGTTTAGCTAATGCAATCCAATTTTGACATACTGTACAGCCATTTCTGAAATATATCCTTTAGGGGAATTATAATAATATACACTTTATCCAGAGCACCCAAACTACGTAAAGTCATGAAATGGGCTTTTGGTGAATCGCCATCACTTATGGCGATGGTCACAGATGCAATCGCATGATGCTAATAGTAATATCGCCACATGTACTAAAGTGTGAGTTTATCTAAAATGGCGCTTAGGTGGCCATTCGCAAAATGGCGTCTTGCGATCTAATTTCCAAGATGGCGTCTTGCGGCCAGTCGCAAGATGGTGTCGCTGCGATTCAATTTTAAACTGATCTTGTCTCAGCCAATAATCCAGCTTTGACATAATAGAGTCTGAGAACATGCAAACTCACACAATGTAAGAGTCCCAGAACATGCAAACTCGCACAATGTAATAGAGTCCCAGAACATGCAACTCGCACAATGTAATAGAGTCCCAGAACATGCAAACTCGCACAATGTAATAGAGTCTGAGAACATGCAAACTCGCACAATGTAATAGAGTCTGAGAACATGCAAACTCGCACAATGTAATAGAGTCCCAGAACATGGAAACTCGCACAATGTAATAGAGGACCTCATTCAGAGTCGGTCATTGCGGCCGCTCGGTCGTACGCCACCGATGTTCGGTAAACTGTGCATGCGTAAAATTCGCAATGCGCGTGCGCAAACTAGCTATTACGATCAGAAATTGCTCTCTCCTTGAACACAGCCAGGTCGTTAGTTTGAGTGACAGGATGAGGCGTTTGTGGGTGGTAACAGGGGAAGGTGCTTGTGAACGGGGGAGTGGAGATCTGAACGCAGGCGTGCCTGACTATGCAAACAGCGTTTTATGGGAGTGCATAATTAACTAAGTAGTGTCATGGCACATGTGACATGGGAGGTTTTTACACTGACTAGATCGTAGTGCTTAAGAGAGGGCATGGTCAACCTTAAGCTCTACGAGCAGCTCCGATGGTTCCCGATGGTCTCGATTAATCCTTATATGCCCGGAGATGACGTGTAATGCGAACGAGAAGGGGGCGTATTTTTAGTCTTACGGCCGCATCCTCCCCTCGCTCGTCCAGCTAACGATCCCATCTTAATGATGCAACTTGCGAACACTTCATTTGCATATCCGGCCGCAACGACCGACTCTGAATGAGGTCCAGAGTCCCAGAACATGCAAACTCGCACAATGTAATAGAGTCCCAGAACATGCAAACTCGCACAATGTAATAGAGTTCCAGAACATGCAAACTCGCACAATGTAATAGAGTCCCAGAACATGCAAACTCGCACAATGTAATAGAGTCCCAGAACATGCAAACTCGCACAATGTAATAGAGTCCCAGAACATGCAAACTCGCACAATGTAATAGAGTCCCAGAACATGCAAACTCGCACAATGTAAAGTCCCAGAACATGCAAACTCGCACAATGTAATAGAGTCCCAGAACATGCAAACTCGCACAATGTAATAGAGTCCCAGAACATGCAAACTCGCACAATGTAATAGAGTCCCAGAACATGCAAACTCGCACAATGTAATAGAGTCCCAGAACATGCAAACTCGCACAATGTAATAGAGTCCCAGAACATGCAAACTCGCACAATGTAATAGAGTCCCAGAACATGCAAACTCACATGTTTTTAGAATCAAAACAACCCCCACAATTTAAACTCTCATCCAGATGTTTTCCCATTTTGAAGATAAAACTTGACCAATGTGAGCGATTACTGCTAAACGCTGACATTTTCTAAACTCTCATCCTATTACATTTGGCCGATATCTTTCAAGTATACTTATCACTTAATAACTTTATGAGGCGTACAGTAATCCCCTATTCGACACTGTTTATAATTCCGTAATGAAGGTAGGGGCCCCACGTTTGCTAATTACCATCCTATATCAATCAATTTTATTCACATCATGCACCTTTTTAAAAATCTTCTTCCAGTCCTTAGTCTTTAACCATTTTTTCTTGATCTTTTATGTTGCAAGAATTTAAGAGGATGACCTCCCTGGTCTCTACCTAATCACCAAATTACCACAGCAGAACTTGGAGGTGTATTAGTTTTTAAATTCAACACCCATAATTGGAGGTTGTAGGGGTGGGGCTGCAGCGCAGTCCAAAGGGGCATAACTGGGTTGGAACAGTATGTCTGAACGTAGGCATGTAGACAGAATTGTGAGCTAGGAGTTATCCGCTTGTGTGAAAACGCGTGTTTTTAGGGGGATCTTTAACACAAAGGATAAAGCTGGTGCAAGTATTCACTGAAGCTGAGGACAGGTATTAAACCAAGTGCACGTATAGGGGAGATTCAGCCGGAGAAATCTGTAAATCTCTACATACAGACGGATATACGCTTCTGTTGGTTTGCGGTGCCCCAAAGCTGCAGCATGACTGACATACTTCTGGTATTTGAGGGCTGTGACAGGGAGCGTTTCAGAAATTCAGTCATGTTAGCCCGTTTTCTGGGTGTGCCGAAGCCAGAGGCTGTGTCTTCTGAACCAACATCACTGGCAGTGGCAGGGCGATTTTGCCGGACATCCTGAGTAACATGAGAGTTATTCAGATGTCCGTTGCTCATGCAGTTGATCTTATGCTGCGTCTTCGGATGCAGCAGTGGATCACAGATGCCTGCTGTAAGCGTCATAGACACTGCGTACAAAGATGCAGTGGCTGCACTATAGTGTCCATCTCTGAAAATCAGGTTCATAGTTCAATGCAGGAGAAATTACGGCCAACATGTGTTGACTTCTGCATCAGCTCCCTCCTATTAGTATTCCCTGGGCCGTCAAGAGCAGTGATGGGCCCTGGTACTGGGGGCATGACCAAATTGAGGCGGTGTGGCCACGCCCCCTTCAATATTTTTTTAAAAGAGTATGGGGGAAGACTTGTCCCCCTCAGCTAGGGGGCAGATCCATGAGGGAGGGGGCGATCGGTGTGAACACCACCATAACACTGGCAGGGAAAGAGGGGAGACTGCTGCTGCTGGGGTCAGCAAACAGCAGCATGTGCTGGGCTGGTGAGAGATACTTCTGGCACTGTGCAGCAGCAGTCCCCTCTCCCTCTCTGCCTAATGTGCTACTGACCTTGGCCCCTCCAGCCAGCCCGGCCCGGGTAAGTATGACCTGCTCCCAGGGCGTAACTATCGATGCTCCTGGGTATTCCTCCTGACCAGTTCGAACTTTTGACATAAAGTTTTACTTGCATGTAGTTTAGGGACACAAGAGACTATCTAAGAATGTAACTGGCTTCTCATTACTCACCTCTAACAGAGAGGAATTTCCTCTTACTTTTTTTTAAATGTGTAGAGAGCTTACTAGGAGGCATTCCTTTCCTACTCTATTTCTGGGATAGGCTGTGTATACTCTGTAAAAATGAAAGTACTACCCTATTTATTTTTGTGCCTGGATGTTGAAGCAGAAAACATCTGTGAATGCTGTTGATGACTCTTCATGTTCATCCACAGATTTTCTATGGATTTAGGCCAGGAGCAATTTGGGCACTCAAGGAAATTATCCTTCCTATCCATTGCTTTGCTTTCCTGGCAATATATTTAGGGATGTTGTTGTATTGGAAGGTGAACCCATGGACAGGTGCAGAGAGGTCCACTGCACTCGCAAGATTGTGAGTGTGACCTTTCCATCAGTGTGGATTTACATTTCTGGACATTGCTTATCCGAGATTGCCTGTACTCTGGACCAGAGGCGGATTTAGACCTCATGGGGCCCTAAGCAGGACAGCAATTTGGGGCCCCCCGTCTCAAAATATTCATAGCACTATATTTTAATTTGTGATAATGTGTGCCCCCCCCTATTTGTAGCAATCCTCAGGGCCAGACTCAGACAATGTGATAATGTGTACCCCCCCTCTTTGTCTGAGCCTGGCCCTGAGGATTGCTAAACGGGGATAGTGTGTGCACCCAGCTCCCCTCCTCCCCCGCGGCTGGTATATTACATTAAACACTGCAGGCAGGCACCGGAGACACATACCTCAGCAGGGGTCAGCAGAAAGCAGCTCACTCCTCTGCACGCGTCCCGGCTCCTCTCACTGTTCGTGTGACGTCATACGCAGATGCGTCATGGCGGATCACACGCACAAGGCACAGACTGTGGGAGGAAGATGTAGGCCGGCGTGTGCTGCGCTGGAGCTGTCACCCGGCAGCTGTCATCACTGACAGCTTCCCGGGACTCAGCCAGCCCAGCGCTCGGACATTTTTGGCGGAGCTCAGGTTACCGCCAGAAATATAAATGCACTCCAATCAATGCACCTGTTGACGGGGCCCCCTGGGTCCCGACGGGCCCTAAGCAGCCACCTGGGGTGCCTAGCGGTAAATACGCTACTGCTCTGGACTGCGGACAGACTGCCCGATGTCCAGACTGTCTGCAGTAGTCCCGAATGCAGGGGCGCAGAGAGGAGGGAGGTACGGGTACTATTTACCAGGGCATGTTGGAGGGGCCCTGGTCCTGCAGCCTGCCTCCCACCCCAGTCGCAGCCACCGCTGTTGTTTAATTTTCATGCAGGGAGAGAAAGGACTGACAGCTGCTGTTACGCTGTGTGCTGGGCTGCGGAGAGAGGCTGCTGCAGTGGTATGCAGTTGGGATGCCGACGGTCTAAATACCGACCGTCGGCATCCCGAATGTCTAGTCCCGGCAAGGGTCTAATGACAGGCGTCGAAATCCTGATGCCTGTCATTTTACCTACGCCGGGAGCCCAGCATCCCGATTGAAGCAGGCTTGCCTACCCTCCCGATTTGGCCGGGAGCCTCCCGATTTTCGGGTGCCGCTCCCGGCCCCCCAGAAAGGCAGACAAGCCTCCCGGAAGCTTGCGACCCTCCCTGCCTCCCACCTGAAAAAAATGGAAACCCCCGCAGCGGGGGGCCTGGTGACGCGATTTGCGCAGAATCGCGTCATCGTGGCCCCGCCCCCTGCTTCACAATGCTGAAAATAACAGCATTGTGAAGAGGGGGCGGAGTCATGATGATGCGATCGTGCGGCCCCGCCCCCGCCCCCAGTGTGCCACCAAATGACCGCCCCGCCCCCGGCTCCGTCCCCAATGGCCGGCCCCGCCCCCTGCTATTAGCCGACAATCAGCTCCCTCCTGGAAGGCTGGAGCTGATTGTCGGCAAGTATGGATTGAAGGTAAGCCGGGCGCGGGCAGCCGCTTGGGGGGGACGGTTAGGTTAGGGGCTCCCGGGGGGGACTTAGGGTTAGGCACCCCCTGGGAGGGTTATGGTTAGGCTAGGGGAAGGGAGGGTTAGGCACCCCCGGGGGGGGGGAGGTTAGGGTTGGGCACCCCTAAGAGAGGGTTAGGTTAGTTTATACTTACCTTTAGCACAGTTGAGATCTTCACTGGTGCCGGTCTTCCGGCGTCGGGATTTGAACTGCCAGACATGTGTCCGGCGGTAAATCATATCGATCCCGCTGCTGTAGCAGTCAGTTCTCTCTCTCCCTGCGTTATATGTAGAAGGGGAGAGCAATTGTGCCCCCACCCCCAGACACCTGCGCCCCTTGTGCGGTACGCGCGGCCGCAAACATATTATTTAAAAAAAAAACACTACAACTTAAGTTCAAGGTGAATTTTTAATTTTTTTTTATATATATTAAAAACTATTTTATTATAAATTCATGGACTTAATACAGATGTGTCCTCACTTGTCTTTGCTGCAGTTGCGTTCAAACAGCCCCTCTTGGCGCGCCAGGTCCCTTGAGACTCTGCTAGCGCCAGGCGTATTTCTGCTCCAAAACCCTTCTCATTCACAATACACGTCATCTCCGGGCATATAAGGATTAATCGAGACCATCGGAGCTGGTTGTAGAGCTTAAGGTTGACCTTACTCTCTCTTAAGCACTACGATCTAGTCAGTGTAAAAACCTCCCATGTCACATGTGCCATGACACTACTTAGTTAATTATGCACTCCCATAAAATGCCGTTTGCATAGTCAGGCACGCCTGCGTTCGGATCTCCACTCCCCCGTTCACAAGCACCTTCCCCTGTTACCACCCACAAACGCCTCATCCAGTCATTCAAACTAATGACCTGGCCAAGTTGAAGGAGAGAAAAATTTCCGAACGCAACAGCTAGTTTGCGCACGCGCATTGCGAAACTTACGCATGCGCTGTTTTGCGAACATCGCTGGGTACGACCGACTCTGAATGAGGTCCATAGTCCCACACTAATTTCTGGAGTTCTCTAAATTCTCAAATGAATCAGCACAGTCTTCTTGTGCGTCCTAGTTGCAGCATGGATCTCAGGGTCTGATTCAGACCTGGACGCCATTTGCGCTCGCTCGTCCAGAAAAAAGGGGCTGGCTATTTAAATTGACTGTTCGCTCTTTGCGGTCTGTTGACGCCTCTAGGTCTGAACGAGCGAACAAAACATGCGGACGTTTTTTTGTAAAAAACGCCCCCTGGCCGCTTGCATCATACGTCATCTCCGCTATTTATTAGATTAATCGAGTACATCGAAAGGCGAATGAACTGCTCGCTATTCTTGTGGTTGCATTTTCCTACCGCAAACATGTGAGCAGTTCTGGCTAAAAGACACCCAACTGACGTGGTCGATGACGCTGCTTTGTTAATTATGCACTCCCATTAAACGCCCATTTTGACCGTTTGGCACGCCTGCGTTCGGATCTCCACTCCCCGTTTTCAAGCACCTTCCCCTGTTACCACCCACAAACACCTCACCCTGTCACTCAAATTAGCAGGCATTCGCTATATTGCGAGCACACGATTTCTGACCGCACTGACTGGTTCGCACATGCGTACTAAAATCCATACGCATGCACAGATGTGCGAACATCACTCGAATGAGCGGCCGCTTACGAGCGGCTCTGAATCAGGCCCTCACTGCTCTGTGCATGCATATGTGTCAATAGTACAGTTCCCTATTTAAATTTTGAGGATATCTTTAAGATGGTCGTCAGGTGTTTGGGACAGCAAACAATGTATCGTTAACGATCTAACAATTTGAAAATCGTTAACGGTGAACGATATATCGTTTGGTCGTTGGTAAAATTGCACAATGTGTATGCACTATATAGTTAGTCCAGGAGTGCCGGGGAGTTCAGGGGAAATCATTAATGACATTCATCGTTTGCAAGTCGTTTAGTGAGTACCCAGCAGATTTGTTAACAACAGGTTTATTTTTCCTGCTGCATTTGTTACAGTACTGCCACCTAGTGAGTAAATGATGAAATGCTGCTGTAAATTTTCTTCCAGATTTTGCGGTGCAGCAATTAACTACAAAGTGGAAATGATCGCTTCTGGACCAACCTAGAATTTAAGATATTTCTTAACCTATTAGATTAAAGTTAACATCAGCTTTAATACTTTTCTATGACTTCCCATCGGCATAATCAATTTTGGCTCATTCAGACAAGCACATTAAGATAATTTGCTCATGATACATTCAAAGAGCTACACCAAAACCTGAGCAGTGACCAGTATTTATTGGTGTCACTAGGGTGGTGGGGGAGGGGGTGGTTGTGGATAGAATTGGGCGACACCATTGGAGGGGGTGACAACACAATGATGGAAGCCAGGAGTGGGCTCTGAATGATAATGTCACTGTGCAATGCCCGGGTCCCTGTCACTGAGGAGGATCTGGCAGTGCGGAAAGAGTCCCTGGGGGCAGCCCAGCATCATTAAGAGTGCTGGGCACTCCCCCAGTGTAATGAAAATGGAGGTGTGCCATGAGGCCAAGCCCTCTTCCCCACAGAGCCACGCCCATTTCAGACATGTGCGCCGAAGATGTGGTACATTTACTGCACTGGGTGACACCAACACTATTGACGCCACTGTCAGTATTATTGATCACAGGGCCTTTAGACTTCTGCTGTTCAGAAGAGCAGCTGTAGAAATCACTGGCAACTGCAGAACACTGGAAAACTTATTTCAGACCATATAGTTTTAATGCATAACCAAGTGGGGAAAACCTTACTCTGGTAATATTAATCATGTTGGGATACATGGCTGAAGGGTGAGTTCAAGACTACAAGTTCAAGTAATAGTGCATCTCCTTACACCAGTATTAAGCATCTATAGAAAGTTGAAATACAGCATATATTCAGATATACTATGGCATAGATCTAAATATCTGCTGCTTATAAGGGCTCTGAACAGTTGTTCCAGGTACAATGCCACTTACTATTGCAAGCTTGGAAATAAATATAATGAAAGCAGATTACCCTACATCTTCCTATCTGTTTACCTTCAATGGTAGTGCATCATACAAACTATGTAATTGTATAGCACTTTGCAGTATATTCCACAAAGCTTACAATCTGATACTGCATTCCATGAGTTCTATGATATGACCTGTGTATTTATATTGAACAACAATAGTAAATACTAAGTTACACTCACTGAACAAAACATGCTTACATTTGCTGCCAGACTGAAAGTCTGTGGTGACTACTGCCATGCTGCCTGTCATTAGTGGGGCTGCCTGTCTCTTGGCCAGGGCCAGTCCCGATGTGTCTAAACACACAAGACAGCTCTTTCTGCCCATACCCTGTTGATGCTCGACAAACCTCGAATCCCTTTGTAAGTTCCCGCTAAATACACTCAATATAAAACAGCATCTTCCACATGTAAATTATGACTTTTAAGGAAGACTTATGGCCGTCACTTGCACTAACAATGCAGCTTCCAAACTACAGATTATTATTGCACTACCTGTGCAGTCTTTGGTCACTTCCAGTGAAGGAAGCCAGGACGAGTAAGAACAACAGCCCTGTCCTGATGAAAGTTCAGAAATAAAGAGCAACAGGAGAACGCCCCCAAATCTGACACCCTATGGGCAGATGCGATAGCCAGGAAAGAAAGAGTGTTTGCAGTGAGCCATTTGATGTCTACTGAGTCCAGCGGTTCAAATGGAGGCCCCTGAAGTGCATGGACAGACACTGACAAATCCCACAAAGCCACAGAAGGGACAAAGGGAGGTTGTATATGGAGGACACCCTGAAGGAAGGTGGTAACATTCGGCGGTGGAGCAATTCTGCACTGGAACCAGATGGACAGCACAGAGATGTGCACCTTCGGAGAGGCCAGGCGGAGTCCGAGATCCAATCCAGCTTGAAGGAAGGCAAGGATCAGAGAAACCCGAAAAAACGGAGGGTCATAGCTTCTGGTAGCACACCACTGGAAGTATGTATGCCACACCCGGTGATAGAGCCAGGCGGAGACCGGCTTATGCGCTCTGAGCATGGTCTGGACCATGAAGCAAGAAAACCCTTTGGACCTTAGAAGGGACATCTCAAGAGCCATGCCGTCAAAGACAGATGGGCCAGGTCCAGATGTTGACAGTGTTAGGTTCTGAATTTGTTGTGGACCCGGGGTGGTGATAGAAGCAGACACAGGAGCAGACTTAAATGAAAAAGTGGGGTTTTTAATAAGGGACTGAGAAGACATGGGAGTAGCAAACAAAAGTCCAGGTATAGCACTAAAGTGCACTTGATAACTGTTGTGAGTGTTAATGAACAAATGTCCAGGTAGAGACAGGCAGAACAGTCCAGTATAGGTATGGTGAGCTAAAACAGAATGCAGGCTTGATGAGCTGTAAGTGAATGCAGGTTTGGTGAGCTGTAGCTGATGCAGGCAGAGGTAGTGAAGTCCAGCTGGGAATGAAATGAAAAAAGGTGCAGGGAAACAGCAGGTTCAGGTACTCAGGCAGGTAGAAAGGTATATGGAGGAAGTAGGGGAATCCAGCAGGGTTTGGAGCGGGTTAGGAAAGGCAGGCTAGGCAATGAATCCAATAGACAGGTTTAAGAACAGGAACACTCTCTCTCAGCTCTCGCAGAGAAACACGTTGCACTGGCAATGCAAGGGAGCTCTGAACTCCCTTAAATCCCCAGTGCTCAGCCGTGACTGGTCAGAGAGGAGCATGTGACACACCAGGATAGGGCAACTAGGTCACATGTCCGGAAGCAAGATGGCGGCGCCCATGCCAGAACGGAACGGAAACACCACCAGGCCTAACCAGACCAGAGTGACAGTATGCCCCCACAGAACCACACACATCCAATGCTCTTCGCCAGGCACCTCCGCCACTGCCAGACGCTCCTCGCCATAGCGTCCTCACAGGTATTACCCGTCGACTACCATGCCGAGAGACCCTGGTCGTGACAGACAGGGACCCTGGGACAACAGGTCTGGCTTTGAGGAAGTTGGAGAGGAGCGTCTATGGAGAGACTTTGAAGATCGGAGTACCAATGGCGTCTGGGCCAAGTCGGAGCTACCAACAGAACCATGCCCTTCTTGCTTGAATTTCCAAAAGACCCAAGGAAGAAGGGAGACTGGAGGGAAGAGGTACGCCAAATGGAAGGTTCACTTCACTGACAAAGCATCCACAAAGGCTGCTTCGGGGTCCCCTGTCCTGGACCCGTACAGTGGAAGCTTGTGGTTGTGTAGTGAGGCCACGAGGTCCATGTCCGGTAGACCCTATTTGTCCACAAGGAGATGAAAGACCACTGGGTGTAGAGACCACTCCCCAGCATGCACATCATGACGGCTGAGTAAATCCGCTTTCCAATTGAGAATCCCCGGGATTAACACCACGGAGATGGCCGGGAGATAATGTTCAGCCCATGTGAGAATGCGTGCCTCTTCTGCCATTGCTGCCCGACTGTGAGTGCCTCCCTGGTGATTGAGGTAGGCCACCAGTGTGGTGTTGTCGGACTGTACTTGTACTGGCCTGCCCTGAAGAAAACCCTGGAAAGAGTGCTGGCCAGTCACTGCGCCCTTCCCGTGGAGACTTGCGATTGTGGTGAGGAGCACCCAATCCGGGATCCAGAAGGGACGACCCTTGTTTTGGTGGGATGTCTGTAACCACCAGGAGAGGGATAGACGAACTTCTGGAGAGAGAACCATCGCCTGGGATCTGATCAGATGGGGCAGCCCATTCCACATGGAGAGGTTTAGGGTCACACTCTGCACAAATTGTGTGACTTACCTTGCCATTTGCTGCAGGTCAGGATTTCTGCCTGACCTTGTTTGGGAACCATGCAGTGACATCACCATCATGCACCATGTCAGCATTCTTCCAGTGAGAGTGCTCCTGCCTCAGCTGACCTCAGCAGCCTATCAGGGACTTGCAGCAGAGTCATATCCCCTGTGAGAACTACCACTGGTGCCTGAGCAAAGTGTTGCTTCCTAGAGCTCAGTTCTAACCTGTGGCTCCTTTGTGCAGAAAACCACCACTGCTATCAGGCTCATTTACCAGACTCCACCATTGCTTAGGTGGATACCATGGACCCCAAGGTCTGCATTGCTGAGTGAATTGACACTCGGCGACTGTGGAATAACCTGCGCACTCATTGCTGCAGTCGCTGTCAGGAAGATTTTCTGAACTTGAGAATCCAGAAGGGCTCCAAGATGTCCCATCCTTTGAAAAGGGGTCAGGAACGACTTTTTCCAGTAGATCAACCAGCCTTGTTTTTGTAGAAAGGCCATGGTTATCTGAAGATGGCAGTGAAGGAGCTCTGGAGAGTGTGCTAACAGCAAGAGGTCATCCAAGTATGGTAGCGGTCTTCCTCCCTGACAATGAAGGTGGGCTGCCAGAACTGCCATGGTCTTGGTAAATACCTGAAGAGCTGTAGAAAGCCCAAAATGCAGTGCTTGAAATTGGAAATGTTGCTGTAGGACAGCAAACCGGAGATATTGCTGATGAGAGGGCGCTATAGGTACATGTAGGTAAGCATCCTATATGTACAGAGACACCATAAAATCCCCAGGTTCAATAAAGCGCAGGGTTTCCATAGGAAACCTGGGCACTCTGATAAACTTGTTCAGAGATTTGAGATTGAGGATAGGCCGATGAGACCCACTGGGCTTCTGAACCAAGAAAAGGGTAGAGTAATAACCGGTTCCTTGCTGTGACAACAGGACCGGAATTATCACCCCAGAGTGCAGCAGACTGAATGGGCTTCTGGAGGAGCAGGGTTTTGCTCGGGCCTGATGGAGGGCCTGTGTAAAAGAACTGCTGGGGCGGGGCATCTGAGGAATGAGAGGACATACCCGTGAGAGACCACTTCTTGTACCCAGGCATCTGTGGTGGTCTGATGCCAGAACTGGGCGAACTGAAGAAGCCAGACTCCCACCATGGGATCCCCCAGAGAGAGGCCTGCCCCATAAGGCTGAAGGCTTGTCCTCGGATTTGGCAGTTTTACGTCTAGTAGCGCAGTCTTGGTCCTGGGCTTGGAGGCCTTTGTGGAAGCCAACTGCCGTGGAAAGGACTGACCCTCAGCTTTTCCCTGGGTACAAAAGGACCTAAAGGATGACATCCGAGGCCTTGGTGTAGATGCTGCGGGCAGGAAAGCCATCTTAGAAGCTGCCAAGGTAGTCACAATCTTGTCCAACTCTGGGCTAAACAGGATCTCCCCAGTGTAAGGCAGTGATTTCAAGGCCTTCTTAGAGTCCGTGTCGGTCTTCCATGAATGAAGCCAAATGATATGGCGGGCTACCACCGAAGTAGCAGATGCTTTAGAAGCTAGGAGACTAGTATCCAGAGCCTCTTCTCTTAAATAGGAAGCTGCATCCCTGATGTGCGAGATGTTGGACAGCTGTTCCTGAGAAGCATCAGAGGGAAATTAGTTCTCTAGAGCATCTGCCCAGCTCTCAATGGCTTTGGCCACCCTGGCAGTAGCCATGGCTGGATGAGTAATAGCTCCTGTAAGAGAATATACAGATTTGAGGCAAGCTTCAATCCTTCTATCCGTCGACGGATGCTGTAGAAATAGGTAAAGTAGAGCTTTTAACTAGACGTGTCACGTGGGAATCCACCACTGGGGGAACTTCCCATTTTGCACAATTAGCTGCTGGAATAGGATAAAAATAAAAACAGGCGTTTTGGCAGCTGGAACGTTTTACTTGGCGCATTCCATGCCTCGCTCAAAAAGCTGATCAGAGGAAATTCCGCCAAAACCAGTTTCTGTCGCTTAAAGAGTGTCTTTTTTGCCTTAGTAATGGGCTCTGCATCTTCTATTTGAAGAATATATTTGACAGCCCTCACTAGTGCATGTACATTCAATTAGACTGAAGCTCTTCCTCGCCCGAGGGGGGCTCAGTGAGAGAGAGATCTGCATCTTCTGCCTCCCCAGACGATACTTCAGAATCTGAGAACTGTGTGAACTGTGAGGATAATACAGCACGTTTAGTAGTTTTACTGGGTAAGTGTCTCTCATTTTGCAACATTTGTTGAAAAACTGTAGAAATAGCTGCTAGAATCTGCACTGAGGTAGAGAGCATGTCTACCAATGGAGGAGGCATAGGAGTTACTGGTATTGGTGGGAGTACCTGTTGTGGCGATCCCATAGGGGGAGCTACTGCAGGGACTGCTAGGAGGTCCACAATTTTTGCCAACATCTGTGAAATGGAAGCCCAGGGGCTGGAGGGGCTGACTGGCTTGGGCAGTATAACAAGATGCACATAGACCATCTTGAATTAAATCCTCCTTGGTTAATCCTGTAGAACAGTACCTGCAAGAGACCGGTATAGGTGCAGCAGCCTGCTTGTTAACCTTGCCTTTGCTAGACATAGTTGCAAGGACTGTATAACACACAATATGGCACTGAGCAGCGGGCAACACACGCAGTATGTGACAGCCTTCACAAATACAGGTAGATGTGAAGTACAGTGAACCTTCTATATACCAGTATCCCAGGTTATTGTGAAAGAAAGGGAAGGTATAAGCTGACAGTAGAGAGAAAAAACAGACAGCAGCACTAGCACAAGTCACATACATTACAGAGTATAAAATATAACTGCAATGGGCACTAGATTCAACTACAAAGACTGCAGTGGCTGGTAGGAAAGAGCGTTGTATAACCTGGCTCCTAGGAGAGGTATACAGGGATACTGGACCCAGCGTTCCCGGAGACCTGTGGCTGCTTTGAAGAAAATGAACGCTGTGAGTCTCTGAGGTGGCGGAGGGTGAAGGAGGAGCAGCTCAGGGGAGGCAAGACTGCAGTGGAATGGCACCCTGAGCTGTGGGAGGGGCCACAGGGAGAGGGCTGACCTCCACTATGCTGACATCAACCACCAGGTCCCTGGCCTCTGTTTATACCCTGCGCCAGTATAATTTTATGCCCTGGTGGTCTAGTGGAGTCCTGGACAAACTGGTGTCTTCATCAGCACCTCCGGTCTGTCTCCTGAGACCAGATGTAAGACTGTGCATAGATGCAAATTCCCACGAGTGGGAACCCGGCTTACCTGTCCCCGTTTCCCGGCTTCAGTCTGGGGTCCTCCCGTGGAGCCATGCTAGCCAGGCCCCCCGATGCCCTGCCATAAGTACCAAGCCTAGGCCTGGAGTTCTGGCACCTCGGAGGGGTGATGGAGCAGCAGCGCTGGTGTCCAGAGGACTGCCTAGCGCTGCCTGCTCTTTAGTAAAACAAATAAAAGAAAACATAAAATAAAGCTTGGGCTGCTTAAAAGCAGCCCCACTGATTCAGCTCCTGCCGGACACACGACAAACTGAATTGCCTCAGGGTGTGGGCGTAGTATAGGGGGGAAGGAACGGAACATCCTGGGACAGAAAAGCTTTAACTGTTGGTGTCCAGTCCTCCTAACCACCACCTATACCCATTGTCTCCCCTGTGGACCCTGAAGAAGAAAATCAACACTGGAAAGTATGATTATGAATGCAGTGTGTGGGAGCTGTCTGATGATATATGTAAGGATCTGATAGCATATGTCAGGGGTCTGATGGTATGTGTGTGGGGTCTTATGTTATGTAGAGGGGACTGCAGGTCATGTGGCAGGTGTTCGAATACTTGAGGAGAGGGTCTGATGGCACATGTGGAGGTCTGATAATGTGGAGGAGATCTGATGGCATATGTGGGGTCTGATGGTATGGGGAGGGTGCCCAATGGCCATCTGATGGGGCTGATTACATTTATTGGTCCAAGTTACAGAAGACAATACAGAAATTAAAAGTTAAGATGTTGTTGACTAAGGCCCTGATTCAGAGCTGAACGCTCTGAGCAGAACGCTCGCTCTGAATCAGGGCCGTCCTATTTAAATGTGGAGCGGCCTTATGGACGCTCGCATAGCTGTGGGTTACCACCCACAGCTTATGCGAGCGTCCATGATGATGGTCGCGATGGTCAAGACCATCGCGACCATCGGGCTTGCGACGAGACCCTTGCGGTAGGGTCTCGCTGCCGCAAGCCCAGGAGTGATTTTGGCTCTATCAGAGCCAAAGTCACTCCCACTGACATCATTACTGATGCCGGCTTCAGACGGTAGGCGTTCCCATGGCGTTCTCAGACAAGTAATTTGTTACTAAGGGCCTGTTTCAGCTACGGATGGAATTGCAAAGCTGCTCGCAAGCAGCTTTGCAATTCCGTCAGTGCGGATATGGTAATGCAGGAGGCAGCACCAGACCCTCCAACGTGACCCGTTCCATGAGGTACAAAATGTTCTGCTCCTGGACTACCCTCTTAATTTATGATTGCAGACACCTGTGCTGAAACACCTGTCTCATTAAGGGGGAGATGTAATAAAGCTTTTAGAGAGATCAAATTGGAGATAAATAGCACCAACCAATCAGCTCCTGACATATTTCAAACACAGCCTGTAAAGTGACAGTTAGGAGCTGATTGGTTGGCACTATTTATCTCCAATTTTATCTCTCTCCAAGCTTTATTAAATCTCCCCCTGGGATGTGTAGTTCTACAACATCTGGGGGGCGGCTTATTGCCCACCCCTAATCTAAAGGATGCTCCTGTGGCCCCCCCAGCAGTGATCCTGGCTGCAGTCTGCCGTTCTAGGCACCCTGCTAGCCAGAAACAAGGGCCGTGGGGCGGATATGTGCTGCCCACAGAGGGCCTGATTCAGAGCCGCTTGTTCGTTCCTACCGATGTTCGCACAACTGTGCATGCGTACGGATTTTAATATATGTGCTGCCCACAGAGGGCCTGATTCAGGCCGCTCGTTCGTTCCTACCGATGTTCGCACAACTGCGCATGCGTACGGATTTTAATACGCATGCGCGAACCAGTCAGTGCGGCCGAAAATCGTGTGCTCGCTAAATAGCGAATACCTGCTATTTTGAGTGACAGAATGAGGCGTTTGTGGGTGGTAACAGGGGAAGGTGCTTGAAAACGGGGAGTGGAGATCCGAACGCAGGCGTGCTTAAAGGTCAAAACGGGCGTTTTAAGGGTGTGCATAATTAACAAAGCAGCGTCATTGACCACGTCACTTGGTTGTTTTATAGTCAGAACTGCTCGCATGATTGTGGTAGGAAAAACCAACCACAAGTATAGCGAGCAGTTCAGACGCCTTTCGATGTACTCGATTAATCTAATAAATAGCGGACATGACGTATGATGCGAGCGGCCAGGGGGCGTTTTTTTCAAAATTACATTTGCATGTTTTGTTCGCTCGTTCAGACATAGAGGCGTGAACAGACCGCAAAGAGCGAACGGTTGATTTAAATAGCCAGCCCCTTTTTCTGAACGAGCGAGCACAAATAGCGTCCGGCTCTGAATCAGGCCCAGAGTCCTGTGCTCTGCGCAGCAGCACCGGTCGCCCACCCCTAGTGACAGCTCTGGGTTGAGGTGCATGGGAGATCCATGGTCACAAAAATGTGTTGAAAATTTAGACGTTGTTTCTGGGCAGTGACAGGGAGGTGGCTTAGTGCTCACAAAGAGATGGTCCGTATTATGGGTGTATTATGGGAGTGTTATGGGAGTGTTGCAGGCTTGTTGGTGAAAGCGGTTCCTTATACATACACTCAACCGCTCACATAGGAGGCCATACTCGGATCCAGATACTGCATCTGCTATAGGACTCATGCAAGCTTTGATGGTGCGACCGATGGTGGTCTACATACGCACCAACTGGTATCTCAGCACCTACGGATGCTAACAGTGGAGCATTGCAGTAGCATTTGCATAAAGTTTAAGACATAGACAAGAATACAGCTACGTCCAATCAGAACCAGTGTGTATGTTTTTCTTTAGTCGACTGAACCTATGTTCTCCATGTGCCACAAAAAAGTGCCTAAGACTGATGATAGCTGCCCCAAACAGTACTAACATGGGCTCAGCAGAGGGAGGAATAACATCTCAGGTGACGGCAAATCCTTTGTTACCCCCAGGGTGCACTTTCCTGTCTGACAATGTAGAATGATAACATGTGAGCACAGTAAGGGAAGGAATATAATTTATTAGAATAATAAAAGCAGATGTTCTCAGCTTCTGATGGACAATGTGCGTATGTTACTCAATAAATGTTCCAAATCAGGAATCGCAGAACAGCACAAATAGTAGTGATGATTATTTCCACACAGGTCTCAATGTTGTCTATAGCATTGTTTCTTATTTCCTGGGCCTGTGTGTGAGCAGAAGCAAAGTAATTACTGTAACAGAAAGTGTACATGTATAAGACTATGGGGCCCATTTATTAAGGATCGCATTTTACAATGCGATCAGGGCATGCAGTACCGCCCATGATCGCATTGCAAAATGCGATCATACCGGCCGAATGTATGACCCGGCACATGCAGGGAGATGGGCTCCGAAAAGAGCCCGTTCCTGCGATGTGGCTGGAGCACATTCCGGGCTGCTGCGCATGCGCAGTCCCGCGGACTGCACATGAGCGGCGCCCATTGCCGGTGGAGGGATCTGGAAGATCCCTCCGCCGGCTGAAATGCGGGTAAGTGCCCATAGGACACAGAGGCTAACGCTATCTTCAGATGGCGTTAGCTGCTGGGGTCAATATCGGGAATGCTTCGCATTCCCAATATTGATACATTTGGCAGCATCGCATCCCCCATAGAAACCTATGGGGGAGGCGGCTGCCAGCGGCAATGGACGGATTGCAGCAGGTATCGGAGATACCTGCTGCGGTCCCTCCTTCATACATTCGGGGGATACTTAGTATTTGAGGTAAACCCACGAAAACAGGTGTTTTCAGGGAATTTACCTCAAATGCACTTTGATAAATGGGCCCCTTTGAATAAGCTTATTCCACAAGGCACAATATGATCATGTTCCATTGACAATTCAACAAATCTGTCCCTGAGGGCCTGTAGCACTGAATGGTCTCAGGATAACACTGCTTATATATTCCACCGGCTGCGTCTCTAATCTGCCTTTTGCGTACAATTCACCTTCGTACTCACATTGGTCGCACATCGGACATTAGGGCAGCCCCATGGTTGCACAGAATGTCAGTCAGAACTTGGGCGTTGGTGACAGTGCAACTGCTGCGACATGTCTGCGTCTGGCTAAGCACCCAGGAACGCCCACCCACATTCCTTCTCTCTGCGTTCAGATTTGCTATGTGAACACTAGCGGTAATTATCGGAATCCATCCGCAGTTCGAGACTCAGAAGCATGTGCAGACTTCAACATTGGCCACTTGCATCCACCAGTCACTATGCTGACTTCACAATGCGGGTGCCTGGGTCTCGACATGGGTGTGTTGCTGCTAAGAGCATTTTACCCAAGTGGGTGTTGGAATTGTAAACATGATGGTAAGCGGCATGTCTAACGTTACAATGCCCACACTGATGAGATTCTCTAAAGAGCATTAAAGCTGTGTCAGGAAGCCTGCGGCGGCATTGTGCCGCTGACATACTCACAAGTGACATAGTGAGTGTGGACTTCCTGACCACATATAGGCAGGGGTGTTGAGAGGGGGGAGAGCGGGTGCTAATTACCCAGGCCCTGGCTTGCTGGTGCCGCTCCCCCACCCTCTTGCTGTGTGCTGGGCTGCAGTGGGAGACTGCAAAAATCAATATTTTTATCTATCCTAAGAGGCCGTGGTTGTGATTAGGCCACGTCCCCTTCCCCCGGCACGGCTCTCAGTGCCCCTGCACATAGGAGCTGAGGTACAGTGAGTGCTAAGCCAGTTAGCATAGGGTAGTTTGCATGATTTTGCACTCACATACTCAGAAATCTCTATTACAGATTTGCATGTATCTTGATCTTGAACATAGATTTCCCCAACACCGGAGAGCAGGGAGGGATTTTCTTACGCTGTCCAAGCACAGTAAGGGTGGGTTACTGCAATATAAGCTACAGTCAGACGCAGCCCTGCAGACACTCACAGATATGCCTGTATAAAGGTGCATCTGTTTCAGGTGCCTGAGGCTGAAGCACATATTATTTATTTATTTATTAACAGTTTCTTATATAGTGTAGCATATTCCGTTGCGCTTTACAAGTGTGTGCAAATGATGATCAGAAACAGGGATAAGCCACAATCAGATACATTATATAATTTACGAATAGAGTACATTATATCAATATAAGAAAGTGAATTCTTTGCCTGCTACTCTGCAGTGCTCAACCAAACGTAGTGGTAAGGGGAGCCAGCCCCAGTCACCAGCATCCTGGTGCACCAGCAGATATATATCTATACTTAAGTGGTTTCAGGTAGCAGTTAAGGAGCTGGATGGTGGCAGTGACTACTCTCCTACAGCTAGTGTACAGTTGGCCCTCACAGTCTGGTCGCTGAGTAACACCAGTACGGAAGGCCTGCAGGGCCGGATTAAGGCTTGTGGGGGCCCCATGGCAAGCCACACAGAGCCTACCCCCCTCCCCAAAAGCCCCACACAGAGCCTACCCCCCGGCCACATGAAGACAGGGGCAAACGTAGTTGTTTTTTTTTTGGGGGGGGGGGGCGTCCTGAATATATATCTCATACACTCACACGTAAACAGTATACACACACTAATACATATATACACATTAACACATGCACACTGAAACATACACAGTGTACACATAACACATACTGTATACACCAGTGGCGTAACTAGGGCAGGGCGAGCGGGGTTTGTGCCCTGGGCGCTACTGGGGATACTACTGGGGATACTGTATAAGGGGCACTACTATGGGCCTGCATGAGAGGGACCACAACTGCATACTGGGGGTACTACTGGGGTTAAGGTGCATATGGATAAGAATGTTCAGTTTGAAAATAAAGGGGTGTGTCATGTTGACACGCCCCATTTTTAAGTGACCACGCCCATTTTTTGGCGCGCGCGCGCCTTAGGCGCGCGCACATGGGGGGAGGGGGCTCCCTTTTCAAATTTGCCCTGGGCTCCAAATACCCTAGTTACGCCACTGGTATACACCATGACACATATATGCACAGGATCACATACATACATACATACATACACACACACACACTGAAACAGTACACAAACATACCTTCACTTGATACAGCAGCTGCTGCAGGACCAGTCCTGGTTGCAACAGGGGCCGGGCACCTCGATCCATTAGGCCCCCCCCCTCGATGTAATACATTGATTTGCAGGTATATGGAGGCGGGGCTTGTCATATTGGCTCCGCCCCCCAATGTTGTGTCAGGGAGGGTTTCTAAGTATGCAGAAACCCCCCTGCATCCGCTACCGTGGACTCTGTGGAGCCGGCCTCTCTCCTCCCTAGAAGAAAGCTGATGCAGCAGCACTAACTGTGCTGCTGCAGTCAGTAGAACAGCCGCTGCTGCTGCTAAGACTCATCCTGGGAACAGGTGTCGCTGGACACCTGTTCTCTGCAGGTTCACATCGACCCTGTGTGGGGGCCCCTCTTTGTGTGGGGGCCCATGGGACGACCACCCCTGTCTCCCCTCCCTTAATCCAGCCCTGATGGTCTGTAATGATGGTACCCGGGAACCCCAAGACAATCAGTAAAATCACAGATAAGCTGAGGAGAAAAGAGTAAACCATCCTGTCACAGGGTACAACACTCCCTCCTCCTACTGCTGTTCCACACCCTCCACCCTCTTCTCCTCCATCTCCACATTCACCACTGACATACAGTTATTATTAATGGACCTGTCAGAGTTGTACAAAGTAGCATAGCTGCTGCATCTTTGTATGCAGCCAGTGTGCTACAATATGCAAAAGCAGCTTGTGGTAATAGAAGCCTCTTACCGGCTTCATCATCGGAGCACCTGCGTGACCATCGGATATCTGAGTAACCCGGACTCAAAGTGTCCAGTGTAATCACACTGCAGAGACCAGAAAATCTCCATTGAAAGATGCAGCACCTGGCCTTTGGCACACCTTGTTGTGTCCCCGTTTTCAACAACGCAGCCCCCTCCTCACCCCCAAATGGCTGCAACATGTCAATCATGCTGCAACTCAGGGGGCACTGCGCCCGTCATTGTATACACAGATCAGCACATGTGCAGTACTGATCCTGTGCCATATGCAGTACTGATCCTGTGCCATATGCAGTACAGATCCTGTGTATGTGCAGGTCTCAAAGCATCAGAGTTGTACCTAAACCATCATGTTTGTAATTGTATACAACTCTATATCAGGCCATTATATAGGAAAACAAACACAATTTTCATATAATTTGCTTTGAAAATCTGAAAACAATGACAATGTAACTAAATTGCTGGAAGCTAAGGCAGAAAGAAACATATGCTGGTAATTACTCACCACTCTCACTGCAGTTATCTGCAAACTGTTCACAAATTGGTGGAACCAGGTAACAGTTCTTGTCTTCAACTCCCTGCACACAGACAATTGACATATGTTGATAACAGAAGGCCGGACTTTATTTTGCACCAAGATTATAGAGCAGCAGCATTATCCCTCAGAGGAAATAGCGCTGTTCTCTGTAAGTGTACTGCGTATTTGTACAATATGTAAATATTTAATGGACTAGTTCAGTGGTTCCCAAACTTTCTCTGTGCGTGGCACCTTTATTTTTTCAGAATGTTTTCATGGCACTCCTAAGCCAAGGGTCACACATAGACACACATACAGACTGGGTCATATATTCTTACACACATACAGGCAGGGTCACACCTACACACACACACACATACAGACTGGGTCATATATTCTTACACACATACAGGCAGGGTCACACCTACACACATACACATACAGACCGTGTCATATATTCTTACACACATACAGGCAGGGTCACACCTACACACACATATACATACACCAGCAGGGGTGGGGGGCAGTGATGTGATTTGCGCTGAATTGCGTCATTGTGGCCCCGTCCCCTGCTTCACAATGCTGAAAATCTCGGGGCTGTGTAGCCGGGATGGAGCCAAAATGACGCGATTCCATGTCCACAGCCCTGCCCCACCCCCATTGCCAGGTAGTATGACTGGCCATGCCCCCTATGCAGCGCCACGCCCCGCTGGTACATACACACATATACATACATAAAGGCAGGGTCACACAGACACATACACACACATACAGACTGGGTCATATATTCTTACACACATACAGGCGGGGTCACACATACATACACACATATACATACATAAAGACAGGGTCACACAGACACATACATACACACATACAGGCAGGGTCACACAGACACATGCATACACACAGGCAGGGTTACGTGACATAAATACATACATACACACAAGTAGAGTCACACATATACACATACAAACATACATCAGGGTCCCACATACATACAAACATGCAGGCAGACTGCAGTACCTCTATCACCTTGCTTGATGTGGAGCCAGCAGCTCCTTCCCCCATGCTGTACTCCCGTTGTGTTTGCTGGGGTCAGAGGAGCATGTGCTGAGCTCCACCAATCAGGGCTCAGCACACGTTCCTCTGACCCCGAGTGTCACTAGCTTAGAACAGCAGGAAGGAAGATCTGCAGCTGCCTGCTGCTCTGTAACCCGGTTGACACCAGGCCCTTTCCTAATGCGGTTCTCTCAAAATCGGGAGTACCGCATTGCTATGGAGAGTGGCTAGGGAAACCTCATTGCTCTCCCTATAGCCTGAAAAAAAATCTTCTTAAATGCCCGGTTGTAGATGTGCTCGCGTGGCAACCCAGGGTGTCGCGGCACATAGTTTGGGAAACACTGCACTAGTTAATGTGGCCACATATGCCCCACTGCACTCTGCCCCACAGCCCTGATTTACAATCTAGACAACCTGAAGAAGGAACCTCAGATTAGCTTGATAAAGCAAACTTTACACTAATTCTGACATTAGTTATAATAACAAATAAATAATGCAACTAATGTGCATCAACCACTCTCCCTGGTGTGCAGTCAGCAAGTCAACGTTCACTGTGTTGTCATTCATAATATTGTAATTTATGATGTTGACATGATAATGTTGACATCATAAATGCTGAAACCTGGAAAAATGTCAGCATGGACAAAATATCGACATATCACATGAAAATAGTGAAAATATCGACATAGTGTCAGGGTTAAGGGATATTGGCCCTCATTCAGAGCCACTCGCTAGTGGCAGTACGCTCGTTCCGAGCGATGTTCGCACATCTGCGCATGCGTACGGTTTTTAGTACGCATGCGCGAACCAGTCAGTGCGGCCGAAAATCATTTGTACGCAATATAGCGAGTGCCTGCTATTTTGAGTGACAGAATGAGGCGTATGTGGGTGGTAACAGGGGAAGGTGCTTGAAAACGGAGAGTGGAGATCCGATCGCAGGCGTGCTTAAAGGTCAAAACGGGCGTTTTATGGGTGTGCATAATTAATATAGCAGCGTCAATGACCACGTCACTTGGTTTTTTTTAACTCAGAACTGCTCGCAAAATAGCGGTTGAAAAAACCAACCACAAGAATAGCGAGCAGTTCATATCCTGTTCGATGTACTCGATTAATCTAATAAATAGCGGACATGATGTATGGTGCGAGCGGCCAGGGGGCGTTTTTAAGAAATAAAAGAGCGTATGTTTTGCTCGCTCGTTCAGACTTAGAGGTGTGAACAGACTGCAATGTGCGAACGGATCATTTGCATAGCCACCCCTTGTTTTTGAACGAACAAACGCAAATAGCGAACGGCTCTGAATGCGGGCCATTGTTAGGAATCCTCTAGAAAGCAGTGTCAGAATTATGACCACATGGACAAGTATATGCTGAGGATGAGTGTCAAACCCTGGACTTGACCTCTGCTTTCTCCATAAAGTTACCTGCAGGATTCTTGTGTATCAGACCTCAGACAGAATCTGACAACGAGCTGTGTCTGGTGTGAAGACATATCATAGGTGAGAAATGTTTTGTGAAGATATTACCTGACTGCTAATGGATATTACCATATATTTGTGAACTTCTGCCACTAATTGTGTTTGAGTAATATACTCATATACCATTGTGACAATTGCAAATGTTAAGAAATGTCCATGAAAAGATGGAGTGACAAGTAGGTTTCACCGTGACTATGGAGACACTCACATGTAGAGTAACACACACACACACAATACAGTATGGAGAGTCCAGGTCATATTTGCCTAACGGCTGGGAGGCTCCTGAAACATGGGTGCTGCTTCCGGACACCCAGAACAGCATTTAAGTCTCCCAGAGGCTTCAGTGCCTGCACAGTGTCGCCCACCTGCCGGGTAAAATGATGGGTCCATGATTCCTGCAGTATTACTTCATTGTAGCGATGAACCTCACTTTACAATGCTGGTGGGTGGGCCCATGATAACGTGATTGCTCCATCACGCTGATTACACAGCCCCCCTTTGCAGTGCCCTCCTGCATGCCCCCTGCTGTACTGACCTGGCTGCCCCCTCTGGAGGGGAAGGTATGCACTCGGGAAGCCGAAGGACCTGATCCCGACAGCCGGCATCCCGACTGTCATATCCCGGCAAGGGTCTAAAGACAGGCATCGATATGCCGATACCTGTCATTAGAAATACGCCGGCGCCCGACGCCCGGCATCCTGATCCGAGCGTGGATAGCCGCGCGGTGGGGGAGGGTTAGGTTTAGGGTTCCCGGGGGGGACTTAGGATTAGGCAGCCCCCCTGGGAGGTTAGGTTTAGGCTAGGGGAAGGGGGGGTTTGCGTTAGGCACCCCCGGGGAGGGACTTAGGGTTAGGCACCCCCCTGGGGGACTTAGGTTTAGGTGGAGGGGAAGGGGAGTTAGGTTTAGGCACTTAGAGGGGGGACTAGGGTTAGGTACTGGTGGGGAAGGTTAGGGTTAGGCACCCCTAAGGGAGGGTTAGGGGGTAGAAATAGGTTAGTATATACTTACCTGGGAACGATCGGGATTTCCTCCTCTGCCGGGATGCCGCTGTCGGGATTCCAACCGCCGGTCATGGGTCCGGCGGTAAATCATACCGTTTCCGAGAGGAAAGCCAGAAAGTTGGCAACTATGGCTCAGGTATACACACAATATTAATCCAGGGGACCTATGGGGCCTATTAATCTTCGGAGCCCGTATTGCCTCCAATGATTAAGTATTGCTCTCGTTGTGAGTGATACTTAACTTGTAGCGGGGGATAGTTTACACCGGAGCAATTCATCATTACTCCAGTGCTCTGAAAAGCAGCTGTCCCCTCAGTTAGTATCACAGCTACTTCTGTAGCTGCGTTACTTACCTCCTCCCCGTTGACGCGGCTATGCATGCGCGACCTATTTTGCATCCCCGGAACTACTTCCCATAGGAAGGAGCAGGGCTTCAAAAGCAAGCGAAGTCTGAAGATGGCGCTTGTTCTTGTGAGCAAACTTCGAAAACTTTCAGTTTTCGGCGTTTGCTGAATATCAGGAGGTCCTATCGGATGATGAATGGCTTGGTAACTAACAATACGCAGAAATTAGTGTTTCAGCATGGTTACCGGGCCATTTATCGATGATGAATAGGCCCCTATGTGATTTATTGAATAAATGTATGAATAAACAACATGCTTTGTCTAAATTTTAGTAATTACTCACCTGGCCCTCAGTGAAATGCGATGCAGCCAATTCTGCACACGTCTCCTTGGCCTTCTGCAAAAAAAACACATATGTTGAGGCATGTGGCAGGGCTTTGGTTTTGCAACAATTTGAAAAGATTTTCTAGACTGAGCATCATCTCGTTTTGCTATAAGAAAAGAAGCTTCTGGGCTTTATTCAGACCCGGTCGCAAGCGCTGAGCGCTCGCAACCGGGTCGATGTTTGCCCACTGGGCATGCTCACGTCGGAGCCGGCTCCGTCGTGTGCATGCGCGAGACCCGGCTAGCGATGGGCGCTCCGTCGCTACGGGTCTCGCACCATAGGGGGCGAGCTGTCGATGGTGATTGACAGCTCGCCCCGTTTAGGAGGCGGGCAGGGGGGATGACCGGCCAAACAGAGGTGTTCCCAATGGAACGCTTGCCATTTGGGGGCGGCCCCACTGACATCATCAATGATGTCAGCGGGGAGCTTCCTGCTCGAACAGAGCAGGAAGCTCCCTGGAGCTTGCGCTTGCCGAGACCCAACCTTAGGGTCTCATCGCAAGCCCCGATGGTCGCGATGGTCCTGACCATCGCGACCATCTACCTGGTCGCTCGCTAGAGCTGTGGGTGGTAACCCACAGCTTAGCTAGCGACCAGGAGGCCGCACTTCACACCACAAGCGGCCGCCCTCATTCAGAGCGACTGCTTGTATCTAGCGATTTACTCTGAATGAGGGTCTCTGGACCTAATTCAGAGGCGGCCGTACGGTCTACGACTGCACGCCCGCCTCGATGTTTGGCCAGTGCGCATGCGCACGAGTGAGCCGGCTCCCTCGTGCGCATGCGTGACACCCGATACGACCGATAGCGCTGGTCATAGCAGGTCTCTTTCCAAAGGGGGCGAGCTGTCGATGTTGATTGACAGCTCGTCCCGTTTGGAAGGCGGGCCGGGGGGGTGGCAGCCCAAACGTAGGCGTTCCCATGGAAACGCCTACCGTTTGGGGGAGGCCCCACTGACATCACTAGTGATATCAGTGGAGAGCTTCCGGCTCTGACAGAGCCAGAAGCTCTCCGGGGCTTACGACAAGTGAGACCCTACCCTAGGGTCTCGTCGTAAGCCCCGATGGTCGCGATGGTCTCTGACCATCGCGACCATCACCCGAGCGGTCGTTAGAGCTGTGGGTGTAAACCCACAGCCTAACGACCGAAACAGAGGCGGGCGGTCAGGATGCAAGCGGCCGCCCATTTTCTGAGCGACCACTTGCATCCTCCGACCACCTCTGAATGAGGTCCTCTGTGTGTAAGTCTAGTGTGCATGACTGACATACACATACTGTAGTGGATTAGAAAAAGGTAGATAGAATCAGTGTCTTAACCCTCAGCCCCTTTGCAGTATTGACTCTTCCCCTTGATTTATAATATAAAGAATCTGAATAAGGAAACTGCATTGTGTTTATCAAAGACAAGTTAGCCGGACGCTCTGACAGAGAGCTCGCTCTGAATCAGGGCCGTCCCTCCTCCTTTTTGGAGCGGCCTCCTGGCCGCTCGCATAGCTGTGGAGCACGACGGAGCCAGCTTCCTCATGCGCATGCGCACTTGGGCAACATCGACCCGCTTGTGAGCGCTCAGCGCTCACGAGCGGGTCTGAATCAGGCCCAGAGGGCCTGATTCAGAGACGGACGCTCTGAAAGAGCAATCGCTCTGAATCAGGGCGATTTTTTTTTTTGGGGAGCGGCCTCTTGGCCGCTCGCATAGCTGTGGGTGACCACCCACAGCTATACCGATCGGCCAGGTTGATGGTCGCGATGGTCAAGACCATCGTGACCATCGGGCTTGTGACGAGACACTTGTGGTAGGGTCTCGTGGCCGCAAGCCCCAGAGAGCTTCTGACTCTAATAGAGCCGGAAGCTCTTCCACTGACATCACTGGTGATGTCAGTGGGGCAGCCCACAAACGGCAGGCGTTCGCTTGGGAACGGCTCCGTTTGTGAAGCCACCCCCCGGCCACGAATACCAAATGGGGCGAGCTGTCAATCACCATCAACAGCTCGCCCCCTTTGGTGTGAGACCCGGAGCGACGGAGCAGCCGTCGCTAGCCAGGTCTCGCACATGCGCACGACGGAGACCCGGCTCAGTCGTGCGCATGCCCAGTGGGCAAACATCGAACCTGTTGCGAGCGCTCAGCACTTGCGACCAGGTCTGAATCAGGCCCAGAGTCTGGGCAATATCAAATGTACATACAATAACAGGTCCGGATGTGCGACCAGTGCCGCTGCCCAGAATGCAAGGCTGAGGGGTCAGAACTGTTGCGGTTCCAGTGGTGCCCTTCTCTGGCTTGTGAGGAGCAATGGTATGCTCTCTACAGTGCGGTTCTCTGCGAGATGGGTATTAATGGATAAGATAATTGCGTTATCTTCTAGTGTAAATACTTTAAAAAAATTGTTTCCACATTATTTAAGTAAATATTTAATTGCTGAATAGAGCCCTTGGTGCTTCAATTTGCCGGTGATGTGCAGGGGTTTTAAAACCCCTGCAAATCCAACATTTAGTAAATTAATCCCAGGTCCTTTTTGCTGAATGAACTTCGGGACAGTCCCACATAAATCAGGACAGTTGGGGGTTCTTCTCAAGAATGGGCTATGGGGAAATGAAACATGTATACAGTATGTGGCAAGGAGAGCAGGACATGGTTTATTGTAAGGTTCAAAATGTTGCACAGTTATCATTAAGCTTATGCAGTTATCCAGGTAAAACAGTCACTATTACTGAAAGGTCATCCAATATAATAGAGACATTCCATAAAGTATAACAATATTTGGTCAAAACAATCAGGAATGTGCTAATTCTAATGTGGCATTAAAATATGTATAAAAATACAATAATATAATTACCTTACTTCTTCACAGACCTCTGAAAAACAAAAAGAATAATTGAGAATGTTGTTAGTTTTAAATTTGCACAATAAACCTGATGTAGTAATAATAGCTGCATAAAACAGTGTAACAGCTGCATAGATCTTACCTTCTACAGTGGGAATATCTTCCTATAAAAAAATAAAATAAAATAAAATAAATGGGTAAGTAGAGAATAAATATTGCTATTTAACATGTACACTTCATTTCACTATTCACATATTTAATTTTATTTAATAACTTACCATAGTGTTTCTCTCTATATCTGACATTTTTCTACAAACATAAAATACTAAAAGTTATCACATTCAGAAAGTCATATCACATATTACATACAAAAAGTCACATTATGTATAACATACAGAATGTCTACAGAAAGTCACATTACGTATAACATACAGAAAGTGATATCATATTACATACAGAAAGGCATCACATACAGAAAGTCACATCACGTATAACATACAGAAAGTCACATTATGTACAGTATCACATACAGAAAGTCATATTACGTATAGCATACAGAAAGTCACATTATGTATAACATACAGAAAGTCACATTATGTATAACATACAGAAAGTCACATCATATATCACATACAGAAAGTCACATCACATATCACATACAGAAAGTCACATCACGTATAACATACAGAAAGTGACATCAGTATAATATACAGAAAGGCATCACATACAGAAAGTCACATCACGTATAACATACAGAAAGTCACATTATGTACAGTATCACATACAGAAAGTCAGATTACGTATAGCATACAGAAAGTCACATTATGTATAACATACAGAAAGTCACATCATATATCACATACAGAAAGTCACATTATGTATAACATACAGAAAGTCACATTATGTATAACATACAGAAAGTCACATCATATATCACATACAGAAAGTCACATCACATATCACATACAGAAAGTCACATCACGTATAACATACAGAAAGTCACATCACGTATAACATACAGAAAGTCACATCATATATCACATACAGAAAGTCACATCACATATCACATACAGAAAGTCACATCACGTATAACATACAGAAAGTCACATCACGTATAACATACAGAAAGTCACATTATGTATAACATACAGAAAGTTATAACATATATTACATACAGAAAGTCACATATCACATATTACATATAGAAAGTCACATGACATATTTGGGTGACCTGCAGGTTGTTAGCTTTGTGTGGCTGCATTAGGTGTTCTGGATATGTGATGGACTTTGCAGTTGCAGCAATGAACACAGGTAAAGACACATGTCAAGCAGTGCTTATCATGATACAGGACCAATTCAAAAGCTGCTTTAAAAGTTACATACTTTGATAAAAGCTGTTAAAATTCATTAATTCACAGGACAGAGTGAATAATGTTCTCTAGCTGTGTGTAAATCACTACTGCTGTGCAGAAACGTGTAAGATGTATCTAATAGCCCTTCTAAGAACTGGACAGAGGTAGTTGGCGGCTACATAGTGGAGCATACAGTGGGCTTTGACCCTCCCTCATCTGTCACTTGTTAGCCAGCATAGATATGGACTATACTGTACGATATACTGTAGTGAGTATTTACTGTATCTGCAGAGCCTGGAGCTTGCTGCTGCAGGGAAATGTCACCTCATTTCCATGGAGTCATCATTTATACATTGTAGACTTTATATTATACTTATTATATGACTATTTAATTTGTAATATATATATATATATATATATATATATATATATATGTGTATGGGTGGTTTAAAAGAGTAGGGGGTCCATGTGCAGACTACTCCTAGCAGCTCCCCTCCTCTCTGTTGTGCAGTAGACTGACACAATCCTGGAGATCTCTGCTGCACATGTGCAAATATCTGGGAAAATGGACTCTAGAGAGGTAAGTATTAATAATGGTTCAGGGTGTACATATTCTGCACCCATTATAGATACACCAATGTACTATATATATTATATACATGAGTTTATACATATTATAAAATAAAGTCCCTTATAGGCATCTGTCTGTCTGTTTGGGCTAATCTCGAGAACCACTGAACGGATTTTGATGCAGTTTTCACTACTGTATAGAGCATTATGTGGAGGAAGGTTTAGGTGTATGACACATTAGTGTATGACAAGAGGGAGCCGAGCAGTGATGATTTTAGTGATGCAAGTCAATGATAAAACTGATATCTGAGAGCTTTCTTGGCTCATAACCATGGACATTATTTTATACCATGTAGAGATTGATATGTATTATATGTTTTCTCCAGAATTGATGTAAGCCCTATTTACTGATACCAAAATTTTAGTTTTTCCCTTTTTTAATGCTCCTATTTCATTTATGTGAAAAACGATTCTTTAATTTCAAACAAGTCCAATTCCCGGTAAGAATCTGCTTTGGAATGACAATAAATAAACCACAGGGACAGACACTTAACGTGGCTGCAGTTGACCTGAGTGGAGACTGTTTATCTCATGGTCAACTTTACGTGGTCCTTTCGCATGTCACGTCAGTGTCGTCTACAAGGCAATCTTACCTAGGTTAAAAAAAAGTCTATTGCCGTAAATTAAAAATTGCTCCTGTGTGAAGTCAGGGCGGATCGCAAGTATATATATATATATATATATATATATATATATATATAGTCGTCAAGAAGGCACTTAACCAACTTTATATTACATCAGAGATGTTTTTTGCAGATTCACATCTTCAAAATGAGATTTTTTTTCTGATACTAGCCCTCACAAAGTCTAATTGTCCCAGCTGATAGAAAAATGCAAGTTAATAGAACACTTTCTCTACTACTTCTTCCGCCATGCCATCATTTAAAGATTTTCTTATTTCAGCCATCTGGCAAAAGTAATGAAATAGCCAACTGATTAATTAACCTAAGGTTTTGCTAATGTAAGTAAAGAATGAAAGAAGGGTAGAGTAGAGCACATTCAGGAATAGAAGGTAGAGACATTTAGACCTAGATGAAGATTAGATTTGGAGATAACAAGACCGGATTTGATCCTCAAATAAAATTTACCTCCACTCTCCAGCAACTCGTATTGAGAAGTGAGGATTCTATGGCAGTTGGTCAATACATCATGTGATTAGAATGCATGATGTCACAATGGCCAGGCAGCCTGATTGGCTAGGACAGCTCTGCATATCATCATTTGTAGCCATCATGATCATCTGCTGCTATCGAGGAACATGAGACATTGTTACAATCTAATGCATGCCGCCATTTTGAGGGGTGGACAAATGCGGTGTGGAGGACAAATCATTTAAGGAGTTTATATACTAAGGGTTAATTTGTAAAAATAGTGATAATATCACTTTTTGTCAGTAGTTTGCAGGTTAATTTTCTCATCATTGAATTTATTAAAGGGAAATTGACCTATAAATCATCAGTTTTCCAAACTACAGAAAACATCACAAATCACTGAAATCTCCAGTGCCTCAGGTGACTTCATGAAAGTTCAATGTAGTTAATCCACCTAAACCTAGCAGCAAGTTAAAAGTTTTATGCATTCTCAAGCATTGGAAGGACTGATCCCATTAATTTCAATGTTGTTTCCACAGATAATCTTTTAACCCTGTGAATGAATGAATACATTAAAATAATTGGGAAAAGCTGTTGATGTTTACTTTACAAGCCAAATAGGCTATTTACAGAATGGTATGACATTTGGAAATCATTCTGGAGTGAATTTCAAAATTCAATGTATCTTTATGCATTTCTATTATACCAGATCTCCATGATGTGTTAATTGGTTTTACGTTGGGGTCTGTACATTTTGCCTGGGTGGTCCGGGGTTAGCTGATGATGCAATTTGCACTGAATCCCGTCCCCTGTTGCACAATGCCGATAATCTCTGCATTGTGTAATGGGGACGTGGCTGTGATGATGTGATCAAAAATTGATAAAAACATAATTTGTGCCTGTTTTTGTTCCTGCAGTATTATTAACATCAATAACACTAATTTCCAGGCAATTTTTACCACAATATTATTTTCACCCATATTGGCCAATACCATAGAGAGATTATCGGGACATGATGATGAGATGGGGAACTGATGACATGAAGATAGCGCTAGACACGCCTTTAGCACAGAGTATACCTCTCTAGATTTCCATGTGTGCACACCCTAATGAAATGTGCTGCACACGCCAATGTAACTAACAAAAAATACAGTAAGGGGATGGCTCAGTGTCGCAACCAAGTCCATTTTGAATATACAAGATCTCGTAGATCTAGCAATTAATTCCACTGCGCATACTCAACTTTCAGCAACTCAGATGTACACATTTCATTCACCTCTCCGCTTGGGAGTGAGTGGGTGTAACTAGGCGGCAGTTGTACAGTGGCGAGCGCATGGACAAATGTGTCCGATTTCAGATGGGTCTTTTGCTTTAAGGATAGTCATGTCACATTGTTTGTGATGACGGTTACTTTCACAAGCGGGTGGGACCCTGTGGCCACATTGATGCAGTAAACTCTGAATGCAGACGAAGAGCCACATTTACTCAGGGCAGGCGATGCGGCTGCATCTGGGTCTGACTTGCGTGCAACCCTAAATCAGGCCCTAAATGTGTAACTAAAATACCATTTATTGGAATTGTAATGCATCAAGAACTACATTGGGAAGCAGTGATGCAAAGGATAAAAAGATGCCCATAATGACTACTAGACTAACTAATTTTTCTCCAGCTATTTTAAAAAGGAAAACATAATTGTACTTGTTGCTATGAGCAATACCACTTTAATCATTTAAATCAGTTTCCCTAATACGTGCCATTGTGATGCCACTTGTGCCAGCATCTTCTGCCAGTGACTCTAATCTTTCTCCAGTTGTAATAGCGATTCTAAAAAGCAATGTATTCCATGCCAGCGTGCTGATGGGACTCACCTGAAACCTACATATGCCTGGTAAGTAATATGACTGATAAAACGATCAGCAGCTTTAATAAAGTAAATACAACCTGTTAAATGTGAACCGTATTTTCTTGAAGCTATTTATATTATTGAATTGTGTTGCTGTGCGTATTGGATCAATATTTACCTGCAGATAATTTGGGAAAATCTTTCCAGAGTCAGGAATTGAAGGACAAATGCGCATCTTTCGTCTATGGGAAACAGAGGAGGAGTTACACAACAACATTTCAACAATTAATACATTATACAAATATTTTTAGAATATTAATTAGCTAAGAAACAACTGCAGAAAAAAAATTTAAGCAATTTTAGGCATTGAGTATATTGCATAGATTATTTGGAATTTTACATATAAATAGGTTTTGGGAATGTGGAGAACTATGTCAAATAGGTCACATATCTAAATACGTCCCCTTCCAGGGATACATCTTGCAGGTGCTTGGCCAATGGTGAATAGATCTGTGTTGCTTCCTCACTATGACAGGTGTATGACACACTGCAGGTTTCCCTGTGTGACCAGGAACCTCCACCATGCTTCACTGTTGCCTGCAGACACTTATTACTGTACCACTCTCCAGCCCTTCGATGGAAAAACTGTCTTCTATTACAGCCAAATATTTCAAGTTTTGACTCAACAGTCCAGAGCACTTGAAGCCATTTTTCTGCACCCCAGTTCCTATGTTTTGTGCATAGTTGAGTCGATTGGCCTTGTTTCCACGTAGAAGGTATGGCTTTTGGCCGCAGTTCTTCCATGAAGACCACTTCTGGCCAGACTTCTCTGAACAGTAGATAGGTGTACCTGGGTCCCACTGGTTTCTGACAGTTCTGAGGCAAAGGGCTGGAGAGCGGTACAATAATGAGTGTCTGCAGGCAACAGTGAAGCATGGTGGAGGTTCCTTGCAAGTTTGGAGCTGCATTTTAGCAACTGGAGTTAGGGATTTTTCAGAATTTATGGTGTCCTCAATGCTGAGAAATACAGGCCGGTACTTATCCATCATGCAATACCATCGGGGAGGCATCTGATTGGCTCCAAATTTATTCTGAAGCAGGACAATGACCCCAAACATACAGCCAATGTCATTAAGAACTATCTTCAGCATAAAGAAGAACAAGAAGACCTGAAAGTGAATATATGGCCCCCACAGAGCCCTGATCTCAACATCATCGAGTATATCTAGAATTACATAAAGACACCGAAGGATTTGAAGCCTACATCCACAGAAGATCTGTAGTTAGTTCTCCAAGATGTTTGGAACAACCTCCCTGCTGAGTTCTTTTCAAAAATTGTGTGCACGTGTACTTAGAAGAATTGATGCTATTTTGTAGGCAAAGGGTCGTCACACCAAATACTGATTTGATATGGATTTCTCTTCTGTTCATTCACTTTGCATTTTGTTAATTGATAAAAATAAACTATTAACACTTCTATTTTTGAAAGCATTCTTACTTTGCAGCATTTTTTCCACAACTGCCTTAAGCTTTTGCACAGTACTCTATATATACAAAAATATATTTTTATACATATATATATATATATATATATATATATATATATATACAGTATATAAAAACATATGTAAAAGGGCGGAGAGTAAAAAATATATGTAAAAGTCTACACATATGTTTATCAAACTAGAGAAACCATTTAAGTTTGAAGTCTTTATTTAGGTCATCAGGGACAAGTGTTATCAATTTATAGATCCACTCCATTTCTTTCTGGGCTAGTCTTGTTTCCTTATCCCTGTTGTTTTTAACATTTTCTATGCCCATGAAATTCATGATTTGATTAGTTGAGCATGTGTGTTTCTTCTTAAAGTGATCTGATAATGAGTGTGTTTCCAGGCCCTTTTAGATATTCCTAAGGTGTTCTGACATTCTTGTCTTCAGGGCTCTAGATGTGCAGCCTACATACTTTAGTCCACATCAACACTCAATCAAATCAACCACATTTGTAGTGTGACACGTGATTAAGTCTTTAATGATGTACTCTCTTCATTTAACGATGAATTTAGCAAATTTGTTTTCTTTTCAGGTCACTGTATTGCACATATTACAGGTGTCGCATTGATAGAAGCCCTTTTTTTCTTATAGAGGTACAGTAGAACTCTTTTGCTCCAGGGTACATCTTACTAGTATATTCTTAAGATTATCTGCCTTTTTGCATATAAAAATTGGTTTAGGAGGTAAAATGGTGGATAAAACAGGATCCCTTTGTAAAACATGCCAATGTTTATTAAAAACAATTCTAACAAAGAATGATGGGATTCGAATTGTTATAAATGCCCATTCTTTAACTTTCTGTTCTCTATAATTCCTTGGTGTAAAGAGAGTTTCTCTATCCAGATTAAGGGCCATATTCAATTAAGTGTGAAAAGTCCTGTACTTTTCGCATTTGCCACTTTTCGCCGACATCGCTGTTTTTTTATGCGAAAAAGTATCCCGCGCGTCCCCGCTTATCCCCATATTCAATTACAAATCGGCGAAGACGGGACCCAGCGAATTCGGACTTGGCGAAAGTTGTGTCAGATTTGGGGAAATCAGCCTGACACCCCCCAAAAGATAAACTGATAATGGGGATCACTATAGAGACCCCCGAATAGGCCTGCTGAAGGTATTTGGGGTACTTTACTGCTCTCAATAGCTGCTAAATACCGTCTTTGCGGAAGTGGTGAAGAATAGCATTTAGCGGAGTTTTTAGCATGAAAATGGGTGCTAGCATATTTTAAAGTTGCTAAAGTGAAGTTTTAAAAAACTTGAAAAAATCCAGCTTCCGCAAGCACCTGCAAACTTAGAAACACCTGGGGCATCCTTTGGGACCCCCCTGGAGTCTATTTCGCTAGTTTTTAAGTTTGTCCCCCAACTTAGTTTTTTTGCCCCAAAGAATGTTTTAAACTTTTTTTTGACACAGTTTACCTTTGGGGGACTGCCCCAAGGGTGCTGGGTGGTTTCCAGAAGTTTGCACCTCAAAACCCCAATTCTTCACTTTTTTTCGACACCTGTTAATAGGCAAAACTTTTTAGCCCGGGTCCATTGCATTGACTTTCTGCATCGGCGAAAAGTTTTTGGAATTGAATACGGGGTAAAGTATTCGCATGGCGAAATGACATCACTGGCGATACTTTTCCACAGAAACTGACTTTTCGCACCTAACTGAATATGGCCCAAAGAATCTCATTTTTTTTTCTCTATCATAACCTCTGGATAAGAAATTTTCTTTCATCTTCTGCATCTGTTCCTGACATACTTCCTTGTCCAGACAGTTTCTGCTTACCCTCAGGAATTGGCTCTTTGATACGCCCTCCAACCAGCAAAAACATGCCAATGTCTTTTAAAAATATTTTTTAACAAAGAATGATGAGATCCGAATTGTGTTATAAATGCCCATTCTTCAACTTTCTGTTCCCTATCATTCATTGCTGTAAAGAGAGTTTATCTATCCAGATTTAGAATCTCTTTTGTTTTTTCTCTTTTATAACCTCTGGATTAGTTATTTTCTTCCATTTTTTGCATCTGTTCCTGACATATTTCCTTGTCAATGCAGTTTCCCTTTACCCTCAGGTATTGTATCTTTGGTACACCCTCCAACCAGCGGTCTAGATGTTCGCTGTCTATGTTTATGAAGCTGTTAGTATCCGTAGGTTTCTGATAACATTTAGTTTTGAGGGTACCTTTATCGGGATAAATGGTGAGATCCAAAACAAAGATCACTTTTTTGCTGATTTTGAAAGTAAGTTTGATATTTAAAGAGTTGTTATTAAGATAGTTACAGAAAGTGTGTAATTCTTCAGCTGATCCTTTCCAGAAGAGAAGTACATCATCAATGTACCAGGATACCAGGTTTGACCCCCAAGATGGATGACAACAAATTTGATCTTCCCATTTAGCAAAAAGGAGATTGGTGTAACTGGGGGCAAACCTGGTACCCATAGCTGTGCCCACTCACTGTACATAATAGTCTCCAAAGAAATAGAAGTAATAGTATAAATTTAATGCTGTCTATGATTAATTTTTTTTTCTATTAATCTAAATCGGTTTTCTCCAGGAACCAGGTAACCACTTCCAGACCTTTAATATGGTCTATTATAGTGTACAGAGAAGTAACATCGGCAGAAATCATAAACATGTCATCATTCCACATGACATTTTTTATCAAATGTCTGTAGTGTCTTTTAAGTACGAAGGATTTCCTTTCACTATCGGTTTTAAGTGGTTGTCCACATACGCTGAAAGGTTACTTGTCAGACTATCTGTACCTGCAATTATGGGTCATCCAAGTGGATCCATTTTACTTTTATGTATCTTAGGCAGGATATAAATGGTAGGTGTAGGAGGATTGGTGAATTATTTTTCTTCCTTGGTAAGAGATGTCTTCATTAAATTATCTTCTAAGAGTTTGACAAAGTTTTTCTTAATTTTGAAGATGGATAATTATTTAACTTGCAATACGTCTAACTTTCTATTTCTGGAACTGCACACAGCCTTGAAAAGAGCTCTTAAGCCCAAAACGTGTCGGCTATCTTGTGTGCAGCCATCTACTTCCAGTGGAGACCATACTATAAGCCTGTGTGTGTTGGAAGTAGAGTATTATCTGGAACCCCTGCTTTGTACCTAGAGTGACACTCACACTCGCCTAATGGTATGGTCCATTTGTTTTGTTGCTTTCATTTGGAGCTCAAATTTACTTATTGCTTTATTTGTTTGCTAGCTCCAAAAGGAGCTGAATGCATTTTATGTTACCATCTGCACTATATAAGTACTTTGTAGAAGCTTATATGCTCTTATTGTGCTACTCTTATGTTATTGTGCTTATTGTATTGTATTTATGGTGCTCAATTATGAACTAATTGTACTAAGTAATAAATACCCCTTTTTCACTATTTTTAAGATATATTATCGTTCATACAATCAGCACCTAGGTCACTACATCTTACATTTCTACATATTGTTTTCTGGGTAAAATATTACCAATTAAGTGATCAAAAGCAGCAGACTTGTGAGGTGCACTCGGGATCTCATCATTCAGTTATTCAAGCTGCACATTTTGCTATTCAGTTGTCACCTATTTTTACCATATTCTCCTCCCCACTTCAGAACCTGGCTACACCACTGGCAGTTCTACCAGACTGTGCCACACACAGGGGCACAGAGAGGAGGGGAGCGGGTACTATTTACCCAGGCTTCCTGAGGGGCCCGGCGGGGGCTCGGGTCCAGTGCTGCCCCCCTCCCTTCTCCCTCCCTCACAGCAACCCAGCACACATCCTGCAATTAGGCCACGCCCCCTCTCACCTGGACCCGGCAGGGCTCTCTACGCCTCTGGCCACACAACACCCTACTTTGGTACTTTGGCGGAACCTAAAGGTGTTGCTGAACTAAATATATTTGATTGAGCTCTGTAGCTTCAGAAATTTCCTGGTGAAAGAGAACTGCAGCCTGTTTACACTGCTGCAAAGATGCGGCAAGTAGCCCGTTATTACTACACTCACAAAATGATCACAAACTTATGAGGCCTCATCTATCAGCGGCAACATATGAGACAAAGAGTGTGATACTAGAAAAACACTAACTCCTGTATTCACAATTGTCAGTTAGGCACCCCACAAACCTCTTCTCTAATCTGTAGCCAGAACACACAATTGGGAATATAACAAGGATCTCAAAGCTATATAGCAGAATTTTACGCAAACTAATGTTTCTCACACCATTAAAGTATAAAACTATAACTTATACAAATTATTCTAGTCCTGATACACTTTGTATTGTGGAAGACCTGCTCCACCTAATGGCAACTTGTCAGAATACACATTATGGAACATCCAAATTGCTACTAAGTTTCTCATAAGACAACAGTAAACACTGACTGCACATCCATCAAGATCTACTGTAAAACCAGAAGCTTTTGCTCCATGGGCGATATCGTTTATTGTTGTCCCCTCACCTGCCGCACTCAATATCTTTCCCAACACGGAGCATACACATGGAACGATATCTTTCAGTGATGTCACCAGCTGCATCCTCGAACTTGCAGGATCTGACAATATCATCAGATTGGCCTGCAAGTACAGCCGATGAAATATATCATTAACGATTCAAGGGAGCGTGCATCATTAACGATGTCTTGCATACACACGGAACGATATTGAACTGTATGAACAATTATGGAATCGTTGTCGTTAATATCGTTCACTGATTCAGAGCCGCTTGCTAGATGCGATCACTCGCACAATGTGTATGCAAATTGGGTAGGCAGTGCTACCGCACAGCAATGCATTAGCATGCCCAGTATTTCAGAAGGTGCATACACACTGGGCGATTAAAGTGGATGACTGAACGATAACGATATCATTATCGTTCAGTCGTCCACTTTATCATCCATTTTTAACATCAAAACGATGAATGATAACGACGACGCGCGTTCCCGCGGGTCGTTCGTTATTATCGTTCATCAAGTAAACATGCAGGCCAACCTGACGATGTCGTCAGGTTGCTGCATGTTGGGGAATGGGAGAGAGAGCCCGGTGCTGAACGATATCATTAATGATATCGTTCAGCGGGTGTGCTCAATGTCATGAATGACATTGAGCACACCCTGCCCGGGACACACTAGACGATATCGCTCAGGGAGCATATTGTCTAGTGTGTACGCTCCTTTAGAGAGCGATCACATAGTGTATGCAGACACCCACCAGCCTGTTTTAAGATGATCACTTGTGCACGTCATGTCCAGGAAGTGTATGCAACCATCGGTACATCGGAAGCTGTTGCAGCGCTTGAGGTTGACCATACCCTGCCGCAAGCACTGCGAGCACTTCAGTGTAAAAACAAGCCAGGGGTACGTGTACTATGATGCTGTCTTTTAATTATGCGCACCTCTAAAACGCTGTTGAGATGCTCAGACATGCCTGCGTTTGCACGTCCACTCCCCCGTTTTTAATGGCCAGCCCCTGTTACCACCTACAAACGGCTTCACCTGTCACTCACTCTGCTGGGCTGTCTATGCAACACGAGCTAATGCATTGTGAAGGTATGCACATGCACACTGCGATTCATACGCATGCGCACACTGCATACACACTGCAAGTCATCGGCAGCAGCAAGAGTATGCATCTTAGCGAGCAGGTCTGAATCAGGCCCTATGTACAGTAAAAGGGAGGACAAGAAAAAGTTAAATTGAGGCACTATGATAATACAAACTGACAGGGACACCAATACCTATTATTATGATTATTATACAGTATATTATTTATATGGTGCCACAAGTTTTCCGCAATGTCTTAGAAAGCATGTAAGCATAAACAGCGCACACAAAACAAGATGGAAAAAATGCTAAAGAAAGACTTACACATATCAGAACATGAGATACACGCTATATAAACATTGTTTCATATGTAGTCACAGTACCAACAGAGGCAGCAATGCATTTGATACCAATGTGGGCAGGGAAGGATCACAAGAGGGAAGAGAGCCCTGCCTGTAAGAGCTTACAGTCTAGAGAGGAGGGACAGACAGGTGATACAGAGGGCAGAGACCGTGAAGGAGGAGCATGTAGGGATGAGAGCTGGAAGGCTTTAATAAAGAATTGCGTTTTAAGAGCTCATTTGATGCTTTGCAAGAAGTGGAGAGTCTAATTGGGAGAGGCAGAGTTCCAAAGTTGTGGAGCAGCACGGGTAAAATCTTGCAGACGAGAGTAGAGGAAGGTAATCATTTGGGAGGAGAGGTGAAAGTCATTGGCAGAGCAAACTGGGCTGCCAGGAGTGTGAAGGGAGTGAATTGGGTGAGGGCTTTTTAGGTGAGGTGAGGAGTTTAAATTGGATTGCAAAGCGAAAGTGGAGCCAGTGAAGGACCTGGTGAAGAGGGGAGGCAGAAGCAGTTTGTTTGGTCAGGAGGATGACATGAGCAGAAGCATTGAGGACAGATTGGAGTAGAGGAAGGTGGGAGCCACGTAGGCTAAATATGGGGAGGTTGCAGTAGTCCAGTCTAGAGATGACCAAGGTTTGGATGAGAGTCTTTGTTGCTTCTAGGGTGAGAAAGGGTCTGAGATAATATGAATGTGGAAGGGACATAATTAGCACTTATCCGGCTTTAATATGCATCATACAAAGTATATTGTGTGTCATAATTCCAGCATATACAGGACTAGCGATCACAGTAAGCCCTTAGATGCGTCAGTAGGGCCATCCTGCCTGAGCTGAATGTTTTTATTTCAGATCTGGGCACCATTCCAGAACATGGGAGCAAGTCCGGGAGTCTGGGGGAGCAGCAGAAGAACCTAACACTGCCCTAGACATATATGTACATATTGGTCTCCTTATGCACTGGATAGTGTATTATTATACAGTAGTAATCATTAACCCCATTGATTGTCTACAGCAGTGTACCCCTAACAGTGCATGTTTTCCACATATCCTAGTTGGTGCACAGGTATATTTATTACTGACTGACACATGTTAAAAGATTCACAGGTGGTGCTAATTATTTAATTTGTGATACTGAGAAGAACATGCAGCACTAGTAAATTCGGGCTGAGGAGGGGGGTTTCCAGGCAACCCCCATTGCGTTTGCCTATGGGATACTTCCAGTTCAACTGAATGAAGAGTTACAGAGCTAGTTACAGCTCTCTACACTTGAATTTAGGTGATACATTTTCTTGTCCTCCCTTCGTTATGGTTTTTAACATAATTCAAATTGAACTAGATTCAACCAATAATACTTCTTCTGCTGATTGACTGGCTGCCGTTCTGTGAGCTGTGATTGATTCGCTGCTGGCTTCATGTTTTAAATGCCACCAAGACTCTTCTCTTCATCTCTGGCTGCCGCTGCATTCCACCAGTGACATGCGGTACCGCACATCACTGCATTCCACTCCTCTGCAGCTCTGCTACCTGGGCCCCCTCTCTCTCCGGAAATGCGGCCGATGCTCTTTCTCCCTGGCTGCCAGTGTCTACCAACATTTATAAGGTCGGTTAGATAACACTGCTTGAAAGTATTTTTTTTTCCATTTGCTGCAGATCCCGAATATGACCAAAAAATATAAATTAATGACATAATAATAATATACCAGCCTTCCTGCGCCCCCCCCAGTCCAGCCCAGTGTTTCATTTGCATGCTTGTATATGCATTCATATGTACACTGATGCATGGGTTACAACTGCTATGCTTCTATGTTCAGCCATTTACAAACTATCGACATACTGTACACCAGACTACACCCACTTCCCAGCATTCCCCATGGTCCTAGGGACCGTCACTGAAGATTCAGGCTTTCACATACAAGTTAGGGAGTGTCTACAAACATTAGGCATATCTAATGCAATAACATCACATCCTCTTTTCTTTAAAGATAAGCCCTGTATCCTTCAGTGCAATAATTCAACAATGTAATATGTTAAGAATATCATCTAATATGTTTCACTAAGTCTCTCAGGTCTGCAAATTTCTCTTTTGGATCTTTCATACACAATCTGTGTTTCATCAAACATGTTGGACCTTTCTTGAATCATGGTTTGTTCACCGTTATCCAGATTATCATACATGTCAAATGAAGGATTTTCTTCAGTCAGTTTCTACTGTAAACGCTTGACCATACACAAATTGATGAAATCTCTCACATGCATAAGTGATTGCTAGAAGTTCTTTTTCTATCTGAGCATACCTTGTTCCAGCACTTGTCAACGCTCTAGCTGCATAGATTGCAGGTTGCCACGTGTCTTCATGTTCTTGCAACAATACAGATCCTAGGCCAAATTGAGAAGCATCAGCTGAAATTCTTATTCTTTTTGCAGGATCAAAGAATCTTAGTACCGGTTGCTCTGTAATGGTCTGTTTCATTTTTTACCAACTTTCTTCTTGTTCATGTGACCACATCCACTCATTATCTTTGTCCAATAACCATCTAAGAGGAGCTGATTGTACTGAAAGTTGAGAAATAAATTTTCCTAAGTAAGTAATTATTCCTAGGAATCTTCTGACGTCATCTTTGTTGTTAGGACGTTCCATATTCACTATGGCTGATATTTTCCTTGGGTCAGGCTTCACACTTTGATCTGAGACTACGTCACCCATAAAGGTAAGTGTTTTCATGCCAAATTCACATTTGTCCTTGTTCAGCTTTAGATTCACTTTTCTGGTAAGTTCCATCACTTGTCTCATCACTTGTCTCAATCTAGAATCATGTTCTTCCTTTGTAGAACCCCAGATAATAATGCCATCCATCATTGTTTCAAAACATGGAATATGTTCAAAAATCATGTATTCTTTTGTGGTATACTTCTGGAACGGACAGTGGGCCTGATTCAGAGCTGCTCGCTCTAACAAAGTGCTCGCTCTGAATCAGGGCCAGGCTTTTTTTTTTGGCGTGGCCTCTTGGCTGCTCACCTAGCTGTGGGTGACCACCCACAGCTATTGCGAGCGGCCAGGATGATGGTCGCGATGGTCAAGACCATCGTGACCATCGGGCTTGCGACGAGACCCTTGTGGTAGGGTCTCATTCATCGCGAGCCCGAAAGCTTTCGGCTCTAACAGAGCCGGAGGCTCTCCACTGACATCACTCGTGATGTCAGTGGGGCCGCCCCCAAATGGCAAGCGTTCCCTCGGGAATGCCTCCGTTTGGGCAGCCACCCCCCCGGCCCGCCCACCAAACCGGGTGAGCTATCACTCAACTGTTATGTTCTGGGTTGTTTGTGGACCCGAGGTGGTAGCAGGAGCGATCACAGAAGCGGGTTTGAATATAAAACTAGGTTTTTTAATACGTGCTTGAGTACACATAGAATATGGCAGTAAATAAAAGTCCAGGTATATATAAACGTGCACTAGAGTTCTGTGGTGGGAGTAATGGGTTAATGTCCAAGTAGAAACAATTAGAACTGTCCAGTTGTGCAGGTAGTGAGACTGGAATAATCAACCAGGTATTCAGGTAGTGATGCAGGAAAATAATAAGCCAGGTATGCAGGTAGTGAACTAAGGCAAATGAGCAGGATGTCAGCAGGCTCAGGCACTCAGGTATGGGCAAGGGTGGTGGAGGAAGTGGGGTAGTGGCGGAAGCTAGGAGCTGACAGGCAGACTGGCAGACAGCGAATTTCACAGGAACAGGATAAGCACAGAGAACTCCCTCTCAGCTAGGCTGAGATACACGTTGCACTGGCCAAGAAGGAAGGCACTGAACCTGCCAGGCCTTACCAGCGCAGAGTGACAACAGGCCCGCACAACAACGCGCGCAGCCAAAGCCCCCCGCCAGACACCAGCTCTGCCACCAGACAGCCCGCGCCACAACGACCTCACAGGTAACACCCGCCTAGCGCCATGCTGAAATACCCTGGCCGTGACAGTACCCCCCTTTTGGGGTGGCCTCAGGACACTCACCAGGCTTCTCCGGATGGGCAGAATGAAATCTCTTGATGAGCATGGGAGCATGGACATCACGAGCATCGGTCCAGCAATGTTCCTCTGGACCGTAACCTTTCCAGTCCAGCAAATACTGTAAATGACCTCTGCGTAGACGAGAGTCCAAGACCTGGGTGACCTCAAACTCAACTCCTCTCTCTGTCTGAACTCGAGGAGAAGCAGGTAGAGCATTATGGAACATGGAAGGAATTAGGAATTTTTAGGTATGGGGGTAACTGTAAACGATAGGCCACTAGATTAATGACTTCTGTTATGGTGAAGGGACCAATGAAGCGGGGTGCAAATTTCATTGAAGGAACTCTTAGACGAAGATTCCGGGTGGACAACCAAACCTGGCTTCCAACTGGCATGCGTGGAACTATTCTATGCTTCTTATCGGCCTGGGTCTTATAGCGAGAGGATGCCTTCAGCAAATCAGACCGTACTTGAGTCCAGATGGCAGCAAAATTCTGCACCATGTCCTCCACGGTCAGAACATCAAAAACAGGCAGGCTTCGGAATTCGGGAACACGAGGATGAAGGCCATAAACAACCTGAAATGGCGTTTGGTTAGTTGACGAGTGGTAGGAAGCATTATGTGCAAACTCGGCCCACGGCAGCCCAATTGTTCTGGGAAGATGTCATAAAGATTCTTAAGAAAGTCTCTAGATCTTGATTAACTCTCTCGGTGGAGCCGTTGCTTTGCGGATGGTAGGCCGTGGAAAAGTTTAACTTCACTTGAAGAACAGAACACAAAGCCCTCCAGAATTTTGCAGTAAACTGCACACCACGGTCAGAGACAATTTCGGCAGGAAGGCCATGAAGACGAAATATGTGTTGAACGAACAACTGTGCCAGGTCAGGAGCAGAAGGTAACTTCTTCAAAGGTATATAGTGGACCATCTTAGAGAATCGATCTATTACAACCCAGATAGTATTGAAGCCTTGAGAGGCTGGCAGGTCTGTGACGAAATCCATGGAGAGATGCGTCCATGGACGTGATGGAGTAGGTAGTGGAAGCAATTCCCCAGCTGGAGCTTGTCATGATGATTTATGCTGGGCACAGGAGGAGCAGAAAGAGATGAACTCCATTATATCTGCCTTCATAGAAGGCCACCAATAGTGTCTTTTCAGGAACTCCAAGGTCTTCCGAGTGCCTGAGTGCCCTGCGAAGTGAGAGGAATGTGCCCAAGTGAAAAGCCGCTTACTTAATTCCGGGGCCACAAACAATTTTCCCGTAGGAGGCTGAACCTGTAATGCGGCGAAAACTCTTGATTCCAAGACGGGTATTGCTTTGATTTTCAGATTGATCATCACAGAGGAGAGATCTCAATAGGGCATCAGCCTTCTGATTAAGTGCTCCAGACCGGAAGGTCAGGGTGAACTTAAACCTGGCAAAGAATTTCGCCCAGCGGGCCAAATGAGGACTCACACATTGAAGGTTTTTGAGAAATAGGAGATTTCTATGGTCCGAAAATACAGTAAATGGAAACTTAAAGCCTTCTAGCAAATATCTCCATTCATTCAACGCCAACTTTACAGCTAGTAGTTCTTGCTCACCTATGGCGTAGTTCCTTTTGGCAGGTGAGAATTTTTTAGAAAAGAACCCACAAGGATGGACTCGATTGTCCTCATAACGTTGAGACAGGACTGCTCCCACAGCTTCAGATGATGCGTCTACTTCCAACAAAAATGGCCTGTCCAGATCTGGTTGTCGAAGAACAGGTGCTCAGATAAAGGCCTGTTTTAAAGGATGAAAAGCAGACTCTGCCTCAGGTGACCATTGGGCAGGATTAGCACCTTTGCGGGTCAAGGCTGTAATGGGAGCCAGCAATGTAGAAAATCCCTTAATGAAGCGTCTATAATAATTGGCGAAGCCCAACAATCTCTGAATGGCTTTCAGTGTCTGACGTCGGGTCCAATCCAGAATTGCTTGTACCTTCTTGGGGTCCATTTCCAAACTGGAGCCAGAAATGACATAGCCGAGAAAAGGTACACTGGGCACTCCAAAGACACACCTCCAGTTTGCAGTAAAGGTGGTTCTCTCTCAAACGGGTCAAAACTTCTTTAACATGCTCATGATGTTTAGCTACAGAGGATGAAAAAATCAGTATATCGTCCAGATAGACTACAACTGAAACATATAACAGGTCCCGGAAAATCTCATTAACGAAACTCTGAAAGACAGCAGGGGCATTGCACAATCCAAAAGGCATTACTAAATATTTGAAATGTCCATCTCTGGTATTAAAAGCGGTCTTCCATTCATCGCCAGCTCAAATACAAATGAGATTGCCCTTGACCCTATCAAACAACTCAGTAATCAGGGGAAGAGGGTATCGATTCTTCACAGTAATGTCACTAAGGCCTCGATAATCAATACATGGTCTTAAACCACCGTCCTTCTTGCCAACGAAGAAAAACCCAGCTCCGGCAGGTGAAGTAGAGGGGCGACTGAACCCCTTTGCCAGGTTGTCCCGGATGTGCTCGGTCATGGCTTGAGTCTCAGGTAAGGACAGTGGATAGGTATGACCATGAGGTGGTATCTTATCAGGTATCAAATCAATTGGACAGCCCCATTCCCTATGAGGAGGTAAGATATTTGCTTGCTGCTCAGAGAACACGTCGGCGAACATCTGATATTCCTTCGGAATGGCAGAAGAAACTAATGGAACTGTCTTTCTTACAGGTCGAATTTTTGGCATCTGCTTTTAGCTCAGGTTGATAAGTAGGTCCTGATGTACAGGCATATATATGTATATATAGTATATATTGTGCAGATGAATACGTTCTTCTATAGTTAAATTTCTTGTTTTCCACTTATATTGATTATAACGAGGCAGATAAAGTGTGAAACTTGGCACACCATGATAAGGTTATATCACAGACTTGGTTTTATCATGACTTTCATTACCATTTTTAATGATTTTCAATGTTATTACACATGTTCACAGCCTTTATAGTTAGAGCACCATTCATAATTTTCATCACGTCTCATTTCACTTATTACCATACTATCTTTATTGTTGTTATCAATACTATTATTGTTATCATCATTATTTTTAGTAATATCTTTATTCATATATAATTTTAATTTTACGTGCTATATATTATCACTATTTCACGTCTTCGTATCCTATTTCATTTTAGTCTATCACATAGGGATGGAATCATCCCTATATGTACTCATTCTTTTCAATATCACTCACAGTTTTATTTTTACTTTTATTATTTTTTCATATTATTATTATTATTACTACCATTATTTATATTTATAATTATTTTTATTTTATTTTATTTTACTTGATTGTCACAACTTTACTTATATTCACCTCTCACGATAATAGCCATTATTTATTACTTCAGGCTATTATTCACACTGTCAATTTATCTTGTCATTTATTTATCAAATTTCTTTCCCTTATGCAGCAATATCAGATCCTCTTCTCTATGCAGCAATCTTTGCTTTGAGGCTACTTGGCTGCATTGGTTTACTTTGTTTTATTTTAGCTTATTTTAGCATATATCTACACAATTAATGTCAAGCTAACTAATATAAGGTCCACATGTAACTAACTATCTATCCTATTTGAGTCTGCTCTTATGCAGTGATCGCTGCAACTTCATTATTTAATTTGTCATTCCTTACTGTCATCCCCTGAATGTTACTCTGCTTCATTTACCTAGACACACCTCCCGATGACTCATACCCTCCCTCCCACAAATGGCCAAGAGAGAGAGAGCTTCCTTTTCACCCATGAACAAAGCCAATACATTTGATCAATGGGGCACTCGCCCTCCGATTGGTTGTTACACAGGACATAGAGCACCTGTGTACTCTCACTAGCCGGCATCTGACTGATGAAGCACATGTGAAACGCGCGTCTCAGACCCGCTGATCCCGCTGTGCATAAGCGGGATTCAGACAAGCAGCACACTACTCAGCTCTCTCAGTGGTGGATCCTCTCCCTGTGTATGCTGGCTCTATACGAGCACCCAGGTACCTGTTCTCCTGATTCTGGCGTGTGTAGTGACTATTTTCTGCAGAGGTGATTGCATGACCCTGCAATGCCTTCGGGTAACAGAGCCTCACTTACCCTGTATTAGCCACACCATTGCCTCACTTATCCTTTTTCTATCACTGCACACGCGACTTGCGCTTCCCACCACTCACCAAAACCTGTTGGTATGTGAGTGGCAGCAACGCAGATCCCGATTTGGTGCTGTGTTAACATTCTATTACTATTATCTTTTATAGGCACTCTCATTAGAGTCCGGTCATCAGTGGCTCCTGCACTATATATACTATATATACATATATATGTCTGTACATCAGGACCTACTTATCAACCTGACCTAAAAGCAGATGCCAATTTTCTTATTTTCTCAACCCTGGGCAAATACGGCAGTACGCTCACGTGCCATTCAATGATACATTATAATGGCATGCAGCAGCTGCGGCTGTGTTGTCCCATAAGGGAGCAGCATATTTTCATTTATCTCATTCTCCCTTTTTCTATTTGCACTACTGTACCTGGGTTCTATATACAGTGGGGAGGTAACCTACCTCTGACTGTTGGCTTATTATGCTGTGTAATTAATATCTGTATATATATAGAAATTTTTGTTATATACAGCATAATCAAATTTAATTGAGCTTATTTCAGTATATATAAATTGTTTTTGTGTGTGTCTGCTTTGATTTTGGATTGGCCACAGTGTCACTATTTCAACATCCAGTCACTGCATTATATTACCTGATTGATGCTTTAAAATATTCCCAGCACAATTTATCCTATTTTTTGATTTCTCATATATGCCGTGTTTTTACACGGGACTATTTAATCTGGTTTTTGCAATTTATATGATTGACCATTGTGTCATTATTTCAAAATTCAGCCATTGCATTATATTACTTGATTGATGCTTTAAAATATTCTAAACATAATTTATTCAACTGTTGATTTTTCATCTATGCTGTGTTATATACGGGACCATGTAATCAGGTTTTTTGCAATTTATATCCAGATATATTAGCAGCAACCTATATTACCATCTATGTTTGTGCTTATATCTGTGATTATCCTCCTTTTTGTAATATTTCACTTTGCTTCATTATTGTAATATTACTTTTAAATTATATGTTGTCTGATTTATGTTTTGTGCATATCGTCCTTAGGTAGTTCTTGAACTACCATTAGCTTGTTCACCAGCTTGAGACCCAATAATACTATCTTTTTATATGACTAATAAAAGTTAATTTTTAATTTTCAACAATTGATATAAGAGTGCCTCCAAAAAAGAGAGTTTTTTCTTTCTCTTTTCTCTTGACAAGTAATTTGATACTCTCTAGGGGAGCACCTCCACGTGAGAGACATATATATATATGATTCTTTCATATACCCAGTAGTTGGGTGCATCATGTTTATTGTGGATTATTGATATAATTTGCCTATTTGTACCTATATCTAAATCCTGTGCTCAAAATACATTTCCCCATTTCCCCTTTTCCCTGGTTTATTGAGGTCGAATTTTTGGAAGACAGGATTTCTGACAGTCCATACCCCATGAAAGAATCTGCATAGAACTCCAATCAATCCTGGGATTATGTTGACGCAACCAGGGTAGACCAAGAATAATTTCTTGAGAGGCCTCTAATATCACCAGGAATTTTAAGGACTCAGAATGAAGTGCCCCAATTCGGACCAATACTGGTTGAGTCTCCTTGGTAACTATCCCGTTAGTTAGAGGACGTCCGTCTATAGAGGTCAGAGAGATGGCGTGATTGAGAGACAAACAGGGAAACTAGACGTTATGAAATTTCCGGCTGCTCCTGAGTCGATTAGAGCAGTAGCAAAGACAGGTTTGGGTTTAAGATCCAAGGCTAGGGTAATCGTGAAATCTTAAATTTTTGGAGACGGGTTCATAACTCCTAACTTGATGTCTCCAGGGTCAGTTAGGATTTGGCATTTCCCGGTTTACGGGGGCAGGAGATCAGCAGGTGACCGGACTCTCCGCAGTACAGACAGAGGTTCTTTTGCATTCTTCTCCGATGTTCTTCTTTGGAGAGGTGTGTATGATTCACCTGCATAGGCTCCTCTTCAGTAGGAGAAGGAATGGGATGGGTAGAAATGGAGGGGGCAAATGACCTTTGCCAGTCAGTTCTGTGTTTTTCAGCCTGACGTTCCCTGAAGCGTAGGTCAACTTTGATACACAACGAAATCATGTCGTTCAGATTAGTAGGAAGCTCTCGAGTGACTAGATCATCCTTTAGTCGGTCTGACAACCCATGCCAAAAGGCCAAGGTGAGGGCTTCCTCATTCCATTTGAGCTCTGATGCTAAAATTTTAAATTGCACGGCATATTAACTGACAGGATGGACCCCTTGTCTCAGTGTCATGATGTTTGATGATGCTGACACAGTACGCCCAGGTTCATCGAAAATCCTCCTGAAGGATGACACAAAACCTGCGTAATTATCCAGCAGTGGATCTGAGCGCTCCCAGAGTGGGGAACCCCATTCCAAGGCCTGGCCGGATAACAGAGAGACTATATAAGCCACTTTAGTTCTTTCAGTTAGAAAGTTGTCAGGCTGCAGGGTAAAATGTATGTCACACTGATTTAAGAATCCTCGGCAGAGTTTAGTGTTGCCGTCACATTTACTTGGTAAAGGAAGATGTAAGCGGGGAGATGATCTGCCTCCTGTATTCCCAGACGCTGATGCGGATGTAATTGTTGGTACTCCAGGGATAGAAAAGGAAGTTTGCAAACTATCCTGTCGCTTAGACATCTCTTGCAGAAATTGAGCCATCTGATGCTGCATGTTTTCCAGATTTTCTAAACGACCAGAAATGCACTGGAACAAATCCACTCCTGACTCCTGATCCGTGTCTCACGTAAGGCCAGCTCCATGGGGCCAGTGCAAACTGTTATGTTCTGGGTTGTTTGTGGACCCGGGGTGGTAGCAGGAGCGATCACAGAAGCGGGTTTGAATATAAAACTAGATTTTTTAATATGTGCTTGAGTAGACATAGAATATGGCAGTAAATAAAAGTCCAGGTATATAAACGTGCACTAGAGTTCTGTGGTGGGAGTAATGGGTTAATGTCCAAGTAGAAACAATTAGAACTGTCCAGGTGTGCAGGTAGTGAGACTGGAATAATCAACCAGGTATGCAGGTAGTGATGCAGGATAATAATAAGCCAGGTATGCAGGTAGTGAACGAAGGCAAATGAGCAGGATGTCAGCAGGCTCAGGCACTCAGGTATGGGCAAGGGTGGTGGAGGAAGCTGGGTAGTCCAGCGGAAGCTAGGAGCTGACAGGCAGACTGGCAGACAGCGAATTTCACAGGAACAGGAAATGCACAGAGAACTCCCTCTCAGCTAGGCTGAGATACACGTTGCACTGGCCAAGAAGGAAGGCACTGACCCTTCCTAAATACCCCATGCCATGCTGTTACTGGCCGGAGGGAACATGTGACTCACCAGGATTGGCCAGCCACATCACATGGCCAGAAGGCAAAATAGCGGCGCCCATGCCAAACGGAACGGAGACGCTGCCAGGCCTTACCAGCGCAGAGTGAGAACAGGCCCGCACAACAACGCGCGCAGCCAAAGCCCCCCGCCAGACACCAGCCCCGCCACCAGACAGCCCGCGCTACAACGACCTGCGCTACAACAACAGGTAACACCCGCCTAGTGCCATGCTGAAATACCCTGGCCGTGACATCGACAGCTTGCCCCCTTTGGTGCGAGACCCGGAGCGACGGATTGCCCGTCGCTAGCCAGGTCTCGCGCATGCGCACGACGGAGCCGGTTCCGTCGTGCGCATGCGCTGTGGGCCACCATCGACCCGGTTGCGAGCGGTTAGCGCTTGCGACCGGATCTGAATTAGGCAAAGAAAGAATTAGTCAAAGAAATCTGTATCAACCTTCTGGTGTATTAAATGTACACAGCTTTGAGCTGGTTTCATCTAGCTTCATTTGTCGGAATCCTGAAGATGCGTCCAATTTACTGAACCATTTTGCTCCCGTAAATTGCAACATGATTTCATCTCTGGTTGGTAATTTAAAATGTTCTCTTTTAATAGCTTTGTTTAAATCTCTTGGATCTAGACATATTCTGAGTTGTCCATTTTAATTTTCCACAATTACTGAGGAGCTCACCCATTCAGTAGGCTCATCAATTTTTTCTATCACATCCAAAGCTTCCATACGGTTTTAACTCTTTTTGAAGTTTTTTTCTCAGTGCAAATAGCACTTTTCTACAGGGGTGTATCACTGGAGGAACTTGCGTGTTTATATTTATCTTATGCTCACCAGGCAGATAACCTAAGCCCTCAAATACGTCACTGTATTCTGTAAACAATGATTTGCACTTCTCTTCTACTTGTGATGCCACCATAAAAACTTTTTTTATCAAGTTAAGTTTCTCACAGGAACTTAGGGCCTGATTCAGAGCCGCTAGTAAGCAGCCGCTCGTTCGCTCTGAGCGATGTTCACACATCTGCGCATGCGTATGGGTCGTAATGCACATGCGCCAACCAGTCAGTGCGGTCGGAAATCGTGTGTTCGCAAAATAGCGAGTGCCTGCTAATTTGAGTGACAGGATGAGGCGTTTGTGGGTGGTAACAGGGGAAGATGCTTGAAAACGTGGAGTGGAGATCCGAACGCAGGCGTGCCAAACGGTCAAAACGGGCGTTTAATGGGTGTGCATAATTAACAAAGCAGCGTCATCGGCCACGTCACTTGGTTGTGTCTTAGCCTGAAATGTTCGCATTATTGCGGTAGGAAAATCCAACCACAAGCACTGCGAGCAGTTCAGATGCCTTTTGATGTACTCGATTAATCTAATAAATAGCTGAGATAATGTATGATGCGAACGGCCAGGGGGCGTCTTTACAAAATAGCGAGCGCATATTTCGTTCGCTCGCTCAGACATAGAGGCATCAACAGACCGCAAAGAGCGTGCGCTCTATTTAAATATCCGGCCCCTTTTTCTGAACGAGCGAGCGCAAATAGCGTCCGGCTCTGAATCAGGCCCTTAGTCCTAAGATTGGTTGCACATCTCTATCCACAATCAGTAGAGAGGTTTTAAACTTTTGTCCTCTGTATTTCAGTGTCACTAGGTATGTACCTTTTACAGGAATTTTCTCACCAGTATAGCCTACAACTTTCACATTGGCTGGATGAATTTTAGGTTTTACTCTAAAAGTCTTATAGTCTTGAAAATATATTAGATTAAACTGTGCGCGTGTATCAAGTTTAAAGGGAATGACAATCTCGGTCACTGTTAAAGGAACAATCCATTCCTTTTTATCTGCACTGCAAAGCAGTGCTCGAAGTGTGCCGGTATACAACAGTACGGTATACCGGCACTTCAAGCACTGAGCCCTGCTTTGCCGTCCAAACAGGATGGAACTACCACAGTCACGTCCTCAGCACTAAGTTGAATTGAGATCAACCCATGTGGCAGTTACGGAGACGCTGGGCCGATCCGGCGGGGGGTGAGGAGAAACCAGTGTGTGTGGGAGGTGTGAGGGGAAGGTAACTTTTGGAGCAGAGAATCTCCACAACTAGAAATTTGGGAGACTGAGTCCCTACTGCGGGAGGAGAGGAGCCCCCTCTCCCCCGAGGTAAGTTGCTGCCGTATTGCACTTCTCCTTCCGCGGTCTGGACAGGTCTTGCTGCTCTGCACTTCTCTCCCTGCATTCTATCAGGGCTCCCAGCCAGGCTGACAGGTCCGCGTTGGAGTTTGCCGACCTGGGAGCCCTGGCAGACCACATGAGGAGAAGTGCAGAGCAGCAGCAGCTTACCTCAGAGGGGCTCGGTCCCGTGGATTTCTAGTTGTAGGGACTCACTCTGCACCAAAAGTTAACTCCCCCCGGGCCTCGTTGCTGCTGTCACCTTGATCAGGACCAGCATCTCTCTCCCCGCTGCTGCTTCCCACCCTCCAGTCCCTCGGGGGCTTCGGCTGTTTGCTTAGTGCAGAGGAGCCCTTGCAATTGCATTCAGAGTATGAGACCTCTCTGCTTGACAGGAAAGGTGCAGTTTGTGTCTGGTGACTGCCCGATGTACAGCGATAGTACCGATGTGTACACAGTTGTACGTCGGCATACGTTAATGAGAAGCCAGCAGTGGGCGTCCCTGTACTTGGCTGTGCTTTGGAGGGCATTAGCATATTTTAGCAACTGCGATCCGTAAGAGAATGCAGCTGCGATTGTACTCTAGTGAATTAAGCTTTGTATTCTTCAATGGGACAACTGACTGGGAGTTTGCTTTCCTTACCAAGATCTCACATTTCTTTTAAATATCATTAGTTCTGAGAAGTGAAAGGTTTCTGAAAGTTGTTGATAGTTCTGTTATATAATTTGCCTTGTACTTTAGGTTTGGTGACCCCTTACGTAGCATTCACAAACACAATACAGCAATCACTTTCAATTAGGTTTGGTACAGACCCGGCGGTCACAATACCAACAGCGGCATCCCGACAGTCAGAAGCCTGACCCAACTAGGTAAGTACCCTAACCCTCCCACCTGCAGCCTAACCCCCCTCCTGCAGCCTAACCCTCCTCCTAGCTCCTAACCCTAAACCTAACCTGCCCCCTAATCCTAATACTTACCGTCGTGATTCTGGTGCTTGGATTTTGACTGCTGCGCCCATTTTCGTGTGACATCAGGATGTCATGCGCACAATGTCATGAAGTTGCACACTTAGTGTTGGCGAGGCCGGCACAGGCTGCAACTGTGCCCTATTATGGCCCAGATCTCACCCCCCTCTACAGCCCCCGCCCCCTCAACTAACCCCACCTCAATTAGGGCTGCTTCCAGAAATGGTTTTCCATCCCAATCCGCCCCTGAGAGCCGGTGCCCGACTATATACGTTTAACTTATACTTGTCTCCTGCCTACTCTCTACTTACTTACCTAACACCTGCCTACATACACTGTGTACTTACTAACTACCCATTAATTTACCTACTACCTACCTTACTACTTATCTACAGTCTACTCTCTACATACTTACCACTTGCTTACATACCACCTACCTGCTACAAATCTACCTATTGTCTTCATACCTACTGCCCACTTTCCTACTACATACCTTATTACTTACCTGTCTACTCTCTACTTACCTATGACCTGCCAACATACTACCAACCTGCTATTAACCTACCAATTGTCTACTTACCTACTGCCCACTTTCCGACTACCTACCTTACTACTTAATGATCTACTGCCCACTTACCGACTATCAACAATGCAAAAGAGACGGTTTTGTTACACATGTAGCATTACAGGAGGTGGTTCCTGATTGGCTGCCGGTCTGTGAGTCAATTGGTTAGCAGACAGTGGGCGGGATGCATGACGCATCGCACTCGCGTTGCGATGCATTCGCCAGTAAATGCATGATGATCCCGTAAAGGACCGCTCTGTTGGTAAGAATGGCCCTTTGCGGTGGAGGAACTTTTGGGTCTATGAATGTCTGCACTCTGTGGGGAGAGAAGCCCATAGGCTTCTCTAGGGTGCCATCAGGAAGATGGCGTTACCCACCGCAACTAAGTCCCAGAGTGCATCGCACTCCGGGGCTTGGTGCATATGAAAAATGCAGTTAAACCTGCATTTTCAGGGCCTGACTGCATTTTTACCCTTGATGCATCTCGCCCAGTGCCAGATTAAAAATGACTGTGGCGCTGTGCCACTGTCCCTCTATGGATGTGTGCCTGACCCATTACCAAATCCACACCTGCTGCTGCTGGCACATAAGGGGGAGGTCTGAGGCTGCTGCTGGTTTCCCCATGATGCGGAGGTAAGACAATGCTGGAGGGACACAGGGGGTTATAAGAGGCTGTGGGGAAGGGGGGGACAATTCTGAATGGCATAATTTGTAGAGGGCATTACTGTGTGGCATCATGTGTATAGGGCATTACTGTGTGGCATAATGTGTAAGGGGCACTACTACAGCATGGCATAATGTGTTATAAGGGGCACTACTGTTGTGTGGCATAATGTGCATAAGGGATACTACAATGTGGTACACTACACTGATGAAAAGGGGCGCATCTTAAGAACACACCCCTTTTGAGTGACCACGCCCCCTTTTATGACACATAAGTAGGACCTTAACTATTCCATACCCCCACTTCAAAATTCCCACTTCGACCACTGCTGCAAAGTTCAATGAAATCCACAAAAAACTCTTCAGTCTCAGCTTGTGTAACAGTGTGCACTGTGTTTGCTTCACTATTGGTTTTACCATAAGCTGGGCACATTTTAGGATTATGATTATTTCCACATCTATTACACATTTCTCTATTAGTCTGTGACTTATACTGCTTCATTTTAGAGAATGGTGTTTTGTTTTGCTGTTTTCTTCACAACATGTACAGCATCATCAGTTACCTTGTGTAGGGTTTTAGCTTGAAACTTTGTCATTTCCACAGATCTACACATATTCACTGCCTTATCTGGTGTTAAATCTTGCTCTCTCAGCAATCTCTCTCTGAGGGATCTATTCAGCATTGCTTTTTTGACATAAAAAATACGGAAACTATGATTTCCGTATTTTTTATGTAGCTCCCCTATTCAGCAATGAGATAATGGAGAAGATAACGCAATTATCTTCTCCATTCATTCCCATCTCACTGAATACCACACTGTAGGGATCAGCCATTGATCTCTACAGTGCTTTAACACTTTTTGCTATTCAGCAAAGCAAAAAGTGTTAAATCACTCGATAAATATTTCCTTTACATAACGCCATCTCAGAATGGCGTTATACTTAGGAAATACTTATATTTCCCGAAAATTGCAGGGACAGAGGGAAATTTTCCCATAAGTCCCTGCAGCAACTTGTAACCCCGCCCAGCCTCTGTCCCTGCTTCCCGGTGATTGGCGGCAGGTAAGTCACTCTAGAGGCTTTTAAACCCCCTGAAATTGATTGATATGTGTATACAGGCTTTATACTAGCCTGTATACATATATATATGTGCGATTATATTTAACATTTATATATAAATGTTAAATATAAAAGCACTTAAATATACATGTATACAGGCTAGTATAAAGCCTGTATACACATATCAATCAGTTTTGGGAGGCTGGAGCTGTACTTACCCCTCCGCGGACACTGGGAAGCCAGGACGGAGACTGTTCCCGAGCGCATGACTGAGCATGCGCAGGGAACAAACAGAAGTGATTGTTTTCGGAATCCCTTCTGTGACATCACAGGGACAGCGTGTTACTGCAACCGCTGTCCTTGCTGAATAGCCTACATATTTTATCATAGTTGATAAAATATTGTGACGATGTTGCCCTATAATTTTCTGGGCAACATCGTCACTGTTGCTGAATAGACCCCTGAGTCCATTATCAGGTATTCCACATACAATACAATCTCTAATCAGTGAATCCTTTAAATCACCAAACTCACAGGTTTTGCTGAGTGATTGCAGTTCTGTAACATACTGATCAAATCCATCTCCATTCTTCTGAACACAAGTGAAAAACTTATATCTTTCATATGTCACCTGGGGTTCTATTTACTACAATCCGCATTTGTAATGCAGATTGTAGTGTGATATTACCGAGTGAATTCGCATTGCAAATTCAGGCAATATCACAGGGATTTACTACAAATACCTTGCAGAGACAGAGCTTGCGATAAAGCTCTGTCCCTGCGAATCCCCTTTTTAGCCTTATCACGGTATTTTCGCAAAAAATACCGTGATTAAGTGCCCGCGCATGCGCCGACCGGTCGCCGCTGCTACCCCCCCTCCGGCGCTAAGTCCCGCCCCCGGTGTTAAGCCCCACCCCCGTGATCGCAGACCCCCCACGACCCCCCTCCTCCTTCCCCTGCGACCCCCCTCCCTTAATAGCACTTACCTGCATGCTTCAGGCCTCCGGTGATGTTCTCCATTCCTCCGGTCAGGTGATCTCCCATACTGCACTTTGGCCCGATCACCTGATGACTGGGCAGCAGTGCACTATGGGAGACCAGCTGACCGGAGGGGAGACATCACCGGAGGCCCGATCACCGGTCCCTGGAGTCAGGTAAGTGAATTTTTTTTTTACCATCTTTTTTTTTCTTTTTTTTACAGTAATCTGCTTGTGGTCTGTTTAGACCACACAGCTGATTACAGGGACCAAATCCCGGCTCTGCTCTCCCCGTTAGAGCAGGCCAGGAGTCCGGTAACCGGGGGAGACTCTGGATAACGCCACCTCCAGGTGGCGTTATTATCACAGGGCTTTCCCCGGTATTTTTTCACATTTTATTTTTAGTAACTCTGGTCGGATCACATTTCCCATTACAATTATGGGAAATGCGATCTGCTGTACTAAAAATAAGTGATACTTAGGGGTTGGAGTAGAATTTTACGAATTCTACTCCAATTGCCCTGTAATAACTATAGGTGATACTAAAATAATGTGAAAAGGGTGTGAAAACACCCTTTTTCACATTATTTTAGTAAAAATAATGTTGATAAATAGAGCCCATTATGTCTTGGTACAAAGTAGTCTTCAAACTTTTGCATTATAGAGTTTAAAACCATATTCTGCCCTTCAGCAAACTGAAAACTATTATAACTGTCCAGTACATCCTCTCCTATCACATGGAGGAAAATGGATGCCTTGGTTTTATCTTCCTCATTATCTGCTCCACATGCAGTAAGGTAAATATTAAACCTTTGTTTAAATCTTTTCCAGTTTTCAGACAAGAACCAGGAATTTCCATGCCTGTTGGAGGAGACAGCTTATCCATTGCTACTCTTGCCGCTATAGCGGCTTGCTCGGTCGTACAAAGTGATGTCCGCAAAACAGCGCATGCGTAAGCTTCGCAATGCGCGTGCGCAAACTGGCTGTTGTGATCGGAACTTTCTCTCTCCTTCAACTTGGCCAGGTCGTTAGTTTGAGTGACCAGATGAGGCGTTTGTGGGTGGTAACATGGGAAGGTGCTTGTGAACGGGGGAGTGGAGATCCGAACGCAGGCATGTCTGACTATGCAAATGGCATTTTATGGGAGTGCATAATTAACTAAGTAGTGTCATGGCGCATGTGACATGGGAGGTTTTTACACTGACTTGATCGTAGTGCTTAAGAGAGGGTATGGTCAACCTTAAGCTCTACGACCAGCTCCGATAGTTCCCGATGGTCTCGATTAATCCTTATATGCCCGAAGATGACGTGTATTGCGAACGAGAAGGGGGTGTGTTTTTAGTCTTACGACCACATCCTCCCCTCGCTCGTCCAGCTAACGATCCCGTCTTAACGACGCAACTTGCGAGCGCTTCATTTGCCTATCTGGCCCCTTTTCCCTTACGACCGAGCTGCCGCAACGACCGACTCTGAATGAGGTCCTGAGTATCACAGCTTTGCAGACTTTTGCAGGATCATCTCACACTAAGCACTAGCAGAGTCCATTTACACTTCTTCTGACACCATGTTTTGTTTGCATGCTTGTATATGCATTCATATGGACACTGATGCATGGGTTACAACTGCTATGCTTCTTTATTCAGCAATTTGCAAACTATCAATATACTGTACACCAGACTACACCCACTTCCCAGCATTCCCCATGGTCCTAGGGACCGTCACTGAAGATTCAGGCTTTAACATACAAGTTAGGGAGTGTCTGCAAACAGTAGGCATATCTAATGCAATAACATCACACCCAGTACCCCTCCCCCCTTGTCCAGCTTTCCCTGCACTGTCCTTCCATTAATGTCCAGCCCTCCGTGCCCTGTACCACCCCCCCACCAAGTCTAGTCATCCCTGTGCCCCCAATAGGTCCAGGCCTCCCTGTCCCTCACCCCCAAAGTAGCTCCACCCACATCCACAGCTCCGCCCACCTCTGCCCCAAACCCGGGGGGGGGGGGTGGGGGGTGGAGGCAGCCTATTTTGTCAGTACTGGGCCTGACAATTTCTAATGGCAATTTCTGACTGTGACAATTATTAACTTTAGAACAATGTGTGTTATGCACTCACTTGCTGACCTGGAATCTTGCATCAAAAGTCAAATAGAGGAAAAAGAATACAGGTACTGCTATTGAGTTAGTAAATATATGTGAATGTAGCCCCCCCGATCCGAGTCCGATCCGAGTCAGGCTCGACTTTTCCCGCCTGACTCGGATCTGAAATCGAGGCAAAACGTCATCATCCTGCCTTCCGAGTCTCGCGGGTTTTGGATCCTATATAAGGTACCCGCATCGGCGCCATTTTCTCACTCGGCTGTGGACAGTGAAGAGGGAGGGTGGGAGTTAGCGCTGGCTGGGCTGTGTAGTGTAGTGTAGTGTAGTGTAGTGCTGCTGTTGTCCACTACTTCAAAGTCCATAGGGGCTGGCTGTGTTGTGCTGTGCTGCTGTTGTTAATAGGGGCTGTGTCCACTACTTCAAAGTCCATAGGGGCTGGCTGGACTGTGTTGTGCAGTCAGTTCTCCATAGGGGCTGTGTCCACTCCAAAGTCCTGTGCAGTGTCCCAGTCCTAAAGGGGTGCTGTAGTGTTGTCCAGGGGGTGCTCTGTCCATCAGGGGTGCTCCCCCCAAGTGCTAAAAAAATAATATATTTTCTGTGTTTGTGAATTGTGTGCGCAGTAGCCGCACGTGCATCAACAAAGTAGTGCCAAGCGTGCACCTGTGTCATAAGTAAAGGGCCGGCTGGCTTGATCGTTAAAGGGTGCTGTAACCCCCAAAGTACACTCCAGTCCAAACCAAAAAAATAATAATTTTCTGTGTTCGTGAATTGTGTGCGCAGTAGCCGCACGTGCATCAACAAAGTAGTGGCAAGCGTGCGCCTGTGTCATAAGTAAAGGGCCGGCTGGCTTGACCGTTAAAGGGTGCTGTAACCCCCAAAGTACACTCCAGTCCAAACCAAAAAAATAATAATTTTCTGTGTTTGTGAATTGTGTGCGCAGTAGCCGCACGTGCATCAACAAAGTAGTGCCAAGCGTGCGCCTGTGTCATAAGTAAAGGGCCAGCTGGCTTGACCGTTAAAGGGTGCTGTAACCCCTAAAGTACACTCCAGTCCAAACCCCCCAAAAAATTATTTTCTGTGTTTGTGAATTGTGTGCGCAGTAGCCGCACGTGCATCAACAAAGTAGTGCCAAGCGTGCGCCTGTGTCATAAGTAAAGGGCCGGCTGGCTTGACCATTAAAGGGTGCTGTAACCCCCAAAGTACACTCCAGTCCAAACCAAAAAAATATATATTTTCTGTGTTTGTGAATTGTGTGCGCAGTAGCAGCACGTGCATCAACAAAGTAGTGCCAAGCGTGCGCCTGTGTCATAAGTAAAGGGCCGGCTGGCTTGACCGTTAAATGGTGCTGTAACCCCCAAAGTACACTCCAGTCCAAACCAAAAAAATATATATTTTCTGTGTTTGTGAATTGTGTGCGCAGTAGCCGCACGTGCATCAACAAAGTAGTGCCAAGCGTGCGCCTGTGTCATAAGTAAAGGGCCGGCTGGCTTGACCGTTAAAGGGTGCTGTAACCCCCAAAGTACACTCCAGTCCAAACCAAAAAAAAAATAATTTTCTGTGTTTGTGAATTGTGTGCGCAGTAGCCGCACGTGCATCAACAAAGGAGCAGCGCCAAGCGTGCACCTGTGTCCCATAAGTAAAGAGCCGGCTGGCTCATTTCTTAAAGGCTGGTGTAACCCACAAAGTGCACTACTCTCCAGCAAAAATAAAAAAATATTTTCTGTGTTTAGCCGCACGTATATATCAAATCGATATAACATAAATGGAGGACCAAACTTTCTCCGATAAAAATAAAATATATTTTCTGTGTTTGTGAATTGTGTGCGCAGTAGCAGCACGTGCATCAACAAAGTAGTGCCAAGCGTGCGCCTGTGTCATAAGTAAAGGGCCGGCTGGCTTGACCGTTAAATGGTGCTGTAACCCCCAAAGTACACTCCAGTCCAAACCAAAAAAATATATATTTTCTGTGTTTGTGAATTGTGTGCGCAGTAGCCGCACGTGCATCAACAAAGTAGTGCCAAGCGTGCGCCTGTGTCATAAGTAAAGGGCCGGCTGGCTTGACCGTTAAAGGGTGCTGTAACCCCCAAAGTACACTCCAGTCCAAACCAAAAAAAAAATAATTTTCTGTGTTTGTGAATTGTGTGCGCAGTAGCCGCACGTGCATCAACAAAGGAGCAGCGCCAAGCGTGCACCTGTGTCCCATAAGTAAAGAGCCGGCTGGCTCATTTCTTAAAGGCTGGTGTAACCCACAAAGTGCACTACTCTCCAGCAAAAATAAAAAAATATTTTCTGTGTTTAGCCGCACGTATATATCAAATCGATATAACATAAATGGAGGACCAAACTTTCTCCGATAAAAATAAAATAGAGAAAGATCAAGAACCACTTCCTCCTAGTGCTGAAGCTGCTGCCACTAGTCATGACATAGACGATAACATGCCATCAACGTCATCTGCCAAGGCCGATGCCCAATGTCATAATAGAGGGCACATACAATCCCAAATGACAAAGTTCAGGAAAATGACCTTGAAAAAAACATTTAAATCAGCTGAAGAGAAACGTAAACTTGCCAATATGCCATTTACGACACGGAGTGGCAAGGAACGGCTAAGGTCGATCCCTAGTATGTTCATGACTAGTGGTTCAGCTTCACATGACGATGGAAGCCCTCCTCCCACTAAAAAAATCAAAAGAGTTAAGCTGGCAAAAGCACAGCGAAGAACTGTGCTTTCTAAGAAGATATCACAAATCCCCAAGGAGAGTCCAAGTGTGGTGGTGGTTGCGATGCCTGACCTTCCCAGCACTGGACGGGAAGAGGTGGCTCTTTCCACCATTTGCACGCCCCCTGCAAGTGCTGAAAGGAGCACCCACAGTCCACTTGCTGATATGCAAATTGAAGATGTCACTGTTGAAGTACAACAGGATGAGGATACTGGTGTAGCTGGTGCTGAGGAGGAAGTTGGCGAGGAGGATTCTGATGGTGATGTGGTTTGTTTAAATCAGGCTCCGGGGGAGACAGTTGTTGTCTGTGGGATGAAAAAGCCCATCACTGTCATGCCTGGGCAGAAGACCAAACATTCCACCTCTTTGGTCTGGCAATATTTCTATCCAAATCCGGACAACAACTGTCTTGCCATATGTACCTTATGTAAAGGTGGAATAAGTAGGGGTAGGGACGTTAACCACCTAGGAACATCCTCCCTTATACGGCACCTGCAGCGCGTTCATAATAAGTTACTGTCAAGTTCAGAAACTTTGGCTAAGACCGTAAGCAGTCCAGGGACACCTAAATCCCGTTGTCCTGTTGTATCCAAGCGCTTGCAAACCACACCGTCAACTCCCTCCTCGTCAATTTCCTCCTTAGTCAGGATCGGAAGTAGTCCTGCAGGCCATGTCACTGGCATGACTGACTCTCCTATCCCGGATTCCTCCGGAGGATCCTGCATTGCTACGCCTCCTGCTGCCGCTGCTGCTGTTGCTGCTGCTGGGAGTCGTTCATCATCCCAGAGAGGAAGTAGGAACACCACTACTTTTACTAAACAATTGACCCTCCAACAGTCCTTAGCGAGGAGGATGAAGTACGACAGCAGTCATCCTGAAGCAAAACGTATAACTGAGGCCTTGACTGCTATGTTGGTGTTAGACGTGCGTCCGGTATCCACCATTAGTGCAGTGGGATTTAGACAATTGCTGGAGGTAGTGTGTCCCCGGTTCCAAATCCCGTCTAGATTCCACTTCACTAGGCAGGCGATACCGAGACTGTACAGAAACGTCAGAAAAAGTGTCCTCAGTGTCCTGAAAAATGCCGTTGTACACAATGTCCACTTAACCACGGACATGTGGACAAGTGGAACAGGGCAGACTAAGGACTATATGACTGTGACAGCCCACTGGGTAGATGTATCACCTTACGCAGCAACAGCAGCAGCATCACCAGTCGCAGCATCTCAGAAACGCCAGCTCGTTCCAAGGCAGGCTACGCTGTGTATCACCGGTTTCAGTAAGAGGCACACCGCCGACAACCTTTTAGAGAAACTGAGGGAAATCATCGCCCAGTGGCTTACCCCACTTAGACTCTCCTGGGGATTTGTGATATCTGACAACGCCACCAATATTGTGCGGGCATTACATCTGGGCAAATTCCAGCACGTCCCATGTTTTGCTCACACAATAAACTTGGTGGTGCAGAATTTTCTGAAAAGCGACAGGGGCGTGCAGGAGACGCTTTGGGTGGCCCGAAAAATTTCAGGCCACTTTCGCCATTCAGCGACTGCGTGCCGAAGACTGGAGCGCCAGCAAACACTCTTGAACCTGCCCCACCATCACCTGAAGCAAGAGGTTGTGACGCGGTGGAACTCAACCCTCTATATGCTTCAGAGGATGGAGGAGCAGCAAAAGGCCATTCAAGCCTATACATCCACCTATGACATAGGCAAAAGAGGGGGTATGCACCCGACTCAAGCGCAGTGGAGAATGATTTCCGTGTTGTGCAAGGTTCTCCAGCCCTTCGAACTTGCCACACGTGAAGTCAGTTCAGACACTGCCAGCTTGAGTCAGGTCATTCCCCTCATCAGGCTTTTGCAGAAGCAGCTGGAGAAAGTGAAGGAGGAGCTAAGACGGAGCGATTCCGCTCGGCATGTGGGACTTGTGGATGAAGCCCTTCATTCGCTTTGCCAGGATTCCTGGGTGGTCAATCTGTTGAAATCAGACCACTACATTTTGGCCACCGTGCTCGATCCTAGGTTTAAAGCCTATGTGGTGTCTCTCTTTCCGGCCGACACAAGCCTGCAGAGGTGCAAAGACCTGCTGGTGAACACACTGTCAGCTGAAGCGGAACGTGACACATCAACAGCTCCTTCTTCATTTTCTCCCGCAACTGGGGCTGCCAGGAAAAAACTTAGGTATCCTAAGCAACCCGCTGGCGGTGATGCAGGGCAGGCAGGACCAAGTTTGGACATCTGGTCCAGACTGAAGGACCTGGCAGCAATTTCTGACATGTCTACTGTCACTGCATATGATACTGTCACCATTGACAGAATGGTGGAGGATTACATCGGTGACAGCATCCAAGTAGGCATGTCAGACAGTCCATACCTGTACTGGCAGGAAAAAGAGGCAATTTGGAGGCCCCTGTACAAGCTGGCTCTATTTTACCTGAATGTGGAGAAGATGATGTTCATCAAAATGAATTATCAGCTCTTCCAGGGAGACCAGCCTCCAGAACGTACAGAGGGACCTGTGGTGGTGGATTCAAGTGGGGACGAGTTAATACTTTGTGAGGATGAGGATGTACACACTGAAGAGGGTGAGGAATCGGTGGATGAGGAGGATGAGGATGACATCTTGCCTCCGTAGAGCCAGTTTGTGCAGGGACACATTAATTGCCAGCTTGTTTTGTGGGGGCCCAAACGAACCAATCATTTCAGCCACAGTTGTGTGGCAGACCCTGGCGCTGAAATGATTGGTTTGTTAAAGTGTGCATGTCCTGTTTATACAACATAAGGGTGGGTGGGAGGGCCCAAGGACAATTCCATCTTGCACCTCTTTTTTTTCTTTGCATTATGTACAGTTTGGGGCCTAGTTTTTCAAACTGCCATCCTGTCTGCCACTGCAGTATCACGCCTAGATGGGTCACGTATTTGTGCCGCCCACTCGTGTCGCTTAGCATAGTCATCCAGCTTCCTCGGTGGAACCTTTTGGACATAAAAACACTATTGTGAGGTGTGAGGTGTTCAGAATAGACTGGAAATGAGTGGAAATTAAGGTTATTGAGGTTAATAATAGCATAGGAGCAGAAAAACCTACAAATTCTGTGATTTTAGCTGTTTTTATGCTTTTTTTCAAAAAAATACAGATCCAAAACACAAAACCCAGAACCCAAAACACGGAAGGGTGGTTTTGGCAAAACCAATCCAGATCCAAAACACGAAGAAAGATCCAGATCCAAAACCAAAACACAAAACACGAAAAGTGGCCGGTGCACACCCCTAATTAAAATATAAAGGATGCATTAAGTGAACAGCACATATGAAGCTAATACTGTATATCAACACGTTCAAATGTACTGTGTTGAGATTTATCTTCATATGTGCGGGTTACTTGATGCATCCTTTATATTTTAATAGATAAATGGAATGTTAATACATTTTCAGCGCCTTTATTTTTTGTCCTATAAATAACAGACCCACTGGATATAATAATAATAAATAGCATTTGGATAAAATTATATGATCCAGGAGAGGAAGTGCAGCAGTCTTTTTATTAATTACATTACAGTGGAGTGAGGAGCACAGCTCTTTGGGGTCTGTTTACTAAGCAGTGCTATGAGACAGAGTGAAAAGTGATAAGTCTGTGATAAGGTGCCAGCCAATCAGCTCCCAACTGCCATCTCACAGGCTGTGTTTGAAAAATGACAGTTGGGAGCTGATTGGCTGGCACCTTATCACAGACTTATCACTTTTCACTCTGTCTCCTAACACTGCTTAGTAAATAGACCCCCTAGTGTGTTATGCGGCTGCTGCTACAGCTACACACATTAAGTAAAATAATGGGCCCCTCACCTAGCCACGGCACTGCTCTGCACAGCACTATCGCCCCCCCCCCGGACAAACCACCCCCGCCGCTTAAACCACCGCACGGCTACCCCCAGGCAGACAACCCCCTCGCAACCATGCCACTTCAAAGCTTAGCTACTCCCTCTGAAGCCCCCGGCCATGCATAGACCCTCTAACCGGAGATCCCTATGCAGCCGGAGTTTGGAGAACAGAGAGTCATCACTGCGCCGCACAGAAGAATCATCTCACTACATGGCCGCTGCAGTACAATCACGCCGGGAATCTCCGATAGGGCTGAAGAGGATCTGCTTCCTCCCACCCCGGATAATCTGGTCACCAGGTAGCAAAACCTGGTCGCCATGGCAACCTGGCCCCCGGGATTTGCCGAGCCCTGTTTTAATAGCAAAGCCTCTTCTCTCGATAGAGACTCAAGCAGGCCACGGGCAGCTGACAGTTCTCTAAGCTGTGATGGAAGCGGTATGAAATACCGCTGGCCGCATGGCCGTGAGTTCGAATCCCGGCAGCGTGAGGCATACAGCTGGAGAGATCCCGGTAGCGGCAGCCCGACAGCGCTGGAAATCCCGATCATCCCTAGGTAAGTACTTACTAACCTAACCCCCCTCCCTCCTTAGGGGTGCCTAACCCTAACCTCCCCCCTGTGCCTAACCCTAAAACCCCCTCTAAGTGCCTAAACCTAACCCCCCCTTCTCCGCTGCCTAAACATAAGTCCTCCGGGGGGGTGCCTAACCCTAACCTCCCCCCGGGGTTGCCTAACCCTAACCTCCCACCGGGGTTGCCTAACCCTAACTCTCCCTCCCCCTAGCCTAACCCTCCGGGGGGGTGCCTAACCCTAAGTCCCCCTGGGAGCCCTAAACCTAACCCTCCCCGCTCGCGGCGCACGGCATCCCTTCGATCGGGATGCCGGGTGCCGGTCTCCCGCGTCGAAAAAATGACAGGCGTCTAGATTTAGACACCTGTCATTTAACCCTCGCCGGGATAAAGCAGTCGGGAAGCAGGCTGTCGGGCTTACGTCAGCCGGCTTCCCGATTGCATCCCGCTGTGACAGGCAGCCGGGTTGCCTGTCATGCTAAAAAAGAATTAAACAGCCGGGTGACATGATTCGGGAGGGTGGGGCCATAGTTGAGAAGCGGCCCACAGACCAATTGGCCCACCAAGCTTTTTCATGCTAAATGTAATAGCCAATCCGCCCCTGGGTATTATTATTAAATAGGGGAGGGGGGACTGTACAATGATATATGAGGGGAAATAACACAGCTCCCGCCTCACACTGAATGTGTGGTATTATAGGGGAGAAGGGATCGTACAGTGATATATGAAGGAGAATAAAGGCCAACACACAGTGCGATTTTTTAAACCATTGGCCATTTTCGACCGATTGGAACGGCAAATCATTTAAAAAGTGCTGTGTCTTGCCATGATAATGATGCCGATGCATCGTGGTCGTTGATCAATTGAACCTGCAGAAAGATATCTACCTATCTTTCATGATTTGGCACACATAGTTTTGTGTGTGTGCACGATGAACAATGCAATGGGCGATGGACGATTTGTCATCACTGATCCTGGCCTCCACTATATTTTAAAGTTCCAGCAGATGTATCGTGATGTTGTTTGCTGCCAAATGATATATTGTTAACGGTTTGCAATCGTTAACGACCCATCTATATCGTTTGGTCGTTTGTACAATCGTTCCATGTGTAGGCATAATATCGTTTGATCACAATTTCAAGGGAAATCGCAAACGAGATTGGATCGTTTGCAAATCATACCATGTGTAGTAGGCCCCTTTACACAGTTCCCGGCTCACACTGATATGTGGTATTATTATATAGGGGAGTGGGGACCATACAGTGATATATGAGGGGGAATAACACAGCTCCCAGCTCACACTGATATGTGGTATTATTATTATATAGAGGAGAGGGGACCGTACAGTGATATATGAGGGGGAATAACACTGCTCCAGATTGACAGACTTTCATCTTGGTTCAGTTTTAAAAGTTATCGCATCCAAAAAGACTTCTTCTGAAATAGAAAAATTGGTGGTAGAAAAGAAATGTCAAGTTGAAGAAGAAAACATTAAACTTTATTGTTGTTTTTTTTATAATAAAAACCTTTCAAATTGCATATAAGAAATGTTCTTTTTCTTGCGGCCCACACAAGCTTAGACCTTGATTATTTGGCCCAATTGGGATTTTGAGTTTGACATGCCTGTTCTAGATAGAGATGAGCGGGTCCAGCTCTCGGAGATCCGGACACGCACGATTTTCCTGATCCGAGCCGGGATCCGAGTCTGGCTCGGATTTTCCCGCCTGACCCCGATCCCAAAATGAGGCAATATGTCATCGTACTGCTGTCAGATTCTCACGGGTTTTGGAATCTATAAAGGTACCCGGTCATCGGCGCCATTTTACTCCATGTGGAGAGTGTGCTGAACAGACGTGCTGTCACTGTGCTCTGTCCATCCATCAAGAGGCTGCTGTGTCTTGCAGGGGTGCTCTGCTCTGTCGGTCTAGGGGTGTTCTGTCCATCCATCAAGGGGCTGCTGTGTCTTTCAAGGGTGCTCTGTCAGTCTAGGGGTGCTCTGTCCATCCATTAAGGGGTTGCTCTGTCCATCAAAGGTTGCCCAGTGTAAAAAAATAAAAGGTAATAATAATATAATTAAAAAAATATTTTTTTTGTGCTGTACCCTAGTGTACTATACAGTATTTATATATTTATTTAATGTAACGCTGCCAGTCAGACCGCAGTGTAATATTCATACACGTATTGTGACACTGTAAGTGGAACCACAGTGTAATATTCATGCACATAGTGTGAAACTAAGTCTAATTGCAGTGTAATATTCATACACGTATTGCGACACTGTAGGTGAAACCGCAGTGTAATATTCATAAAAAATATTGTGACACTAAGTGGCACCGCAGTGTTATATTCATACACATATTGTGACACTGTAAGTGGAACCGCAGTGTAATTGTCATGCTGGGAGGCGGGTTTTTGAAAGCCGAGGTCTGAGGCTGCGGGAGGAGGCGAAGGCGAGGGGCCTGGACGTATTATCTCTGCATCCACAAGTCTTGGTCGTTGGCTAGACCTAGTCAATGGTGCGGAGTCTAACTCACAAGGAGGTGTTTGCCAGTGACCCCTCCAAGCGGGATATGGGCTTGTGCAGCTCCCTGTAAGCAGGTCACGGTCCTTTGACTTGGTGACCAAGGCCTGCAGGGAAAAGAGAATCAACACACCCGTGGCCCAAGGGTAATGCCTGGAATAGGCATGTGGGGAGTGGGATAGAACTCCTGGCTGGAGAAAGGCACTTGAGGTGCTGGCTAGAGAGGTGTGGAGATTTATTGGTAGGCTGAGGTAAGAGCTGGATATCCCACGAAGTATATACCGGATTGCCGGCCGGAGATCATGCACTAGGGTGCAATGAGACGAAGGGTTAACCTGCACACAGGCTGTGATGGTGAAAGCACTGCAATGAGATGAAGGGTTAACTTGCAAACAGGCTGTGATGGTAAAAGCTCTGCGATGAGATGAAGGGTTAACCTGCACACAGGCTGTGATGGTGAAAGCACTGCAATGAGATGAAGGGTTAACTTGCAAACAGGCTGTGATGGTAAAAGCTCTGCGATGAGATGAAGGGTTAACTTGCACACAGGCTGTGATGGTGAAAGCACTGCGGTGAGATGAAGGGTTAACTTGCACACAGGCTGTGATGGTAAAAGCACTGCGGTGAGATGAAGGGTTAACTTGCACACAGGCTGTGATGGTAAAAGCACTGTGGTGAGATGGAGGGTTAACTTGCACACAGGCTGTTGATAGTAAAGGCACTGTGGTGAGATAGCTCAGAAGCTCTGGAAGAAACACACTGGAAGCACAGGAACCTGGAACGAGACTCCTCTAGTTACACTAGCGGCGACGATGATTGTTCAGGCAACTACCTGGAGCACAGGAGCCGGATATATACCCCTGGAAGCCTGCTGATAGGCCCACAGCATCAGCTGACCAGCTGGGCCACTCAGGGAAGGAAGTACTGACACAGGGAAAGTGTCATGGTGGTGCCCATGATGGAAACTGTGATCCCCGCTCACCGGGTCGCCTGACACCACAGCTACAGGGTGAATGCTCAGCTCCTCCCATGTCGCCGCGCCAGCTGCCCGACTGCCCGGGAAGTCAGAGGAAGCCGGCGGGACGGTAAGGGACGGCCGATCCCTGGCTGAACTCTGACAGTACACCCCCCTTTCAGGGTGGACACCGGACACCCACCAGGCTTACCTGGAAATTTGATGTGGAAGGCTCGAATTAATTGAGGTGCATGAACATCTGTGGCTCTGATCCAGGCCCTCTCCTCAGGACCATAACCCTTCCAATCAAAGAGGTATTGGAGAATGTTGGATCTGAACCGAGAATCCAGAATCTTCCCAACTTCGAATTCTGTACCTTGAGAAGTTTGTACTTGAGGTAATTTAGGAGAGGTGGTTTGGAACCGATTTAACACCAAAGGTCGCAATAGAGAAATATGAAAGGTATTAGATACCTTCAATTGAGGTGGGAGTTCCAATTTATACGCAACAGGGTTGATCACTCTGTGAATGCGGTACGGACCAATGAAGCGTGGGGCCAGCTTCACACTGGGACTTTCAGTCGGATGTTCCTAGTAGATACCCAGACTTTATCTCCAACTCTCAGCAGAGGAACCGCGACCCATCGTCTGTCAGCGAATCTTTTATAATTCCTGGATGATTGTTTCAACGAGGCATGTCCTTTCTTCCAAATGGTTGAAAAAGATTCTACAACGTCAGTAACTGCAGGGACCTCCACCGAAGGTAAATGTTGGAAATCTGGAATCCGGGGATGTTTACCAAACACAGTATAAAAAGGTGTGGAATTGGAGGAAGTGTGGTACTTGAAGTTATGTGAAAACTCGGCCCAAGGTAGTAAATCCACCCAATCATCCTGTGAAGAGGACACAAAAAGTCTTATAAAGGTCTCCAGTTCCTGATTAACCCTCTCGGTTTGCCCGTTAGTTTGTGGGTGGTAAGCTGATGAGAATTTTAATTTGGTTCCACAAGCGCTGCATAAGGCCCTCCAAAATTTGGCTACGAATTGGACTCCTCAGTCGGAAACAATCTCTCTAGGAAGACCATGTAACCTAAAAATCTCTTTAACAAAATTTTTTGCCAAATGGGGAGCAGATGGCAGGCCTACTAATGGTATAAAATGCTCCATTTTTGAAAAATGATCCACCACTACCCATATGGTGTTATGTCCTTTGGAGCGTGGAAGCTCAGAGATAAAATCCATGGATATATGGGTCCAAGGAATAGTAGGAACGGGTAACGGGCGTAGAAGACCTTCACTTTTTTTGCGAGAAACTTTATGCTGTGAGCATTTTACACATGACAAAATAAATTCTTGAACATCTTTTCTCATCGAGGGCCACCAATAAGAACGCTGAAGAAACTTGTATGTTTTGAAAATACCAGAATGCCCAGCAAATAGAGAACTATGAGCCCAGGTTAACAACTTTTTCCGTAATTCAGGAGTCACAAAAATTTTCCCCGGAGGCGGAGTTAATATTTGAGTTGAAGCGAAGACCATAGGATCCAGGATTGGGCGAGATCTTAGATGATCTTCTTCCTGTGTGTTGAGTAGAAAAGACCGGGAGAGAGCATCTGCTTTTTTGTTCAAATTACCGGGGCGAAATTGAAGCTTAATGTTAAACCTTGAGAAGAACAAGGACCAGCGGGCCTGCCTGGCGTTTAAGCGATGAGCTGTCTGAAGATAAATTAAGTTTTTATGGTCAGTAATAATGGTAACTGGAAACTTGGCCCCTTCCAGAAGATGACGCCACTCCATTAACACCAGACGCATAGCTAGGAGTTCTTGATCTCCAATCGCATAGTTTTTCTCTGCAGAGGAAAATTTACGAGAGAAGTATCCACATGGATGATTCTTCCTGTCACTGGAAATTTGGGATAATACCGCCCCTACACTCACCGAAGAGGCATCCACTTCCACAAAAAATGTTTTATCCAGTTGGGGTTGGCAAAGGATAGGGGCAGTAGAGAATGCCTCTTTCAATCTCTGGAAGGCCTGTATGGCTGAGTCCGGCCACTGGGCTGGGTTAGCGCCCTTCCGTGTGAGACTAGTAATGGGAGACACCAGAGTGGAAAAATTTGGTATGAATCGCCTATAATAGTTTGAAAATCCCAAAAAACGTTGGGTAGCTTTTAAAGATTTTGGTAATGGCCATTCAGAGATCGCTTTCAGTTTCTCTGGATCCATCTGAATGGTTTCCCCAAAATTATATGTCCTAGGAAAGGAACTGTGGTTTGTTCAAAGAGGCACTTGGATAACTTTCCATAAAGGTGGTGTTTTCGAAGGCGAGCTAGAACTTCTCGAACATGTTGGCGGTGAGTTTGGAGATCCTTAGAAAAGATTAGAATATCATCTAAATAGATGATGACAAAGCTGTAGAGAATGTCCCGAAAGATTGCACCAACATAGCCTTGGAATATAGCCGGCGCATTGCAGAGTCCAAAAGGCATCACCAGATATTCGAAATGACCATCTCTGGTATTGAAGGTCATCTTCCACTCATCCCCAGCTTTGATTCGTATCAAATTGTATGCCCCACGAAGATCTAGTTTAGTGAACACTTTAGCTCCACAGACCTTGTAGAAAAGCTCAGGAATTAAAGGTAAAGGATACCGATTTTTTACAGTAATTTGGTTGAGGCCACGGTAGTCTATACAGGGCCGGAGGCCTCCATCCTTCTTGCTCACAAAAAAGAACCCTGCCCCTGCAGGGGAGGTGGAACACCGTATGAACCCTTTGGCTAGATTTTCCTTAATGTAAGTTGCCATGGCGGCTGTTTCTGGAACTGACAAAGGATAGGTCCGGCCCCGAGGGGGAATCTTCCCCGGGAGAAGTTCTATTCCACAATCCCACGACCGATGAGGAGGGAGTTGATCAGCAGCCTGCTTGCAGAAGACATCGGCAAATTCTTGATATGCTTGTGGTAGACTGGAGACAGAAGGATCTTTTGGCTTGTCGGTCGGGGGGAACTTTGCACCTGTACTGGGGTGCACAGAGTGGGTACGTACAGGAAGTACTTGGGTTAGGCACCGATAGAAACAGTTAGGTCCCCATGATACAATTTGCATATTGGACCAATCAAAGGTAGGATTATGCTTCCTTAACCAAGGTAAACCCAGAACTAGCTCGTAAGCAGAGTTAGGAAGTATGAGGAATTCAATGGTCTCTTGGTGCAGGCAACCAACCCTGAGAGTCACGGGCTGGGATTTCAAGGATATGGATTCACCTAGCACGGTTTTTCCATCTACACCGGAGAGCAGTAATTTGTCAGGTAAAGGTACCACCGAAATACCAAGGGACTGGATTAAAGATTTGGAAATAAAATTTCCCGCAGCACCGGAATCTATAAGGGCTTTAACATCCCTTGTCCTGAACTGGTGGGACAGAGATACAGGCAATAAACTGTCAGTTAATTGGGAGTGCTTAAAAATGACCCCTAATTGAATGCTCCCGACATCAACTAGGGTCTCGCATTTCCCGCCAGCAGGGGACAATTCTTTAACATGTGCTCAGGGGCAGCGCAATAAAGACACAATTTATTTTGAAAGCACAGATTGCGTTCGGCCGTGGTTAGCCTGGTTCTGTTGATCTGCATAGGTTCCTCACCCCTGGAGGTGGGGAAATAGGATTGACTTCCTGAGGCTGGACGATCTCGAGGGCGATCACCATGACCTCTATTACCCCACCACTCCCTATGGCGTAAATTAATCCTTATGCAGAGGGAAATAGTCTCAGAAAAAGACGTAGGTAAATCCCTGGATGCTAATTCGTGTTTCATCCTTTCGGACAACCCATGGAGGAAGGCTGCTTTGAGTGCTTCTTCGTTCCATCTAAGTTCCAATGCAAGGGTCTGAAACTGCACCACGTACTGTCCCACCGAGCGAGTACCTTGGCGGACACGGAGTAAGTCGGAGGAAGCAGAAACCGATCTGCCGGTCTCATCAAAAATCCGTTTGAAGGCTGTCACAAAGTCTTCGTATCTAGAAACTAACGGATCAGCCCGTTCCCAAAGAGGGGAAACCCAGTCCAATGCAACCCCAGTCAGTAATGAAATAACCTAGGCGACCTTGGACCGGGAGATAGGGAAATTCTGGGGGAGGCACTCAAACATTGTGGAGTACCGTCAAACCTTTCAGGGGTGGCCAAGTGGAGACAAGAGGCTGCGGGAGGAGGTGAAGGCGAGGGGCCTGGACGTATGATCTCCGCATCCACAAGTCTTGGTCATTGGCTAGACCTAGTCAATGGTGCGGAGTCTAACTCACAAGGAGGTGTTTGCCAGTGACCCCTCCAAGCGGGATATGGGCTTGTGCAGCTCCCTGTAAGCAGGTCGCGGTCCTTTGACTTGGTGACCAAGGCCTGCAGGGAAAAGAGAATCAAAACACCCGTGGCCCAAGGATAATGCCTGGAATAGGCACGTGGGGAGTGGGATAGAACTCCTGGCTGGAGAAAGGCACTTGAGGTGCTGGCTAGAGAGGTGTGGAGATTTATTGGTAGGCTGAGGTAACAGCCATGAAGTATATACCGGATTGCCGGCTGGAGATCATGCACTAGGGTGCAATGAGACGAAGGGTTAACCTGCACACAGGCTGTGATGGTGAAAGCACTGCGATGAGATGAAGGGTTAACTTGCAAACAGGCTGTGATGGTAAAAACTCTGCGATGAGATGAAGGGTTAACCTGCACACAGGCTGTGATGGTGAAAGCACTGCGATGAGATGAAGGGTTAACTTGCAAACAGGCTGTGATGGTAAAAGCTGTGCGATGAGATGAAGGGTTAACTTGCACACAGGCTGTGATGGTAAAAGCACTGGAGTGAGATGAAGGGTTAACTTGCACACAGGCTGTGATGGTAAAAGCACTGCGGTGAAATGAAGGGTTAACTTGCACACAGGCTGTGATGGTAAAAGCACTGTGGTGAGATGGAGGGTTAACTTGCACACAGGCTGTTGATTAGTAAAGGCACTGTGGTGAGATGGAGGTTAAACTTGCACACAGGCTGTTGATAGTAAAGGCACTGTGGAGAGATGGAGATTAAACTTGCACACAGGCTGTTGATAGTAAAGGCACTGTGGTGAGATAGCTCAGAAGCTCTGGAAGAAAACACACTGGAAGCACGGGAACCTGGCACGAGACTCCTCTAGTTACACTAGCGGCGACAATGATTGTTCAGGCAACTACCTGGAGCACAGGAGCCGGATATATACCCCTGGAAACCTGCTGATAGGCCCACAGCGTCAGCTGACCAGCCGGGCCACTCAGGGAAGGAAGTACTGACATAGGGAAAGTGTCATGGTGGCGCCCATGATGGAAACTGCGATCCCCGCTTCATACGAAAAGTTCTTAACTTTAAAGGATTCTTCACTGAGCGGTCCTTGAGACTCGAAAGCGTTGGAAGTGTTCTGTACTTACAGGTGCATATCCTGATACCTTTTGGATAACTTTGTTTATTGAATTTGGTCTGTTGAATCTCCTATAACTGAGCCCAGGGCCAGATTATAAGGAGGGCGACAGGGGCGGTCGTCCCAGGACCCCCACACATAGGGGGCCCCCACACACTGTCCCCGGCCAGCCCCTTCCCCAAGATGAACTGGTTTTTTTTATCGGAGCCGCCTGCCGCGGCCCTTGATTAAGCTCCACCCCTCCTGGCACTTGGCTCTGCCCCCTTCTGCTGTTGGACTGCTGCCTCTAGACTTGGTAAGCAATAATGTTTATATGTATATGTGTGTCTGTCTACATGTTTAACTTTATATGTGTGTGTCATATATCTATACTATATATCTATATATATATATATATATATATATATATATGTATAATGTGTGTGTGTTTGTCCATATATATATATATATATATATATATATATATACATATATACACACATCAGGCAGGCAGCCCGATGTGTGTGTGCATATATATATATATTTGTATACATGTGTGTGTATGTATGTGTATATTTCTATGTGTGTATTAATATATATATATATATGTGTATATATAAATAAAACTTTTATTGATAGGGTGATAGGGGCCCCCACACATTTGTTGCCCAGGGACCCCCACAGACCTTAATCCGGCCCTGACTGAGCCTGGGGATGAGGAGGGAAGATTCCGGAACCTCACACCTATAAATATCCATTTCCATGCTCCTTCTATTAGGAGCTAACATGGTATGGTTTCAACTTGCACTTTGCTGGATATCATATACTTAATTACCAAACGCCTTTTTTGAACTTTATTTATCAGCTTCATTGTATATGTGACTTATTTTTAAGAATTATATAAATTTTGATCTGCACTATGTGTTCTCCCCTTTTCTCTTTCTTTTGAGAGAATATGATCTAAGGATTATTTATATTTCATACAAAATTGAAGAACTGCTCAGTGAAGAATCCTTTAAAGTTAAGAACTTTTCGTATGAAGAATACATATGGTAAAGGAGACAACACATGAAATTGAAATAAACATCTAAAGGTTTCCACTTGATTGACTCTTCATAAACATTTTTTTACTACTATATAATATTTTTTATGTATAGGTGATTATTTAGTAGCGACCTGAGAATTTCCCTATTATTTTTCTTATTTCCGTTGTATTGGGGTACAACTTGGAATTTCTCGGGCTGCACATCTAGGAGCACCGGTGTGGTTTTCTTTTCTAATATATTACTAATATTCATAAATGTATTGTGACACTGTAAGTAGAACCGCAGTGTAATATTCATACAAGTATTGTGACACTAAGTGAGACTGCAGTGTAATATTCATACACGTATTGTGACACTGTAAGTGGTAGCACAGTGTAATATTCATACACGTATTGTGACACTGTAAGTGGAACTGCAGTGTAATATTCATAAAAAAAATATTGTGACACTAAGTGGAACCGCAGTGTAATATTCATAAAAAATATTGTGACACTAAGTGGAACTGCAGTATAATATTCAGAAAAAATATTGTGACGCTTTAGGTCATTGATACTGCAATGTAGTATTTAAATTGGTACAATTTGACATGTATGCTGTACCCCACTTCATTCGTGTTTGTTGATATGGAGAACGATCAGTTAAGAGGAGAGCAGGAACCACATCCTAGAGCTGGAGCTGCTGCCAGTGCCACCAGTCATGATGATACTAGTGCGTCTACGTTATCTACTAAAGCCGATGCTCAAGGGCATATTGGGCTTAAGTCAGGGCATCTAAAATCAAAGAACCAATCTTTTACATTGGCGTAAAGAAAAAATATCAAGGGAAAGTTAGCTGCAGAAAGTCATAAAATAAGCAATATGCCTTTCACCACATGAAGTGGCAAGGAAAGGCTAAGGCCTTTATTTATGACTAAAAAATATGTGTAGGGGACGATTCTGGCAAAATACTGCAGCAGCCCAATCTTATATCTTTATCTGCCCCAACAGAAAAATACAGAAATAGTGCTAATAAATAGTGAATATAAGATCAAAGGAGCTACAGTGCCTAAATTAACAACAACAATATATAAAAAATATAAAGGTAAATATCTCCACATCGTTGGATTCTTTGTTTCCTTTTAGGAATCCTCTTCAACAATTTTTTCCATCAAGATGGGTATACATGAAAATAAAAACATACAAAACAAACCATGTGTAGTAATGTCTATATATAAAGTCCCCCATTTCCACATGCTGATATAAATAGTGGAATGGTGTCCAAAAAGAAGGGAGAACTCCTCAAATTGCATCAGAACCAACGAACCAAGATTAAGAAAACAGCCCGGTAGATATTTTCATTAAAAAAAGAACATATCAGATGGAGTCACGATAGAGGTCTCAATCATTGTAGGCAACTCTTGGTTGTGTTGTCTCATCTGAATAACCAGTGGTTCTTTTGGGAAAGTTTAGTTTTTTCTCAGCAGATGCACTTGCTGGAGAAACTGAAGGAGAAGCCAACGCTGCATCACATGAGCTGACAATTTACTTACCAACAGCTATTTGCATCTCTTCAGAACTGTGTCTGTTGGGAAGAAACCTTAAACCTAGGATCCAGCATAGTCGCCAAAATGTATTGATTTGGTTGTAAGATCCTGACAACCCTTGCATCCTGGCAAAGCAAATACTGTAAATGACAAGTCTGATATACTTAGCGGAATCGCTTCGTTTCACCTCCTTTCTCAAACTGCTTTTCCAACGGTCTAATTAGGAGAATTTAATATTCATACATGTAAACATGTACAGGAGGTCTGCACCTGATAAACACTGTACGTTACTCATAACTCATGAGGTGAAATAATGCCAACAAATATAATAGAAACAAAATCCCTTTTATTTGAGTCACAATGCTCAGGGAATATAGATTATGCACATGCTTGAATTAATCTAATTGATCTGCTTGTGTGGTTTAATGAAATAGGATGGGGACACAGGGGAGGGGAAGTTTTTTGTGGAAAGGTGATAAGAGTAAAGTCATAATATTAAAATAAATGGCTACTGCAAAATTTGCAAAGTCCAACTGAAATATGAGGTGCCTGGATGGAGATCGGTGGGTTGTGAGGCATCCCTCACCCCCACCGCAGAGCGTCACTGTGGTATCTCAATTAAAAAGTCCGTAGCCTGACCGGCATGTACAGTCTCTGGTGAGGCCTCACCTGTCCAATGACTTCTGTCTTCTTGCTTCTCCACGATCGTCCAGGCCATATTCCGGTGTACGTGCTTCAGTGGCACACCGGTGTGTTCCCCGCAGTGTCTTCTGGGGCAGCATCCATCGGCCATTACAGTGCTGTCGAGACTCCCTAAGGAAGGCCAGAAGGCTGACACGTGTTGGAGAAAGTGGTTTTAAGTAACTAACATACCAGGACAAGACACTCTGATAGCTCCAAGTCTCCTTCCTACCCAGTGAAGTTGAGCGCGCAGACACCCAGGAGCTCTGGCCCTGATTCAGACCCGGACGCAAGTGGCTGTTCGCTCGTCCGCCGTACGAGCGAAAAAAATGTTAATTCAAGCGCTTGCTCGTATGTTCGCTCGCAGCTAATCTTCCGCCCCATAGTCTCCCAACCCCTCCTCTAGCTAGCGAACGTTCGAAATAGCGACCGTCCATCTCCTCTTTGGTTGCAGGGAACGCTCGCACAAGTCAATTCCGGAAGTGGGCCTGTCAGTTTTCGATTGCCTGCTATTTCATTCAGCAAACATACTTGAATCGATTAATAGCAATCACTATATTAATTAGCTTAATTGTTAATAACATGTTTGCAATCCGTTTTTTTTTTCAATGTCAATAAACTTTATTATTGTTCGTGTGTGTCATTGCTTCCGCAGAATACGTACGGTTGGACCAAGGGGATGGTTTTTCAAATGTAAAAGTTTGTTTGAATGCTACTATTGCTCTGCGTTTTTTTTATAGGCCGATTTTTAATCTTTTTTATTAATATTTAAATTAGCTTACGCATGTCACTGCATCAAGCCTATCATAACTCACATTATATTTGTGAGTGTGTAGGTCACATGACTCATACATTAACCAATAGAATGGTTTCTGTTAATTTCCAAAGTACATTATCCAATCAAATTTTTTCTAGGACCTTTATTAAAACTGTTTTGTGTAAAAAATATCATTGCCATCATGAGAGCCGCCGCTTTTTGTCGCCGTGAACTCCTGGTCCTCACTGATGTGATGGGCCGGAGAATCACGGAGCATCCGCCCCCATCACTAACCTCCGCAAGCGGCTTGCCTACGCGGAGGTGCGGCGCCACCTGCGTTCGATCGGCTACCGCAGAAATATCGGCCAACTTGAAAGAAGGTGGCCCATTCTCAGGCGCAGATCCCCACGCCTGTTGGCCAATTTGCATCAGCAAATACATGAAAGTAAGTTTATTTTTTTATGTGATTTAAAATGTAAGCATACCTGCGTGTGCATGTTTACCGTATAGCCCTGTTTCTTTCTTTTGGACATACCTGCGTGTGGATGTTTACCGTATAGCCCTGTTTCTTTCTTTTGGACATACCTGCATGTGCATGTTTACCATATAGCCCTGTTTCTTTCTTTTGGACATACCTGTGTGTGCATGTTTACCATATAGCCCTGTTTGTTTGTTTTTTTTGGTGTGTAAATTTTGGATTCAAACAATTAAATATGTAATAATATTATTTTTTCTACATCATTTAGGGGCTGAGCGCAGACTACAACGTCTCCAACGTCACCGACGTCGGGCTCGTCCCCTATCCCCCACTCCCACCCAAACCTCCTCTGCCCACTCTTCCCCAAATTCCCCCTCCACCCCAGACCTTGCCGCCCTTCAGTCCCCTCCCTCTCCTCACCTTAACATCCCTCCAACTTCCCGCTCCACTCCCTCCTTCCCTGAGCCACTGGCCCACCTCTGATGAGGAGGAATTCGGGGCTCCAGGCCCAGTCAGCAATGTGCCCGGTATGTTTACATTTTAAACTATGGTTTTTTGTAATGTTTGTTTTATTTTGGTTGATGTTGTCCTTTTGCCTGTGCAGTTCAAAATAGTAAAGTAGTTACATTGTTTTTTAAATATCTCTTTGTGAAACAATGTCTAGGATGTTTTCCCCTTACACATATGACACATGTAAAAACACTCATACTTGTGTCTTTCTTGTTTACGGTACCAACAAATGTTGTATTTTTGCGTAGTTGAAACTCTCTTTTATATTATTTTTGCTAAATATTTTTTGTCTTTGTTTTTCAACAATCTTTTTCGTTTGGCATTTCTAATCTTTTGTAGTTGTTTTTTTTCACCTTTTTTGTATAGTATGATTTTTTTGTTGTTTTTTCACATATAAATTAAGGTGTCATTTTAGTAATCCGCACATTTTTTTTACCCACAGAGGACCAGAGGCATTACGAAGACATTTATGCAGGCTTGCAGAATTTGAGGGGCCATGTAGTTGCCATGCTAGTGGCATTGGATCACATTTTGGCACGCCTGCGCCACAAATTTTTTTTATTTTACTTTAAAAAATGTGGAGGGTTGGCCATTACTTTAAAAAATGTGGACCAATCGGCCGGCTAGCAGCGCACTCCAGGTCTTCGTGACCCGGAGTGCGCTGTTCCCATAGCAGGGTTTCACGGGCTACGCCCGTGTCAAACCCTGCTAGCTACCTGGGTTGGATTGCCGGGTCACTCGACCCGGCGATCCAACCCTCTGCCCTTTTACACCAGGGAGCTGCCCGGGTTAACCCTTCAAAAAACCCGGGTTTTAGCTCCGGTGTAAAAGGGGTATTAGTGAAACTGGTGATACACAGCCTGCCTCTGAATTTCTTAGATACTTCTGCTGCTGTTGGTGTCGCTGATGGCAATACACCCACCCAGTGGGCTGTTACAGTCATGTAATCTTGCATTTGCTCCGTTCCACTTGTCCACATATCTGTGGTTAAGTGGACAGTGTGTACAACAGCATTTTGGAGAAAACTAATTAAGTTTTTTTTAACATCCCTGTACAGGCTGGGAATTGCTTTTCTAGTGAAGTAGAATCTAGATGGGGGGACACAGGACCTCAATTAACTGTCTAAACCCACTGCAAGATATTGCACGTACATCTAATACCAGCATAGATGTTATGGCGTCAATGATCCGCTGTGCAACTGGGTGACTGCTGTCATACTTGCTCCCCCTTGCAAAAGACTGTTTAACAGTCAATTGTTTTTTTAAACTACTACTAGTAGTCTTCCTGGTCCCCTCCTGGGATGAAGATCCACTCCCAGCAGCAGCAACAGCAGGCGTAGTGCTAGAGGATTCTTCTGGGGCAAGGACTGATGTGAATGATTTAAATATTTTTTGTATTTTTTGTAAATGCCTCCCATCCTCACATCCCCTCCTCCCTCATAAATTTGCTCTGGAATAAAAAAAAATATTAAATTTACTATGAATCAACCCCTCCTTTCCCTGCCTTCAACTACATAGATACTCTAACCCCCTCAGCCTTCTTGAATAATAAAGACATTTGTTTCCTGATCTGCCATGTTGAAAGTTGAACTTCCACAGCTGCTGCAATCTTTGACATGCAGTTGCTGAATGCCGAAAATATCCAGAAATATTTATGGCCACACAGTATCTCATGCATGCCACTTTAATTTAAAAAAATATATATTCTGATCCGCCAAGTTGATTTTGTGGGCAAAATATGGGTCATATTGTTCACCTATGCTCTCCCCTCCTCCCTCATAAATTTGCTTTGCAATAAAAAAATGAAATTAAATTTACTATAAATCAACCCTTCCTTTCACTACTGCACATACTCCATCTCCCTCAGGCCTCTTGATTAATGAAAACATATGTTTCTTTATGTGCCATGTTGGAAGTTGAACTGCCATGTGTTTGTGCCGCCAACTGCTCCCGCTTAGCTTAGTCAGCCAGCTAGCTTGGTGCAAATTTTGGGCCTAAACTGGATGAAAACAATATTATGAGCTGTGAGGTGGTAAAAATTGACTGGAAGTGAGTGGAAATTGTTATTGAGGTTAATAATACTGTAGGAACAAAAAAAAAGCCCAAGTTATGTAATTTGAACAGTTTCTATAAATTAAAAAAAAAAATACAAACACAAAACCAAAACACGCAAGGGCAGTTTTGGCAAAACCAAATCCAGATCCAAAACATGAAGGAGATACAGATCCAAAACCAAAACACGGGGGGTCGGCGCACATCCCTAGTTCTAGAGTATGATAGCCATACTTGCCTACTTTTGAAAAAGTATTTCAGGGAGATTGTGAAAGCAACACCTATGAGAGCGGCTGTATAGTGGGCGTGTACTGCTACATCTGAGAGGCGTGTCATAAACCTGACTTACATCCTAATGTAACCAAGCCCCAAAGCAGTTAGTAAAATCTACTTGTTGATGAGAACACACTGATACTTCTCAGGGCTTGCTCATGTGTTTTGTATTAGCCAGAAGTGGTTCCAAAGAAGTGGCCAAGAGAAACCTTATATGTGTGGCCATAGGGATCATTGGTGCAGATGTATGAAGCTCTGGAACGTGATAAAGTGCAGAGTGATAACCGTCCAGCCACTCAGCTCCCTACTGTCATGTTAAAGGCTGTGTTTGAAAAATGTCAGTTGGGAGCTGATTGGCTGGTCGTTTATCACTCTCCACTTTATCACTTCACAGACCTTCATACATCTTCCCCATTGTGCCTTATAACCAATGCAAGATAATAGCACTGATTATACCATTTGAATGTATAGGATGGGTACGGGATGCCGGTGCTCTGGATCCCGGCAGTCAGAATCCTTTTGCCGGCATCCCGACAGGGTTAGAATACTGATACTTATCTAGCAGTTTTCTAACCCTCCCCCTCTCCCTACCCTAACCCTAGCTCTCCCTCCCCAGTGCCTGACCCTAACATCCCCCCAGTGCCTAAACCTGACCTCTTCCTCCCCCTTAGTGCCTAACCCTCCTCCTTGTACCTAACCCCTAACCCTAACGCTAACCCTCTCCCCAACCCCGCCACTTACCTTGGGATTCCGGCGGTCGGGATGCTGTCCCCAGGATTCTGATAAGTGTCGGGATTCCAGCGCCAGAATTTCAGCGGTCGGGATATTGACCGCATCCCGAATGTATATATCTCTGATTTCTTTGTTTCCCAAGTATATAACAGCTACATAATGGGGGTAAGGTGACGAGGGGTGACACCAAGGTGCAGACTTCCCTTCAGTGACAGGAGCCGAGTGCTGCACTGTAGCATTAAGTGCAGCACTCGGCTCCTGACATTGTAAAGTACCCGGGACTGCAATAAGGCACCTCCTGCACCCCCCCTCCAGTAGCAAGAACGGGACCACCGGGATTCGGGCCGCGAGGCCACGCCCCGTCCCGCGAGGTCATGCCCACGACGCCACGCACACAGCGTCCCTCCCCGCACCAGATGACACCGCGGGGAGGGACGCCACTGATCTGATTGCTTATTATTATTATTATTATGGGCAACAGCTCCACTTTAGATGTTTTAGTAAATATACCCTTAGTTCATACTTGCCAACCATGGGCCGTATTCAATTTGAGGCGTTAAGTCCGGATTCGCGGTAATTTACAGCCGATGACGTCATTATCGCCTGTTTTAGTTTTACCCTGTATTCCATTTGAAAGACTTTCCGCCTAGGCGGAAAGTCAATGCAATGTAATAGGCGGTAAAGTATCGCCTATGAATGTCAGGCGTTAAAAAGTGCAGAATTGGGGTTTTGGGGTGCAATGTTTTGGGGAACCCCCGTGCAGCCTTCAGACAGTCCCCCTAAGGTAATCTGTGTCAATTTTTTTTTTTAAATGAAGGACACCCCAAAAATTGACTTTGAAAAACAAAGCGAAAAAAAAAAAGTTGGGGTACAAACTTAAAAAATATCGAACTTGACTCTGGGGGGGGTCCCCAAGTATGCCCCAAGTGTATTTTTGATTGCAGATGTTTGCGGCAGGGGGATTTTTTACTTTAGCACATTGTAAATATGCTGAACCCCATTTTCAAGTACCCCAAATTTGATGGGCATAGTTGTTTTGCCCGAAAAAAACTTCTAAATGCTCTTCTGCATCACCTAATTCAAAGCCGCATTTATGCACCTGCCGCTGCTATTAGAAACCCCGACTTCCTTCAGGAGTTAAAAATGGGGGTACCCTTTGTCCTCCCCTTTTTCTATGCACCTTTAGAGGGGTCCCTAGAATATTTCCCGAAAATTCCTGTTTTGTTTAACCTGTAAAAAAACGGGTCAAAAATTTTAAATAAAATTACATAAGGTCCCCCACAAAAGCCAAACTAGCCCCAGGCTTGCCAGCCAGTGGTGGTTTCTAAAAATATGGGGAACAAAAAGTGTAGGGTTCCACCGTATTTTAGAAACCAACCCAAGGCTGCAGGGACCAGTTCTGGTTTTAAATATAGGGGTAAAAAAAACAGAGGGGATCCCCCTATATTTAAGACCAGCACCAGACCCAACCGACCGGGGTGTAATGCCACAGCCCGGAGACCCAATCACCGGGGCTCCAGGTCCAAAGCATTAGCACCCCAAATCGCCCACGTGGGAACTGTCAGTAGCCAAAGCCAATCAGCGGCTGCTCTACAGTCAGTGCGGCCACTGATTGGCTCTCGCGACTGCCAGCTCCATATATGTTGCGGCAGCTGGCATTCGAGAGCTATGAGTATGTGTGGCAACACACATACTGATAGCTGGTGCGTGGGTCGTGTATACTAATTTTTTTGCTTTGCAAAGTACCTGGATTACTGCGGAGACCAGCGCCAGGATATAGGTGAGTATGATTTTTTCTTTGCAGAGCCATGTTTTAAGGATATTCTATTGGAGAAGGGGACAGATACTTCTGGTATAGGTAAGTATGTGTGAATGGGTAGGTGTGTGTAATAAAGTTATACTGTCATGGTGTGTGTGTTTTGTCTTTTTTTAACTATTTATTTTACAGTGAAGTTACAGGTGCCGCATGTCTGCTGGCACTTGTTGTTCCACAAGTGCAAAATGGCAGGCATGATGGCACTTGTAGTTCCACTGTAAAACACAATAGTTTTACATTATTTGGCCCTCCCATTACCTCAATGCCCACCAAGCAAGGGGTATGGGGAAGAGCCCCTGGCTTCAGCGTAAGCCTGTGGTGCTCGGGAGGGGGGGGGGGACCCTTCTTTGGGGGGTCCCCAACTGCCCCGAGATCACCGGTTTGCGCTGACCGATTTGGGGTGCTAATGCTTTGGACTTGGAGCCCCGGTGATTGGGTCTCCGGGCTGTGGCATTACACCCCGGTCGGTTGGGTCTGGTGCTGGTCTTAAACATAGGGGGATCCCCATGTTTTTTTTTACCCTTATATTTAAAACCAGAACTGGTCCCTGCAGCCTTGGTTGGTTTCTAAAATACGGTGGAACCCTACACTTTTTGTTCCCCATATTTTTAGAAACCACCACTGGCTGGCAAGCCTGGGGCTGGTTTGGCTTTTGGGGGGGGACCTTATGTTTTTTTTTTTTTACATTTTTACTTTTTTTTTTTACAGGTACAACAGAATGGGAATTTTCAGGAAATATTCCAGGGAACCCCCTACACATGTGTAGACATTGGGGATCACTATGGGTACCCCCATTTTTAACTCCTGAAAGAAGTCGGGGTTTCATATAGCCGTGGCAGGTGCATTTAAAAAAAATGCGTTTTGGAACTTAAAAATATGCTAGTACCCATTCTCATGTACCCCAAATTTGATGGGACCATTTTTAAAAATGAAAAAAAAATGCTAAGTGCTCTTTTGAATCACTTCTTCAAATTTGGGAAAAAAAAACACCTGCCGCGGCTATTTAAAAACCTGTCTTTCTTTTGCAGCCAAAAACGGGGGTACCCATAGTGATCCCCCATGTCTGGACATCTTTAGGGGGGTCCTAGGATTATTTCCCCAAAATACCCGTTTTTTTAACGCCGATCCAAGTATCACGGGTCCCGTTTTTGCCTACTTTCAAATTGAATACGGGGATACACGGGCACAAGCGTTAAGTCCGGGCCATCTTAAATTATCGTGGCTCGGCTCAAATTGAATGCGGGCCTATATTTTTTTCCTCCCTGTGAGAAGTCCGAGGAGGAGTAGCAGCTGGGTGGCAATGGGGGGCGGGACATGACAGTCTGTGTCATTATACCTCGCCCTGTCTCAGTAAATTGCAGCGGCTCGCGCACATTTAAATAGGGGGCGGAGCCAAATTATGTGATTCTTGCATTATCACGTCATTAAGCCCCGTCCCCTACAGGAGGAATCCACGATCTCCATGGAATTTCTTCCCATTCTGCCCATCTCAATAGGAATTGAACAGGAATGCGGGAGAAATACCTACTCTACTGGTGGTGCAGGGGGTTATCCAAAAAATCATGAGCCTCCTGCAAATTCAGGGAGATTAGGCATGTATGCCATACTTGCCTACTTTTGAAAAGTAGTTTGAGGGAGATCATTTACGGAAGTAGCAAGTGACACGCGCGGCATTGGAGGGCATGGCCAGCACCGCCCAAAAGGCATGTCTAGATCCATCTATTGCCGTATCTATTACCACACGCACACACACAGTAACAGGACCCCCCCCACACACACACAATAATAGGACACACACACACACACAGACTCACATTAATGGACTCCCCCGCTGACACACACACACATTAATAGTCCCCCACACCCCACACACAGTAATAGGACCCCCCCCATACACACACAATAATAGGACACACACACATTAGAACCCCCCACAGACTCACATTAATGGACTCCCCCACTGACACACACACACACACACATTAATAGTCCTCCACACCCCACACACAGTAATAGGACACACACACACACAAACACACACACACACACACACACACACACACACACACACACACACACACACACACACACACACACACACACACACACACACACTAGAACCCCCCACAGACTCACATTAATGGACTCCCCCACTGACACACACACACACATTAATAGTCCCCCACACACACACAGTAATAGGACCCACAGGGAAAAGATAGGAGAGGCCAGGAGATGCTGGAGATGAAATAAGAGGAAGCTACAAGCAAGAATGATAAACAGAAATTTGACAGGCTCAAACAGCGCCCCCTGACCTGTGGTGCCCTGTGCGATGACACCGGCCGCACTACCCTAACTACGGCCCTGATACTGGTAATAATTAGATATCCCTAATAGCAGCGCTGAACTAACAGCACTATGGGATAAACTGATCTGAATTTCTGTTACTGTGAGAACACATCAGGGATATTATATATTTTCCCTGCATAATGGATCCCTACTAAGGCCTTGGCCACTTCCTAGCTGTCACTGTTACATCACATGATGCATCACAGTGGGGCTGGAACTCAGGCTGATATCACAGACTTCAGCATTTGGAGTCTTTTGATAGGTAGTTTTCAGGAGAGATAGTTGCAAAATGGCTGTGTGGTGTTACAGAATAGTATTTCTACTAATACTGCTCCAATCAGGACATGGGATGCCCATACCGACAACCAAAGGTAAATTATACCTGTTATTTTCATTATTTTTATCAAGTGGAAATAAATATTTTTTTTCTGGCCAAGTAGAGACATAGGGGGAAATTATTCAAAGTGCGTTTTTACAAAAATGCTCGTTCTTTGGTAATTTTACTGCGATTTTGAAAATATTAGATTACTGAAAAGTAAAACCAGACAGAGGGGCCTATTCATTAAACATAAAAATTCTCTGGAGATAATTAGCTTTAGAACTCTCATGGAGTTCTAGCTAATTATAGATGGAATTCATCATTCCACCTCTCCATAAGTATCTATTCCGAAAAGCTGTCATTTTTGCGATGACAGCTTTTCGGGAAATAGATACTTTTCCCTGCCTACACTACCTTATCGCATCTGGAAACAGTGCTGCGCATGCGCTGTTACATCTGTAAAATCAGCGCATGCGCAGCACTGCCTACAGACAGATGCGTTAAGTTTCGTACACCCCCTCGACCCCCCCGACTTACCTGTCCGCGCAGCAGCCTCCGGCTCCGTCCTGCTGGTCTGTCATGTGGTTCCCCAGCAGACCACATGACAGATTAGAAAAAAAAAAAAAACCTTTTATTTTTTTGTCTAAACTTTCTTGTGCTCTGCTGGGGAGCACACATGTCCGACCAGCCTCCGGAGCCTGAGGACGGAGCAGAGCGCCGGAGGGACTCGTCGGGGGACCTGCACACGCGGATACAGGTAAGTTTCACCTGCTATTCGCCACCTCACAGTGGCGAATAGTAACTGCATCAAATTCCGAAAATTTATAATTTTCGGAATTTGATGAATACCACAATTTCCACATCCCCATACTAATGTATGGGGAGTGTGGAAATTAACGCAGGGGAACTTAGCAAGGAGATATCTGTGATATCTCCTGTGCTAAGTGGCTACATGAATACCAAAATAACTTTATTTAAGGAAAATGTCCTTAAAAACTTTATTTTAGTGTTGATGAATAGGCCCCAGAGTATGTTATAATTGCACATGTTTTGAAAACGCATCCTAACTTATTCACATAACTGCAATATAAAACGTGTGAGTAATGAATGTGTGCTTTTACAAACCACTAAAAGGCGGCAGGTTTTTTGTTCTTTAAACTGCTTGCCTTGCCTCGGCAAGAGCCCAAATCACCATACAGAAATCTCTGATTTATCCAGTGCTAACATTTGATAAATAGAGAAAGTTGAGTGATGTCATTAATTAGGCACCAGTGACAGCAGGACGGCCGGGTACATCCATTGTGCTCTTCAGCACTTACATAGCTGGCAGCATTTCCTGGGACACATTGCTGCTCAGCCACTGCATCTAAGCATGTCCTGTGCGGTACTGTCTCTGCGGAACTTGGACCTGAAGATAATGTAGATTTTTGTATATTAAATATTACTCTTACGTATTGACTTCCAAAGCCCATATTTTAAGAATAGATAATATTATTTACAAAGAAATCAATGAATATTAGTTATATAACAACATTTCCAGGACAAATTATTCCTGGGGATACAGCTTTTAGACCTGGGCCCTGGTAATTAGGGACAATTGGAAACTAAGCACTTGGGGCCTGATTCAGCTTGGATCACAGTTTCTTATATGCATGCAATTGGTCGATTGTTTTGTACTGCGCATGCGTATGCCTCGCTGTGCGCAAACTCGCCATTGCTAACGCATGGACACCAAGGACCCACGCAGTGCATTAGCAAATTGATTGACAGAGAGCATTTGGGGGTGGTGACGGGGGGGGGAGGGTGATTGCATGGGCGTACATAAATTAGCCTGAGCTTGACGTGACCTGGAAAGTTAGAAATTTGTGAGTAAGGTCTGACCTGCCGCAATGCAGAGTGTGGGTTCGATATCCATTGATGTGTCCGATGTTTGGGCGTTGTTATGAATATGAGCATATTTGCATATATTTGCCTAAGACCTGCCTACAGAATTGCACACAAGTTAGCAACTGCGATCCAAGCTGAATCAGGCCCTTGGGCTGGTCATGTTTAGTACAGGGGCAGGTAGTAGCTTATGCTGCTGGCCTCCTATATCAGGATAGCCGGATCAGGCTTTCTAGCTCAGGGATCTGGGTACAGAAATGATATAGCTGCCCCATACTGTCTTATATTACTTATTACCTACATTACCAGCCCTGCTCATGTTACAGGAGCAGCTCTACTGGTTGTATTATTGTTTCAAATTGGGAGTTTATATGTGTGACACGGCTGCATGTGATACCAAGTTTATTCACCTAACTTGTTCCTTTCTTGCATAGATGACCAGATGCCAGATGGATGGCTGATGGCTGCACTGGTCATGATGGCTGTAGGCGCTGTGGGAATAATAGGCCTGTACATTTACATCTGGTAAGTTACTGACTCCTACTGATCGTGTTATAGTTCACTTACCTAGATAAAAGGGTAATATTACTGTATTATTATTACCATAACCAATGAGATGGGTGACTGGTAGGTGCGTATGTCACTTATCTTCACCAGGGGCAGATTTAGCATTAGGTGCACCCTTGTCTCTGTATATACAGTGTTACCAACACTATCCCTGTATTTTCAGTGTTACCACCAGTAATGGATTTTTTAACCCATACTTGCCTACTTTTGAAAAAGCATTTCAGGGAGATTGTAAAAGCAGCACCTATGAGCACGGCAGTAAAGTGGGCGTGTACTGCTACATCTAAATGTAAACGAGCCCCAAAGCAGTAAGATCTACTTGTGGATGAAAACACACCGATACTTTTTATAAAAAATGCATGTAGCCATAGGGATCGTTGTGCCTTATAACAAATGCAGGGAAGTTATACTAATGATCCCATTTGAATGTATATATCTCTTGTTTTTTCTAAATATTAAGGTCCACACACACAATGCGATTTTTTTACACGATTTGGCTGTTTTTGGTCGCTTGGAATGACCAACCGCGTAAAAAGTGCCATGTGTGTGGATGATTATGATGGTCACTATGGTCAAGACCATCGCGACCATCGGGCTTGCGATGAGACCCTTGTGGTAAGGTCTCGTTGCCGCAAGCCCTGGAGTGCTTTTGGCTCTATCATACTTTGGCAAGTATGTTTTAACCCCCCCTCCCCCCAGTAAAATCCACCACTTGCAGGGACTGTTTAGCACTGGCAGTAACTTCACATTAGAAAAGCTCCATGCTAATCACAGTCAAACAGGCAGTGTCAGGGGGAGGTGCTTTCTTCCTTTGTAACTGCCAGTCCTGACTGTAATTAGCAGACAGAGGGGCCTATTCATCAACACTAAAATAACGTTTTTAAGTCCATTTTCCTTAATTAACATTATTTTAGTATTCATGAACACACTTAGCACAGGAGATAACTGATATCTCCGTGATAAGGGCTCTATTTATTAACATTATTTTTACTAAAATAAAGTGAAAAAGGGTGTTTTCACACCCTTTTCACATTATTTTAATATCACCTGTAGTTATTACAGGGCAATTGGAGTAGAATTCGTAAAATTCTACTCCAACCCCTAAGTACCACTTATTTTTAGTAAGCAGATCGCATTTCCCATAATTGTAATTGGAAATGTGATCCGACCAAGGTGGCGTTATCCAGGGTCTCCCCCGGTTACCGGACTCCTACTCTGTTCTAAAAGGCAGAGTAGAGCCCGGAGTCAGTCCCAGTGATCAGCTGTGTGGTCTAAACAGACAGCAAGCTGATATCTGCTAAAAAAAAAAAAAAAGTAAAAAAAAAAATTTACTTACCTGACTCCAGGGACCCGGTGGTCGGGGCTACGGTGATGACTCCCCTCCGGTCAGCTGGTCTCCCATGGTGCTCTGCGGCCCGGTCATCAGGTGATCGGGTCTCAGTGCAGTATGGGATATCAGCTGACCGGAGGCATGGAAGTCATCACCGGAGCACCGATGACTCCAGGTAAGTGCTATTAAGGGAGGGGAGGTCACGGGGGTAGACTGCGATTGCAGGGGGCGGGGCTTAATTACGGGGGTGGGGCTTAGCGCCGGGGGGGTAGCAGCGGCGGCCGGTCGGCGCATGCGCTGGCACTTTGTCACTGTATTTTTTGTGAAAATACCGTGACTAGTGTGCGGAGGGGATTTGCAGGGACAGAGCTTTATCGCAAGCTCTGTCCCTGCAAGGGATTTGTAGTAAATCCCTGTGATATTGCCTGAATGCGCACAATGCGAATTCAGTCGATAATATCACACTACAATCTGCATTACAAATGTAGATTGTAGTAAATAGAGCCCTAAGTCCCCCTGCGTTAATTTACACACTCCCCATACATTAGTACATTAGTATGGGGATATGGAAATTATGGTGTTCATCAAATTCCGAAAATTATGTATTTTCGGAATTTGATTGAGTTACTATTCACCACTGTGAGGTGGCGAATAGCAGGTGACACTTACCTGTGGTCAGCGTGTATAGGTCCCCCGGTGTCTTCCTCCAGCACTCTGGTCCGTAATCTGCCTCCGGAGGCTGGTCTGACAAGTGTTCTCCCAGCAGAACACAATAAAGTTTAGAAAAAAAACAAAACTTTTTTTTAAACTACTGTGGTCAGCTGGAAGAACACGTGTCAGACCAGCCACCGAAGCCGGAGGCGCTGCAGCGGGCAGATAAGTGTGGGGACGGGGGGAGGTGAGCGGAGGGGGTTGGGGGGGGACACAAAATTACCGCAGCTGTAGGTAGTGCTGCGCATGCGCTGGTTTTACGAATGTAACAGCGCATGAGCAGCACTGATTACAGCTGTGGTAAGTTAGTGTAGATAGTAATCCCTATCTATTTACTGAAAACCTGTCATCGCAAAAATTACAGTTTTTCAGAATAGATAGTTATGGGGAGGAGGAATGATGAATTCCTCGGGTATATTAGGTAGAACTCCATGTGAGTTCTAAACCTAATTACCTCCAGAGAAAGTTTAGGTATGATGAATAGGCCCCAGAGCAGTGGCGTAACTATAGAGGGTGCAGGGGGAGCGGTTGCTATGGGGCCCGGCAGCTTAGGGGGCCTGCCGGCCCAGCAAACAACCCCCTGCACCCAGAGCGGTATTAATGGGGCGAGTGGGCAAAATGCTGGTCCCTGCTGCAGTGTTGCCCAGGCCCGGCGACAGGGAGGTACACCTATGCCGGGCCCCGTGAATCTGAGGGGCCCCGAGGGCTCAGGGGCACGAACAGCAGCTGCGGGTCGCGGCTGATATTAAATTATTAAAATTACCACCCCGCCGGCTTCCAGTCTGGCACGTAAGTATGTGTTCACCACCGGACCTCCTCAGTCCCCATCCTAAGTGGCCGCGGCGCTGCGCATAGTGCGTCATGATGTCACTGCGCATGACATGGCTGCGCCGGCCCTCCTGTGTTCCTGGCCTGCCACTGCAACATCCATCCATCGAGGAGCGGGGAGGCAAGAAATCGGAAACGAATGCCGCCGGTCACACAGACTGCCCAGCGCCAATGTGCTCCTCACCTCCAGTCTTCCACTGTCTGTCCACCGGATAATTGTAGGGGTAAGTGCCCAGGGAGAGGGGTTAGCTGCTTAGTTATGAGGCCGCGGGTGAGAGGGAAGGGGTTGTTTGCCCGGGGTTAGCTGCTGTGGAAGGGTAGTTTGCATAGGCCCGGGGTACCCTGTTAGTGATGTGGCCCTGGAGGTTGGTTGCCTGGGGGGTAGGTTAACTGTTCAGCAATGCGGGCGTGGTAGTGTGGGGGTGTCTGGGTCATACACTTTCATCCTGGCTCCTAAATTTTAAGTAAAATTTGTCAAGCTTTGAAATATATATATACTGTATATGTATGTGAATATGTATTTATGTGTATATATATATATATATATATATATATATGTATGTGTGTATATATATGTATATATGTGTATTAGGGGTGAGCGGGTTCGGATTTCTGAAATCCGAACCCCCCCGAGCCCCCCCGATCCGAGTCCGATCCGAGTCAGGCTCGACTTTTCCCGCCTGACTCGGATCTGAAATCGAGGCAAAACGTCATCATCCCGCCTTCCGAGTCTTGTGGGTTTTGGATCCTATATAAGGTACCCGCGTCCGCGCCATTTTCTCACTCGGCTGTGGACAGTGAAGAGGGAAGGTGGGAGTTAGGGCTGTGTAGTGTAGTGTAGTGTAGTGCTGCTGTTGTCCACTACTTCAAAGTCCATAGGGGCTGGCTGTGTTGTGCTGTGCTGCTGTTGTTAATAGGGGCTGTGTCCACTACTTCAAAGTCCATAGGGGCTGGCTGGACTGTGTTGTGCAGTCAGTTCTCCATAGGGGCTGTGTCCACTCCAAAGTCCTGTGCAGTGTCCCAGTCCTAAAGGGGTGCTGTAGTGTTGTCCAGGGGGTGCTCTGTCCATCAGGGGTGCTACCCCCAAGTGCTAAAAAAAAAATATATGTTCTGTGTTTGTGAATTGTGTGCGCAGTAGCCGCACGTGCATCAACAAAGTAGTGCCAAGCGTGCGCCTGTGTCATAAGTAAAGGGCCGGCTGGCTTGACCGTTAAAGGGTGCTGTAACCCCCAAAGTACACTCCAGTCCAAACAAACAAAAAAATAATTTTCTGTGTTTGTGAATTGTGTGCGCAGTAGCCGCACGTGCATCAACAAAGTAGTGCCAAGCGTGCGCCTGTGTCATAAGTAAAGGGCCGGCTGGCTTGACCGTTAAAGGGTGCTGTAACCCCCAAAGTACACTCCAGTCCAAACCAAAAAAAAATTATTTTCTGTGTTTGTGAATTGTGTGCGCAGTAGCCGCACGTGCATCAACAAAGTAGTGCCAAGCGTGCGCCTGTGTCATAAGTAAAGGGCCGGCTGGCTTGACCGTTAAAGGGTGCTGTAACCCCCGAAAGTACACTCCAGTCCAAACCAAAAAAAAAATTATTTTCTGTGTTTGTGAATTGTGTGCGCAGTAGCCGCACGTGCATCAACAAAGTAGTGCCAAGCGTGCGCCTGTGTCATAAGTAAAGGGCCGGCTGGCTTGACCGTTAAAGGGTGCTGTAACCCCCAAAGTACACTCCAGTCCAAACCTAAAAAAAAATTATTTTCTGTGTTTGTGAATTGTGTGCGCAGTAGCCGCACGTGCATCAACAAAGTAGTGCCAAGCGTGCGCCTGTGTCATAAGTAAAGGGCCGGCTGGCTTGACCGTTAAAGGGTGCTGTAACCCCCGAAAGTACACTCCAGTCCAAACAAAAAAAAAAAATATTTTCTGTGTTTGTGAATTGTGTGCGCAGTAGCCGCACGTGCATCAACAAAGTAGTGCCAAGCGTGCGCCTGTGTCATAAGTAAAGGGCCGGCTGGCTTGACCGTTAAAGGGTGCTGTAACCCCCAAAGTACACTCCAGTCCAAACCAAAAAAAAAATTATTTTCTGTGTTTGTGAATTGTGTGCGCAGTAGCCGCACGTGCATCAACAAAGTAGTGCCAAGCGTGCGCCTGTGACATAAGTAAAGGGCCGGCTGGCTTGACCGTTAAAGGGTGCTGTAACCCCCAAAGTACACTCCAGTCCAAACCAAAAAAAAAATTATTTTCTGTGTTTGTGAATTGTGTGCGCAGTAGCCGCACGTGCATCAACAAAGTAGTGCCAAGCGTGCGCCTGTGTCATAAGTAAAGGGCCGGCTGGCTTGACCGTTAAAGGGTGCTGTAACCCCCGAAAGTACACTCCAGTCCAAACCAAAAAATAAATAATTTTCTGTGTTTGTGAATTGTGTGCGCAGTAGCCGCACGTGCATCAACAAAGTAGTGCCAAGCGTGCGCCTGTGTCATAAGTAAAGGGCCGGCTGGCTTGACCGTTAAAGGGTGCTGTAACCCCCAAAGTACACTCCAGTCCAAACAAACAAAAAAATTATTTTCTGTGTTTGTGAATTGTGTGCGCAGTAGCCGCACGTGCATCAACAAAGTAGTGCCAAGCGTGCGCCTGTGTCATAAGTAAAGGGCCGGCTGGCTTGACCGTTAAAGGGTGCTGTAACCCCCAAAGTACACTCCAGTCCAAACCAAAAAAAAATTATTTTCTGTGTTTGTGAATTGTGTGCGCAGTAGCCGCACGTGCATCAACAAAGTAGTGCCAAGCGTGCGCCTGTGTCATAAGTAAAGGGCCGGCTGGCTTGACCGTTAAAGGGTGCTGTAACCCCCGAAAGTACACTCCAGTCCAAACCAAAAAAAAAATTATTTTCTGTGTTTGTGAATTGTGTGCGCAGTAGCCGCACGTGCATCAACAAAGTAGTGCCAAGCGTGCGCCTGTGTCATAAGTAAAGGGCCGGCTGGCTTGACCGTTAAAGGGTGCTGTAACCCCCGAAAGTACACTCCAGTCCAAACAAAAAAAAAAAATATTTTCTGTGTTTGTGAATTGTGTGCGCAGTAGCCGCACGTGCATCAACAAAGTAGTGCCAAGCGTGCGCCTGTGTCATAAGTAAAGGGCCGGCTGGCTTGACCGTTAAAGGGTGCTGTAACCCCCAAAGTACACTCCAGTCCAAACCAAAAAAAAAATTATTTTCTGTGTTTGTGAATTGTGTGCGCAGTAGCCGCACGTGCATCAACAAAGTAGTGCCAAGCGTGCGCCTGTGACATAAGTAAAGGGCCGGCTGGCTTGACCGTTAAAGGGTGCTGTAACCCCCAAAGTACACTCCAGTCCAAACCAAAAAAAAAATTATTTTCTGTGTTTGTGAATTGTGTGCGCAGTAGCCGCACATGCATCAACAAAGTAGTGCCAAGCGTGCGCCTGTGTCATAAGTAAAGGGCCGGCTGGCTTGACCGTTAAAGGGTGCTGTAACCCCCGAAAGTACACTCCAGTCCAAACCAAAAAATAAATAATTTTCTGTGTTTGTGAATTGTGTGCGCAGTAGCCGCACGTGCATCAACAAAGTAGTGCCAAGCATGCGCCTGTGTCATAAGTAAAGGGTCGGCTGGCTTGACCGTTAAAGGGTGCTGTAACCCCCAAAGTACACTCCAGTCCAAACCCCCAAAAAAATTATTTTCTGTGTTTGTGAATTGTGTGCGCAGTAGCCGCACGTGCATCAACAAAGGAGCAGCGCCAAGCGTGCGCCTGTGTCCCATAAGTAAAGAGCCGGCTGGCTCATTTCTTAAAGGCTGGTGTAACCCACAAAGTGCACTACTCTCCAGCAAAAATAAAAAAATATTTTCTGTGTTTAGCCGCACGTATATATCAAATCGATATAACATAAATGGAGGACCAAACTTTCTCCGATAAAAATAAAATAGAGAAAGATCAAGAACCACTTCCTCCTAGTGCTGAAGCTGCTGCCACTAGTCATGACATAGACGATAACATGCCATCAACGTCGTCTGCCAAGGCCGATGCCCAATGTCATAGTAGAGGGCACATACAATCCCAAATGACAAAGTTCAGGAAAATGACCTTGAAAAAAACATTTAAATCAGCTGAAGAGAAACGTAAACTTGCCAATATGCCATTTACGACACGGAGTGGCAAGGAACGGCTAAGGTCGATCCCTAGTATGTTCATGACTAGTGGTTCAGCTTCACATGACGATGGAAGCCCTCCTCCCACTAAAAAAATCAAAAGAGTTAAGCTGGCAAAAGCACAGCGAAGAACTGTGCTTTCTAAGAAGATATCACAAATCCCCAAGGAGAGTCCAAGTGTGGTGGTGGTTGCGATGCCTGACCTTCCCAGCACTGGATGGGAAGAGGTGGCTCTTTCCACCATTAGCACACCCCCTGCAAGTGCTGAAAGGAGCACCCACAGTCCACTTGCTGATATGCAACTTGAAGATGTCACTGTTGAAGTACAACTGGATGAGGATACTGGTGTAGCTGGCGCTGAGGAGGAAGTTGGCGAGGAGGATTCTGATGGTGATGTGGTTTGTTTAAATCAGGCTCCAGGGGAGACAGTTGTTGTCCGTGGGATGAAAAAGCCCATCACGGTCATGCCTGGGCAGAAGACCAAACATTCCACCTCTTTGGTCTGGCAATATTTCTATCCAAATCCGGACAACAACTGTCTTGCCATATGTACCATATGTAAAGGTGAAATAAGTAGGGGTAGGGACGTCAACTACCTAGGAACATCCTCCCTTATACGGCACCTGCAGCGCCTTCATAAAAAGTTACTGTCAAGTTCAGAAACTTTGGCTAAGACCGTAAGCAGTCCAGGGACACCTAAATCCCGTTGTCCTGTTGTATCCAAGCGCCTTCAAACCACACCGTCAACTCCCTCCTCGTCAATTTCCTCCTTAGTCAGGATCGGAAGTCCTGCAGGCCATGTCACTGGCATGACTGACTCTCCTATCTGGGATTCCTCCGGAGGATCCTGCATTGCTACGCCTACTGCTGCCGCTGCTGCTGTTGCTGCTGCTGGGAGTCGTTCATCATCCCAGAGAGGAAGTAGGAACACCACTACTTTTACTAAACAATTGACCCTCCAACAGTCCTTAGCGAGGAGGATGAAGTACGACAGCAGTCATCCTGAAGCAAAACGTATAACTGAGGCCTTGACTGCTATGTTGGTGCTAGACGTGCGTCCGGTATCCGCCATTAGTGCAGTGGGATTTAGACAATTGATGGAGGTAGTGTGTCCCCGGTTCCAAATCCCGTCTAGATTCCACTTCACTAGGCAGGCGATACCGAGACTGTACAGAAACGTCAGAAAAAGTGTCCTCAGTGTCCTGAAAAATGCCGTTGTACACAATGTCCACTTAACCACGGACATGTGGACAAGTGGAACAGGGCAGACTAAGGACTATATGACTGTGACAACCCACTGGGTAGATGTATCACCTTACGCAGCAACAGCAGCAGCGTCACCAGTAGCAGAATCTCAGAAACGCCAGCTCGTTACAAGGCAGGCTACGCTGTGTATCACCGGTTTCAGTAAGAGGCACACCGCCGACAACCTCTTAGAGAAACTGAGGGAAATCATCGCCCAGTGGCTTACCCCACTTAGACTCTCCTGGGGATTTGTGATATCTGACAACGCCACCAATATTGTGCGGGCATTACATCTGGGCAAATTCCAGCACGTCCCATGTTTTGCTCACACAATAAACTTGGTGGTGCAGAATTTTCTGAAAAGCGACAGGGGCGTGCAGGAGACGCTTTGGGTGGCCCGAAAAATTTCTGGCCACTTTCGCCATTCAGCGACTGCGTGCCGAAGACTGGAGCGCCAGCAAACACTCTTGAACCTGCCCCGCCATCACCTGAAGCAAGAGGTTGTGACGCGGTGGAACTCAACCCTCTATATGCTTCAGAGGATGGAGGAGCAGCAAAAGGCCATACAAGCCTATACATCCACCTATGACATAGGCAAAGGAGGGGGTATGCACCTGACTCAAGTGCAGTGGAGAATGATTTCCGTGTTGTGCAAGGTTCTCCAGCCCTTCGAACTTGCCACACGTGAAGTCAGTTCAGACACTGCCAGCTTGTCAGGTCATTCCCCTCATCAGGCTTTTGCAGAAGCAGCTGGAGAAAGTGAAGGAGGAGCTAAGACGGAGCGATTCCGCTCGGCATGTGGGACTTGTGGATGAAGCCCTTCATTCGCTTTGCCAGGATTCCAGGGTGGTCAATCTGTTGAAATCAGACCACTACATTTTGGCCACCGTGCTCGATCCTAGGTTTAAAGCCTATGTGGTGTCTCTCTTTCCGGCCGACACAAGCCTGCAGAGGTGCAAAGACCTGCTGGTGAACACACTGTCAGCTGAAGCGGAACGTGACACGTCAACGGCTCCTTCTTCATTTTCTCCCGCAACTGGGGCTGCCAGGAAAAAACTTAGGTATCCTAAACAACCCGCTGGCGGTGATGCAGGGCAGGCAGGACCAAGTTTGGACATCTGGTCCGGACTGAAGGACCTGGCAACAATTTCTGACATGTCTACTGTCACTGCATATGATACTGTCACCATTGACAGAATGGTGGAGGATTACATCGGTGACAGCATCCAAGTAGGCATGTCAGACAGTCCATACCTGTACTGGCAGGAAAAAGAGGCAATTTGGAGGCCCCTGTACAAACTGGCTCTATTTTACCTGAGTTGCTCCCCCTCCAGTGTGTACTCCGAAAGAGTGTTTAGTGCAGCCGGGAACCTTGTCAGCGAAAGGCGTAGGAGGTTGCTTCCACAGAATGTGGAGAAGATGATGTTCATCAAAATGAATTATCAGCTCTTCCAGGGAGACCAGCCTCCAGAAGGTACAGAGGGACCTGTGGTGGTGGATTCAAGTGGGGATGAGTTAATACTTTGTGAGGATGAGGATGTACACACTGAAGAGGGTGAGGAATCGGTGGATGAGGAGGATAAGGATGACATCTTGCCTCCGTAGAGCCAGTTTGTGCAGGGACACATTAATTGCCAGCTTGTTTTGTGGGGGCCCAAACGAACCAATCATTTCAGCCACAGTTGTGTGGCAGACCCTGGCGCTGAAATGATTGGTTTGTTAAAGTGTGCATGTCCTGTTTATACAACATAAGGGTGGGTGGGAGGGCCCAAGGACAATTCCATCTTGCACCTCTTTTTTTTCTTTGCATTATGTACAGTTTGGGGCCTAGGTTTTCTAACTGCCATCCTGTCTGCCACTGCAGTGTCACTCCTAGATGGGTCACGTGTTTGTGCTGCCCACTCGTGTCGCTTAGCATAGTCATCCAGCTACCTCGGTGCAACCTTTTGGACATAAAAACACTATTGTGAGGTGTGAGGTGTTCAGAATAGACTGGAAATGAGTGGAAATTAAGGTTATTGAGGTTAATAATAGCATAGGAGCAGAAAAACACACAAATTCTGTGATTTTAGCTGTTTTTATGCTTTTTTTCAAAAAAATACAGATCCAAAACACAAAACCCAGAACCCAAAACACGGAAGGGTGGTTTTGGCAAAACCAATCCAGATCCAAAACACGAAGAAAGATCCAGATCCAAAACCAAAACACAAAACACGAAAAGTGGCCGGTGCACACCCCTAATGTGTGTATATATATATATATATATATATATATATATATATATATATACACAGTCAGGTCCATAAATATTGGGACATTGACAGAATTTTCAGATTTAGGCCTCTATTCACCACCACAATGGCTTTGAAATGAAACAAACAAGATGTGACTTAACTGCAGACTTTCAGATATAATTTGAGGGTAATTACATCCAAATCAGGTGAACGGTGTAGGAATTACAATGGTTTCTATATGTGCCTCCCACTTTTTAAGGGGCCAAAAGTAATGGGACAAACTAAACAATCCTAAATCTAACATTCACTTTTGAATACTTTATTGCAAATCCTTTGCAGACAATTACAGCCTGAAGTCTGGAACGCATAGACATCACCAGACGCTGGGTTTCATCCCTGGTGATGCTCTGCCAGGCCTCTACTGCAAATGTCTTCAGTTCCTGCTTGTTCTTGGGGCATTTTCCCTTCAGTTTTGTCTTCATCAAGTGAAATGCATGCTCAATCAGATTCAGGTCAGGGGATTGACTTGGCCATTGCATAACATTTCACTTTTTAGCCTTAAAAAACTCTTTGGTTGCTTTTGCAGTATGCTTCGGGTCATTGTCCATCTGCACTGTGAAGCGCCGTCCAATGAGTTCTGAAGCATTTGACTGAATATGAGCATATAATATTGCCCGAAACGCTTCAGAATTCATTCTGCTGCTTTTGTCAGCAGTCACATCATCAATAAATACAAGGGAACCAGTTCCATTGGCAGCCATACATGCCCACGCCATGACACTACCACCACCATGCTTCACTGATGAGGTGGTATGTTTTGGATCATGAGCAGTTCCTTTCCTTCTCTTCTCTTCCCATCACTCTGGTACAAGTTGATCTTTATCTCATCTGTCCAGAGGATGTTGTTCCAGAACTGTAATGGCTTTTTTAGATGTTGTTTGGCAAACTCTAATCTGGTCTTCCTGTTTTTGTGGCTCACCAATGGTTTGCATCTTGTGGTGAACCCTCTATATTCACTCTTGTGAATTCTTCTCTTCATTGTTGACTTTGACACATATACATCTACCTCCTGGAGAGTGTTCTTGATTTGGCCAACTGTCGTGAAGGGGTTTTTCTTCACCAGAGAAATAATTCTTTTGTCATCCACCACAGTTGTTTTCCATGGTCTTCCGGGTCTTTTGGTGTTGCTGAGCTCTCCGGTGCATTCTTTCTTTTTAAGAATGTTCCAAACAGTTGATTTGGCCACACCTAATGTTTTTGCTATCTCTCTGATGGGTTTGTTTTGATTTTTCAGCCTAATGATGGCTTGCTTCACTGATAGTGACAGCTCTTTGGATCTCATATTGAGAGTCGACAGCAACTGATTCCAAATGCAAATGTCACACCTAGAATCAACTCCAGACCTTTTACCTGCTTAATTGATAATGAAATAACGAGGGAATAGCCCACACCTGTCCATGAAATAGCTTTTGAGTTGATAGTCCCATTACTTTTGGCCCCTTAAAAAGTGGGAGGCACTTATTGAAACTGTTGTAATTCCTACACCATTCACCTGATTTGGATGTAATTACCCTCAAATTAAATCTGAAAGTCTGCAGTTAAAGCACATTTTGTTTGTTTCATTTCAAAACCATTGTGGTGGTGAATAGAGGCCAAAATCTGAAAATTCTGTGAATGTCCCAATATTTATGGACCTGACTGTATATATATATATATATATATATATATATATATATGATACATACAGATATATGTATATATTGTATCTATCTATCTATCTATCTATCTATCTATCTATCTATCTATCTATCTATCTATCTGTATATGTGCATTTCTTATCATTTACGAGCGGACTGCCGGACCTTTTTTTTACTGCTGTATACTGTAAATAGAGATTGATAGCACAATTACAGTGTATTTTATTTGGTGAGACATGTATTGGGAGGGATGTGTGTGTTGTGTAGTGGGGGGCCCCTTAGATATCCGTGTAACGGGCCCCAAGATTTCTGTTGCCAGCCCTGGTGTTGCCTAAGGGGAGGGGACCTGGGGAGTAAGTACCCCTGAGCCCCCCTCTCTAAGAGTTCCCCCACACCACAGATCGGATCTCTATTAGCGATCTGGTCTGCAGCGTAGCGCACCACACTGACCCTAAGATCTTGCAATCACACCCTTGGGAATGTCATATATATTTATAATTTAACACCTTAGGGCCCTCTGGTTAAGACCTGAGTTGGGGGCCCCTTAAAAATTTTGCTATGGGGCCCACAAAGTTCTAGTTACGCCCCTGCCCCAGAGGTTGTTCAATGGGAAGCCACTTCCCTGCAATAACAATAATAAGGGAGGGGGGGTGCAGCGGACCCTTGCCTCTCCATCAAGCTGGGACCCGGGTAATTCCACATCACCTGCCCTTAGCCACAGCTATATATATACAGTACACGGCTGATCACTTATGTTTCCCATTTTATTATTTGTTACTTCTAGGAAGAAACTGAAGGACATAGGTGACTCTGTGAGCATCCTAAAGAGATCATTTATCATCATTACACCAGGTAATATTAGCTAGATTACTATGCAATAAGTACTGACCACAGCACAGACAAAGTCATCTCAGGATCTCAGTATATTGCAGCATATTGTGTCTATAAATTGGCCACATTAATAATGTTATTGCTGGTGACAACGGCCAATCACCCCACAATGAGCAAGATGTCTGATAATAATTTGACAACTATAAGTCTTATACAGACAAGTCCTTGGGGAAATTACAGTATCACCATGCCGCAGGCTTACGTTTGATCAAATTAATTAAATCTTCAATGGCTCAAACTACATTTGTGTGATACAAGCCGGGCCTACTGGGCATGTTCCCGGTCCTCTAGGACTAGGAGGAAGACATGTTGTGTACCATGGTAAAGCTGTCCAATTATACTACAAGTGGCACTACAAGCGCCAGCATACACTGGCAGACAATTCTACATATTGATCCGTGATAGATGTAGAACCGTTCTTTTCTCAGATGAATTCTAGGACTTTATTGTAGATGCAGATTTGTAATGTCTTTAGTCTTGTTCCTCTGTGCCTCCCCCTGTACATATATCCTCCCTCCCTTGTGCCCCCACCTCACCCACCCTATCCCTCACCCTGGACCTGCGCACTTACAATAACTAGGAAGTTAAATATCCTATAGAGAATTACAAATGTATAGGGGCTGCCATACTTCTCATTAAACGCTTGCCGCTACTAGATATATTTGATCAAGCATTTACAATTGTTCTTATATGCTCCCAAACAGAGTCACCAAGCGTCTTGTGAAGAACATATTATGGATGAGAGAGAGGCTGGCACATATAAACAACATTCAGGGTGGCACATCAGATGGAAACTTGCTTGATATGCTCATGGCTGAAGTCCTTTTGGCAGGGAGACACTCACCCCCAGTGGGGATTTTATTAAAATACTATCTGTATTTTAAAACATACTGTATGTGAGTGCATATTGTTTTAGTTTTTATTAAACTTGGTTTGGAGGTAATGGACTAGTTGCTCCCTTCTTCCATTACTTTTGTATATGACACCATGTTGCAAGGACACCATATGAACAGATGACCGTCCATTTTAAAGATGTACCTGACATTTCATCCTGGAATAACACAGCTCCCGGCTCACACTGATATGTGGTATTATTATATAGGGGAGAGAGGACCGTACAGCAGTGGTGTAACTAGGGTCTTTGGAGCCCAGGGCAAGTTGAAGAATGGCGCGTGCCCCCCCCCACACCCCCCCCACACACACACAAACACATAGCCTTCGGCACGCAGCAAAAAAAATTGGCATGGTCACATACCAAAGGGGCATGGCTATTTAAAATTGGGCGTGCCAGCATGACACGCCACTCATTTCTCGTCACTCTGGGAACATTCCTTTCCATTCTATATGCACCTTTCCTATATGGTAGTTTCTCACAATGTGGAACCTCTGGAGAAATGTATCCTGCCTGGGAAGATGGCGTCTTCAGTCGGTATTCACTATTCATGTAGGTCACATCGTCCGGAAGATGCCTGTTTGTGTAGGAAAATTAAGAAGGTCATCATCATACAACAGCGGTTCACCCAGACACGTTCCCCCTGTGTAGCTTCCTTCCCGCTGCGTCTCTCAGCCACACAATCTCCCACTGCGTCGTCTCTCAGCACGCAATCACCTCCCCCTCTGCGTCTCGTCCCTCTCAGCCGCACCATCACCTTCCCACCTGTGTCATCTCTCAGCACACCATCACCTCCCCCCTTATGTCATCTCTCAGCCACACCATCACCTTCCCCCCTGCATTGTCTCTCAGCTACCCCATCATCTCCCCCCTGTGTTGTCTCTCAACCACACATTCACAGATAAACACACATACTGACACAGATACTCACACACACTGACACAGATACACACTGACACACACACTGACACAGATACACACACACACTGACACAGATACAGACACACACACACACACTGACAGACAGATGCACTGACACAGATTCACACACCTCTTTCACACAAATGCAGTCTGCCCCCCCCCACCCAGGCAAAAAAGTAATGGTGGGTACACACTACACGATATGCTCCCTGAGCGATATCGTGTAGTGTTGTCCCCGGCAGGCTGTGCTCAATGTCGTTCATGACATTGAGCACAGCCGCTGTACGATATCATTAACGATATCGTTCAGCGCCGGGCTCTCTCCCCCATTCCCTGACATGCAGCAACCTGACGAGATCGTCAGGTTGGCCTGCATGTCAGCCCGATGAATGATAATGACGAATGACCCGCAGGGAACGCGCATCGTCGTCATCGTTCATCTTTTTGGGGTTAAAAATGGACGATAAAGTGGACGACTGAACGATAACGATATCGTTATCATTCAGTCGTCCACTTTATCGCCCAGTGTGTACGCACCTTAAGACACACCTGGGTGCTCTGGAGCTGAGAGAGCACCGGAGAAGGAAGAGAGACTCTGTCACCTGCCAGCTCTCAGGATGTGAATGACTGCCTGGGAGAGGCTGCACACTTCTGCTGCAGCTCCCCCTACAGTCAGCACCAGCAGGCACAGTTGCCTGCTCATTACATGATTAGACAAGTATTTGGTCCAGGCGCAATGGTGGTGGGCGGGGGCAGTGCGGGTATGATGCCCTGGCCGGTGGCACTCCCCTCTGCTGGGCCTGCTGTGGTGCCCAGGGGATGTGCCCCGCTCAACCACCCTTAGTTACGCCACTGCCATACAGTGATATATTAGGGGGAAATACACATCTCCCGACACACACTGATACGTGGTACTATATAGGGGAATGGGGACAAATATGAGGGGGAATAACACAGCTCCCAGTTCACACTGATATGTGGTATTATATAGGGGAGAGGGGACTGTACAGTGATATATGAGGGGGAATAACACAGCTCCCAGCTCACACTGATATGTGGTATTATCAGTGTTTAAAGTGGTCTTAGAGAAGTGGTGGACCCTCCCCCTCTACGTTTTTGTAAAAAAAGGGGGGTGGTCACACAATAGTATTCCCAATTCAAATTATGCCACACAGTAGCACAATCTTGATTCACCCCTGGTTCAAACTACACCACATAGTAGTGTCCCTTATTCATGTATAACACACAGCACTGTCCCTTTTACACAATGCCCACATTTGTGCCCCTTATACACAATGCCCACAATGGTAGTGCCCCTAATACACATAATGCACACAATTCTGTGAATTAGCAGCTCCACCATTTTGTGAGTGACAGCAATCTCACACTGTGCAGTTAACCGCAGGGTGTGATGGCATACCATATCTGTATTGCGCAAGGAACACATCCATTAAGGCGTCAGCCTTAATGATCGTAATTTCATTGCTTTTTTAAGTTTGAGTATCACAAATTCCGTAGGTTTTGTGAAATTTCAGATCATGTCTAAGAAGCCTTAATGGGACATGTGAAACCATAAGGATTTTTTGTCTATGGAATATATATATATATATATATATATATAGTTTTTTATCTGAAACTCAATAGCGAATGTGTATTTCACAAGCAAAAATATATGTGCAGGTCTATGTGACATATGCTAGTGTGCATGGCACTGTGGAAAACATGTAAACCATTGTGGTAACTCTGCAGATGCTGCTTTATTAGGGAACACAATTTATATGTGCGATTTGGGGTGCAATTCCAACTTAGCATCAGTCCCTTAGAATTTCTTTCTTCTTCAGTTTAGTAAAATAGGAAATATATATACGATGCAACTGAATACGTATGCTATAGTATAGGTTTATTTGTATAAAATGAAGATTTCTAGTAGGCCTTGCCTGGGATTATCTTTGGGAAACATGGCATGCCTGTCGCAGAGCTGGATTAAGGCTTTGGGGGGCCCGGGGCACTTAAGACAGGGGGGCCCTAAAGTCTAAAATTAAAATCATTCATCATCAATCACTAGAGAGAGAATTACGGTACAATTCGGTGGTAAATATTAATATTATATATAGCATATAGGTATCCTGTAGAAAGGAAAAAGCTGCACTCCACAGACTTTTAAAATAGTTCAAATTTGTTTAAATAGTTACCGATATTTCAAGACCTCTATGAATCTTTTCCTCAGGGTACATATTTACACTAATTTAAAAGTATGTGGAGTGATGCTTCTTTCTTTCTACAGGATACTGTACCTATTTGCGTCTACTAAAGTAGGAGTGCACTCCGGCATACTGTTTCTTTTCCAGAGTGCCAAACTTCACATTTAAAAAAAAGTGACTTACCGATAACCTACATCTCCAACTCATTTAGCCAACTGAAGCCATGTCACTTTTGTGGCATCATAGGCATTGTATAACACAGCGCGGTTGCTGCGTGCTGAACAGCGATGCGTTCCACCCACGGCACGCAAACCCCTGCGCACGTGACCAGTGTGTGTTAACCAATGGGCGCTTCAAAAGAGAGTTGCTATGCAACATGATAAATACACAATCTCGGTATAAAGAAGCAGGGATAAGCACTCAAAAAAAAACCTGTATAATCCAGGCAGACTATCTTGTCCAGGGGGTAAAATAATATAGGGACTTGGCCATAGGGACACACAAACCAATCTCCAATTATTGTGTTAAAGTACAAGCATATCACTTCTAGCTATACCAGATACATTATATATATATATATATATATATATATATATACACACACACACATGTACATATACTGTGTGTGTATATATATATATATATATATATATATATAATTATATATATATATATATACACACACATCTATCTATCTCTCTCTATAGATCTATATATAGATATATATGTATAATATATAGATATATATATATCTATATCTATATATATATATATATATATATGGAGAGAGAGATTTATATATAGATTTATATGTATATGATATAGATCTATATATATATATATATATCTATGTATATATATATATCTATGTGTATATATATATATATATATATATATATATATACACATAGATATATATATACATAGATAGATATATATATATATATATATATATATATAAATCTATATAACAAAAATTGAGCTGCCTAAATGAATAAGGTTTGTCACTGACTTACCCTAACACTGGGACAGACAGTGCACAGACCAGGCTCCCTGCTGTCTTTGTTGAGCCCAGTGCCCGCTCCTCAGTGGTGAATAAGAAAGGAGGCCAGGGTGGAGGACCGGCGCAGGCAGTCGCGCAGCGTCATGAGATGGGATTGAGTTCATGACGCTGACGCGGCGCCGCGCATAATGTATGCACAGTGCAAGCATCTGACCTCTGCCGGCGGCGCCCACAGCCCATTCAAGTAAGAAAGACGGGGGCCAGGGCGGTGGAGGCGATGCAGATTCTCCACCTGGAGCCTGGCTTTCTGCCGCGGAAACGCGGCAGAAAGGTGCTTGGTGCCCTGAGCACTCGGGGCCCCTCTGAACTTCGGGGCCCAGCACAGATGTGCCCCTAGTCCCCCCGTCGCTGGGCCTGGTGGCAGGGGGCCCTCTCCGAGAGGGGGGCCCGGGGGTACATGCCCCCAATGCCCCCCCCTTAATCCGGCCCTGGCCTGTCGCAGCTATCTCTCAGTGATGTCCTTGGATTGAGTAAATTGTCTAAAGGAAGTAGATTTTGTATATACTGTGCGAGTAGGCGTTAAGATTGACTTTTATTATACTTTATTAGCAATAAGAACTGAAACATTTATAGCTATAATGTATTTGAGATTAGTATACCTTGATGTACGCAGTACAATTTAGTACACCTACAGGTCCAAAAGTACAGTCACATTCCAAAGCAACATGTTACACAGATTACAGCCTTAGGACTGTAAATTCTACAGGCGTGAGTGCTTGACTTTGTCTGAAACATTTATACCTTTATCACCATGTATTTGTACTTTGTTGGGGCTGACATAAGGTTATGAATATATTTCTTGCTTTGGAGTATATAAACATACTGTACAATAACCTGTCAGAGTCCCATAAGCCATCAGTAGTTTTTATTTTAATTTAATTGACATCATACTTGCCAAGTCTCCCTCATTGTCAGGGAGACTCCCTGAAATAGTAGCAATCTCCCGGTCTCCCTGAGGAGTCTAGCAATCTCCCTGATTGCACCTTACCCCCATTATGAAGCTGTTATATTTAAAAAAAAATAATAGAAATATATACATTCAAATGGATCATTAGTATCATTTCACTGCATTGGTTTTAAGACACAATGGGCCTCATTCAGACCCACTCGCAAGCGGCTGTCCGCTCGCAAGTGGGTCGATGGTGTGCACTGCGCATGCGCACGACGGAGGGAGCTCCGTCGTGCGCATGCGCCAGACGCGACGAGCGAAGGACTTTCCTTCGCTCGTTGTGTCTGATCAAAGGGGGCGTGCTGTCGATGTTGATTGATCATCCTGCACGCTCGTATGTGCTGTGGATGGTGACCCACAGCTATACGAGCGTCCAGGAGGACGCTCCATTTTTATGGAGGGCGGCCCTCATTCAGAGCGAGCGCTCTGCTCAGAGCGTCCGGCTCTGAATGAGGGCCAATGATCCTTATGGCTACCTGCATTTTCTGAAAAGCATTATGGTGCATACACACGGTCAGATTTTTCCTTCAGATATGAACGATAACGATTTAAAAATCGTTTAGTCGTTCATATCTGAAGGAAAATCTGACATATCTGACATGCCTGAACGATGGACAATGAACGATGCGCGTTCCCGTTTGTCAGATAACGATATCTGACATCTGATGTGTTTGCAGTCAGACTTGGACGATTCCATTCATTCTAATGCAGTCAAAAATCGTTCAAATCGTTCAAAACTTTGGTCAAATCGTTCAAATCGTTCAATCGTTCATCTGACAAATCTGACCGTGTGTATGCTCCATTAGTGTGTTTTCACAAAAAGAGATACAAATTAACAGTTAATTTGGAGTTGTGCACTTGTATCTCTTTTTGTGTATATATCAATTGTCTCCACAGGTAGCACCTCCAATTATATATATATTTATATATATATATATATATATATATATTAGGGGTGTGCACCGGCCACTTTTCGTGTTTTGTGTTTTGGTTTTGGATCTGGATCTTTCTTCGTGTTTTGGATCTGGATTGGTTTTGCCAAAACCACCCTTCCGTGTTTTGGGTTCTGGGTTTTGTGTTTTGGATCTGTATTTTTTTGAAAAAAAGCATAAAAACAGCTAAAATCACAGAATTTGTAGGTTTTTCTGCTCCTATGCTATTATTAACCTCAATAACCTTAATTTCCACTCATTTCCAGTCTATTCTGAACACCTCACACCTCACAATAGTGTTTTTATGTCCAAAAGGTTGCACCGAGGTAGCTGGATGACTATGCTAAGCGACACGAGTGGGCGGCACAAACACGTGACCCATCTAGGAGTGACACTGCAGTGGCAGGCAGGATGGCAGTTAGAAAAACTAGGCCCCAAACTGTACATAATGCAAAGAAAAAAAGAGGTGCAAGATGGAATTGTCCTTGGGCCCTCCCACCCACCCTTATGTTGTATAAACAGGACATGCACACTTTAACAAATCAATCATTTCAGCGCCAGGGTCTGCCACACAACTGTGGCTGAAATGATTGGTTCGTTTGGGCCCCCACAAAACAAGCTGGCAATTAATGTGTCCCTGCACAAACTGGCTCTACGGAGGCAAGATGTCATCCTCATCCTCCTCATCCACCGATTCCTCACCCTCTTCAGTGTGTACATCCTCATCCTCACAAAGTATTAACTCGTCCCCACTTGAATCCACCACCACAGGTCCCTCTGTACCTTCTGGAGGCTGGTCTCCCTGGAAGAGCTGATAATTCATTTTGATGAACATCATCTTCTCCACATTCTGTGGAAGCAACCTCCTACGCCTTTCGCTGACAAGGTTCCCGGCTGCACTAAACACTCTTTCGGAGTACACACTGGAGGGGGGGCAACTCAGGTAAAATAGAGCCAGTTTGTACAGGGGCCTCCAAATTGCCTCTTTTTCCTGCCAGTACAGGTATGGACTGTCTGACATGCCTACTTGGATGCTGTCACCGATGTAATCCTCCACCATTCTGTCAATGGTGACAGTATCATATGCAGTGACAGTAGACATGTCAGAAATTGTTGCCAGGTCCTTCAGTCCGGACCAGATGTCCAAACTTGGTCCTGCCTGCCCTGCATCACCGCCAGCGGGTTGCTTAGGATACCTAAGTTTTTTCCTGGCAGCCCCAGTTGCGGGAGAAAATGAAGAAGGAGCCGTTGACGTGTCACGTTCCGCTTCAGCTGACAGTGTGTTCACCAGCAGGTCTTTGCACCTCTGCAGGCTTGTGTCGGCCGGAAAGAGAGACACCACATAGGCTTTAAACCTAGGATCGAGCACGGTGGCCAAAATGTAGTGGTCTGATTTCAACAGATTGACCACCCTGGAATCCTGGCAAAGCGAATGAAGGGCTTCATCCACAAGTCCCACATGCCGAGCGGAATCGCTCCGTCTTAGCTCCTCCTTCACTTTCTCCAGCTGCTTCTGCAAAAGCCTGATGAGGGGAATGACCTGACTCAAGCTGGCAGTGTCTGAACTGACTTCACGTGTGGCAAGTTCGAAGGGCTGAAGAACCTTGCACAACACGGAAATCATTCTCCACTGCGCTTGAGTCAGGTGCATACCCCCTCCTTTGCCTATGTCATAGGTGGATGTATAGGCTTGTATGGCCTTTTGCTGCTCCTCCATCCTCTGAAGCATATAGAGGGTTGAGTTCCACCGCGTCACAACCTCTTGCTTCAGGTGATGGCGGGGCAGGTTCAAGAGTGTTTGCTGGCGCTCCAGTCTTCGGCACGCAGTCGCTGAATGGCGAAAGTGGCCAGAAATTTTTCGGGCCACCCAAAGCGTCTCCTGCACGCCCCTGTCGCTTTTCAGAAAATTCTGCACCACCAAGTTTATTGTGTGAGCAAAACATGGGACGTGCTGGAATTTGCCCAGATGTAATGCCCGCACAATATTGGTGGCGTTGTCAGATATCACAAATCCCCAGGAGAGTCTAAGTGGGGTAAGCCACTGGGCGATGATTTCCCTCAGTTTCTCTAAGAGGTTGTCGGCGGTGTGCCTCTTACTGAAACCGGTGATACACAGCGTAGCCTGCCTTGTAACGAGCTGGCGTTTCTGAGATGCTGCTACTGGTGACGCTGCTGCTGTTGCTGCGTAAGGTGATACATCTACCCAGTGGGCTGTCACAGTCATATAGTCCTTAGTCTGCCCTGTTCCACTTGTCCACATGTCCGTGGTTAAGTGGACATTGTGTACAACGGCATTTTTCAGGACACTGAGGACACTTTTTCTGACGTTTCTGTACAGTCTCGGTATCGCCTGCCTAGTGAAGTGGAATCTAGACGGGATTTGGAACCGGGGACACACTACCTCCATCAATTGTCTAAATCCCACTGCACTAATGGCGGATACCGGACGCACGTCTAACACCAACATAGCAGTCAAGGCCTCAGTTATACGTTTTGCTTCAGGATGACTGCTGTCGTACTTCATCCTCCTCGCTAAGGACTGTTGGAGGGTCAATTGTTTAGTAAAAGTAGTGGTGTTCCTACTTCCTCTCTGGGATGATGAACGACTCCCAGCAGCAGCAGCAACAGCAGCAGCGGCAGCAGTAGGCGTAGCAATGCAGGATCCTCCGGAGGAATCCCGGATAGGAGAGTCAGTCATGCCAGTGATATGGCCTGCAGGACTACTTCCGATCCTGACTAAGGAGGAAATTGACGAGGAGGGAGTTGACGGTGTGGTTTGCAGGCGCTTGGATACAACAGGACAACGGGATTTAGGTGTCCCTGGACTGCTTACGGTCTGAGCCAAAGTTTCTGAACTTGACAGTAACTTTTTATGAACGCGCTGCAGGTGCCGTATAAGGGAGGATGTTCCTAGGTGGTTGACGTCCCTACCCCTACTTATTTCACCTTTACATATGGTACATATGGCAAGACAGTTGTTGTCCGGATTTGGATAGAAATATTGCCAGACCAAAGAGGTGGAATGTTTGGTCTTCTGCCCAGGCATGACCGTGATGGGCTTTTTCATCCCACGGACAACAACTGTCTCCCCCGGAGCCTGATTTAAACAAACCACATCACCATCAGAATCCTCCTCGCCAACTTCCTCCTCAGCGCCAGCTACACCAGTATCCTCATCCTGTTGTACTTCAACAGTGACATCTTCAATTTGCATATCAGCAAGTGGACTGTGGGTGCTCCTTTCAGCACTTGCAGGGGGCGTGCAAATGGTGGAAAGAGCCACCTCTTCCCGTCCAGTGCTGGGAAGGTCAGGCATCGCAACCACCACCACACTTGGACTCTCTTTGGGGATTTGTGATATCTTCTTAGAAAGCACAGTTCTTCGCTGTGCTTTTGCCAGCTTAACTCTTTTGATTTTTTTAGTGGGAGGAGTGCTTCCATCGTCATGTGAAGCTGAACCACTAGTCATGAACATACTAGGGATCGACCTTAGCCGTTCCTTGCCACTCCGTGTCGTAAATGGCATATTGGCAAGTTTACGTTTCTCTTCAGCTGATTTAAATGTCTTTTTCAAGGTCATTTTCCTGAACTTTGCCATTTGGGATTGTATGTGCCCTCTACTATGACATTGGGCATCGGCCTTGGCAGACGACGTTGATGGCATGTTATCGTCTATGTCATGACTAGTGGCAGCAGCTTCAGCACTAGGAGGAAGTGGTTCTTGATCTTTCTCTATTTTATTTTTATCGGAGAAAGTTTGGTCCTCCATTTATGTTATATCGATTTGATATATACGTGCGGCTAAACACAGAAAATAAATTTTTTTTTGGTTCGGACTGGAGTGTACTTTGTGGGTTACAGCACCCTTTAACGGTCAAGCCAGCCGGCCCTTTACTTATGACACAGGCGCACTCTTGGCACTACTTTGTTGATGCACGTGCGGCTACTGCGCACACAATTCACAAACACAGAAAATAATTTTTTTTTGGTTTGGACTGGAGTGTACTTTGGGGGTTACAGCACCCTTTAACGGTCAAGCCAGCCGGCCCTTTACTTATGACACAGGCGCACGCTTGGCACTACTTTGTTGATGCACGTGCGGCTACTGCGCACACAATTCACAAACACAGAAAATAATTTTTTTTTGGTTTGGACTGGAGTGTACTTTCGGGGGTTACAGCACCCTTTAACGGTCAAGCCAGCCGGCCCTTTACTTATGACACAGGCGCACGCTTGGCACTACTTTGTTGATGCACGTGCGGCTACTGCGCACACAATTCACAAACACAGAAAATAATTTTTTTTTAGGTTTGGACTGGAGTGTACTTTCGGGGGTTACAGCACCCTTAACGGTCAAGCCAGCCGGCCCTTTACTTATGACACAGGCGCACGCTTGGCACTACTTTGTTGATGCACGTGCGGCTACTGCGCACACAATTCACAAACACAGAAAATAATTTTTTTTTTGGTTTGGACTGGAGTGTACTTTCGGGGGTTACAGCACCCTTTAACGGTCAAGCCAGCCGGCCCTTTACTTATGACACAGGCGCACGCTTGGCACTACTTTGTTGATGCACGTGCGGCTACTGCGCACACAATTCACAAACACAGAAAATAATTTTTTTTTAGGTTTGGACTGGAGTGTACTTTCGGGGGTTACAGCACCCTTAACGGTCAAGCCAGCCGGCCCTTTACTTATGACACAGGCGCACGCTTGGCACTACTTTGTTGATGCACGTGCGGCTACTGCGCACACAATTCACAAACACAGAAAATAATTTTTTTTTTGGTTTGGACTGGAGTGTACTTTCGGGGGTTACAGCACCCTTTAACGGTCAAGCCAGCCGGCCCTTTACTTATGACACAGGCGCACGCTTGGCACTACTTTGTTGATGCACGTGCGGCTACTGCGCACACAATTCACAAACACAGAAAATAATTTTTTTTTAGGTTTGGACTGGAGTGTACTTTCGGGGGTTACAGCACCCTTAACGGTCAAGCCAGCCGGCCCTTTACTTATGACACAGGCGCACGCTTGGCACTACTTTGTTGATGCACGTGCGGCTACTGCGCACACAATTCACAAACACAGAAAATAATTTTTTTTTTGGTTTGGACTGGAGTGTACTTTCGGGGGTTACAGCACCCTTAACGGTCAAGCCAGCCGGCCCTTTACTTATGACACAGGCGCACGCTTGGCACTACTTTGTTGATGCACGTGCGGCTACTGCGCACACAATTCACAAACACAGAAAATATATTATTTTTTTAGCACTTGGGGGGAGCACCCCTGATGGACAGAGCACCCCCTGGACAACACTACAGCACCCCTTTAGGACTGGGACACTGCACAGGACTTTGGAACTGACTGCACAACACAGTCCAGCCAGCCCCTATGGACTTTGAAGTAGTGGACACAGCCCCTATTAACAACAGCAGCACAGCACAACACAGCCAGCCCCTATGGACTTTGAAGTAGTGGACAACAGCAGCACTACACTACACTACACTACACAGCACTAACTCCCACCCTCCCTCTTCACTGTCCACAGCCGAGTGAGAAAATGGCGCCGACGCGGGTACCTTATATAGGATCCAAAACCCGCGAGACTCGGAAGGCGGGATGATGACGTTTTGCCTCGATGTCAGATCCGAGTCAGGCGGGAAAAGTCGAGCCTGACTCGGATCGGACTCGGATCGGGGGGGCTCGGGGGGGTTCGGATTTCAGAAATCCGAACCCGCTCACCCCTAATATATATATATATATATATATATATATGTGTGTTCAGGGTGTGCAGTCTGAGGCCCATTTTCTGTATAAATCAATGCATTGCTTTGCACACCTGAAAGCTTGAGACACTTTCCACTCAGACTAGCACCCCATATACATTGGTTTAGAGCAGGGATGGGGAACCTCAGGCCCAGGGGCCGTATAAGGCCCCCCGGAATCATTTGGTCTGGCCCTCTGAGTTTTTTCTGCTAGCCTCATCTGGCTAGCAGGGTGCATAGAATGGCACCCTGCAGCCAGAATCTATGCAGTAGTGCCGCCTGTAGCGTCCTTAGGACGCTTCAGATGGTCACACCGCTGCCCTTACAGCTCCTGTGGATGCTCCGGGCATTGCTGTAATCACCAGCGATTGTGACCCCGCCCCTGTGTGACATCACATGGAGGGGGCATGTCCTGCACTGGGCACACGAATAATGTTATATATATATTGCCCTCGGCAGAAAAAAGGTTTTCATCAACAAGTAGTTCTTACTAACTGCTTTGGGATTCGTTTACATTTGGATGTAAGTACATTTTATGACACGCCTCTCAAATGTAGCAGTACACGCCCACTTTACAAAAGTAGGCAAGTATGCTTTACATGTATTTGTTAGGACAATGGATCAAAACCATAAAACCAACGCTTACCTTGGACACATTTTTGTAATGCAATTTTAATGCTTTTCATGTGTGTTTTTATAATGTTTGCACTTTTAATAATCTATTGTATTGATAATGAGTGTTATTGCATGGATGCACTTTGTTTTAAAACTTCAAATATATTACAGTGGAGGTAATAATATCTTATTTTTTAAAACTTTAAAAGTTTAAATACATTACAGTGGTGGTAATAATATCTTATTTGTACCTTATTTGTCCTATTTTAATGCTCTATTACTAAAACAAGAAAAGGTATGGGGACTCTTATACAGAAAACCTAGTACATAGCACATATCGAGTTACAATATATGTATTAACATTACGCACAAGCTCTTGTTGATGACCATATAAGATTCCATCATTGCCTAAGCATATCTTGCTATGACTCAAGTGGAGTTGATTAATTAGGCAAAGTTAATAAGGATGCTAACATTTTCAAGGCACACCTTCACATATTTAAGGAGAGATTTTATCAATACAGTAACCCCAGTTGATATTATGGGATGAGTACAGGATACCGGCGCTCGGGATTTCGGGAGTCAAAATCCCGATGCTGGCATCCTGACAGGGTTAGGATACCGACACCTGTCGATAGGTATCTTAACCCTTCCCCTCTCCCTACCCTAACCCTCCCTCCCCGGACCCTGAACCTAAGCTCCCCCCTAGTGCCTAAAGCTAACCTCCCCCTCCCCGCACGCAAACCTAACCTTCCCCCCTATTGCCTAACTCTAACCATCCACCCAACCCCCGCTACTTACCTTCGGGATACCGGACGTTCGAGATGCCAGCGCCAGGATTCTGACAGGTGTCGGGATTCCGGTGCTGGTATTCTGAGTTCTGGCATCCCCTGTACTGGGATACTGAACATATTCCGATATTATATTCCACACTGTAGTGGCCCCAGTTCACATTATATTCCACACTGTAGTGGCCCCAGTTCACATTATATTCCACACTGTAGTGGCCCCAGTTCACATTATAGTTCACACTGTAGTGGTTCCAGTTCACATTATATTCCACAATGAAGTGGTCCCAGTTCACATTAAGGTAGCTGAAGGCAGCATATGCCTGATGCTACAGAAGAATCTGATTATGTTGGTTACAGAAGTTCAGTGGGTGTTTTTGTTGTCAATCCGCCTTGTTATTGACAGGTCTAGGCTGGTTTAAACAGCCTATCACAGGTTTTGGTAAGGGAGGGTCTTAGCTCCCATACTTAAAGAGAGGAAACAGAGTTCACTTCCTTTTTTGTGACTGGAAAATTCGCACCCGTCCCTACCCAATTGTTTGATGTCTTGTTTTTGTTAATTAACTTCTTTTTCAGTTCTATTGCTTCTCAGCGGCCCAATGAAAGTGGTAGTTGCGGAGCACCTTCCTTTCCCAGGGCAAGCTGTCTCTGCCCTTAAGGGGGGACCTGGGCTTCTTCCTAGAGGTTGGGCCCAGTATTACTAAGCCAAATAAAGGGGGGTGTAACCTATCGTAGCTCAGGTTGCGTCAGAGGCCTTCAGGTATGTCAGAGAAATAAAAAGAAACCATGTTTGATTAATAAACACTTGTGGGGGAGATGTATCAAGCCTTGGGGGTTTATTTACTAAAGTGCATGTTTTTAGAAGTGGAGATGTTGCCCATAGCATCCAATTAGCTTAAACTTAACATCTATCTAGCACCTTCTACAAGATAATAGCTAGAATCTGATTGGTTGCTATGGGCAACATCTCCTCTTCTAAAAACCCACACCATAATAAATATACCCCTTGGAGAGAGATAAAGTGAAGAAGTTTTGCACGGTAACCAATTAGCTTCTAGCTGTCATTTATCTAGCACAGTCTTTGAAATGACAGATGCTAATTATTTGGTTTGAGCAACTGCTCCACTTTACATCTCTCTAAGGAGTCAATCCTATTAGCCGCGATTATCTCACCAATGCGAGTCATCGTGGCAATGGGCGCATTTTATGGCAGCCCGGATTTCCTGAATTTTGCTCACAGTCCCATAGGGTTCCGAACAAAATTCAGCTAATTTGAGCTCGAAGCAGGTGCTGATCCATTGCCGGTGCTTTAACGCCGTTGCACGGCAACTCGCACCCTTCGCAAATAATAAGATTGACTCCTAAAGCTTGATACATCTCCCCTTTGATGGAAAGAGGAGAGAAAGAAGCCAGCACACAAAAACTATTTATTTAGTAAAAGTTACACAGGGAAATGTTGCAGAAAATCAATGAGCCCTCTGAAAGCGGACAGCCCCTATAAAATGGAGATAAGTAACAAATGGCATTCCAGTTGTTGTAGAACTTAAAGCTCATTGGGCAGCTTCAAGATCCACAATAGTTTGGGAGTCACAGGTTGTAACTAGGGCTTATGATTTATCAGAATGTGCTACAGTATTAATGGCCTAGGTAATATAATAGTAGAAATTTTAAATCTGTGACTCTCCTCTGAAATGAGGTTACCAATCAGGTCTGCTGCCTTCTTCAGATATAAAGGCAATTGAGAATCCTTTCAGTATGGAAAGTATAAGGATAGGTATCCCATAAGTTCAGGTGTGCCTGTAAATATATATTAACAAAACGAACTGTAAATCACACAAAACTACACCTCTAGATAAAACCCCCCGTCAGTTAGGGTCAAATACAATACAATATCACAAACAATATCAGAGGGTGCTAATATTCAGATTCCAAATAGCCTCTGTAGATGTTACTTAAATAGTGATCCTTATTTACATGCCAGTGAATTAATGTATTTTTATTCACTGGTATGTAACCTTAGATAATTACAGTCAGGTCCATAAATATTGGGACATTGACAGAATTTTCAGATTTTGGCCTCTATTCACCATCACAATGGTTTTGAAATGAAACAAACAAAATGTGCTTTAACTGCAGACTTTCATATTTAATTTGAGGGTAATTACATCCAAATCAGTTTCAATATGTGCCTCCCACTTTTTAAGGGACCAAAAGTAATGGGACTATCAACTCAAAAGCTATTTCATGGACAGGTGTGAGCTATTCCCTCGTTATTTCATTATCATTAAGCAGGTAAAAGGTCTCTAGTTGATTCTAGGTGTGACATTTGCATTTGGAATCAGTTGCTATCAACTCTCAATATGAGATCCAAAGAGCTGTCACTATCAGTGAAGCAAGCCATCATTAGGCTGAAAAATCAAAACAAACCCATCAGAGAGATAGCAAAAACATTAGGTGTGGCCAAATCAACTGTTTGGAACATTCTTAAAAAGAAAGAAAGCACCGGAGAGCTCAGCAACACCAAGAGACCCGGAAGACCACGGAAAACAACTGTGGTGGATGACAAAAGAATTATTTCCCTGGTGAAGAAAAACCCCTTCACAACAGTTGGCCAAATCAAGAACACTCTCCAGGAGGTAGATGTATATGTGTCAAAGTCAGCAATCAAGAGAAGACTTCACAAGAGTGAATATAGAGGGTTCACCACAAGATGCAATCCATTGGTGAGCCACAAAAACAGGAAGACCAGATTAGAGTTTGCCAAACAACATCTACAAAAGCCATTACAGTTCTGGAACAACATCCTATGGACAGATGAGACAAAGATCAACTTGTACCAGAGTGATGGGAAGAGAAGAGAAGGAAGGAAACTGCTCATGATCCAAAACATACCACCTCATCAGTGAAGCATGGTGGTGGTAGTGTCATGGCGTGGGCATGTATGGCTGCCAATGGAACTGGTTCCCTTGTATTTATTGATGATGTGACTGCTTACAAAAGCAGCAGAATGAATTCTGAAGTGTTTCGTGCAATATTATATGCTCATATTCAGTCAAATACTCAGTGGACGGTGCTTCACAGTGCAGATGGACAATGACCCGAAGCATACTGCATAAGCAACCAAGGAGTTTTTTAAGGCTAAAAAGTGGAATGTTATGCAATGGCCAAGTCAATCCCCTGACCTGAATCCGACTGAGCGTGCATTTCACTTGATGAAGACAAAACTGAAGGGAAAATGCCCCAAGAAAAAGCAGGAACTGAAGACATTTGCAGTAGAGGCCTGGCAGAGCATCACCAGGGATGAAACCCAGCGTCTGGTGATGTCTATGCGTTCCAGACTTCAGGCTGTAATTGCCTGCAAAGGATTTGCAACAAAGTATTAAAAAGTGAAAGTTAGATTTAGGATTGTTTAGTTTGTCCCATTACTTTTGACCCCTTAAAAAGTGGGAGGCACATATAGAAACCGTTGTAATTTCTACACCGTTCACCTGATTTGGATGTAATTACCCTCAAATTAAATCTGAAAGTCTGCAGTTAAAGCACATCTTTTCTGTTTCATTTCAAAGTCATTGTGGTGGTGAATAGAGGCCAAAATATGAAAATTCTGTCAATGTCCCAATATTTATGGACCTGACTGTATATGTTCCATTAAGAATTTAATAATATGCTTGTTCCCCATTCATATTATATATATATATATATATATATATATATATTATTATCAACCAGCTACAAAATATTTGCCCCTGAAGAACTCCTATTGGATGAAATGTTTAGGGTTGTGTTTGGCGCAGTGTCCTCATGTGCAGTGGAAAAGACCTGCCATCCTGAGCTTGTACCCATAAGTGTGGTAGCGGGAAATATCCATCTCCTTCTCTATCAATTGGGCATACTTTGTCATTCTGTATGCTTGTAAGCTTTTTCTTAATATGTAATATCTGTTTTATATGTAATAAAACATTGTTCTTATACTGATGCAGCCTATTGGCATTCTCTGTTGGGTGAATTCTGGTGAGAGGGTATACCCTACAGGTAAAATTTGGAACACCAAGCGTTTTAGAAGGATTGTCGTGGGAATTCAAGCAACCAAGGATCACTATTTAAGTAACATCTACGGAGGATATTCGGAATCTGAATATTAGCACCCTCAATATTAGCGTCCAACACTGTAATAGTTCAATGCTCATTCTCCTATGACAGCTGCAGCACCATTACTGTATCTGATATGTAAATAAGTTTCCCATGCACACCAATATTTTATACCATGTATAATTTAAGACACGCATACATATAATATGTAACATATTATTAGCTTTCACCATTATCAACAGCTTCTGAATTTAACCTTGAATTCTTCCTTTGTAACTTCTAATCACCTTTCGGTATCCTCAATAGTCCTATATAGTGGTTTAAGATGTTTCACCGTTACCCTTTCCAGGCTAGTGTTGCTCAGCAGCAGCTGTGTCACTGGGGAAAGCATTGCACAGCTTTGTCTCAACTCAACCAGATTGGGCATTGACACACACTTCTGGCAGAGCTGTTGTTTCCATGGCAAAGCGTCTACAATGTATAGCGGCTTCCCCAAGAATTAAAATTGTGAATGGCTGGCTGAGCTGGCAGCAACCCCCAATCAATCGGCACAACTGGTGAGTGTTATCCTGGCCAACAACTAATTGCAGCCCTGGCTATACTTAGTGCTTAAACAAATGTTCAGAGCCATGTCTGGTATCAAGATTAATATGCAGGTATACTGTATATCTGGTGTCATGAATAATGAAAACACCGTGTCTGGTGCCAAACATATATACATGCTGCAGTGACCTCTCCTGCTCTCTAGCTCTCCAAGCAGTAATTCTCTCAGCAACCACCTTAAAACAATAGTGGTTAATGGGCAAAGAACACAGTAGTTAAGATAAATCAAGTTTTCTGGTTTCTACTGGTGCAGATAAGAGAGGCTATTAAATCTTTAAAATCTGAGGCACTCACCATAGGTTAATATTTTGAGCTAGGTTTATGGTTAGACTTGGATTAAAGTTGAGCTAGTTTTATGGTTAGACTTGGATTAGAGTTGAGCTAGGTTTATAGTTTAACTTGGATTGAGGTTAAGATAGGTTTATGGTTAAACCTGGATTAGATCTTGAGCTAGGTTTATGGTTAGATTTAGATTAGAGTTAAAATATGTTAATGATTTGATTTGGATTAGGGTTAAACTAAGTTTATGGTTAGACTTGGATTAGATCTTGAGCTAGGTTTATGGTTAGACTTGGATTAGATCTTGTTCTAGGTTTATGGTTAGACTTAGCTAACAGTTGAGCTAGATTTATGGTTAGAATTTTATTAGATCTTGAGCTAGGGTTATGGTTTGACTTGGATTAGGGTTGAGCTAAATTTATGGTTAGGCTTGGATTAGGTCTCGAGCTAGGTTTATGGTTAGATTTAGATTGCAGTTGAGCTAGGTTTTGAACTAGGTTTATGGTTAGCCTTGGACTAGATCTTGAGCTAGGTTTATGGAAATACTTGTATTAGAGTTTCAGTTAGGTTTATAGTAAAGCTTGGATTAGATTTTGTCTAGGTTAATGGTTATAACTGGATAAGAGATTTACATGTTTTTCAGGTAGACTTGCGGAGGGACTTTATATTGGTTTATCGTTAGACTATGATTACATTTTAAACTAGGGTTATAGCTAGATTACATATTGAGCCAGGGTGGTTTATGATTAGACATGTATTAAGAGCTAAGTCAAATGCGATGTTTGGATTTAGGACTTGATAGGATAATGCATGTGTCAGCTTTGGATTATAACATTGGTTCATTTATTTTGCTTGCACTTCGGAAAGAGCAGGCTATCCACTATGAAACAAGGATTTCAGGGAGCTGAGGTAGATATTCTCTAATCCAGACTCCAAATCTACAGTATTTTCCATTACTAAGTTGCAATGGAGACTGCAATAATTGGTCAGTAATTAGTCATTAAGTCATGTTTGAATAAGCGTGCCTGGCGAAAGAAATGAGCAATTCAACACTGACATCTAAAATATTAGAAAACTCATAAATGTCACTAAAATGATGTCTCAATTTCTCATTGACTAGATTATAGTTACATTTAACAATGGTTGGTTGATAACATTAGAGGTGGTTGTTTATCTTCAGATGATATTTGTTTCTGTGTACATGTCTTCCTCATAATTCCCAACATTAATTCAGGCAAACTCGGTACCAAATAAATCCCTTCCCTGAAAAATCAAAATGCGGAGATCCTTCAGCAGGACCTCAGGATTAAGCAGTCAGTCACTACAGCAGCAGCCCCTTTGTCCAAGACCGATGAAGTTACAAAATGAGGGAGACTTGTAATGGTTGTTGGGACACTGCTGATTGGATGAGCTGAGCCATTCATCACAATTATGGGTCTATCACTATGGACTTTCTATATGACAACAGAAATGAATGATTGTATTTATATACCTCCATGTAGGGCAATCCAGATTTTAGGGTATGTCCCACCGTCCCAACAGTCAGGATTTTGACCAAATGAGGGAACTGTTGAGAATATGTGTCCCTGTTTTTTCGTGTGCCTCTGCCAATGTTACATGTGTATCAGTTGTATAAGGGCTATTATAACCATTAAAACACAGATGTAATAATTAAAAGAAAACAAGCAGAATTATATAACACAAAAATATTCTATACCTATATATCCAAAACATATATAACAAAACACAAGCATATAACAGCGTGAATTTTTTTTTTTTTTATTACTATCCTTTAGTTATATGGCGCCACAAAGTTTCCATAGTGATGTACAAGGAAATTACAAAAAACACAGTAATTATCCAATTAATTCAAACATGGGGCGGGGGAATCTAATGGGAGCACTTGGACAATGTGGAAATATCACAAAACATTCTGACTTACATCTCTGATTACTGCGGCCACAACGTTAAACGTTTTGTCAGAATGTATCAAAGGTCTTTGGCTGGGACAGCTCTTGCAAAAAACAAAAACTGCTTCCGATGATGAATGTTTTCTCCTGCATCCTTTTATTTTGCTCGGATAAGCCTGACCATGTCCACTTGCCTAGAAGACACCGGATGCATGAACGTCACAATGATCAAGGTCATTCAAATTTATTGCAGCATTCTAATCATAATACTGCCATAGTGTCATATCTTGTCTTATCTTGTAAAGGAAATAAAAAAAATATAACAAAGTGCTTTACTTGGAGCAGGTATAATAATTTGTGTTAAGTAACACACAGTACACAGTTCCACTAGCATCATTTCAACTTCCACGTATGTTAAACATTTTTAAATGCATTATCTCATTTATATATCTTTACTTTATGTAGTCAACAAAGGAGTTACTTGAGCTTAATCTCTCTTGCAAGGAGAAATGTGTTGGCAGGATGGAAGAGGACCATACATACAATAAAAACATAGTACTGCGCTTATAGTAAAATCATACTTAACATGGCAGATGTTAAAGTAAAAAACATTTCAAGTTGATAAAAAAATGCTCATGGAGCTTGATGCATTCCAAAAAAATCGCTGTTCCTATAGAGGAAATGAGAGCAGCGAAATTCTACCACACAAACGATAATAAATTAGTAATGCAGGAGAAATTTGCAAAATCTCCATTGTTATCTCCTAATTCATATAGACCACACTTTTTGCGAAACATTGATAAAGTTGGTAAAGGTTGATAAATAAACTGTAAAGTATACTTGCCTACTTTAAAAAGCCTGGAGAGGTGGTAGATACAGGTGATCGGTAATGGGGACGGGGCCGGAATATTCTCATCAGTCCCCACCATGAATCGCCTGTATATAAATAGGGGACGAGGCATGGATAACCATGGAATTGTGTCACTAGGCCCCACCCCCTATTCACAGACTACGATTCCAGGTATTATTCTCCCCATCCTGCCCACTTCACTAGGAAATGGGCAGGATGCAGCAGGAGTACCCACACTCCTGGGAGCCTGTCGGCCTACCAGAAAAATTAGTAGTCTCACGCAGGTTCTTGGAGAGTAGGTAAGTATGCTCTACAGTGAGATTTCTATCTGAGTGTAGAGACAGATTTAGACCTCATGGGGCCCTTAGCAAGAGGGCCCCACTTCCTCAAACAGTACATAGCACTATATTTTTGTTCCTGATTTATGCCCCTTACATATACCATCTATACAATACAGACACAGCTGTTGTATCAGCAACTAAAATTAGTCATGGATTTGCTTACGTTGCTTGCCATGAGTTTTTGATCTCCAATGCTTCCCTATGACATGCAAAAGGTTCATTACAACACCTGTGAATCTTTACATGGGACATTAAAGACAAACAAGCCCTTCCATAAAAGCCTAGGTAATAGGAGAAAAATAATAACAGAATTACAAACAGATTTAGCAAAATTCACCTCCAAGCTATTAAATGTGTATTATTTTAGAAAGCAAATTGCATTTCCCATACTTGTAATGGGAAAGGTGATCTGCTCAAATTTACTAAAATAAAATTGTTCAAAAATAACGAAGGGAGCCCTGTTATAATAACACTATCTGAATATGGCGTTATGCAGGCTTCACCCCGTTTTCCCTACTCCTGCTCAGCCTTTCCTGCAGCCTGCTGACAGAGAAAGCAGTGCCAGGAGTAGGTTTCTGTGATCAGTCTGTGTGTCTAAATAGACCACAGGCTGATCAGATAAAAAAAAAATAGTCAAAAAAGTAAATTTAAAATACAAAAGTACCCCCATTCAGTGATTGGTGATACGGTAAGTTGCCCCAGTCATCTGGTCTCTGTGAACAGAGATGCAGTGAAGACCCAGCCGACATCTCACTTTACAGTTCAAACTAGATGACAGAGCAGAGCAGGAGCCGAGCCCAGCAATTAGATGACCACAGATAATGCAAGTGTAATCTTAGCAGGGAGGGAAAGATTTAGGGCTCTATTTACTACAATCCGCATATTGAATGCGGATTGTAGTGTGATATTACCGAGTGAATTCGCATGGCGCATTCAGGCAATATCACAGGGATTTACTATAAATCCCTTGCAGGGACAGAGCTTGTGATAAAGCTCTGTCCCTCTGGATCCCATCCGCACTCTAGTCACGGTATTTTCGGAAAAATACAGAGACTAAGAGCCCGCGCATGCGCTGACCCACCGTCGCTGCTACCCCCCACAGATGCTAAGCCCCGCCCCCCGCAATCGCAGACCCCCGCGACCCCCCCCTCCCTTCATTACACTTACCTGCATCCTCCTGGCCTCCGGTGATCTTCTCCGGGCTTCCTGATCTGGTGATCTCCCATACTGCACTGGGACCCGATCACCTGATGACCGGGCCGCAGTGCACTATGGGAGACCAGCTGACCGGAGAGGAGCCATCACCGGAGGCCCGATCACCGGTCCCTGGATTCAGGTAAGTAAAAAAAAAATGGGGGGATGTGTCCCTGTTTTTTCGTGTGCCTCTGCCATTGTTACATGTGTATCAGTTGTATAAGGGCTATTATAACCATTGGCACAGAAACAGACAAATCTCAGGTGCACAACTCCAAGGAGTTGTGCACCTGAGATTTGTCTGTTTCTGTGTCTGCAATTAGTCTCATCAGGTAGCACCTCCCATCATATATATAGTCAGGTTGTGCAGTCCAGAAATCTTTCCCATATACTATTATAACCATTAAAACACAGATGTAATAATTAAAAGAAAACAAGCAGAATTATATAACACAAAAATATTCTATACCTATAAATTCAAAACATATGTAACAAAACACAAGCATATAACAGCGTGAATTATTATTTTTTTTATTACTATCCTTTAGTTATATGGTGCCACAAAGTTTCCATAGTGATGTACAAGGAAATTACAAAAAACACAGTAATTATCCAATTAATTCAAACATGGGGCGGGGGGGTGGAATCTAATGGGAGCACTTGGGACAATGTGGAAATATCACAAGACATTCTGACTTACATCTCTGATTACTGAGGCCACAACGTTAAACGTTTTGTCAGAATGTATCAAAGGTCTTTGGCTGGGACAGCTCTTGCAAAAAACAAAAACTGCTTCCGATGATGAATGTTTTCTCCTGCATCCTTTTATTTTGCTCGGATAAGCCTGACCATGTCCACTTGCCTAGAAGACACCGGATGCATGAACGTCACAATGATCAAGGTCATTCAAATTTATTGCAGCGTTCTAATCTTAATACTGCCATAGTGTCATATCTTGTCTTATCTTGTAAAGGAAATAAAAAAATATAACAAAGTGCTTTACTTGGAGCAGGTATAATAATTTGTGCTAAGTAACACACAGTACACAGTTCCACTAGCATCATTTCAACTTCCACGTATGTTAAACATTTTTAAATGCATTATCTCATTTATATACCTTTACTTTATGTAGTCAACAAAGGAGTTACTTGAGCTTAATCTCTCTTGCAAGGAGAAATGTGTTGGCAGGATGGAAGAGGACCATACATACAATAAAAACATAGTACTGCGCTTATAGTAAAATCATACTTAACATGGCAGATGTTAAAGTAAAAAACATTTCAAGTTGATAAACTTTTCATTTCATTTGATAAACACTTCATTTCAAGTTGCAGGGACAGAGCTTGTGATAAAGCTCTGTCCCTCTGGATCCCATCCGCACTCTAGTCACGGTATTTTCGGAAAAAATACCGCGACTAAGAGCCCGCGCATGCGCCGACCCACCGTCGCTGCTACCCCCCACCGACGCTAAGCCCCGCCCCCCACAATCGCGGACCCCCACGACCCCCCCCCTCCCTTCATTACACTTACCTGCATCCTCCTGGCCTCCGGTGATCTTCTCCGGGCTTCAAGATCAGGTGATCTCCCATACTGCACTGGGACCCGATCACCTGATGACCGGGCCGCAGTACACTATGGGAGACCAGCTGACCGGAGAGGAGCCATCACCGGAGGCCCGATCACCGGTCCCTGGATTCAGGTAAGTAAAAAAAAAATTTTAACATTTTTTTTTCTTTTTTTTACTGCAATCAGCTTGCGGTCTGTTTAGACCACATAGCTGATTACTGGTACCAGCTCCCGCCTCTGCTCTCCCCGTTAGAGCAGAGTGGGAGCCCGGTAACCGGGGGAGACCCTGGATAACGCCACCTCCAGGTGGTGTTATTATCACAGGGCTTCCCCCGGTATTTTTTTTACAATTTATTTTTAGTAACTCTGGTCGGATCACATTTCCCATTACAATTATGGGAAATGCGATCTGCTTTACTAAAAATAAGTGATACTAGGGGTTGGAGTAGAATTTTACTAATTCTACTCCAATTGCCCTGTAATAACTACAGGTGAAACTAAAATAATGTGAAAAGGGTGTGAAAACACCCTTTTTCACTTTATTTTAGTAAAAATAATGTTAATAAATAGAGCCCATAGTGTGAGAAGTGCGGGTAGAGGATTCACAGGGACAGAACTTTCTCACAAGCTCTTTTCCTGCATGCAACATTTGATACATTCTTGTTATGTATTGAAGAATCACATTGCAAATTTGAAGCAATTTATCACATACCATCCACATCTGAGATGCGGATTGTGAGAAATATGCCCCTTGGACTGCAAACTCTAACAGCCATCTGATGGAGCAATAGGTGAAAGGTGGTTTAACTAAAAATATCCACTCCCAATATGAATCTGTTCCAGACCTGCACAAGCTGTTACTTATACTGTAAGCTGACAACCTCCTACAGCTGTCTGCCACATATTAATCATGACATTTCCAATATATCTGAACAACTTACTTCTCTATGGCACTGTGTTGTATTAGCAAGAGGATAATTGTTTGTTTGAATTATCTTTGGCAATTTCCTGTTAAGAAACTCTATATACATGTCAATGTCACATTTATTTACATTACATTTATTGTATTTTCCTTGGTATATATATTGCTCACTCACTGGCAGTATTAGTCAAGTCATGTGGAGACTTTAAACGTTTTTAAAGGGCAGAGATACTGTATACAAGAAAAATGGGGTTCCGTAACAGGGGCTGCAAGCTTAAACGTTTTGATCAAAATGTGAACTAAATCCCCATGTGAAGGGGCAGATTGGGATGGAAAACCAGCCCGGGATATTTTTGGAAGCAGCCCTGATGGGGGCGGGCTCTGTTAAAACGGCGGAGTCTGTTGAGGGAATAGGATACGCCCTCCTTATAGAGCCTGATTTTAAATTTGATGCAGTTGCAGCTACTACTAACCCATTGCATGGTGCACAGCCGTACAAACAAATGTGCAAGGGCTGAGACACCCACTTTTGTCTTTAGACATTACCATCAGATGAGTCATCTGCTAGGTGCAGATTATCCATCAAGTATGGCCTCCAACATGCGTGATTCAGCGTCTCTGCACGCACCTACTTTCAGCAACACTCCTGTGTCACTCCAATAATACACCTATCATTGTAGTGATAATATATATATATATATATATATACACACATAGTATATAGCAAGTGAATGGGCGGCACTTTAGGTGTGCGTGTATATATGTATATATATATATATATATATATTCAGACAGGCAGACATATGTTAGGTATAAATAAAATTGTTTACTTACTGACTGTCACAGTCACAGGCTGTCGGTGTGCAGGTTGCTGCTGTGCCGTCTGTGTACTCTGTATGCCAGCTGCTTGTTGTTGGAGACAGTGCCAGTGTGCCGTGCATGGTACAGAGATGATCCTGGAGGCACTGAGGCGGACCACAGACAGTATGGAGGTGGAGCCGTCAGTAGTGACTGACAGGCTCCGCAAAGGCTTATGGGTGAGCTGCAGCGGCTGGGCGTGCGCAGCAGCTCCCCCATTGCCCATTTTTGTTTAGGTCTGTAGGCTTAACGCTGAGCTCCGATTGCGGCAGCTGGGTCGGAAATGGGGTGACTGAAGGAAGGGTGGCTGCCGGCGTGTGCAGTAGAAGCGGTAACGCTGTCCGCAGGGCCAAATTAAGGTCTGTGGGCAATAATCTTGTGGGGGCCCCTATATATATATATATATATATATATATATATATATATATATATATATATATATTAGGGGTGTGCACCGGCCACTTTTCGTGTTTTGTGTTTTGGTTTTGGATCTGGATCTTTCTTCGTGTTTTGGATCTGGATTGGTTTTGCCAAAACCACCCTTCAGTGTTTTGGGTTCTGGGTTTTGTGTATTGGATCTGTGTTTTTTTGAAAAAAAGCATAAAAACAGCTAAAATCACAGAATTTGTGGGTTTTTCTGCTCCTATGCTATTATTAACCTCAATAACCTTAATTTCCACTCATTTCCAGTCTATTCTGAACACCTCACACCTCACAATATTGTTTTTATGGCCAAAAGATTGCACCAAGGTAGCTGGATGACTATGCTAAGCGACACGAGTGGGCGGCACAAACACGTGGCCCATCTAGGAGTGACACTGCAGTGGCAGACAGGATGGCAGTTTGAAAAACTAGGCCCCAAACAGTACATACTGCAAAGAAAAAAAAGAGGTGCAAGATGGAATTGTCCTTGGGCCCTCCCACCCACCCTTATGTTGTATAAATAGGACATGCACACTTTAACAAACCAATCATTTCAGTGCCAGGGTCTGCCACATGATTGTGGCTGAAATGATTGGTTCGTTTGGGCCCCCACAAAACAAGCTGGCAATTAATGTGTCCCTGCACAAACTGGCTCTACGGAGGCAAGATGTCGTCCTCATCCTCCTCATCCACCGATTCCTTGGATAAAACAGGAAAAAGGGATTTAGGTGTCCCTGGACTGCTTACGGTCTTAGCCAAAGTTTCTGAACTTGACAGTAACTTTTTATGAATGTGCTGCAGGTGCCGTATAAGGGAGGATGTTCCTAGGTGGTTAACGTCCCTACCCCTACTTATTTCACCTTTACATATGGTACATATGGCAAGACAGTTGTTGTCCAGATTTGGATAGAAATATTGCCAGACCAAAGAGGTAGAATGTTTGGTCTTCTGCCCAGGCATGACCGTGATGGGTTTTTTCATCCCACGGACAACAACTGTCTCCCCCGGAGCCTGATTTAAACAAACCACATCACCATCAGAATCCTCCTCGCCAACTTTCTCCTCAGTGCCAGCTACACCAGTATCCTCATCCTGTTGTACTTCAACAGTGACATCTTCAATTTGCATATCAGCAAGTGGACTGTGGGTGCTCCTTTCAGCACTTGCAGGGGGCGTGCAAATGGTGGAAAGAGCCACCTCTTCCCGTCCAGTGCTGGGAAGGTCAGGCATCGCAACCGCCACCACACTTGGACTCTCCTTGGGGATTTGTGATATCTTCTTAGAACGCACAGTTCTTCGCTGTGCTTTTGCCAGCTTAACTCATTTGATTTTTTTAGCGGGAGGAGGGCTTCCATCGTCATGTGAAGCTGAACCACTAGTCATGAATATAGGGAAAGACCTTAGCTGTTCCTTGCCACTCCGTGTCGTAAATGGCATATTGGCAAGTTTACGTTTCTCTTCAGATGATTTAAATGTTTTTTTCAAGGTCATTTTCCTGAACTTTGTCATTTGGGATTGTATGTGCCCTCTACTATGACATTGGGCATCGGCCTTGGCAGACGACGTTGATGGTATGTTATCGTCTATGTCATGACTAGTGGCAGCAGCTTCAGCACTAGGAGGAAGTGGTTCTTGATCTTTCCCTATTTTATTTTTATCGGAGAAAGTTTGGTCCTCCATTTATGTTATATTGATATATATGTGCGGCTAAGGCGCACACAAACACAGAAAATAATTTTTTATTTTTGCTGGAGAGTAGTGCACTTTGTGGGTTACACCACCCTTTAAGAAATGAGCCAGCCGGCTCTTTACTTATGGGACACAGGCGCACGCTTGGCGCTGCTCCTTTGTTGATGCACGTGCAGCCACAGTGCACACAATTCACAAACACAGAAAATATTTTTTTATTTTGTTTGGAGTGCCCTTTGGAGGTTACAGCACCCTTTAACGGACAAGCCAGCCGGCCCTTTACTTATGACACAGGCGCACGCTTGGCACTACTTTGTTGATGCACGTGCGGCTACTGCACACACAGTTCACAAACACAGAAAATATTTTTTTATTTGTTTGGAGTGCCCTTTGGGGGTTACAGCACCCTTTAACGGACAAGCCAGCCGGCCTTTTACTTATGGGACACAGGCGCACACTTGGCGCTGCTCCTTTGTTGATGCACGTGCAGCCACAGTGCATACAATTCACAAACACAGAAAAAATATTTTTTTTTTACCACTTGGGGGGAGCACCCCTGATGGACAGAGCACCCCCTGGACAACACTACAGCACCCCTTTAGGACTGGGACACTGCACAAGACTTTGGAGTGGACACAGCCCCTATGGACAACTGACTGCACAACACAGTCCAGCCAGCCCCTATGGACTTTGAAGTAGTGGACACAGCCCCTATGGACAACAGCAGCACAGCGCAGCACAGCACAACACTACACTACACTACAACACTACACTACACAGCCCAGCCAGCCCTAACTCCCACCCTCCCTCTTCACTGTCCACAGCCGAGTGAGAAAATGGCGCCGACGCGGGTACCTTATATAGGATCCAAAACCTGCGAGACCCGGAAGGCGGGATGATGACGTTTTGCCTCGATTTCAGATCCGAGTCAGGCGGGAAAAGTCGAGCCTGACTCGGATCGGCCTCGGATCGGGGGGGGGGGGGGGCTCGGGGGGGTTCGGATTTCAGAAATCCAAACCCGCTCACCCCTAATATATATATATATATATATTTGCTTTAGGGGTGTGCACCGGCCACTTTTCGTGTTTTGTGTTTTGGTTTTGGATCTTTCTTTGTGTTTTGGATCTGGATTGGTTTTGCCAAAACCACCCTTCCGTGTTTTGGGTTCTGGGTTTTGTGTTTTGGATCTGTATTTTTTTTAAAAAAAGCATAAAAACAGCTAAAATCACAGAATTTGTGGGTTTTTCTGCTCCTATGCTATTATTAACCTCAATTACCTTAATTTCCACTCATTTCCAGTCTATTCTGAACACCTCACACTAGTGTTTTTATGTCCAAAAGGTTGCACCGAGGTAGCTTGATGACTATGCTTAAGCGACACGAGTGGGTAGCACAAACACGTGGCCCATCTAGGAGTGACACTGCAGTGGCAGACAGGATGGCAGTTTGAAAAACTAGGCCCCAAACAGTACATAATGCAAAGAAAAAAAAGAGGTGCAAGATGGAATTGTCCTTGGGCCCTCCCGCCCACCCTTATGTTGTATAAACAGGACATGCACACTTTAACAAACCAATCATTTCAGCGCCAGGGTCTGCCACACGACTGTTGCTGAATTGATTGGTTCGTTTGGGCCCCCACAAAACAAGCTGGCAATTAATCTGGCCCTGCACAAACTGGCTCTACGGAGGCAAGATGTTGTCCTCATCCTCCTCATTCACCGTTTCCTCACCTTCTTCAGTGTTGTGTACATCCTCATCCTCACAGAGTATTAATTCGTCCCCGCTGGAATCCACCACCACAGGTCCCTCTGTACGTTCTGGAGGCTGGTCTCCCTGGAAAAGTTGATAATTCATTTTTATGAACATCATCTTCTCCATATTTTGTGGAAGCAACCTCCTACGCCTTTTGCTGACAAGGTTCCCGGCTGCACTAAACACTCTTTCGGAGTACACACTGGAGGGGGGCAACTCAGGTAAAATAGAGCCAGTTTGTACAGGGGCCTCCAAAGTGCCTCTTTTTCCTGCCAGTACAGGTACGGACTGTCTGACATGCCTACTTGGAAGCTGTCACCGATATAATCCTTTAACAGACAGACGCACGCTTGTCGCTGCTGCTTTGAGGATGCAGGTGCGGCTACAGCCCACACAATTCACAAAGACAGAAAAAAAAGAATTTTTTATTTTTTGTGGAGCGCACTTTGAGGGATACACCACCCTTTAAACAGACAGACGCACGCTTGTCGCTGCTGCTTTGAGGATGCAGGTGCGGCTACTATGCATACATTTCACACACAAAAACAGAAAAAAAGAAGATTATTTTATTTTGGTTGGAGAGCACTTTGGGGGTTACACCACCCTTTAACAGACAGACGCACGCTTGTCGCTGCTGCTTTGAGGATGCAGGTGCAGCTACAGCCCACACAATTCACAAAAACAGAAAAAAATTTTTATTTTTATTTTTTGTGGAGCGCACTTTGAGGGTTACACCACCCTTTAACATACAGACGCACGCTTGTCGCTGTTGCTTTGAGGATGCAGGTGCGGCTACTGCGCATACAATTCACAAAGACAGAAAAATAAAGAATTTTTTATTTTTTGTGGAGCGCACTTTGAGGGTTACACCACCCTTTAAACAGACAGATGCACGCTTGTCGCTGCTGCTTTGAGGATGCAGGTGCGGCTACAGCCCACACAATTCACAAAGACAGAAAAATAAAGAATTTTTTATTTTTTGTGGAGCGCACTTTGAGGGTTACACCACCCTTTAAACAGACAGATGCACGCTTGTCGCTGCTGCTTTGAGGATGCAGGTGCAGCTATAGCCCACACAATTCACAAAGACAGAAATAAAAGGGAGAATGTTTTATTTTTTGTGGAGCGCACTTTGAGGGTTACACCACCTTTTAACAGACAGACGCACGCTTGTCACTGCTGCTTTGAGGATGCAGGTGCGACTACTGCGCATACATTTCACACACAAACACAGAAAAAAAGATTATTTTATTTTGGTTGGAGCGCACTTTGGGGGTTACACCACCCTTTAACATACAGATGCACGCTTGTCGCTGCTGCTTTGAGGATGCAGGTGCGGCTACAGCCCACACAATTCACAAAGACAGAAAAAAAAGATTTTTTTATTTTTTGTGGAGCGCACTTTGGGGGTTACAGCACCCTTTAACGGACAAGCCATCCGGCCCTTTACTTATGACACAGGCGCATACTTGGCGCTGCTCCTTTGTTGATGCACGTGCAGCCACAGTGCACACAATTCACAAACACAGAAAATAATTCCTCCACCATTCTGTCAGTGGTGACAGTATCATATGCAGTGACAGTAGACATGTCAGAAATTGACATTGTTGGCATGTCCTTCAGTCCGGACCAGATGTCCAAACCGGCCCTTGACTTATGACACAGGCGTATGCTTGACGCTACTTTGTTGATGCATATGCGGCTACTGTGCACACAATTCACAAACACAAAAAAATATATTTTTTTATTTTTTTTGGAGTGCACTTTGGGGGTTACAGCACCCTTTAACGGTCAAGCAAAGCCGGCCTTTACTTATGACACAGGCGCACGGTTGGCGTTACTTTGTTGATGCACGTGCAGCTACTGCGCACACAATTCACAAACACAGAAAAAAAAAAAAATTTTTTTTGGAGTGCACTTTGGGGGAGCACCCCTGATGCACAGATCACCCCCTGGATAACACTACAGCACCCCTCTAGGACTACAGACTTTATGAGACACTGCACAACACAGTCCTGCCAGCCCCTATAGACTTTGGAGTGGACACAGCCCCTATGACTGCACAACACAGCCCAGCCAGCCCCTATGACAGCAGCACAACACAGCCCAGCCAGCCCCTATGGACAACAGCAGCACAACACAGCCCTGTCAGCCCCTATGGACTGAGTGGTCACAACCCCTATGGACAATAGCAGCACAACACAGCCCAGCCAGCCCTAGCTCCCATCCTCCCTCTTCACTGTCCACAGCCGGAGTGAGAAATGGCGCCGACGCGGGGACCTTTTATAGACACACACAGATATATATATACAGTATATATTTATATATATACACACACAGATATATATATATATATATATATTAGGGGTGAGCGGGTTCGGATTTCTGAAATCCGAACCCCCCCGAGCCCCCCCGATCCGAGTCCGATCCGAGTCAGGCTCGACTTTTCCCGCCTGACTCGGATCTGACATCGAGGCAAAACGTCATCATCCCGCCTTCCGAGTCTCGCGGGTTTTGGATCCTATATAAGGTACCCGCGTCGGCGCCATTTTCTCACTCGGCTGTGGACAGTGAAGAGGGAGGGTGGGAGTTAGTGCTGTGTAGTGTAGTGTAGTGTAGTGCTGCTGTTGTCCACTACTTCAAAGTCCATAGGGGCTGGCTGTGTTGTGCTGTGCTGCTGTTGTTAATAGGGGCTGTGTCCACTACTTCAAAGTCCATAGGGGCTGGCTGGACTGTGTTGTGCAGTCAGTTCCAAAGTCCTGTGCAGTGTCCCAGTCCTAAAGGGGTGCTGTAGTGTTGTCCAGGGGGTGCTCTGTCCATCAGGGGTGCTCCCCCCAAGTGCTAAAAAAATAATATATTTTCTGTGTTTGTGAATTGTGTGCGCAGTAGCCGCACGTGCATCAACAAAGTAGTGCCAAGCGTGCGCCTGTGTCATAAGTAAAGGGCCGGCTGGCTTGACCGTTAAGGGTGCTGTAACCCCCGAAAGTACACTCCAGTCCAAACCAAAAAAAAAATTATTTTCTGTGTTTGTGAATTGTGTGCGCAGTAGCCGCACGTGCATCAACAAAGTAGTGCCAAGCGTGCGCCTGTGTCATAAGTAAAGGGCCGGCTGGCTTGACCGTTAAGGGTGCTGTAACCCCCGAAAGTACACTCCAGTCCAAACCTAAAAAAAAATTATTTTCTGTGTTTGTGAATTGTGTGCGCAGTAGCCGCACGTGCATCAACAAAGTAGTGCCAAGCGTGCGCCTGTGTCATAAGTAAAGGGCCGGCTGGCTTGACCGTTAAAGGGTGCTGTAACCCCCGAAAGTACACTCCAGTCCAAACCAAAAAAAAATTATTTTCTGTGTTTGTGAATTGTGTGCGCAGTAGCCGCACGTGCATCAACAAAGTAGTGCCAAGCGTGCGCCTGTGTCATAAGTAAAGGGCCGGCTGGCTTGACCGTTAAGGGTGCTGTAACCCCCGAAAGTACACTCCAGTCCAAACCTAAAAAAAAATTATTTTCTGTGTTTGTGAATTGTGTGCGCAGTAGCCGCACGTGCATCAACAAAGTAGTGCCAAGAGTGCCCCTGTGTCATAAGTAAAGGGCCGGCTGGCTTGACCGTTAAAGGGTGCTGTAACCCCCGAAAGTACACTCCAGTCCAAACCAAAAAAAAATTATTTTCTGTGTTTGTGAATTGTGTGCGCAGTAGCCGCACGTGCATCAACAAAGTAGTGCCAAGCGTGCGCCTGTGTCATAAGTAAAGGGCCGGCTGGCTTGACCGTTAAAGGGTGCTGTAACCCCTGAAAGTACACTCCAGTCCAAACCAAAAAAAAATTATTTTCTGTGTTTGTGAATTGTGTGCGCAGTAGCCGCACGTGCATCAACAAAGTAGTGCCAAGCGTGCGCCTGTGTCATAAGTAAAGGGCCGGCTGGCTTGACCGTTAAGGGTGCTGTAACCCCCGAAAGTACACTCCAGTCCAAACCTAAAAAAAAATTATTTTCTGTGTTTGTGAATTGTGTGCGCAGTAGCCGCACGTGCATCAACAAAGTAGTGCCAAGAGTGCCCCTGTGTCATAAGTAAAGGGCCGGCTGGCTTGACCGTTAAAGGGTGCTGTAACCCCCGAAAGTACACTCCAGTCCAAACCAAAAAAAAATTATTTTCTGTGTTTGTGAATTGTGTGCGCAGTAGCCGCACGTGCATCAACAAAGTAGTGCCAAGCGTGCGCCTGTGTCATAAGTAAAGGGCCGGCTGGCTTGACCGTTAAAGGGTGCTGTAACCCCTGAAAGTACACTCCAGTCCAAACCAAAAAAAAATTATTTTCTGTGTTTGTGAATTGTGTGCGCAGTAGCCGCACGTGCATCAACAAAGTAGTGTCAAGCGTTCGCCTGTGTCATAAGTAAAGGGCCGGCTGGCTTGACCGTTAAGGGTGCTGTAACCCCCGAAAGTACACTCCAGTCCAAACCAAAAAAAAAATTATTTTCTGTGTTTGTGAATTGTGTGCGCAGTAGCCGCACGTGCATCAACAAAGTAGTGCCAAGCGTGCGCCTGTGTCATAAGTAAAGGGCCGGCTGGCTTGACCGTTAAAGGGTGCTGTAACCCACAAAGTACACTCCAGTCCGAACCAAAAAAAAATTTATTTTCTGTGTTTAGCCGCACGTATATATCAAATCGATATAACATAAATGGAGGACCAAACTTTCTCCGATAAAAATAAAATAGAGAAAGATCAAGAACCACTTCCTCCTAGTGCTGAAGCTGCTGCCACTAGTCATGACATAGACGATAACATGCCATCAACGTCGTCTGCCAAGGCCGATGCCCAATGTCATAGTAGAGGGCACATACAATCCCAAATGGCAAAGTTCAGGAAAATGACCTTGAAAAAGACATTTAAATCAGCTGAAGAGAAACGTAAACTTGCCAATATGCCATTTACGACATGGAGTGGCAAGGAACGGCTAAGGTCGATCCCTAGTATGTTCATGACTAGTGGTTCAGCTTCACATGACGATGGAAGCACTCCTCCCACTAAAAAAATCAAAAGAGTTAAGCTGGCAAAAGCACAGCGAAGAACTGTGCTTTCTAAGAAGATATCACAAATCCCCAAAGAGAGTCCAAGTGTGGTGGTGGTTGCGATGCCTGACCTTCCCAGCACTGGACGGGAAGAGGTGGCTCTTTCCACCATTTGCACGCCCCCTGCAAGTGCTGAAAGGAGCACCCACAGTCCACTTGCTGATATGCAAATTGAAGATGTCACTGTTGAAGTACAACAGGATGAGGATACTGGTGTAGCTGGCGCTGAGGAGGAAGTTGGCGAGGAGGATTCTGATGGTGATGTGGTTTGTTTAAATCAGGCTCCGGGGGAGACAGTTGTTGTCCGTGGGATGAAAAAGCCCATCACGGTCATGCCTGGGCAGAAGACCAAACATTCCACCTCTTTGGTCTGGCAATATTTCTATCCAAATCCGGACAACAACTGTCTTGCCATATGTACCATATGTAAAGGTGAAATAAGTAGGGGTAGGGACGTCAACCACCTAGGAACATCCTCCCTTATACGGCACCTGCAGCGCGTTCATAAAAAGTTACTGTCAAGTTCAGAAACTTTGGCTCAGACCGTAAGCAGTCCAGGGACACCTAAATCCCGTTGTCCTGTTGTATCCAAGCGCCTGCAAACCACACCGTCAACTCCCTCCTCGTCAATTTCCTCCTTAGTCAGGATCGGAAGTAGTCCTGCAGGCCATATCACTGGCATGACTGACTCTCCTATCCGGGATTCCTCCGGAGGATCCTGCATTGCTACGCCTACTGCTGCCGCTGCTGCTGTTGCTGCTGCTGCTGGGAGTCGTTCATCATCCCAGAGAGGAAGTAGGAACACCACTACTTTTACTAAACAATTGACCCTCCAACAGTCCTTAGCGAGGAGGATGAAGTACGACAGCAGTCATCCTGAAGCAAAACGTATAACTGAGGCCTTGACTGCTATGTTGGTGTTAGACGTGCGTCCGGTATCCGCCATTAGTGCAGTGGGATTTAGACAATTGATGGAGGTAGTGTGTCCCCGGTTCCAAATCCCGTCTAGATTCCACTTCACTAGGCAGGCGATACCGAGACTGTACAGAAACGTCAGAAAAAGTGTCCTCAGTGTCCTGAAAAATGCCGTTGTACACAATGTCCACTTAACCACGGACATGTGGACAAGTGGAACAGGGCAGACTAAGGACTATATGACTGTGACAGCCCACTGGGTAGATGTATCACCTTACGCAGCAACAGCAGCAGCGTCACCAGTAGCAGCATCTCAGAAACGCCAGCTCGTTACAAGGCAGGCTACGCTGTGTATCACCGGTTTCAGTAAGAGGCACACCGCCGACAACCTCTTAGAGAAACTGAGGGAAATCATCGCCCAGTGGCTTACCCCACTTAGACTCTCCTGGGGATTTGTGATATCTGACAACGCCACCAATATTGTGCGGGCATTACATCTGGGCAAATTCCAGCACGTCCCATGTTTTGCTCACACAATAAACTTGGTGGTGCAGAATTTTCTGAAAAGCGACAGGGGCGTGCAGGAGACGCTTTGGGTGGCCCGAAAAATTTCTGGCCACTTTCGCCATTCAGCGACTGCGTGCCGAAGACTGGAGCGCCAGCAAACACTCTTGAACCTGCCCCGCCATCACCTGAAGCAAGAGGTTGTGACGCGGTGGAACTCAACCCTCTATATGCTTCAGAGGATGGAGGAGCAGCAAAAGGCCATACAAGCCTATACATCCACCTATGACATAGGCAAAGGAGGGGGTATGCACCTGACTCAAGCGCAGTGGAGAATGATTTCCGTGTTGTGCAAGGTTCTTCAGCCCTTCGAACTTGCCACACGTGAAGTCAGTTCAGACACTGCCAGCTTGAGTCAGGTCATTCCCCTCATCAGGCTTTTGCAGAAGCAGCTGGAGAAAGTGAAGGAGGAGCTAAGACGGAGCGATTCCGCTCGGCATGTGGGACTTGTGGATGAAGCCCTTCATTCGCTTTGCCAGGATTCCAGGGTGGTCAATCTGTTGAAATCAGACCACTACATTTTGGCCACCGTGCTCGATCCTAGGTTTAAAGCCTATGTGGTGTCTCTCTTTCCGGCCGACACAAGCCTGCAGAGGTGCAAAGACCTGCTGGTGAACACACTGTCAGCTGAAGCGGAACGTGACACGTCAACGGCTCCTTCTTCATTTTCTCCCGCAACTGGGGCTGCCAGGAAAAAACTTAGGTATCCTAAGCAACCCGCTGGCGGTGATGCAGGGCAGGCAGGACCAAGTTTGGACATCTGGTCCGGACTGAAGGACCTGGCAACAATTTCTGACATGTCTACTGTCACTGCATATGATACTGTCACCATTGACAGAATGGTGGAGGATTACATCGGTGACAGCATCCAAGTAGGCATGTCAGACAGTCCATACCTGTACTGGCAGGAAAAAGAGGCAATTTGGAGGCCCCTGTACAAACTGGCTCTATTTTACCTGAGTTGCCCCCCCTCCAGTGTGTACTCCGAAAGAGTGTTTAGTGCAGCCGGGAACCTTGTCAGCGAAAGGCGTAGGAGGTTGCTTCCACAGAATGTGGAGAAGATGATGTTCATCAAAATGAATTATCAGCTCTTCCAGGGAGACCAGCCTCCAGAAGGTACAGAGGGACCTGTGGTGGTGGATTCAAGTGGGGACGAGTTAATACTTTGTGAGGATGAGGATGTACACACTGAAGAGGGTGAGGAATCGGTGGATGAGGAGGATGAGGATGACATCTTGCCTCCGTAGAGCCAGTTTGTGCAGGGACACATTAATTGCCAGCTTGTTTTGTGGGGGCCCAAACGAACCAATCATTTCAGCCACAGTTGTGTGGCAGACCCTGGCGCTGAAATGATTGATTTGTTAAAGTGTGCATGTCCTGTTTATACAACATAAGGGTGGGTGGGAGGGCCCAAGGACAATTCCATCTTGCACCTCTTTTTTTCTTTGCATTATGTACAGTTTGGGGCCTAGTTTTTCTAACTGCCATCCTGCCTGCCACTGCAGTGTCACTCCTAGATGGGTCACGTGTTTGTGCCGCCCACTCGTGTCGCTTAGCATAGTCATCCAGCTACCTCGGTGCAACCTTTTGGACATAAAAACACTATTGTGAGGTGTGAGGTGTTCAGAATAGACTGGAAATGAGTGGAAATTAAGGTTATTGAGGTTAATAATAACATAGGAGCAGAAAAACCTACAAATTCTGTGATTTTAGCTGTTTTTATGCTTTTTTTCAAAAAAATACAGATCCAAAACACAAAACCCAGAACCCAAAACACGGAAGGGTGGTTTTGGCAAAACCAATCCAGATCCAAAACACGAAGAAAGATCCAGATCCAAAACCAAAACACAAAACACGAAAAGTGGCCGGTGCACACCCCTAATATATATATATAAAGCCCCCACACCTTGCCCGGACACTTACTATAAAGATCCGGAGGACAGCATTTAGCTGTGTCAGCTCCGGTCCTTGGTCTCCTCCTCGGCGGCTCAGCTGTTAGTACCTGTTACCGCGGCCGCTGAGGAGCTGTCACAGTACCAGTCTCGCGAGATTTGACTCCTCTCGCGAGACTGTGACAAGGCGCAGTAATAGGTAATAGCAGCTGAGCCGCCGAGGAGGAGACCAAGGACAGAAGGTGACACAGCTAAACGCTGTCCTCCGGATTTTTATAGTAATGTCGGGGAAAGGGTGTGGGGACCTCGGGGTTGCCGTCCCGCCTATAGTAAAGCCCTGGCTGCCCGGTCGGAGCTGAGCTCCGATTGCGGCACCTGGGCCATCACTGGGTGGTAAGGGGAGATTAGTTGCCGGCCCTTAAAAGATATAAAAAGAGACCGGCCCAGCGGGAACCAACCCGGCGTCCCGGCGCCCCAATCCGCCCCTGCCCGTGTGTATTATGGTGAGAGCAGAACCTCTGAGATATATTATATATAAACAAAAGCCGGCACTCCACTAATTACTAGCAACCACTTATCTTTTACCCACTTCGGGTGGGTAAAAGATAATTACTATTACAGGGATCATCGGGCACTTCAGGAGATTTGACAATAATGACCCGGACCACCGAGTGATCTGTCGACGATCCCTGTAATATATATATATATATATATATATATATATATATATATATATACAGTACAATATATGTGTTATATATATAAACAATCTGCAATCTGCCGGAAAACTTCTGTGGTGGTGCACATTGTAAAGTACATTGTAAAGTAACATACAACCTGCAGAGTGGGATGTAGTTATGAGAAAGGGGGCCGTGATGCCTGACAAGGGACTTAAGATTGGCGTCAAAATACGGATGCCTATATTAATCACAATGCTGGAATGCAGAACAACGGCTGCCCAAATTAGGTAAGTCCGGGGTGCCCTTAGCATTAGCCGCTGGGGGGAGGGTTAGGTGTAGGTAGCACATCAGGGTTAGCATTAGGCTTTTGAGGGTGGTGGTTAGGGTTAGGTAGCCCTAGGGGGGATGGTTAGGGTTAGGCACCACTGGGGGGTTAGGGTAAGGCACGAAGGGGGGAGGGTTAGGTTTAGGCAAGAAGAGGGGAGAAATACAGTAGGTTTAGGCACTAACGGGGAGGGTTAGGGTGCGGGGTGGGGAGCGTTAGGGTTAGGATACAAGTAGGGAGGGATAGGGGAGAAGGGGGGAGGGTAAGTATACTTACCTGACCCCTGTCGGGATACCAATCATCGGGATGCCGTTGTCTGTATATATATATATATATATATATATATATATAGGTTTTTTGAGAAATATTTATATGCTAGTGTGCATAGTAAATTGACATTTCCCTGTCCTCAGGAATACAGCATGAAACAAGAACAATTCATATCAGTGCAGGGGATAAAAGGTAAGCATTTTCACTGTTTTTGTTTCATGCTATATTCATGAGGACAGGGCTCTGCACAGCCCAGAAACGTTGATTTACTATACACACTAGCATATAAATATTTCTTAAAAAAACCTTGGAGTGCCGTGCCTTGGTTTGTACATATTGTACACCATAGGACTTTGTGTTATTATTTGGCAGTGGCACCAAGGTAATTGCTTCATATGTATAGAGTGCCGGCTTCTGAATTGATCAGGGCTGGACTAAGGCTTGTGGGGGCCCTGGGGCAACTAAGTTGTGGGGGCCCCCCCTCCAAGCCACACAGTGCCTGTGCCTACATCCCTTCCCCCCCTCCATCCCCATATGGAGCCTCTCTTACCAGATGTGTCCCGGCTGGCAGAGCTGCTCCTGGGTTTACTCCTCAGCGTCATGGACATATGTCACATGACACTGATGAGTTGACTCAGGAGCCGCTCTAAGTCTGTTCCCATCCAGGAACAGGTGCGGCTGGACAACTGTTCTCAGCAGGGTCACATCGACCCTGTGTGGGGGCTCCTCTGTGTGTGGGGCCCCTGGGACAACTCCCCCTGTCAACCTCCCTTAATCCGGCCCTGGTATTGATATGTATGTGTATATATATATATATATATAGAGAGAGAGATGTGCTGGTACGGTTTTCAGAGAACCGACAACTGAATTTAAGGGTTCTGAGCTGAACCGAGTCAGATTTCGGAATCACTTTGATGTACCAAGTCGAACTGATTCCCGGTTCAGATCTTCCCATGGTTCAGAAATCGGATTTAATAAACCGGACTTGGGTTTTGGATTGCCTGCTAACAGGTCAACCAAAACACGTGAGGGTGGTTTTGCAAAACCAAAACCAAAACACGAAAATTAATACAGATACAAAAAAAGCACCAGGGTCGGCACGCACACACACACATTTGGAGGTATGCAGAATGTCAACAAGGCCTTAATGTTGATGTGATAAATGGTGAGGGTTAGGCTGTGTGGGGGAGTGTTAGGATGTGGATGGAGGATTAGGCTAATGACGTGTATCCACTAGATGATGTAATGGACGATTGAACGATATCATTCAATCGTTCATGATATCATGCAGTGGATATGTCGTCAACGATCAGTGATGTGCTCTCCCGCTGGTCATTTATGACGTCGCTCATTGCCCGAACCTGTTGTCCAATATCGTCAGTTTGTGCAGGTTCGGGGATGAGGGAAGGTGCCGGCACTGAACTATGTATCATTCAGTGTGGGCTCAATGTCCACTGCACAATATAATGAACGATCTCATTATCGTTCAATCGTTTATTATATTGTCTAGTGGATACGCAGCATTAGAGATAGGAGCTACCATACCAACGGCTGGAATTGCTAGATCAGATGACACCGCCAGAACTCTGCATTACTTGACACCGATGGACCTGGAAGACGCCGCTGGACAGTCGGAGTTGAGGTAAGTGATCGCCATACCACCCCAACCCACTATTTTGTCGACATTTCATCAGTGTTTGCATGCTGAATGTCAACATTAGGACCATGTTGACATCAGGAATGACAACAAAACATACCGCACCCCTACATTGCTGCTCCCTGCATTATACATTTTATTATCCCAGTAGCATATGTATGTGATCTCATCGCCAGGCTCTTACCCATGCTATGCCAAAAATCACCTTAGACTTTAGTAAACCATTTAAAAGCACAAAACTCCTTGGTCTGGTGATTATTTGGGATCTTCTAATATCCTGGTGTCCAACTGGTATCTCACAGAACTGTCATGGCTCCTAGGACATCACCTGGGCTCATTATGGCACAGCGCTCTCACATGGTGAAGGAGAGGAGTTTTACTGACCACTTGTCAGCTTCAATTCAGACAGTCATCATGGTGTTATTGTCAGCAGGGATCTGTGATTACATGGGAGAGGAGTCCGTCAATATATGTTGCTAAGTGTTATCAATCATTTTAACCATATAACTGACGTGGTCACATGGAATGCAAGCGCAGCCAACTGTGCTTCAGCTGATAAGGTGAGACCGCACTGCCCCACTGTGTTATTGAAGAGGAAATCCATTCTACACATGTGCAGAACGGATCTCCACTGACTCCTTGAATCTCCTGCGGACCCGGCAATTTCTCACCGGTCTTGCTGGAAAAAAATTGTCAGTTAAGTGGTTAAAGACAGTTGGCGGATTTCAGCTGGGTATAAATTAGAGATGTGCCTGTGTTTTGGTTTTGGATCTGTATCTCCTCGTGTTTTGGATCTGGATTGGTATTTCCAAAACTGCCCTTGCGTGTTTTCGTTTTGGATCTGTATTTTTTTTTTATTATAAAACCAGCTAAAATCACATAATTTGGGCCAATTTTATTCCTGCAGTATTACTAACCTTAATAACATTAATTTCCACTGGTTTTCAGTAAATTTTGGCCACCTCACAGCTCACAATATTGTTTTCATCAAGTTTAGGCCCAAAATTTGCACCAAGCTAGCTGGCTGACTAAGCTAAGCGGCAGCAGTGGGCAGCACAAACACGTGGCAGTTCAACTTCCAACATGGCACATCAGGAAACAAACATTTTTATTATTCAAGAAGCCTGAGGGAGCTGGAGTATGTATGTAGTTGGCAGGGACAGGAAGGGTTGATTGGTAGTAAATTTAATTTAATTTTTTGATTCCAAAGTAAATTTATGAGAGAGAAGGGGAGGGGAGGAGGGGAGGCATTTACAAAAAATATATTTTACTCATTCATATCAGTCCTTGCCCCAGAAGAATCCTTGAGAGTCATGCCTACTGCTGCTGGGAGTGGATTTTCAGCCCAGAAGGGGACCAAGAAGACTTTTAGTAGTGCTTTCCAAAACAATTGACTGTTAAATAATCCTTTTCAAAGATTAAACTTGAAAAGCATTTCCCAACCTGTACAGGGACATTAAAAAAAACATAGTTAGTTAGTGGCCTTTATACTGCTGTTGTACCCACTGTCCACTTAACCAGCACATATATGTGGACAAGCGGAACAGGGCAAATGGAAGATTTAAGGTTTGTCTTACGTTGTGTCTTTCTTGAAAATCCTTGAGCGCCATGTCTGCTTCTGCTGCTGGGAGTGGAAAATATATCATCCCAAAAGGGGACCAGGAAGAGTGCTTTCCAAACCAATTGACTGTTAAATAATCCTTTGCAAAGATTCCACTTGAAACATATCCCAACCTGTACAGGAACATTAAAAAAACATAGTTAGTGGCCTCCAAACTGCCATTGTACCCACTGTCCACTTAACCAGCACAGATATGTGGACAAGCGGAACAGAGCAAATGCAAGACTTAAGGTTTTAAGCTGGCCACACACATAATGATTCTTTACCCGATTAGGCCGATTTAGACGAATCCTGATGACAAATCATGAAAAATATGCCCAAATTGTGGGTTTCCACTCACGATGCCAATGCGCATTCCCGCTCATCGTACATCGCATCTTCAGATCTGCCATGCTGTAGGGCAGATTTTCCAATCTGGAACATAATGTGATGCAAATCGTGAGTATTTTTTACTCACGATGTATCTCATGATTCAACATACGTTGGGGAATTTGACTGACAGGACCCTGTACACGCCCAATCACCATCTTGTGCAGCATCATGGATAGAAGAAGGAAGCACGATAGAGCCTGCACACTGAAGTCTGGATTGCAGCACTTTGGTGAGTATTGGTACTGTCTTTATTGCAACCCCACTGCCCACCAATGTGTGCCACCCACATACCCACCAAGGTGTGCCACCCACTTATAAATGCATGACCCAGCCACCGACCGCTGGAATGAGGCTGGCAGTGGCTGGGTCATGCATTAACCTCCCACTGTCCACCAATGTGTGCCACCAACCTACCCACCAATGTGTGCCACCCACTTATAAATGCATGACCCAGCCACTGCCCACCAGAATGAGGTGGGTGGTGGCTGGGTCATGTGTTAACCTCCCACTGTCCACCAATGTGTGACTCCCACCTACCCACCAATGTGTGCCACCCACTTATAAATGCATGACCCAGCCACCGCCCGCCGGTATGAGGTGGGCGGTGGCTGGGTCATGCATTAACCTCCCACTGTCCACCAATGTGTGCCACCCACCTACCCTCTCACCGGCCACCAATGTCAGAGGCCACCTAATAAATAACTGTAAAATCATAAAACATTCTAAATAAAATAAAATGGCAAAAACAAATTTAGGACAACAACAAAAAATAAAAACATTACAACAACATCAATACATATATAAAATTTGTTTTTATTCTTGTGATATACCACCATAAACAAATGTATGTTAACCACATAAACAAATACATTGCAACAACAAAAATAAAACATATTATAATACTTATAAAAACACATAACATTCCTGTAAAAAAAAATGACAATACATTCAAAATACATTAAAATCCTGAAAAAAAACATATTACAATACAATAAAAATACATTAAAATCCTGAAAAAAAACCATATTACAATACTTATAAAAACACATAACATTCCTGTAAAAAAAACATATTACAATAAAATAAAAATACATAAAAATCGTGAAAAACACATTACAATACTTATAAAAACACATAACATTCCTGTAAAAAAACAAACATAAATTACAAATAAAAACATATTAAAAACCTGGAAAAAAAAACATTTTAAAAAATCTAGAAAACTGTAGAAATATATACAGAAAATGTAGAAAACAATTTACAATTCTAGCTCACTAAAATGTCTTTATTATTTTTTCTTCCTAGCAATGTCTATGGATAGTGAACGCGAGTTTGTGATGGGATTCCTCAAGATCCTACAGTCAAAGGAGTGTCTATGGTGGATATCCTGTCGACAGTACCACAACAAGTCGCAGAAATTGGCAGCTTTGGGGGTGTTGTTGGACTACACCAAAAAGTTAATTGCTGATGCTGACCTTAAAACAGTACGCCACAAAATCCAGAACCTGCATATCATCTACATAAAGGTAAAGAGAAAAGTGGACGAATCAAAAAGCTCCGGTGCAGGCACCGATGATGTGTACCAGCCAACACTGTGGTACTATCATCTCATCGATGGCTTCTATGCAGTAAGGAAAATTCCAACGTTGTTCAAATTCTTCAGCGATGCTCTTCCACTCATTCAGAGGTATTGGTTTACATGCATGATAACAGTACATGTATGAGCTGAGAGCTAACTTACCTTGGAGGTACCCCAAAATAACCTCCACATGGCACTATAAGGATCAGCACCTCCTCCTAATGCTGACTCCCTTCATGCCTCCAAACTGCAAGCAAAAAATATGGTAGTTGCTCAATCAGCTTAATGATATGCTACAGGTGCTTGTAAAGGGCGGGGTTTACACTGAACACAGAAAAAAGAAAATTGCCCCCCAACACACTGCAGATAATTCAAGAATACTTGAATCCTACATGATAATAGAAATTCAGAGGTATTGGTTTACATACATTTGCAAATATATGAATAAGCGCTGGGCCAACGTCAAGGCTCCTCTATACCAGCGTCCCTAACATTAAGGGGTTCACGTCCGAGAAGCAAGGCACCCCACAAAATTCCAGCCAAGGACCATCCCCAGGGCATCAAACAAAAAGGGGAAAAAAGGTGATAGTGAAGTGTAAAAGGATAGATGTGTAAAGATAAATCAATAAGTGTTAATGAAATGTAAAAGAATTAAAATGACATACATAATATACAAATGAATAGAGAAGTGAAAAAATATTCTATGTGAATTACAAATATGTGAGGGTTATTTTGGGGTACCTCCAAGGTAAGTTAGCTCTGAGCTCATACATGTACTGTTATCATGCAGTACATCAATTGGTAAATATATAACCCAGAGTGGGTGCTACTATTATGTAGCATTAATTATTTTGGGGTGAGCGTTTGGGAGTGGGGCCCCCGGGGTTGTTCTGGCTGGACCTTTCTCATGGCATCACCACTTAATTCACATAGAATATTTTTTCACTTCTCTATTCATTTGTATATTATTTATGTCATTTTAATTCTTTTACATTTCATTAACACTTATTGATTTATCTTTACACATCTATCCTTTTACACTTCACTATCACCTTTTTTCCCCTTTTCGTGTGATGCCGTGGGGATGGTCCTTGGCTGGAATTTTTCAGGGTGCCTTGCTTCTCGGACGTGAACCCCTTAATGTTTGGGACGCTGGTATAGAGGAGCCTTGATGTTGGCCCAGCGCTTATTCATATATTTGCAAATGTATGTAAACCAATATCTCTGAATTTCTATTATCATGTAGGATTCAAGTATTCTTGATTTATCTGCAGTGTGCTGGGGGGCAATTTTCTTTTTTCTGTGTTCAGTGTAAACCCCGCCCTTTACAAGCACCTGTAGCATATCATTAAGCTGATTGAGCAACTACCATATTTTTTGCTTGCTCTTCCACTCATCCATGTTATTAGGAAACTGGAAAAATAGTAAAAAATGGGTTAAAACATGACTATAAATAGTTTTTCTTTTTTTTTTATATAGACTCCCACCCAAGAGCCTGATATGTCCTCCACACCAGACCTAAGTTTCGTGGACAGTGAGGTGGAAATTTTGACCCCAATACCAACACACATTCTACCAGGACCATCATCTTCTTCGGTACCACCCCAAAAAAAAAAAAAAAAACAGGGAAGAAACCAGCAGCACACAGAACAGGAGGACTTGTTTCTCCAGCAAACTGAACGCATCCTTCAGAAACCCTTTGAAGATTTTACTGCATATATTAATAGTCGCATGAGAAAAATGGATGAGGTCACTAAGAAAAATTTCCACGGGCTCGTCTATGAGCTTTAATTAGGTCACTCAACAGCAATTTACACGACTCCACCTACATTGCAGACCCATTGCTTTATTCGCCTGCCCCAAGTGTTTATGTCAGGCCTTCCCCCCAGCCCAGTTGGAGATTACTCCCCCACCCAACACCCCAACCACAAGGCAGACCATTTATATTGCTCTGCTGGAGTCAGAGGAAGATTTGCCACGTTGCAGTTAATTTGTCTTTCTTCTTCTTGCCTGTACTATCACCAAATTTTATCACTCCCAATAGGTGCTGGCTGTATGTTATATGTTGGTGTTGACACTAATTGGACAAGGTCACTACATACATGGCGCAAGGACAGATTGCTGGAAGTCAGGGCCACAATCTGTACTTGTGCCATGTGTGTATTGGCCTGTTCTGACCCACCGTACAACATACAGCAGCCTACCTATTGGGATTGATCAAATTTGGTGATAATGCTGTTCTGTACAATTAATATACATGTTTATTTTATATATTAAAAAAAACAAAAAATATGTTATTGCCTACAGTTCAGTGCACAGTCTGGTTTATGCAGCATTATTTGTTGTCTTATAATAAAGAGTTTAACAAAAAACACGGAAAAAATGTTATTGACACAGTGCAGAGCAGTGTTATTGCCAAAGTGGCTGTCAGTTTTTAGAATGAGTTAAAAAAAAAAAAACTTTACAAAAATATGTAATTGACTACTATGTAGTGTTGTTGCCACACAAATGTTAATGACTGCTATGCAGCACAGTCTTGTTAATGCTGCCTTATTGACTGTCACAGTTATGATAAAGAGTTAAATTTAAAACAAAACAAAGAAAAAAAACAAAACTTTTCTTTGACAAGAAACAAATGTGTAGTGTGTTTTCTTTCTTTACCTTGCAATACTGGTACTGCAGCACTTTAACGATAGCCTTGCAGTGTCCGGGATGATGACGCCCAAGGACTGAGATGAGATGAGTGTCCCAAACTTCAGGTCTTCAAATGACCTTCCTGTAGCCAGGTACCTTAGGGTAGCCACCAGCCTTTCGTCAGCAGGGATTGCCCTCCGCCACCTTGTCTCTTACCTCCGGATGTGGGGGGTCACCAGATGCAGCAACTCCTGGAAGGTGGCAGCATCCATGCACAGGTAGTCGTCCAGGTTGTTCTCCTTGATCTCCATCAGCAGGGACATGTGAGAGCGAGTATCCCTTTGCTGCAGCCACTCCTTGGTCCAGCATGTTCTTCTGCTCCTTCGCTGGGCCCTATCCTGGATCACCTTTACCCCATCTTGGGCGACCAACACTCTATACCAATAGGGATCCATCAGCACAGAATTCAAGAACAGGATAGAATGCATTTGCAAACACTTGCAGGTAGAAGACACTTTGTAAAAGGCAAGCCACATACAAAGAGCACAGTAGCAATTTACAGGGTTCAGCAGGTATACACCTAGTCTCACTAGTATCAGAGCAGAATGTGCACAGGGTTAAAATGGTGCCTGCTTTTTATACCCCCTGGCTAGCCCCTCCCATTGTTATTATTTAAATTTCCCACCAATCATGAAGAGCCTCTTCTGTTGTTTTGGGAAACTCACGATTTATCATGCAGAATCTCATGATGCATACAATCCGATAGATCGTGAGATCGGTTGTCAAATTGGCAGCTTTTTTTACCTAATCGTGCTCACGACTGCCGGGGAGCTCCCGGGGAGAGTTCAAGGGAAATCGTACACGATGTCGGATCGTGAGCACATCACTATGTCTGTGGGCATCTTAAGTCTTACGTGCTGCTGGGAGTGGATTTTCATCCCAGAAGGGATGAAGATGTTGTTTCTTTCTTCCCAACGGACACAGATCTGAAGAGATGTAAAGAGCTGTTGATAAGCAAATTGTCAGCTCAAGTGGCACATGATGCAGCGTTGGCTTCTCCTTCAGTTTCTCCAGCAAGTGCATCTGCCGAGAAAAAACTAAACTTTCAAAACACCGACTGATGCAGACGAGTCAACACAACCAAGTTTTGACATCTGGTCGGGTCAGAGAATTGCCTACAAATAATGACACCTCTACCGTGACTCCATCTAATACGGTCAAAGAATGGTTGAGGACTATTTAAAAATTTGTAATGATAGCATCCAAATAGGCATGTCAGATAGTCCATTTGACTACTGGCAGGAAAAATAGGTAGTTTCGAGGCCCTTGCACAAACTGGCTTTGCTTTACTTGAGCTACCCACCCTCCAGTGTTTACTCAGAAAGAGTTTTCAGCACAGACGGGAACCTTGTCAGTGATCGGCCTATGAGGCTACTTCCCCAAAATGTGGAAAGATGATGTCCATCAAGATTAATTACAAATTCTACGAGAAAGACCTTTACCATCAATTACATGCAAAAATGACAGAGGCACCTGTAATGGTGGATTCCAGCGGGGACAAATTAATATTGTGTGAAGATGTATACACTGGTGAAGAATTGGATGATGATGATGGTGACAACATCTAGCCTCTGTAAAGCCAGTTTGTGCGCATAGAGATCATCGCCAGTTATGTCAGCTGCCCATTGGTAGCTTGTTTTATGGAGGCCCAAAAAAACCAATCGCTTCATGATTGAGGATATTGTTGATGAAGGTGTTGGTGGTGAAAATGGCATGTGCTTGGATCTAGCAGAGAGAAGGGAGCTAGCTGACGCTGAACTGCTTGATACTTTTTAAGGCAAAGTTTCTGAATTTTGCAAAAACATTTTTGATGGATGCGCTGCAGATGACGTAACAGGGTGGAGGTTCCTAGATGGTTAAGGTCCCTATCTCTACTAATTTGGGCTTTACAAATGGTACAGATGTCTTCACAATTGTTGTCAGGATTTGGGTTCAAATAATTCTACACCCAAGATGTGGCTTTTCTGGTCTTATGCCCAGGCGTCACACCAGCCTATAACCCCAGTTTATATCGTTACCCCAGCCTATACCATCGCTTAAGATTATACTAGCACCCAAGCTTATATCGTCATCCCATCCTGTGTTGTGTATAAATTACAGCTGCGCTCCCTGTTAGATTGGGGATTCATTGTCCACTTTAGTGTATGTGAGCTCCATTTTAGTCCATATCACCACACCCCCTACACATCTTCTGACCTGGGCTACAGGAGGAGCAGTTGCACTCTGGAATACGGTTGCATGGAGTTGCGCTACCATTTACAGTGTCACAAGATTTTTTATGAATAAGACAAGAATAAGTTAATAACACACTGCGCTACCACTTGGTGTCACAAGATTTTTTATGAATAAGAAAAGAATAACACTGCATTTTCCACTAACAGTGTCAAAATGGGGCAGATGTATGAAACTCTGGAAAGTGATCAAGTGCACAGTGATAAACTATCAGCCTCTCAGCTCCCAACTGTCATGTTACAGGCTGTGTTTGAAAAATGACAGTTGGGAGCTGATTGGTTGGTCATTTATCACTCTCCACTTTATCACTTCCCAGAGCTTCATACATCTACCCCAATATTTTTTACAAATACACTGCGTTTCCACTAACAGTGTGACAATATTTTTTACAAATACACTGCATTTCCACTAACAGTGTGACAATATTTTTTACGAATACACTGCATTTCCACTAACAGTGTGACAATATATTTTAGGAATACACTGTGTTTTCCACTTACAGTGTCACAATATTTTTCACGAATACACTGCATTTCCACTAACAGTGCAACAATATTTTTTACGAATACACTGCGCTTTCCACTTACAGTGTGACATTATTTATTATACAGTGCGCTACCACTTACAGTGTCACAAACAATACATGTATGCATGAATATTACACTGTGGTCTGACAGGCAGCATCACAGTAAAAAATAATAATAATAAATATAGCACACTGGGGTATAGCACAAAAAAATAATAATATATTATTTCTTTATTATATTATTTATTAGCTTTTATTTTTTGATATGCTGGGCACCCTAAGAATGGACAGAGCACCCCTGGTTGGACACAGCAGCCCCTGCCCTGGATGGACACAGAAGCCCCTGCCCTAGATGGACACAACAACCCCTGGATGGACACAGCAGCCACTGCCCCTGGATGGACATAGCAACCCCTGTCCTGGATGGACACAGCAACCCCTGCCCTAGATGGACGAAACAACCCTGACAGCACGGGACTCAGCAAGCAAATGGCGCCAATGACCGTGGGGAGGGACTTTATACAATCCAAAACCCGTGAGAATCCGACAGCATGATGATGAAGTTTTGCCTCGCTTTGAGATCCAAGTCAGGCGGGAAAACCCGAGCCAGACTTGGATCTCGCCTCGGATCTGCAAGTTCGGGTGGGTCCGGTTCTCGGAGAACCGGACCCGCTCATCTCTAGTATAAATGTGCCTAATGGAAAAAAGAAGCGTTCTAAATAATTTCACACTGTTCTCTATGCCTGTCCCTAAAGACAGGGCCAGCACAATGCAGTAAGCGGGGTAGGCATTACATGGAGGCGTCTTCCCGGCTCCACTGCGACGGCCATTGCTTCATGTAGCTTCCTGCTCTCAGTATACTGTATATCCCAGCTAATAACCTTCCCATAGTCCTGTATGTGAATGTCGGTCTACTGCAATTTAACAAGTTTCCAAAAGCAATGTTCAGTTTCAGGTGGTTTCCAATTGAAAGATTGCTCTTTCTTTCCTATTTGAGTGCAGTGAAGGCAATCTCACTATCAGGGCAGTGATAGTGAATCACAGAAACAGTTTAATTAACACTATCTGATTAGTAATATCAAGTATCATTCATGAAATACTGATACTAAAGGGTGTAATGGAGCAGATCATAAATGTCAGCAAGACAGCTTACAGTGGGTCCAGACCCCAGGCAAATGGTGCTATCAATACATAAAGCAGCCATAATTTGCTGTGATGCAGGGCCATAATTAAGGTTGTGCAACCGCAACCACAACCACCCAGGGTGCCCAGCTATGGGGGTGGCACCGTTATTGTCTAGGTGGCATTTGTATTTGACTTGCAGGGTGCCTGGAACGGACCCTGAAGCCTGGAAAGTCACCTGCTGCATCCTTAGCATCCTTAGGATTGGTGATCAGCTTCCTGGTCCCGGCCTCCTCTTCATGACATCATGATGTCATTTGTGTGTGTGTGTGTGGTTTTTTTGCTGATTGGTAGTTGTTGCCGGGTAGTTTAGTTAGTGTCAGTTGGTCAGGGCTGTGGTTTGGGCCAATAGGAATTGGGTAGGTGTGGCTGGTGTCTTTAGTATTTTAAGAGAAGTTTTGCATAGGGTCAGCCTCTTTGGCAGGATATCTGAAACCCACCATCCCACCCTTATTCTGTTTGTTTGTTGTGCACTAACTTTTCTTTCCCAATATTAGGGGAGAGCAGCCAGATGGGAGTACGCTGCAGCTCAGTGGCTTTATGTGGCGCAAGAAAGCATTGTGGGGGTGCTTGCCCTCAATGTACGTGGCGAATGTCCTTTTCCGTGCGAGGGGACCCAGGTGCTTTTGTACGGAAGCATTTCGGATGGCCCAGGAGGGAAGCGAGACCCTCACCGTAAGTGCGTCTTGAGGGGGGGGGGCGTTTTAGTCGTCCCCCGAGTCATTTATATACGAAAGCTAGAACTGAGCTTGCAGCATCTCTTTGCCACCCTCGTTAGGTTCATTCATTAATTAACTAATTATGAATAAAAAGCTGTGACCTTTTTAGCCAAGCTGTTTTGGTGTCTGTGTCGTTATTTATTAGTCTAAGTTAAGTTAAATTAAGAAAGTTGGTTAAGGTTAAGAGGCAATAAACCAATGGATCGCTTATTGCTTTATACGGAACACTTAACTTTGTTAAAGTTATAAAAACAAGACTTTTGTTAAGTGCTGAAAATGTATTTTGGGAAAGTGGATAACACAGGAATTTAGGAGATAATGCTGCTATAATTTTCTACACTCAACTATTGGGAGTTGTTTAAGTAGACAGTATCTCTATGGATACATCAAAGAAGATCTCAGCACATTTAATTGTGAAGCAGTGACAGTTTAATGATATGAAATTGCAATGCACCTTCACTTTGAAGAAATAGCAACGAATGGGGAGAAAAACAACATATGACGAAACAACGTCTTTGTATTAATTTTATGGCAAAGTAAAAAGCAAAATGCTTTGTTTGCTCCTTGGCTGAGCAGCTAAAATACTTAAATTGGCCAAAAGCCAGACGGAGCAATTCAAGCAATTCAGTTGTTGCTCCGCTCGGACGCCTAAAGCCACGTGCAAAGTCCGTTGTTTGGGCGCCCTAACCACTTCTTTAGACGGGTTTAGTCACTTTGTGCAGCTGAAACCTGGAGCTTTTAGGTGTGTAAATACTTATGGGCGCCCGAATGGGGAAACAATTGAATTGCTCCATCGGGCACCTATTCGTATAGACGTCCAGCAGGCGGCGTGCAATTCAATTGAATTGCTACCAAAGTGATCCATTGCAACTGGTGGAAAATAATGTGTGCATTTAGGGCATGATTCAGTTCAGCACTTAATCTACACACAGTGCTCATGTAGTTAAGCAATGCTTTGAATCTGCGCATGCATGAAAATTTCCAAAGACTCATACAGCGCATGCGTTGTGATTGAGAAAGGCGGGATCATAAATAGGTAGACAAGTGATTTGAGTCTCTGGCCGATGACTGGGAGGTGGCTAGAAATGCATGCAAATAATGGTCAGTTTAGTGGGCGTGTTATGGGAGTGTCGTGGGAGTGTTATGGGAGTGTCAGGGGCGTGTCAATGCAAGTGACTGCGTTCACAGACGCACACCCGTAGGAGGCCGTGGTCAGATGGAAAAACTGCATCTGCCATAGGGCAGGTGCCAGTTTCAATGGTGTGACCGATAGTATCGCATAAGGACATGCATAGATGCTGAAAGTGGGCATTTCAGACCTGACACATTCGGTTACACCGATGTGCACAAAGGAAGGAATGTGATGTGGCATTTGCATAAAGATATAGACGGGCGAGCGCCAATAGACTCAGAATCAGGCCCTTCATGGCCAACTTCATTGATTGGGAACCAAAGGATATGTAGGAATGTGTGTGAACTAGATCTGGATCCTTGGTAGTCGGGACAGAACGGACAAATCTGCCTGTGTATGGGCACTACACACACAGTGAGTGTATGTGGGGTGGGCTTTGCCTTGTCTTCTGGGCCATGTGCTGCAATGATGAATGCTGCCCTATTACAGTGACTTGGGGTATGGAGTATACATATCTGTTCACTCACTGTACGTTGATCTTCCACCCTCTTCATTCAGTGCAATGAAAGCCGCGCAGAAGCACGTCAACCCTTAAGGCACACACAAAACAAAATATCGGTATTGTATAATGAAGAAAAAAATGTTGGAGAACAAAGGTTTTAGGGAGCTACTATGTGTAATATGTATTTTTATTTCGGACTTGGGTGCCTTGTCTATTAAACTGGAACCACTTTGTTAATCACAGTGGCCCGTGGCCTCTGTGTACTGTAATAGTGGTGTCTGGGAGGGGAGGTACACTTTCTTTTGCATCTCTTTGGCCTGATTCAGTGATGTACGCAAACCCGAAGGTTTCCGTACATCTCCCATGTTTGTCGTTCTGCGCATGCGCAGTGTCTGTCTATTACAGATGCGTCCTAATGATTTTACATATTTTCAATCCTAAACGTTTGGTGTCTGGTTTTCACTATAGTATAAGGACCTCACACTCATGATTTCAATGTGTCATAGTGGAAACCAGCCCAGGTTATTGTCAGGTACCAGGGCTGTATGCAGGGGCATATTAAGAGAGGAGGGGTCCCATGTGTATTCCCCATCTGGGACCCCCTCCTCTCTCCCCGGCGGCCGCCAGCAAACTGACAACAGTAGTATACTCCGAGCACTGGTCTGTACGCGTGCGCAAAACGCCGGGAAAATGGCCACGGTGACCGTTTTCCAGGCATTTTGTGGAGCGTTACTGCGGCCGACATAGGACTTCGGAGAGGTAAGTATAAAAATTTATGGGTCAGGGCCCCATGTGCACTGCACACCCTGAACCATTATAAATACGCCCCTGGCTGAATGAAGATTTAGGGGGTGACACACTGCTTGGCTTTTATGTATAAATTACTGTTTGCTGAGCTATTTTGCTGAGCTTTTTGTCTCATTAAAGTATAAAATTCTACCCAATTCTACCAAAGAGCTGGAACAAAGGCCCTCATTCAGACCCAGACGCAAGTGACCGTTCGTACGTTCGGCGTACGTAAAAAAATATTTAAATTCAAGCACACGCTCGTATTTTCGCTCGCAGCCAAACATCCTCCCCAAACTCAGGCGACCCCTCCTCTAACTAACGAGCGTGCCAAATAGCGAGCGTACATCCCCGAAGTGGCTTGAAGGGAACGCACGCACTAGTACTACCCGGAAGTTGGACTGTCAGATTTCGATTAACTGCTCGTTTATTCTGCCTACCTCCCTCAATCGTAACATGCCAATCAATATATCAATTAGCTTAATTGGTTTTTTTTGTTTTTTTTTACACAATGCAATAAACTTTATTCATGTCCGTGTTTGTGTTTACCCGCAGAATACGTACGGCTTAAACATTCGCTTTTAATTGTCAAAATACATGTTAGCCTCAATTAAATAATTGTTCTATTTGTTTTTCTACCAGCATATTTCCCGGAGTTCATTTCTTTATGTAAATTTGCTTACGCATGTCACTGCATCAAGCCTATCATAAGTCTCAACAGATTTCTGGCCCTGTCGAACACATGACTCATACACTAACCAATAGAATTGCTCCTGTTAATTACCCAAATACATTAGCCAATCATAAAATTTGGGTGCACTTTATCAAAAATGATTTTTATGAAAAACACCATTGCCATCATGAGAGCCTCCGCATTCACCAGGCGCGAGCTGCTGGTGCTTACGGAGGTCATGGATAGGCGGATCACCAGCCAGCCTCCACCCATCACCAACCGCGAGAAGCGTTCCGCATATGCGGAGGTACGGGCCCGCCTGCGCTCCTTCGGCTCACGCCGCCATATCGGGCAGCTGGAGCGCAGGTGGTCGGACCTGCAACGGCGGACGCCCCGCTTGCTGGCATGCTTTCGCATGCAGATCGCAGAAAGTAAGTTTTATGGATTGTGGTTTTCATGTTTGTCTTTGTGGCCCTAACTGTGTGTGCAAGTTTTCCCTGTATTTCATATTTATTCATTCTCATATCTGCATGGCCATGTTTTCCCTGTATTTCATATTTATTCATTCTCCTCATATCTGCATGGCCATGTTTTCCCTGTATTTCATATTTATTCATTCTCCTCATATCTGCATGGCCATGTTTTCCCTGTATTTCATATTTATTCATTCTCCTCATATCTGCATGGCCATGTTTTCCCTGTATTTCATATTTATTCATTCTCCTCATATCTGCATGGCCATGTTTTCCCTGTATTTCATATTTATTCATTCTCCTCATATCTGCATGGCCATGTTTTCCCTGTATTCATATTTATTCATTCTCCTCATATCTGCTTTTTTGTTTTTTTTTTTGGGTGGATTTGAAATTGTTTTGTGGCGCGGATTTGTGTTGAAACTAACCACAATTTGTTTCACATCTTTTAGGGGCCCAGCGAAGACTACGCCGTCAGCGTCCGGCCAGACGTCGATCACGGCCACTCTCCCCAACCAACACTCCAACTCCAGTCATTCCCCTATTCCCCACTCCTCCCCAGCCTTCCTAGACCCTCAGCCTGAATTTTCGGGCCTCCTTCCCCTCCGTCCCAATTCCCCCTCTTCTCCAACCACCCCTCTTAGAATGACCCCCTCCCAGGAGTCGGTCATTACCCCGCCCCGATCTTTGGGGAATGGAGCCACCTCCGAGGAGGATGATGGAGGGCCTTCCGTAGCTGGCGTTGGGTCTTCCGGTATGTTTTTCTTTGCGGTTTTTTATTGACACAAACTGTTTGTATGTAATCATGGGTGGTTCCTTTTTTGGGGTTTTTTGGCTAAACTTTTGGGGATTTTGGCGATTGCCTTTACCTGTTACTGGTGTTTTCCACATACACATATCACACCTGTCGGAATTTGTACATAGGCCTTGTATTTTTGGCCTACACCATTTTAGTTTGATGAGTTTTAATGCTGTTTTTTGTTTTTGTTTTTGGTGGAGTTTGGTTTTGGCTTTTTTTTTAATGTGGTTTCACTATTGTTGTATTAATCCCCACACTTTTCTCACCCACAGAGGAACAGAGGCGTCGGGCCGAATTATCCGCCTGTGTGGCCCAGATGCACAACAATATCATCAGGGTGCTGGTGGTCCTTGACTGTATGTTGGTCCTCCTTAGGGATTAGCTTTTTTTTTTTGGCCCATTATGTAAATAAATTGTTATTTTTGAAGTAACGTTCTGGCTCATTCGTTTTTTCTAAAGCACAGATTGTTTACCCTGACATAAGTAGACTGTTCCTGCAAGGATTTCCATTTTTTTACACTAAGAGTGTGTGTTGTATTTTTATGTCAAACAGCCACAAGAAACACCTAACAGTAACAATCTGATTTCCTTTTTTGGTGTAGTCACAATTAGATATTTCTACATTTTACAGGTTCCTAGTTGGTGTGCAAGCTGCTTAGGCCAATCTTACGAAGCAAAATGATTGTACAGGCTTCCTTTTGGTGTTGGTTTGGACCCTGAAAAAAAATTACATTTTAGCTCAACTGGCGTCAGTACTGGATTACCCCTTAGTCAAATGTAACGTGTGTGAACCTGGTTACACTTGCTGGTAACGTTCCAAAAAAAGGTACAACATTTCACTCTCAAAACATTTATTATCAACATAACTGAAAAATCAAAGTGGTCACTCACAAACAAAACACACAGTGATAATCTCAAATACAACACATACCAAAAAAACCACATCACAAAACAAAAAATCAAGAACTGGTTGACGAAGGACCATGCCAACATGATTCCACAAATATGGCGTTGCAATAAGGGTTCCAGAATATATCCCCAAAATGTCCACATACAGGTTTTGTAAGGGTAGCAGAAAGTAGTCATCGTTGGAGTGCCAAAGATTATGTTAAAAAACAGAAGATGGAGAAAAAAATTATCAAAAAATTAGATGTTCTTAAACAAATCCAACCACATTAGGTATCAACACTGTTTTTTTTCCAATAATTACCTAAAAAATCTGGCCACCACATCATCGCGTATGGCCCCCCCACATACTGACCTCCGACCAACCTCGGGGGGGCCATCCTCAGGTAAGGCATCCTCTGGCTGCATTGGGACACCACTCCTTATGGCGATGTTGTGAAATATCCCACACAGGACCACAATTTTCGAAACCATATCCGGCAAATACATGAGTTCGCCACCAGAGCAGTGGAGGCATCTGAATCGGCCTTTTAAAAGGCCGATACAGCGCTCCACCACTTGCCTGGTGGCTGTAAGTGCGGAATTATACTCACTTTGTGGCCCTGGTGTGGGAGCCAAATAAGGAGTGAGCAGCCAGGGTGTGCAAGGGTAGCCACTGTCTCCTGTGAAAAAGAATAGTCAACATCAGGCTCACTCTGTATGAAGCTTAACATTGTTATGTACTAAAGGTCTCCACTTACCCAGAAGCCACGCATCACCAGCTTGTAGGTTGGTTAATTTGTGCCATATCCCTGATTGCCGGATGACGAAGGAGTCATGTGCACTTCCTGGTAATTTTGCATTCAGGGACAGGATCTGGAGGGAGGCATCACATACCACCATTACATTGAGGGAGTGATAGTGATTCCGGTTTCTAAATATTGCCTCCAGCCGTGCTGGAGGCTGAAGTGGTATGTGAGTACCATCCACAACCCCTATGATGTGTGGGAAGCCAGCTATTTGGTAAAAATTGGCCTTGGCCACACTAAGGGCACCCATATCAAAAGGCATTTGAATAAAATTATGGAGGTGCTTGAAAAGTGCCTCCATCACTGCCCTCAGGATCCGGGAAAAGGAGGATTGTGAGATGCCCGCCACTATTCCCACCGTTGTTTGGAACGATCCTGAGGCACAGAAATGTAACACCGCCATAAATTGCGTAAGTGGTGGTATTGCTGTAGGACTGTCAATTTGCCGCTCAAGATCACTCTCTATTAATGAGAGAGTGTCTATGATGATTTTTGGAGGAAGATGGTATCATCTTAAAACCTCATCATCTGGAATTCCAAAAAGGGTGACACGTGTTCGAAATATCTGGGGCCTTGCACGCCTACGATGCCTACGCCTGGGACGAGATTGAGGTTGGTCGGCTTCCGGGAGCAGGGCCAGAACAATCCGACCCATATCAACCTGAAATGGCAACATTGGAATGTCAGGCATTTTACCCCACCCATTAAAAATTAATTTTACTTAGCTTGAAAATACCATCCATTGATGCTTACATGCCGGGGTATTGTCATGATATGTTGTAACTGCAAATAATCACAACAAAAATATACATCATTTTATGCTGGCCATGTCATTTTCCAAAAATTAAGCAAGAAAAAACAGAAAAGGGGACACACACACATTTGGGCAAAGAGCAAAACGACGTTGCGCACACTACGTCAAATTGAGGCCAAATGTAAGCAACCAATGCTCCCGAAAAAACACAAACAATTTTAAGGGATGAATAAACATTTCACAAAGCGCTAATTAGTTCGCAAATACAAGTCACAATAGTAAGTAGTAAAAATGCGATAATTAGTTCGCAAATACAAGTCACAATAGTAAGTAGTAAAAATGCGCTAATTAGTTCGCTAATACAAGTCACAATAGTAAGTAGTAAAAATGCGCTAATTAGTTCGCTAATACAAGTCACAATAGTAAGTAGTAAAAATGCGCTAATTAGTTCGCAAATACAAGTCACAATAGTAAGTAGTAAAAATGCGCTAATTAGTTCGCAAATACAAGTCACAATAGTAAGTAGTAAAAATGCGCTAATTAGTTCGCTAATACAAGTTACAACAACGCCGCGTAAATAAAAATTAAAAAAACACAGAGTTCGATTTTGCAGAAACAAACGTTACATGTGTAAGGCCAACCAAAGTTGCGTAAAGACAAACAAGAACATTTCCAAAACAGTTTAACAAATGAACTTACCAAGAGATAATATATAAGAATCCGGAACAAAATGTCTTTGGGGCAGAGCCAAAATAAAACCTAAGAGACATGAAATGACGGGAAAAACTTATTAGAAAAATCGACACCAGAATGAGAGACAAATTGACCCAAAGTTAGACTTCCACCAAACTTACCAAAACTGGAAACGACCAAAAAAATTAAAAGGGAAAAAAAACGAACGGAAATCAAAAAAAGAATAAATCCAAAAAAAACCTTCAAAAAACGCTATCTCCTACACCAGCCAACAATCAACTCCAACCAACGTAACCTCCAACATTCAATAAACGCCACCTCGATTCGAGACGCCCCAAGCCATAAATAGTGTTTAGTTTCCCGCACAAATTAAGGAGGGATCATAGGAACACACAATCAATGATGCGGCCGCAAAATAAGGACGTATGTATAAATACGTCACGAGACAAAAACACAATTCTGGTGTATTTCTTGTTTGAAGCTCACACATGGCTACAGACCAGGGAAACAATGGACAACAGTCAGGCGGTAAGTATTTCATGCATTTTGACTCAATGATTAATTAGAAACATAATATTGTGCAAGTTGTGAAGTTGACAATTCTCCAAAATTACACACATAGGTGAGGAGGATGACATGGAAGAGGCTGCTGGGCCCAGTATTCCGGGCAAAGCTGCCAAAAAGAAAAGGCAGCCACAATTCACAAGAAAGGAGATGGAGGTTTTGATTCAGAAATGTGTGGACATCCTGCCACAGGCAGACAGGAATATGAGTGCTAGCCAAAAGTGGAGAATGTGGGAAGAGGTAGCCGTGGATGTCAATAGGGTGGGTGATTATGTCCGTCTAGCCCGGGATGTCAAACGGCGGTAAGTAAACACTTGACCACCCTAAAACCAAAAACCAAATAAAAAAAAAAGTAATGGTTCCAATTTCATCCCACAGATGGGCCGACTTCAAATATCGCCTGAAGCAAAAACTTGCGGACAGGGCTAGGCATGCAAGGGGGACAGGTGGGGGTCCTACCCCTGTGTCATTGGAGTTGACTGATTTAGAAGAGCTGGCACAGGGGTGTGTGCAGCCTGTGGAGGTGTTGTGCCAGAGGATGGACGCCAGTCTGGTACGGGTGGCTGAGGCCCTGGAGCAAAATGCTGCGGCCAACGTGACCATTGGTCAGGCCCTGGTGGAAAATACCAGGGCCAACATCCGCATCGCCACTGCCCTGGAGCAGCTCGTTCGCCAGCACATGGTGGAGCTGACCTCCCTTCCTGCCGGAACATCAGGATCCTCCACCTCTGGCACAACATCAGCCAATCCTCCAAATGTGCCTAGCCCTGTGCCTAGTCCAGAGGCCACAACATCTGCCTCTGGACAGGCCAGCCCGATGACATCCCGGACCCGGTCTGGCGCCCTCCCTCCCACAGCCAAACGGGCGAAAAAACTGTGACACCATTGGCTACTTTTCCCACACTCCTTCTGTGCTTGCCTCATATTCCTTTCTGGCCAAAACTTCCCTCTCCTTTCTTGTGAATTGTTTTTAATTTTTGAATTTTCGTTTACCCAAAAATTATTGTTTGCACAATTAATAAATATTGTGGAATGAACACTGCCAAAAATGTTTGAGTTAAATATGTGTATTTTTTTTTTGTGGGATACCAATAAATTTACCACAAATGTACGACTTTGTATTCTGACATTATTGTAAAAATGGGTTACATTTAATCCAGGCACACAAGCCAACAACGTTCAAACTAAAAAATTACACATTGAAAAAAAAGGGCTCGTTAAGGAACGTTTAAAACATTACCTAAGGAGGAAAAATCACCTTGCAAACACAAAATGAGGGACCAAACCTAAACATGATGACATTATTGTTACAATAGTCCAAAAAGAACACACTGCGTTCGGTTTTGTGCTATCCAAAAAAACTGCTTTCCAAACACATACCAAGCCAGTTTTCAATCAACACTAATTGAGTTTCTGACAAGCCGTGATTAATCGATGCTACATCGTGGAGTGCCGGGACGGAGGAGAAGGCCATCGCCACTGTGGTCGAGTTATCCATCCCCTAAGCTGTGCGAGCATTTTGAAGGGAAAGAGGATCATCAAGTGACGTATGAGTTGGTACGAACACATTTGACGTTCGCATTTGTTAATGTATGTACGCCCAAAAAACGCCTCGCCACGCCTGCGTTTTTCCATCTCCACCCCCGTCAACGCCCAAAAACGGCCTGTTCTGTCAATCACATTTGACATGTCACTTCCTGTACGCTATTTGACGAACGAGACAAAAAAAAATCGCAATCTGCCGTACGCACATGCGCAGTGTTACACCGACGCATGCGCGGTTTCTCAACATCGGAACGCAACGAGCGTACTGCTGTTAACGAACGGCTCTGAATCAGGGCCAAAGATCCAATTTTTTTTTACTAAATCATATAAAGTGAGCCCCCGTCGTCCCTTTATCTCATGACAATAATCTAGGTGAGCAAAAAGTAATCTTTGTTCTATACTAATCAGCAAAATGAGGTGGCCTGGTGCAGCTAACACACAATTTCCAGGACGCCTGTGAATATACACCATACTTGTCTACTCTTTGTTGCTCCTCTCCAGGAGAAACACACAAAATCTCCCAAAAACATAAATAAACTGAATAACGGGCCTGCCGGCACCAAGTGCAGCAATGTCTCCTCTCTAGCATATATCAAGGTTCCTCCCACCAGGGCTCAGAGCCTGATTAAGACCCCATTGAACCCTAAGCAAGATACTGGTCAGAGCTGCATTACCCTTCCGTTTGTAAGATAAATGAAAAAAAGATAAAGCAAAGCTCTGGAATGATACACTAAAACATAATTCAAGCCTTGTTTGTGCTTGCATGCAAACTCTGCTTATATGTGGACACAACAGACTCCCTGCATACTGGAAATCCTCTTGAGCAAGTGAAATAAATATGTCATTTTGATTGGCTTGCACGCACATACAGCTGGCACAGAACTTCTGCTGTGATAAAGAAAAAAAGGAAGAATAAAAGGACTGAGCTGGATACATTGGTGGATGGTCCATGAGCTACCAGTAGAAATTAATTGAACTTTTGTCCACATCTGCTTTACTATATTTATATTATAACACATGAAATAAAGTGAACAAAGTTTGAGTTACCACTATGGCTCACAGAAACAGTATGAAATAAGGTAGTGGCGCACACGGGGGGGGGGGAGGTCCTGTAGAACCTGTTATCCACAGTTGGAAGCTTTTAAGCTCAAGTGACATAAAATCTGCCTCCTCACTACCTCCCCGGCAGCTTTGTGCATGCGTGACCTAGGCCACGCATGCATAGCCGGAACGACGGGGAGCAGGTAAGTAACGCAGCTACAGAAGTAGCTACGATACTAACCACGGGGACAACTGCTTTTCAGAACAGCTGTCCCCTCAGCGGAGCAATGATGAATTGCTCCATTGTCACGTTGCCCCCACTGCGAGTTGGATACTTAGGTATCCCTCGCAGCAAGTTCATTACTTCATCATCAGAGGCCATACGGCCTTCGATGATGAATAGGCCCCACAGTGTGTAACATAGTATGTGTATGAGAACAATTCAATGTATGACAAATGATCATTGTGGCAACCAGATGTTATTGTTTTATCAGTTTAATGTATATTAGACTAGTTAAATATAATATTTGGTATTATTTATTACAGTACAGAGCCAGTATACTTGTTTATTTATTGCCATAAAAATGAGAGTTATGGTAAAACTAACCTTTGTTAACTCTCTTTCTTTGAAGTCCATAGGGTCCACAGGGATACCATTGGGGTGTAGGTGGTGGATAAGGACTGGACACCAAACAGTTAAGCTTTCAACTGCCAGGATGCAACGGTCCCTCCCCCATAGACCCCAACCCTGAGCCAGAGGCAAATCAGTTTGTTAACAAGCCCAAGGCAGGAGGAGGAGAGGAGAGAAGACTGGCACACTGAAGAATCACATTCTCACATCAAAGACACGGGAAACCCAACTTAGAGAAGCCAGGGGCGTCACGGCAGGCGCCCTGTGGACCCTATGGACTTTGAAGAAAGAGAGTTTGCAAAGGTAAGTTTTACCATAACTCTCATTTTCTTCTTCAGGGTCCATAGGGATCCACATGGATATCATGGGGATGTTGCATAGAAGTATTCAAGGATGGGGACGCTCCTGAGCTGAGAGGAGTATCCTGCATCCAAATGAAGCATCCTGAGAGGCAAAGGTATTGAAGGCTTAAAACCTAAGAAATGTGTGGACAGAAGACCACGTTGCCACCTTACAAAGCTGCTCAGTTGATGCACCATGGCAAGCTGCCCAAGAGGGTCCCACAGAGGGAGTAGAATGACCAGAGACCATAGCCTGTGAGATAGTCATGCAAAGCCATCTGGCCAGAGTCTTTTTGTTAGCTGGCCAGCCCATTTTGTGGAATCCATAGAGGACAAATCTGTTTTCCGAAGTGAACTTGTACGGTCCACGTAGATCCGGAAAGCACGGACCATATTTAAGGAGGCCTCATCTGCCGAGAGGTCTGGTGATTGGAAGGCTGGGACTACGATTTAATCATTATTATGGAAATGAGAAACAACCTTGGGAAGGAAGTCAGGATGAGTTTGAAGAACAGCCCTGTCCTGCTGAAAGATCAGAAATTGGGAGCGACAGGAAATTTCACCTAAATCTGACGCCTTATGGGAGGACGCAAAGAGCCAGAAGAAAGAGAGTCTTTGCTGTGAGCCACTTGAGTTCCACAGATTCCAGGTATTCAAACGGAGGGCCCTGAAGGGCCTGGAAAACCACTGACAAATCCCACAGCGCGACTGGAGGGATGAAGGGAGGTTGAATACGGAGGACACCCTGAAGGAAGGTGTGAACATTCAGCATTGGAGCAATTCTGTGCTGGAACCAGATGGACAGAGCAGAGAAATGCACTTTCAACAAGGCCAGGCGAAGTCCAAGGTCCAGTCCTGATTGAAGGAAGGTCAGGACTCTAGAGACCCTAAAAACTTGAGGGTCAAAACTTCTGGTAGCACACCACTGAAAGTATATGTGCCACACTCTGTGATAGATCTGGGCAGAGGTCGGCTTACTCACATTGAGCATAGTCTGGGCTACTGAGCTAGAAAATCCTTAGGAATTTAGGAGGGATGTCTCAAGAGCCATGCCGTCAAAGGCAGGCGGGCCAGATCTGGATGTAGACATGGACCTTGAGACAACAGGTCCGGACATTGAGGAAGTAGGAGAGGAGCGTCTATGGAGAGGCTGTGAAGATCGGCGTACCAATGTCATCTGGGCCAGGCCGGAGCCACCAGCAGGACAGTGCTTCCGCCTTGCTTGAACTTCTGAAGGACTCAAGGAAGAAGGGAGACTGGAGGGAGTAGGTACGCCAGATGGAAGGTCCACTTCACCAACAAGGCATCTATGAAGGCAGCCTCGGCGTCTCTTGTTCTGAACCCGTACACTGGCAGCTTGCGATTGTGTCGGGAGGCCATGAGGTTCACCTCTGGCAGTCCCCACTTGTCCACTAGCAGTTGAAAGACCTCTGGGTGGAGAGACCATTCCCCGGCATGCACATCGTGATGGCTGAGGAAGTCCGCTTCCCAGTTGAACACCGCAAAGATGGCCAGGAGGTGAACTTTGGCCCATGCGAGAGTGCATGACATTTCTGTCATTGCTGACCAACTTTGAGTGCCTCCTTGGTGATTGATGTAGGCCACTGCTGTGGTGTTGTCGGACTGCCCTTGCACAGGCTTGCCCGAAGAATACAATAATATAAATACAGAGAAATTTGTGCTCCAATTCAATAGTGCAGAACAATAACAATGAGGTCATGTAGGGGAAAAAGTACTTGCGATACCAAGATATTTCTCCTTAATTCTCTTTCTTTGTAGTCATATGAATTTTCTTTCTTCTTATTTTCTCCACTTTTCCCTTTCTTGATGATGCTTGTTAAAAATCTCTGGAAGAATAATGGTATTTCCACTTTTTCCCTTTCCATTTATGAGTATAAATATATGTAAAGAAAATGATAAGGGTATATATTAGGGATGTGCAGGCTCAGATAGGTTCGAGTTTGCACGTGGAGTTCGGATTTTTCCCTCCAAAAAAACGGAACTCAGAACGAGGCAAAACGTCATCTTACATGGACGAACATCATCATTCCTGGACAAAAGACCAGGAATGATGATGTTCGTCCATGTAAGATGACGTTTTGCCTCGTTCTGAGTTCCGTTTTTTTGGAGGGAAAAATCCGAACTCCACGTGCAAACTCGAACCTATCCGAGCCTGCACATCCCTAGTATATATAGTGCAGTATTGTTTATTAATACGTGTAGCTAAACATCCAAAAAATAGCCACAATATTAGCCACAATAATAATAGGTAGAGCAGCGTACCAGATAGACTGGGGTACTCACATATCACACTCTACCAAGCATATGTAAAAGTGTTACCAGCAGCCTCCCGGGTATAAGCCCTGGAAATCCTTAAGGATCAATGGCTTGCTTCACCTTGGTTACTGCCCTCCTTCACTCATCAACATGTTTCGGCTCTATGAGCCTTTGTCAATTTATCTTGACAAATAGATATCTTGGTATCACATTACCCCGGAGGGTGCGCGCAATCGCAAGTACTTTTTGCCCTGAAGAATCCTGCCTGAGCTGAATGTATTTATTTTAGATGTGGGAACCATTCCAGGGCATGAGAGCAAGTCCGGGAGTCTGGGGGAGCAGCAGAAGAACCTAGCACTGCTCTGCACATATATGTGCATATTGGGCTCTATAGCAGCACATCCCTAACAGTGAATGTTTTCCAGATCTCCTAGTTGGTGCACAGGTTATTTATTACTAGATGATACATGTTAAAAGATCCACAGGGGGTGCTAATTATTTCATTTGTGATACTGAGAAGAACATGCAGCACTAGTAAAATTCTATTATATTACTATTTCTATTGTGGTCATGGTGTGGGCTGGGGAGGGGGGGTTTCCAGGCAGACAGAAACCCCCCTGCATTTGCCTATGACATTCAGGAGACTGTCCTGCCACTGGTAAAATTTGCAGTGCATGTGGCAAACTGAATCACTTTTCCTCTGTTTGCAAATCCAGGGAAACCAAATCTACACCCAAACAATCTTTACAGCAGTTTAAATCCAGGAGAAAGACAGTGCATTGTGTGGATTCTACATCGTCTCCAACTGCAGAATCATCTGATAGTGATAATATGCCAGATGGTTTTATCTACATAATTCATCAAGTCGGCAAAAACAAGGTCAGTCCAAAAACTGACATCCTCCTAGACAACACTTCTGTTGAATTTCTAATAGATTCTGGTGCATCTGTAAATCTAATGGATGCTATCAGTTTCAAGAAGCTGCATGGCAAGGTGGTTTTGAATCCAACATCTGTAAGAATATTCACTTATGGTAATAAACGACCCCTTCCCTTACAGGGTTCTTTTGACGTTATTGCACGCAAAAATGACAAACTGACAAAAGCATTATTTTTTGTCACTAAAGATGCAAGAGGCAATATCTTGGGATTTTAATACTGCATCACAATTGGGTCTTATATAAATTGTTGCCCACACTCACAATTACACACCTGTCATACCTGACACTTCCAATTCCACTCCTGTCCTACATGAACCAAAACCACTACGAAGTGATGTGGATGTTTTACTGCAGGAGTATGACCATCTTCTTCAACAGAAACTCAAATTTTTCGGTCACATTTTCTCTGAAGATGGAGTGAGTCCTGATCCACAAAAAGTTCAGGCTATTACAAAAATGTCGAAACCTAACAATGCTGGTGAAGTAAAGTCATTTCTTGGGATGACTAACTATTGTTCCCAATTTATTCCACATTACGCCACTTTGACAGCCCCACTTAGGGATCTCACAAAGAAAAATTATAAATTCTTATGGACTTCCTCTCAATCACAAGCATTTGATGACATAAAACGATGTCTGCAGGATAGTGTCACAATGTCATATTACAACACTGCTTGGAAAACAGAACTTATTGTGGATGCTAGTCCTTTGGGGTTAGGAGCTATCTTGACTCAGGTGAATACCCATGGGGATCATCACATTGTAGCATTTGCGAGTCGCAGTTTGACAGAGGTGGAACAACGCTACTCCCAGCCAGAAAGGGAAGCTCTTGCAGTAGTCGGGGTTGTGAACGCTTTCATCTCTATTTATGCAGCATTGACTTTACCAACCAGACTGATCATCAAGTACAGGTGACACTTTTCGGAAATCCAAAATCCAAACAATCAGCTAGGATACAGCAATGGGGCTTACGTTTACAGGCATACAATTTCTCCATCATTCATAGAGCTGGTGCTGATAATCCTTCAAATTACATGTCTAGACAGCCTTTCCCTTCTGACATCTCACAGTCTACTTCAGTGGTGGAGTATGTGAACTTTATTATCAACAATTCAATTCCTGATTCACTTACTAGTGACAGCATCAAAGAGGCTTCTTCCTCAGATAAAGTATTGTCAGCAGTAAAACACTGTATTATTTCCAATGATTGGCGGTTGGGACAGTTTCTGTTTTCAACAGATGAGGAACAAGACTTTAGAGCACTTCATAAACATTGTCAAGAACTAATTGTGCATGATGATTCAATCATTCTCAGAGGTGACAAAATTGTCATTCCAGCTGTTTTGAGAAAGCAAGTAATTGACATTGCCCATGCCAGTCATTTAGGAATTGTAAAGACCAAACAACTTTTCCGTGAAAATGTATGGTTTCCCTCCATGGAGCAACGTGTTGAATCAGAAATCCGAAACTGCATGACATGCACCCTTCTTTCTACGCAACCTAACAGTGAACCATTACGGATGACTGACCTGCCTGACAATGTCTGGGAAAATGTTGATGTTGACTTCTTTGGCCCATTATACAATGGTAAATACATACTAGTAGCTGTGGATGAATATTCACGATATCCTGTTCTTGAAGTAATATCTTCAACATCTGTCACATCTGTCTTACCAGCATTGGATAAAATCTTCACTACTTATGGAATTCCAGAAACAATAAAGACAGATAATGGTCCGCCATTTCAAGGTGCTGATTTCAGCAAATTCATGAAACATTTTGGAATTCGACATAAAAAAATGACTCCCCTGTTGCCACAAGCTAATGGTCTTGTTGAACGTTTTATGTGTAATCTTGGAAAGCAAATAAAGATTTGTAAAGTTTCCCAAATTCCAATTCAACAATCCTTAAATCAATTTCTCAGAAAATATCGATCAGTGCCTCACTCCACAACAAATGTACCTCCTCAGGCATTAATGTTTCAAAGAAAAGTGATCAGATCCACACTCCCGGAAATTAATTTAACTCCTGCATCTAAACATCATCAGATTAGGAAGACGGACTCTGCTAAAAAACAAGAAGCTAAACAGTATGCAGATCAGAAAAGGAGAGCTATTGTTTCTGCTTTACAAGAAGGAGATCGTGTTCTGGTGAAACAAAGAGTAGTACGCAAGGACATATCTGCTTTTCACCCAAATCCACTGACTATAATGAAAAGGAAAGGAACAATGATTGTTACAGGAAATGACAATCAAACAATGACAAGGAATGTTTCTCATTTCAAGAAGATATTTCCATCTTTATCATCTGATGGACCAAATCAAGAGGATGTCAACACAGTACCTTTACCATCCTCAGCATCAAGTGATCCGATCATGGAGTCTGTTTCTTTGAGTGAAGGATCACATATTCAGACGAAAAGAGGCTGAGTAATTAAACCTCCTGCTAGGCTAATTGAGCAGATATGACTCTTAATTTCTGGCTTGTAAACATTCTAGAAGGTTTTTCAGTTTCATGTATATTGGGTTAATGTTTATGCTCAGATACCGTTAACACATTGTTGTGTTTCATTTTATAAATGCACTACTTGTTGAAATGAAAATTTTATATTTAAAAAAAAAATTATATTAAAGGAAGGGGGAGATGTAGTATCTATAAAGATAGTTTATGTGCATAATAATAATAGTAAAATGAGGTAGTGTACCTTTAAGGATTTTGCAGCATAGAAGGACATGTGATCAGGAAGTGGAGAGATATAGGAGAAAGTAATACCCCTTTCAGACATACTGAGATTCCCGGGATTTTGGCCTGCCTCGGCCAAAATTCCCGGGTCTCATGTCTGTGTGAAAGGTACCTACCCGGGAACACGTTCCCAGGTATCTGCCCCTGCAATCGACCAGGGTTTTTCCCGGGACTTAAGTCCTGGGAAATTACCCTGCTTCTGTCTGAATGGTGCTACCTGGGAATTTACTACTCCCGGGAAGCACCAAGCAGCTTTTGCATGTAGCTGACAGCACAGAGCATCCTATAGGATGCTCAGCACTGCTGCTCACCACCCCCAGCACCGGCCGGCTGTGCCACAGCGGGCCGCCCACACTCCCGCTGGACCACTAGGGAATTAAAATAAATGTTAAAAAAATTATAATTAAACAAAAAACTGCATTACGATTGGCCGGCTTTTGGCTGCTGAATGATGACATCATCATCAGCCAGAGAGGGGATAGGCTAGGAGGAGCAGACGGCAGAGAAGAGGCAGGTAAGCAGAAAAACCCTGCTCTTGTCTGAAAGGGGTCTACCTGGGAATTTCCCGGGTAGACACAGTAGTGTGAAAGGGGGATCTCGACCAAATACCCGGGAATTTGCACAGGAGAAATTCCCGGGTCTGAGCAGGAAAGTTCCCGGGTTGTATATCTGAAAGGGGTATAAGAGAAAGGAGAACAGCCATGAGGAGAAGATGTCTTTATCTACCTGTAATAATGCAAGTATTACTGATAATAAATAAACTACATAAACAGCATACTTGATGAGGCATAGCTATGAAGAAAGGTACATCAAGATATAACACCATGGATCCCAGAATCTGCATTGCTGAGTGAATGGAGACTCAGCGACTGCGGAGTAATCTGCGCACTCGTTGTTGAAGTGTGGAGATCTTATCCTTTGTGAAGGGTACAGGGATGACTTAATTAACTCTCTGTAGGAAGGCAATGGTTATCTGAAGATTGCATTGAAAAACCTCTGGGGAGTGTGCTAAGAGCAAGAGGTTATCCAGGTATGGTAGCAGCCTGACTCCCTGACATTGCAGGTGGGCTGCCATGACCACCATAATTTTGGTAAAGAACCGTGGAGCTGTAGAAAGTCCAAAGGGCAGACCCTGAAATTGGAAATGTTGCTGTAGTACAGCAAACTGGAGATATAGCTGATGAGAGGGCATTATAGGTACATGTAGGTAAGTGTCCTGATAGCCAGAGATACCATAAAGTCATCTGGCTCCATAGCTAGTACAATAGAGCACAGGGTTTCCATCTGAAATCTGGGCACCCTGATGATTTTGTTTAGGGATTTGAGATTGAGGATAGGCCGATAAGACCCACTGGAACTATTACTCCCATTTGCAGCAAGGACTGAATGGCTTTCTGAATAAGCAGGGCCCTGCTCGGGTCTGATGGAGGGCCTGTGTAGAAAAACTGGTGAGGTGGTCATCTTAGGAATGAGCGGGCGCACCTATGAGAGACCACTTCTGAAGGTGAAGGTTTGTCCTCAGATTTGGAAGCAGGACATCGGTTGGCCCGTCAGCTTGGTCCTGGGCTTGGCGGCCCTTGTGGAAGCCAAGGAAAGGACTGACCCATAGGCTTTTCCTGGGGATGAAAGGACCTGAAGGATGTTGTCTGAGGCTTTGCAGTAGTTGCTGAGGGCAGAAAAGCAGTTTTTGATGCTGCCAAAAAGGCTACAATCTTGTCTAGATCTGGGCCAAACAGGATCTCACCAGTGTAATGTAATGATTCTAAGGCCTTCTAAGAGTCTGAATCCGCCTTCCATGAACGTAGCCAAAGAGTGCAGCGGGCAGACACTGACCTAGCAGATGCTCTAGAACCCAGGAGACTTGCATCCAAGGTCGCTTCTCCGATATAGGAAGCTGTATCTCTTATGTAAGCTGTATAAGATATCTGATCCCTAGAGGTCTCTAGGGAGAAAGACTCAAATGCTTTTGCCCCCTAGGCAATAGCCATGGTTGGGAGAGTAATGGCTCCTGAAAGGGAATACACAGATTTAAGGCCAGTTTCAATCTCTCTAACCGTAGGGTTCTTTAATGAGGAAGCTGTAGGGATAGGTAATGTGGAGCTTTACCTCAGCACTTGCGACCGGTTCTGAATCAGGCCCAGTATGCAGTTGTCACATATCCTATTATACAGAACAATAGAAGTGGTACTATGCAGTCAGGACCAGATTAAGGCTTGTGGGGGACCTGGGTCAACTAAGCTGTGGGGGCCACCACCAAGCCACATAGAGCCTACCCCCCTCCCCCGCCACACATTAAACGCGCACACACACATATAATATATATGTATCAAACATATATTTTATATAACATACACACAAACACAAATATACAGTATACACACACAAACACATACACACTAACACATACATACACAGTATACACACACTAACTCATACTGTATATACAATAACACTTAAGCTACATACACACACAACGATTTAGTAAATGAACGATTTTAGTAAACGATTTTCGTTAATTTTTTCAAGGGAAAAATTAACGAAAATCGTTTACTAAAATCGTTCATTTACTAAATGTAATGAATGATTTTTTTGAACTACAAACGATTTTTGCATATTCCCTTACTGAAAATCGTTGAGTTGGTCAGTCTGACTGAACTACAAACTACAAACGTGAACGCGCATGAACGATAATCGTTCATCGTTTTAACTCAGAAAGTGAATGATTTTTTCAACGATTGAACGATAAACGATATTGTTATTGATAGTCGTTGAAAAAATCGTTGTGTGTGTATGCACCTATATACATATATACACATAAACACATACATACACATATATAAATAATAAAACAGTACACATACAGTACACTTACATTCTATGCAGCTGCTGCTCACTTCATTAGGCCCCACCCCCTTGTGCCATACTGCCATGATTCACGGGTCATATGGGGGTGGGGCTTGTTGTGTTGGCTCCGCCCCATTTTGGCAAAGGTAGAAGGGGGAATTGGTCTGTCAGGGGGTACTCCGTTTCTAGGTACTCAGGCCCCCCCTGCGTGCTATAGTGGTGGGGGCTTCTGTGTGTGGATACCCCGGGTCGACCGCCTCTGTCACCCTCCCCTTAATCCAGCCCTGTATGCAGTTGTCACATATCCTATTATACCGAATAATAGACGTGGTACTATGCAGCTGTTACATATCCTATTATACAGAACAGAATAATATACAAGGTACTATGCAGGTGTCACATATCCTATTATACAGAACAATATAGAAGTGGTACTATGCAGTTGTCACATATCCTATTATACAGAACAATAGATGCAGTACTGTGCAGCTGTTACATATCCTACTATGTGGATTGAACAATAGAAGAGGTACTATGCACTTGTCACATATCTTACCATAAAATCCTGACATGATTATACTACTGGTATAATTATTACCAATCCTTTAGCATTAAGTTTAATGTACAGCCATGTCCAAAAGTTTGGAGAATGACACAAGTATTGGTTTTCACAAAGTCTGCTGCTTCAGTGTTTATGATGGCAATATGCAAATACTCCAGAATGTCATGAAGAGTGATCAGATGAATTGCAATTAATTGCAAAGTCCTTCTTTGCCATAACAATGAACTTAGGGCCTGATTCAGAGCCACTCGTAAGCGGCAGCTCGTTCGCTCCGAGCGATGTTTGCCCAACTGCGCATGTGTACAGATCGTTATACACATGCGCGAACCAGTCAGTGCGGCCGAAAATCATGTGCTCGCAAAATAGCGAATGCCTGCTAATTTGAGTGACAGGATGAGGCGTATGTGGATGGTAACAGGGGAAGGTGCTTGAAAACGGGGAGTGGAGATCCGATCGCAGGCGTGCTTAAAGGTCAAAACGGGCGTTTTATGGGTGTGCAGAATTAAAACAGCAGCGTCATTGACCACGTCACTGGGTTATTTTTTAGCCAGAACTGCTCGCAAAATTGTGGTAGCCAAAAAACCAACCACAAGAATAGCGAGCAGCTCATACCCTGTTCGATGTACTCGATTAATCTAATAAATAGCGGACATGACATAGGATGCGAGCGGCCAGGGGGCGTAGTTTCCCAAAAAACGACCGCAAGTTTTGTTCGCTCGTTCAGACCTAGAGGCGTGAACAGACCGCAAACAGCGAACAGTTCATTTGAATAGCCACCCCTATTTTCTGGACGAGCGAGCGCAAATAGCAACCGGCTCTGAAACAGGCCCTTAATACCAAAAACAACATTTCCACTGCATTTCAGCCCTACCCCAAAAGGACCAACTGACATCATGTCAGTGATTCTCTCGTTAACAAAGGTGAGAGTTTTGACGAGGACAAAGCTGGAGATCACTCTGTTATGCTGATTGAGTTAGAATAACAGACTGGAAGCTTTAAAAGGAGGGTGGAGCTTGAAATCATTAATCTTACTCTGTTAACCATGGTTACCTGCAAGGAAACACGTGCAGTCATCATTGCTTTGCACAAAAAAAGCTTCACAGGCAAGGATATTGCTGCTAGTAAGATTCCTCCTAAATCAACCATTTATCGGATCATCAAGAACTTCAAGGAGAGAGGTTCAATAGTTGTGAAGAAGGTTTCAGGGTGCCCAAGAACGTCCAGCAAGCGCAAGGACTGTCTCCTAAAGTTGATTCAGCTACGGGATCGGGGCACCACCAGTGCAGAGCTCGCTCAGAAATGGCAACAAGCAGGTGTGAGTGCATCTTCACGCACTGTGAGGCGAAGACTTTTGGAGGATGGCCTGGTGTCAAGAAGGGCAGCAAAAAAGCCACTTCTCTCCAGGAAAAACATCAGGGACAGACTGATATTCTGCAAAAGGTACAGGGATTGGAATGCTGAGGACTGGGGTAAAGTTATTTTCTCTGATAAATCCCCTTTCAGATTGTTTGGGGCATCTGGAAAAACGCTTGTCCAGAGAAGGAAAGGTGAGCGCTACCATCAATCCTGTATCATGCCAACAGTAAAGCATCCTGAGACCATTCATGTGTGGGGTTGCTTTTCAGCCAAGGGAGTGGGCTCACTCACAATTTTGCCTAAGAACACAGCCATGAATAAAGATTGGTACCAAAACATCCTCCAAGAGCAACTTCTCCCAACCATCCAAGAACAGTTTGGTGATGAACAATGCCTTTTCTAGTATGATGGAGCACCTTGCCATAAGGCAAAAGTGATAACTAAGTGGCTCGGGGAACCAAAAAATCTTAATTTTGGGTCCATGGCCAGGAAACTCCCCAGACCTTAATCCCATTGAGAACTTGTGGTCAGTCCTCAAGAGGCGGGAGGACAAACAAAAACCAACAAATTCTGACAAACACCAAGCATTGATTAGGCAAGAATGGGCGGCCATCAGTCAGTATGTGGCCCAGAAGTTGATTGACAGCATGCCAGGGCGAATTGCTGAGGTCTTAAAAAAGAAGGGTCAACACTGCAAATATTGACTCTTTGCATAAACTTAATGTAATTATCAATAAAAGCCTTTGACACTTATGAAATGCTTGTAATTTTACTTCAGTATAACATAGTAACATCTGACAAAAAGGTCTAAAACACTGAAGCAGCAGACTTTGTGAAAACCAATACTTGTGTTATTCTCAAAACTTTTGTTCATGACTGTAGACTGTTTTCCTATGTGTACTGTAGTGGGTATGTTTCAACTCCATTAGAACTTCAATGTAAAATGGAATTGAATTATTTGAAGAACTTTCTATGTTCAGTGGTCTCGGGATGGCAATTAGCCGTTCCTAATTAAACTGACATGTACAGTATGCTGCTTTATGGATCTCATGAAGTTATTGTACATGGCAGGACATCTGTTCCAAACCTCCAAATGGTTTCACTAAGCGAAATAATTGCACTCTCCAGATTTATTGTGTCACATACACAAACTGAATTATCTAAGCATATTTCTGAGTGAAATCACTATAATACTTCACTGGGAAATGTTATTCTAAATTTAGCTGACTACAGTATGTTGCCTAAGTAAATATGCTGTTGTACACCCAACCCCCTGCAATTATGTTACTAAATGTTAAAATCAAATTAATAATATACAGTTTACAAAAATAACCCTATTATATGTTGGTGTGGGTACAGCAGCAAAATGTAACATTTTGAAAAGAAAGCAAAAATGAATAGAGTACTATAGATTAAGAAAACCTGTACAGGTGAGGGATGACCAAAGTCGGCAGAAGCAGATACTGTACATGGGTTTTGTAGTAGACAAATCCTTCTACTGCACCTAAGAAATCGGTCTGACCAGCTATTTTAGGCTTTATTACAATAATAGCCAAGTTTCTACTATTTTCCTGCCCTAGCCTGAGATGGTTTGTTATTTGTGAGAGTTTGCTGAATTCTCATTCTCCACTAGCCATACATAGCAGGGTGTATAATTATCTGACAGCAATGCAGAGTTCTGAATTACGGTGTGCAGCTTCATTCTGTGAAGCTCATTCAAAAGAGCTAATGGGAGATTTTTACTCTCTGCCTTCAATCTTCTGACAATGTAGGCACAATTCAGGTAATGGTTGTCAAGGCAATCCGGTGCATTAAATTGTAGCCTCTTTTATCAAAAGTTTCTTAATAATGTAAGTTTTTGCAATTATTACCACGGGCCCCCTGAGATGCATTGCTGATTTGTGTCCCCTCTTGTACCTCCCTGTTGGTGGCCCTGTAGATACAGTAGGGAAAGGTACCAGTGATTAGCTGAATATGTCAGCTGACATGGGTTTAACAATATACTGTATGGTGGTTTTAGTGCCTTTAATATACAGTTTGTGTAGTTCTAACACCTGATGTATGATTTCACAAACAACCGACAATAACTAACAGAAATTAGTGAGTTTTTTATTGAAAATTAGTTAATTAATTCAACAACTGGCAAATCTCTATACTAAGGAGCCTATTTATCAAAAAGTATTTGCAGGATATCCCACATAAACACTCGTTTTTTGGGGGTACCCGCAACTAATAAGGGTGACCACAGCCGATATTGGCGATATCTGATGCGGTCCCCCATTTTTGTTTGCACACAACCCCTTCTCCCTGGGTGCGGCGCAGCTCTTGATGCGCCTGCATAAGACACCTACACGCAGCCATTTTGAGACGGAGATTAATACATCGCTGCAACATATTCACTCATATGCCAGAAAAACTGAGACCCCTGTCTAGTAAGGCATAAGTCCTCCTATTAATCGGATTAAAGCAGCAATACTATGGGGCATGCACTCCACAAGCGCTCTGAGGTGCTGTGTAGAAGGTGTACAGTACTACATGCCTGCTTAATAATGGTCTACAATTCCCTAATATTTGCTGGTGGTGGGGTATAGGCAATGATGGCATGTTGAACTGTACCCACATGTGTTCTACTGGGTTTAAATCCAGCGAATAAAGGGGCCAGCTCATGATGAATGCTCCTCCAGCCATCATCTGTTGGCTGCAGACCTGTGCGGTGATGCATTGTCATACTGAAAGAGCCTGCTCCCATCTGAGTGAATGCATGAAATGAAAGGGTGCAAATGATCTGCAAGGATGGCTACTTAGTGTCCACCGCTCAGTGATGTCTGCAGATGCATCAGCGGTCCTAATGAGTGCCTGCTGAGAATACCCCACACCATAAGAGTCACCGCCTCCCTGGACTGTCGCTTGATGGCATGCAATGTCCATTCCCTCGTGGGGTTATCTCCACACACGTAACTGTCCATCTGCCCTAAACAGTTCGAACCTCGACTATTCGTACCAGGCTACATGTTTCTAGTCATCTTGTATCCAGTGGCGGTGTTCATGAGGTTAGGCAATGAGCAGAGCCTTGTGCTGTGGGGTCAGCAATGGGACCCGAGTAGGCCGTCAGCTCCTGTACCCCATAGAAGATAATGTTGTGCTGGTCAAACGCTGATGTTAGTTGTAGCCCCTGCATTAAGTGGTCCATGTACTAAGACCCCACTTTTTGTGAAGTTAATGCCGCTCCTGCTTCGCCTGTTATCGGCGCGAAGGAGGAGACGGCTACAGCGAGCTGTACAATGAGCATCCCTTCCAAAGAGGATGAACCCTAAGTCACCCCTGCATACACACACTCTGCCTCTGCACAGTGGACTCACAGGTAGGGTGGCCATCGATAATTCATAATCATCGATGGTTTATGACTGATGTCGAATGTTTTCCCTATCGATGGTGGAGAACCAGATGGTTTCCCTCCATCGATGGAAGAACATAACCAAATCGTTTTTTTTTCAAGGTGGCGGGACATGGAGCATAGCCACACCCCCCGACACCCATGAAGCCACACACCCCAGTTCCGATTGGCCCGTGGGTGTGAACAGGGATAACTATCGGTTGGTGAAGCCATCGATGGTCAGCCAATGCATAGTTGGCTTCCTTTCCATTTTGCCATCGATGGTAACCATTGCTGGTAACCATACCAGTGGCCATCCCTACTCATAGGTCACATCCTGATTCTTGTGCAGCAGCTGAGAGGTTTATTTTTTTATTTAACAAACTTTATTGACATAGTGACACAAAGCTTTCTACTTCTTCAAGAGGAGAGGAGCAGATAACAGCAGCTACAGGTAGCAGCACAAAAGAAGACACCCAATGGTAGGTTACCTCTCCTCTTATTAAAACCTGGGACACTTAGCACTGCCATAGGTGCCTATGGTAGCGCTAAGTGACCCAGATGCAGTGCGATGTCCTAGCCAGCACTTAGCACTAGCAGGATGAAGGCACTAAAATCTCTTTAGTACATATCTAGAAGTGATCGAGAAGGGCTTTCTCTGCCTTTTTCATTCAGCCCCCTTATCTCCACTTATTACATGGACCCTGTTATCTTGCTGCTATCTGCGACAATGTTGCACACCGGTTGGATGTAACAATGCATGCCAGGTGACACTCTCCATGAACATGCACAGTTTTTCGTCAGCCACAGCGGTGTTGTACGCTGGATGTTTTCCCTGATGTTGTGTAGTCACGGTACACTATTCAAATTGTTGCATATGAAAATTCAGATTTTGTGTTAATTTCGGAGATGGAGTGACCCATCTCTCTGGCACCTACTACTATCAAGCTCCATTCAAAGTTTCTTAAATTGTGATACGCTGCCATCTTCACTGCAAATAATACAACAATGGATTGCAGAGATATCTGTATATATATATAGTACTGCAATTGTATAAATAAACCATTTAATGCAGAGGTGTGGTGGCATGTACTGGGAATGGAGGCAGCTGTCAGTATTTCCGGCACATGAGTGTAGTACAGCACAGATGCTGCTACTGTGTAAGTTCAGGGATGGATTCCAGTCACTCATTGCCAAGGGGTTTATATGGAGTCAAAGGCACAGCTAAAGGTTAGGTAGTGTATACAGGTGGCGTCAGGAATCTGTCACTAGTAGCGAAGGGATGATCCCAGGATAATGTCACGAAGAAAACCAGGGGAAACATAGCTGGAGTGGCAGACAGACAAAGACAAGGGTCAGAGTACAGTCAAACAGCAGAGCATCGTTAACAGGAACAGCTAGACTAGAGTACAAGGCACTTTGTTTATCTGGGTATAGAGAAAGGAAGTCTTTCAGTGTAGAAGGATTATTGGCCCAGACATTTTATATATTTTTTTGGGAATACCTCCCAGGAAACCAATTATTGGGATGATGACGCTCAGAATGCCGGTGCCGGAATCCCGACCACTGATATCCTGATGGTCGGTATTTGGGTTGGAGAGAGGGTTGGGCTTAGGGTTAGGCACTAGGGGGAGGTTTAGGGTTAGGCTGCGGAGGGGGGGGAGGTTTTAGGATTAGGCTGTTGGGGGGAGGGTTAGGTTTAGGCTATGGAATGGGAGGGTTAGGTTTATCCTGTGAGAGGGGGTTAGGTTTAGGTGCAGGGATAGGATACTTACCTCCAGGTGTCTGTATTCTCACCTACTCGGGATTCCAGCATCAGGATTTTGAATGCTGGGATCCTGAGCGTACCCCGCACCAGTTAATATATGTCTCAAATGACCAAATACGAGAGTCCAGAATTATTTGTACTGGAAAATCATCAGAAGAGTCTTTGCAGAGTGAGGCCCCTGGAGCATAACTATGTTGTTGTTATGGCCTGTATTTATTTGAGTTTACTGGTATGAATTCAACAGAAGGAGTTGGAGCCTCGTACTGTATGTAAGATCACTGGTTGAGCTCGAGATTGTCTTAATACCAGTAGGCTGCCGAGCAGGCACATTCAGTCTGATTTTCAGTTTGGCAAGCTTCAGAATTCTTACAAGTAAGCAGAAAACTCCCTCGGTAACTGTAAAACACCAAACACAGAGGATGTAACTAGTCTCTACAGCTGAACAGCACAACTGAAGCAATATATGGAAGCCTGTGTAGAACACTTAGAACTAGGTAGGCACAGATAATCTTGGAAGAAGTGTCTAAAGCACTATTTTCCTGGGACTTCCGGACTATGCTTGGCTAGATTTAATGATCTGGAAAAACATAATAATAGAAAATGCCATCTTCACTTCTCTGTTTGTTTTCTCTTTTTCTTAGATGACGCTTTATGGCTCCTATCTTCATTGGCTCCTCTTCTGACGATAAGTATGAAACAAGGGTTCAGTTTCCCAGCAAACATGGATGGAAATTGGATGAAAACATGATCCCTTTCACACTCTAGATCAGGAGTTCCCAACCATGGTCCTTAAGGCACACTAACAGTCCATGTTTTAAGGATAGCCATACTTAAGCATAGGTGTCTTAATTTTTATCTCAGTTAGTCTGACTTAACCATCAGTGCTTAAACATGGATAGCACTAAAACCTGGAATGTTAGTGTGCCTTGAGGACTGAGGTTGGGAAACACTACTCTAGATGATACTCTGTCATCTGTAGATCAATAGTCAAGCACAACTGTATAAACACTTTAAGTGTACTAGGAGGGGTAACTTATATTTAATAGCTTTCAGTAACCATTGCTAATAGTGAAGAAGATGATCAGCCTTATTCCAGTTATGGATCTCAGAAGTATATTCCAACACTAACCACTTGTCTTGGCATAGGCGAGCTATTTGAGCTTTTCCACCGTGGAACTGCAGAGTGTATCACTAACTGTAGACATAAAGGTGGTCAGGAAATTGGATGTGTACAATAGTATTGGGTTGCTCTCCTCCATATAAGGCATAGTCCAAGGCCTCATCTTTCTGTTGGACAGGATCAATCCCACCTTTAGAGAATATGTGTCATAAACACAAGGTTTCATCTGGAACACCATATTACATTGAGCAAAAACCGCCTGAAAGCATGCAATATTTCCTTTTTGGAAAAGTTGCCCATGTTTCCTTATAATGGCCTGAAGTAGGTGGCCAGGTGGTCTTGTATTTGGAAAACCCTGTTATGTAACTGGGTAATTTCTGCCTGTACTTTTTGTATTAGTAGTTCAAGCTGCATAATAACAGTCTATGGATTGAGGCTAAGTAGATTTAGCATCAGCTCCATTGGAATCCACTTTAGTGTCCTGACCATTCTGTAACATATAGTACAGCTCAAACACTGTTCTGTGAAAATTCAGTGACACATCCTTATTGATGGCAGCCAAGGGGTTACCCGGAGCCACAGTCAGAGAGAAAGACAAAACTTTAGTTCACATGTATGCAATCATGGTAGCCAATGGATGTCCCAGAGATAAGGTCAGGAACAAAGCCAGGGAAAACAAAGCTGGCACCAAAGCTAAGGATCAATATCCAGGGAGACAAACAGCAGAGCCAGATTATTACTGTTTATTTATATGATGCCTCAAAGTGTATGTGGTGTTTACAGGCAAATTACAGTAAAGCACACAAATCAATATATTCATAGATACAGTACACGGTAAAAGCAATCATTGAGATCTCTATACAGCTGAATGACAATAGCAGTCAGTGCCCAGGGAGAGCACATAGACAGGATCCAAGCTGTTGATTGATAATGGGGGAGCACTGAAAATATGGAAAATGCAGAGAGAGAACTAGAGAGTGGAGGGCCCTGCCAGTTAGAGCTTACAGTCAAAGGGAGTAGGAGTAAACTGGTACTGGGAAGACAAAATGAGGTAGGACAGAAGGGAGCGTCTGCATCCAGACCACTGGGAGGCATGAGTTAGAATGTGGGAGGGCTGGTAGGTTTTGATAAATAGGTGAGTTTCAGAGCTGATTTGAAGCACTGCAATCTGGTAAAGAGTCTTATAGGGTGGAGGTGAATTCCAGAGGAAGGGAGCAGCACTGGAAAATTCTTGTATGCAGAAATAGGAGGAAGTGATAAGTGTGGAGGAGAGACGAGTGGAAATGTGTGTACTGAGGTGAGTTTGGTTATGTAGGTGGTGTTGATATGTGTGTATTGCCGCACTCATCCTGTGTAGTACTGTGGTGCTCAATCACAGTGTGCCAAGATGACGCCATGCATGCTCAGTCTACTAAATGGTGGCCAACTTGGTAAAAGAAGATGCTTCATGTTATGGAGCATCATGGAGGTAATGCAGTAGCGCACTCCATATACCAACATGAGGGGGAGGAGTGATTGAGTGAATTTAAAGTAAATATAAAGAACTTAAATTGGATTCTGTAGGGGAAGGGGAGCCAGTGAAGGAAATCCGGTCAGCCTCCATATGGCCCACGGACTCCTCACCTGCATCACCTACCAGTTTGGTACCAACTGTGTGGATTCCACATAAGAACGCAGATTAAAATTAGGACCAGGGATACTGGGGACTAAAATCAATATGGTACCATATACATCCAACCATATCAATCTCTCTATCAACAATATTTTGTGTGTTTGGTGGTACTAACATCAGCCTGCTCATTTGCATATTAATTGGACTGCCTGTGGTAGCTTCTTTTGACTATATAAGTACTGTCTTTTCTGCACTTTACCAATATGGATAACTTGTGACCTGCTTAATAGAAATCAAATATTTCACCCTTTTTCCTTCTCATTTTCAGAGTTTACACTAGGGTGGGATGTAGTCAGGAAGCCGATGGTCTAAATGCCGACTGCTGGCTTCCCGACTGTCTAATCCCAGCAAGGTACTAATGACAGGCATCGAAATCCCGACGCCTGTCATGACTCATTAGACCTACGCCAGGAGCCCGACGCCCGACATACCGAATGAAGGGGGGAGGGTTAGGTTTTAGGGCTCCCGACGGGACATAGGGTTAGGCATCCCCCTGGGAGGGTTATGTTTAGACTAGGGGAAGGGGGGTTACGGTTAGGCACACCCAGGGGAGGTTAGGGTTAGGCACCCCCCTGGGAGACTTAGGTTTAGGCTGCGGGGAAGGGGAGTTTAGGTTTAGGCACTTAGAGGGGGGTTAGGGTTAGGCATTAGGGAGGGAGGTTAGGGTTAGGCACCCCTAAGGGAGGGTTGATTAGGGTAGGGAATTAGGGTAGGGAATTAGGTTAGGGTTAGGCACCCCTAACCTAACATTAACCTCCCCCCTAGTGCCTAACCCTAACCCTCCTCTAAGTGTCTAAACCTAACCCTCCCTTCCCCGCAGCCTATGTCTAAGTCTCCCGGAGGGTGCCTAACCCTAACCTCCCCCCGGGGGTGACTAACCCTAACCCCCCCTTACTCTAGCCTAAACCTAACCCTCCGGGTGGGTGCCTAACCCTAAGTCCCCCTGGAGTCCTAAAACCCAACACTTCCCCCACCATGGCTGCCCGGGTTACCTTCGTTCGGTATGCTGGGCGTCTGGCTCCCGACGTAGGTCTAATGACAGGCGTCGGGATTTCAACGCCTGTCATTAGTACCTTGCTGGGATTAGACAGTCGGGAAGCTGGCGGTCGGCATTTAGACCGTCGGCTTCCTGACTACATCCCCATTGGAGGATAGTGTCAGCGGACAGCAACCAAAGCTACCATTGGGTGGAGGGACGATCAGGTGATGTAGACTGTCATGGCTGCGTCCATGATGGTAACCGCAGGAACCGAATCACTGAGCATCACGGAGCAACACATAGATGTCCTAACAGACCCCAGGCATAATCCTCAGCGTGTCACCCGCCGCCTGACCGCTCAAGAGGTCAGGGTAAGCCAGTACTGAGGTAAGTAACGGCAGATCCCAGGCCGCATCCTGACAAGATGGAAGAGAGACAGTTGGAAATGCGAGTGAAGCATAAATTGGGAGAGGTCAGGGGAAAAGACTTGTGTATTATCAGCATGTAGGTGGTAGTGGAGACCGAAGGAGCTGATAGGATCACCAAGGAGGTGGTGTAAAGAAATGAGAAAAGTTTGTCATTGACATTGACATACTGGTGTTTTTCAGCCTTATATACGCTCAGGTTGCAGGGGATTGGTTGTAACCAGAAAGTGGGTGGAGAGCAGGCAAACACATAATGTTTAAGTTCTGAACAGCACCATGTACAAGCAGCTCCTGTCATGGCTCACTTATTATAATCTCTGCTCCAAAATCCACTAGACCTTATTTCAAGTTCAATGGAGTCCATTAGCAGTTTTCTTGAAAGATTTTGACTGCAGCAATTTACACTCTGTGTTTGTGACAGCTTCAGAATTAGCTACTTTTCCTCAGAATAAGGAGAATGTGCCCAGAAATTCAAATAATAATATATACTATTGTAGTACAATGAGGTTACGTCAAGTAGATTGAGAGCATTCTAGATGAACTAGTGGCATAAGTCAATTGGAGAAAAGGCAGGGCTATATTTGTTTAGGAGATGTCTCTGAATTATTAGAGTTACTAGTGGTGAATTTCTTATATAAAGAAATGTTGTATATACAGTACACATGGTGCATACTTACATACTTTTTTTCCTTCCACTCCATGAGAAATGTAGTAGATGCCAGAGGCCACTGTGGGAGGTCGGACAAAGCAGATAAAGTTATTATTGCACCCTGCCACCAACAACACATTGCCACAAATTGCGGCATTTTGCAGAGGGGGAGGGGCCATGAGAATCATCATCACGTCCTCATCCTGCCCATTTCACTAGGAAGTGGATGGGGTGTATGAGGGTACTTGCTCTCCAAAAGTCTTGGGTTCTGGCATTCCTGAGGATGTTACTTTGATACATACCACCTACCTAAACATTGTTGCAGATCAAGTACACACCTTTATGACAAGGGCCTCTTTCAGCAGGATAATGTATTCTGCTCCACTGCAAAAATTGTTCAGGAATGGTTTAAAGAACATGACAAAGGGCTCTATTTACTACAATCCGCATTTGTAATGCAGATTGTAGTGTGATATTATTTACTACAAATCCCTTGCAGGGACAGAGCTTGCAATAATACCGTGACAAAGTGCCCGCCCATGCGCCGACCGGCCGCCCCAGCTACCCCCCGGCGCTAAGAACCGCACCCGTCGTTAAGCCCCGCCCCCGCGATTGGGGACCCTCCCGCAACCCCCCCACGACCCCCCCTCCCTTAATAGCACTTACCTGCCGTCTTCGGTGCTCCGGTGATGTCTTCCATGCCTCTGGTCAGCTGATATCCCATACTGCACTGGGACCAGATCACCTGATGACCGGGCCCCAGTGCACCATGGGAGACCAGCTGACCAGAAGGGAGTCATCACCGGAGCCCCGATCACCAGTCCATGGAGTCGGGTAAGTACATTTTTTTTTTTACTTTTTTTTTAGCAGAGATCAGCTTGTGGTCTGTTTAGACCACAGCGCTGATCACTGGGACCGTTTCCGGGCTCTGCTCTGCCTTTTAGAGCAGAGTAGGAGCCTTGGAACTGGTGGACACCCTGGATAACGTCACCTCCAGCTGGCGTTATTATTACAGGGCTTTCCCCGATATTTTTTTACAATTTATTTTTAGTAACTTTGGTCGGATCACATTTCCCATTACAATTATGGGAAATGCGATCTGCTTACTAAAAATAAGTGATACTTAGGGGTTGGAGTAGAATTTTACGAATTCTACTCCAATTGCCCTGTAATAACTATAGGTGTACTAAAATAATGTGAAAAGGGTTTAAAAACACCCTTTTTCACTTTATTTTACTAAAAATAATGTTAATAAATAGAACCCAAAGAGTTCAAAGTGTTGATTGGATAAAGAAATTCAAGCCAAGGAGGCCCCACCTCACAACAGGACACCTTTAGGGGTTTGGAGGCACGAGGGGGACCTACTGTACACAATAAGTAGGCAGGTGGTATTATGTTATGGCTGAACGGTGTATGTTACTATAAGAGAGAGGAAGAGGCTGAGAGACACAGGGGCAGGCCGATGACACAGAGGGAGAGGCTTATTGGCAAAGGAGGAGGCTGAGAGACACAGAGGGGGAGGCTGAGACACAGAGGACGGCTGAGAGACACATGGTGAAAGGGTAGCTGAGAGACAAGGTTGAGGAGGCAGCTGAGAAACACAGAGGGGTAGACTGAGGGACACAGAGGGGGTGGCTGAGAGATACATGGGAGCGGGTTAAGGCTGAGTGACACAGGAGGCTGGAAAGACAGGATGCTGCAGTGATGGGGCAGGAAACTGGACAAACAGGATGCTGTAATGAAGGGGCAGGAAGCTGGAAAGACGGGGCAGGAGGCTGTAAAGACAGGAGGCTGAAGAGGCTGAAGAGACACAAGAGGCGGGAGGCTGGAGGAGATTCAAGGGGCAGGAGCTGACACAAGGGGCATGAGTCTGGTTGAACCTCTAATGTATGATGTTGATATTGGTTATATTCCTACACATACAGGCATCTTCTGTGGATACAGTGGATACAGATTGAAACTACCATAAAGGTAAGGTGTATTTGGAATGGATTTGTGCTTAGAGTGATGGGAAATGGGTGATGTGTCATGCTGACACCCCCCCCCATTTTGAGTGACCATTGGAACAGCTTTAAACTACATTATGTAATGTAATGTTGGAGAAATCTTTGATTTTTTTGGCATCAACCCTTTGTTAAATAGGAAAGAGTGGTTATAGGGTCTTTTGCCTGGCATTTTGGCTCTTCACGGCTTCTTAAGTAAAACCCATAGTAACAGGGATTATGATGCCCTAGTACAATTTATCTCACTTGCTTAAATTACAGCACACACCATGTAACATTTTCTGAAGCCTTCATGGTGAATCTGTCTTTAGTTTCCCCAATGGTGTGAAAGGGAGAAGCACAATGAGGTGATTATGGGAATCATTGATCCCTACTTCTCTGTGCACATTTCATGTGACAGACAGGGACATAGCATACTCATCTGGAGATTCCATGAACCTGTGATGATTAATTATTACTGCTAATTCTTTATAACTTATTTATTCAGTTGGGTTCCTATACTGAAGGTACTTAAAATATAATAAACTTAAAATAAAAAGACTTTTATAAAAATTAGTTAAGTTCAGATCAATTCATCATTCCTGTAACGCAGGAGATATCACTAGTTACAATTCTCCCCCGATAATTTCCACAGCCCCCATACTTTAGGGAGTGTGGCAGCGGGGGCCGGATCGGACACCGGAGGCTCCTGGTGGGTAGGTGGGGTGCCTGGATCGGGCACCAGAAGCCGCTGGGGTGGGGGTGGGAGCGGGTGCTAGATCGGACACCAGAGACCCTGGGGCGTGGTGTGAGGGAAGGCTGGATGGGCCACTGGAGGCCACGTGGGGGATAAGTGAGGGTGCCGGATTGGACACCGCAGGGGGGGAGGGGGCGAAATACAGAGGCAGAATAGAGAGGGGGACAGATGCAGTGAGGAAATCCTTATATATACCTCAGCTGTAGGGTAAAAGTATCACTTTTCTGAAAAGCTGACAAAGTGATACTTTTGTTAGTGAGGCATGATGAATGCCTCCAAAAGATTTTTTAAACTCGCAGCAAATTTAAAACATAATGCTCACTAGTGATAATTATGTAATGATGAATAGGCCCCTAAAGGTTACAAAAGTGTAAAGATAGGAAATTGTGTAATAAAATGCAGTATCTCTGTATGGGGTTTATTCATCATCAGTTAATTTCTACAAGAGCAGGTGAAAATGAAAATTTTCATCTGCAATTGTACAAATGAAGTTATTGGGCCATTCATCAAGAAGTTAAAGCAGGAGATATAACAGATATCTCCTACTTACCTTCCTATCGCGGAATGGCCCGCTGTACCAGTACATTAGTATGGGGACAGAATTCATCAAGCTCCGAAGATACAATATTTTTGGAGCTTGAGTGTGGGAGCATTTGCCATCTGCAGATGCAGGCAGAGGATATGGACATCATGAAGAGTAATGCAATTCTTGAAGTGCAGCACAGTACTTACCCAGAGGTGGAATGCAAGTAATTGTACAGACAGATCTGCACCACAGTTCTTAATGCAATAGCAATGGTTAAACACAACCAGGGCCAGCAAATGAAACCTCGAGGCCCGGTACACTCATGTCTCTGGGGGCCTTACCTTCTCACCACCAGCTCCGATCCCGCACCCACACATACCTCCCCTGCATGTGTGATATGCGATGCATGATATGTTAACTGAAAGATATGCCAGCCTTTAAATAAAGTAAAAATACACCATGAATTACCACACTGTCTGTCTGTCACCGATGATGCAGGCTGTATTTCTTGTCTTCCAAAGTCTTCTTGATGACAGTGCTGTGGATGCCTCAGGGGTGGGAGGGACGGTGTCTGTAGCCATTCTCAGACCACCATCACCTTCCTTAGCCCACAACTGCCTTCACCTTCCTCAGCCCTTAGTCACATCACCTTCCACAGCCCACTTCAACTTCCTCTGAGCCTATCTGGGCTAGGATATCAGGAACAGTAACCAAGAACAGGGACCGAATGACAAGGTTCCAAGAAATACTATCACTGGCATGGAAGTATGGAACTGACAGCCTTTTAACAGCACTGAAAGTGAATCAGCACTTTAATTAAACATATGAATTGCAGCTGATGGGCTGAATGTAGCAGTAACAAAGCCAGGACCAGAAGGCACTGTGACTGCAAAGAGTCCTGGTAGCCTAGCAACCACTGGGACCACCAGATAATGCAGCTTGCGTTGTGGACATGGAAGTCAACACTGTTCTTGGACAGGGGCACCACAGCGAGGAAGCTCAACAGGAAGCGAAGAAAATACAGGGTACATTCTGCAAAGAAGACATTGCTCATCGCCATGTTCGGTAGCTGGGGAGGGGTGAGCATGGAGGTTGTGGAAATATGCACAGGTGCCCAAGCCCCAGGGACATGCTGCTGATAATGCTTACGGCAGCTGCAATACAAAGCTCTCATCCATGATCCTCCTGCCCTTCCCAGCACATTCCAGTGGCAGGGCCCCAGCCAGCTGCAGGGCAGCAGCAGTGGGGGTTGTGGTGACACTGGTGAGATGCAGGCAGCAGGAATGAGAAGCAGGGAGTTGTGGTGAGATGCAGGGTACTGTGGTGACATGGCATAGGTTGTTATGAAGGGCTTTGGCGATATGAAATTGCTCCCGTGCAAACCCGGGATATATATATATATATATATAACAAGAAAAAAAATCTGGCACTCTTTCATAGAAAATCCAGCTTACCCCATTGCCCTCCAGTATTGACACAGAGACACTGCATCACATAAGCACCACACCATAGATCGGCGGAACTCAGGCATTTGTAATGAAGACAACTGTCGCAGCTGGATAATTGGCTGAGACAGGATCGGTTTAAAATCAGATCTGCCCAACGCCATTTTGCGAATGGCAATGAGACACTATTTTGCGACTGAAACTCGCCACTATAAGTACATACGGCTATGCTATCATTCCCACACAATAGAAAGAAGTTAAAAGTCCTCACCACATAAATACAGACAGTCGCTAAAACATATAAACTAATTATCCCTGCAAGACATGCACCACAGTATACTCCACAAAACACATAGTCGCACAACGCTAACTAGCGTCCTTTCCCAATTCCCCAATACTTACACACTGCACATTTACATGAAAGGTTCCCTAGTATTAAAGTGTAATATTCAAGGTTTATTCAGTGATTATTAATGTTGTGTAATAAAGATTATTTGATATCTAAGGCTTAGTACATGGTAAGCAGACCGTGTCTGGTGTTGTACTGATCCACTGTGTCTCCACAGATTTCCGGTATCATTGGTGAGAAGATCGGAACATATGTCTGCAAACTATGGACTATAGAGAGTTAAAACATTAAAATGTACTCTGTAATGTTAGCAGCTTAGATTTGCATGCAGCGGGAAAAAGGACACAAAGGGCGGTTGGAGGCTGTTTGTGTCCATTTGAAATTGTCCTATAAACGATCCTGTAACAGAAACACCTTTAAGAAGAACCAATGGAATCATGCCAAACTTGTCTATTGAATTGCCAGTCCTGAAAGAGTATATAAGTGCGCTCTCTGGGCCTCATTCAGAGGCAGTCGTAGGAAGCAAACGGTCGTTCAGAAATAGGGCGGCCGCTTGCATCCTGAATGGCCACCTCCATGTCGGTCGTTAGGCTGTGAGTTAACACCCACAGCTCTAACAACCACTAAGGGAGATGGTCGTGATGGTCTTGACCTTAAGCCTTAAGCCCCAGGGAGCTTCCTGCTGTGTTTCAGCAGGAAGCTCCCCACTGACATCACTGATGATGTCAGTGGGGCCGCCCCCAAATGGCTAGCGTTCTGGCGGGAACGCCTCCATTTGGGCAGGCACGCCCCCTGCCCGCCCAGCAAACAGAGCGAGCTGTCAATCAACATCGACAGCTCGCTCTGTCTGCTTCGAGCCCGCTAACGACGGATCACCCATCGTTAGCGGGGGCTCGCGCATGCGCACGACGGAGCCAGCTCCGTTGTGTGCATGCCCTGTGGACTAACATCGAGTCGGTTGCGAGCGCTCAGCACTCGCGACCGACTCTGAATAAGGTCCTCTGACATCAATCAGGAGTCTTCTTGCTGTGCAGTTGATGGAGGTTTCTAATGCTGATGCCGGTATCTGGACCCAGAGCGCGTGGGTATATAACAACTGTACCTTGGGTCTGTATGATTTATTTGCACTAATTGTCTTTAGATCACATCTGTTTTTATGTTTAATAATAACTTTTTGTGCTTTGGAAACACATTCAAAGTCTGAAGGCATTTATTTACTGTGCAACTCATTACGCTAAATTGCGACAATTCTAGAAGGTATAAGCAGGATTTAGAAGGTATAGGAAGGATTGCATAGAGGTTTAAATTAGGTATCAATAGTTGGGGGCTCGCAGTGTTAATCACGCCACCGGTCACTCGGTAACACTCGGTAGCGATCTCTCAGCAAAAGGGTGGAGGCGCCTAACAGGAGAACGCATTGTGCTTCGAAATCTGTTACCACTGTTGTTGCTGAGAGTCCGCTACCTGTTATTGTGACTTTAGGAGCGCTGATTGAGAATCCAGGGATGAGGGAGGAAAAAGTTTGTTTTCCTTCATCGATAGTTTTTTTTGTTGTTATGTGTGTTAAAAAGGGGAAGTCGCATTATTGTGTATGCGACCAAGTCGCACTATAGCGCAAAAGTCATAATACATGTTGTGTAGTAGTCGCATTATTGTGTATGCGACTAGTCGCACAATAGTGTATACATATTTCCTGTATTGCTGCCACTTGTTTTAAACAAATCCGTTGAGATTGCATTATCAGTGTGTCGAAGCTGAATAATTGGCTGAGACAAGTTCAGTTTAAAATTTTGTGGTCAGCGTCAATTCAAGTTATAACTCAGGAGCTAAGAACAGATGGCAAAGTTTTTGTTAACCTACCAAGGGCAACTGGAAAAACAAGCTTTCTGAGTAAAAGTAAATAAGAAGAGACAATGGGTATTTTTACATACAAATTGGGAATCCCTGGATGCAGATAAAGTATAGTTGTGGCAATTGTAATATAATATAATATCTACACAATTGGATTTGTCTGAATCCTAGACAGGATGGCCCCAAATTCCACAGCTTGAAGTGGTAATACATTTGCATTTCACACAAGAGTCTGTGAGAACAAAAGAGGTTTTGTTTTCCTTTGAACACACAACAGGTGGGGGCCTGCTGACAGAGGGCATGTAGAACTACAACCCTCAGCCATCCACACTGCTGGATGTTCACTTCGTGTATGAGAAATTATGCTTTTAAATCTCACCCATTAATAACTAGCGTCCTTATATCAAACCCCGAATACTCACACACTACATATTCGCACATGAGGTTCCATTAGCATCAAATTGTATGATTCAAGTTGGTTAAGTTAGTTTAAATGCTAAGAAATAGAGGTTTTTGATATCTAAGGTATTATACATGATAAGCAAGGTGTGTTTGGTTTCGTTCTGATGCGTACGCTTTTTATAGAATCCCGGTGTTATCGGTGGAGAGATCGCATCATGCAAACTCAAGTTACGGATCGCAGAACTTACAAGCAACAAAATGTTTAGTTGATGGAATGTTACATGAGGCGTTACCAGAAAGACTCCGGCTGTTAGAGGGAAAGTCTATTTGAAACAACCTGTTAAATGTGTCGTTACATATGCTTCTCCTCTGGGAACCAATGAGATCAACAGGAAGTTCCCCCTTTGTCCTGTTTCAGTCTGGGGGGGAATAAATACATGTGTCCGAACACTGGTTTGCCAGTTTCATGCTGAATTTTGGGTGAACTGAGGATATCTAGTCAGAAGTCTATCTCTGGGTCCAGAGGCGCAGCGTATGTATAACCGTACTTGGGTCTGTATTATTTCCTTTTACGCCTAACTTGTGTAGGTATAGATTGCGTGTAACTGACTGTACTTTTACCTGAATAATACTTGTGCATTGGAAACACAGATTCCACTCCTGTCTTTATTTGCAGTTAAACTGCGTACGCAATTAGCGTTCTGTTTAGAGGTTTTAGGCAGGGTTTTGTCTTAGAGGTTCTAAGCAGGAGAATCTTAGAGGTTTATAGGAAGGAATATATTAAAAGGTTTATTGACGAATACAACAGTGGGGGCTCATCGGTTTATCACACTATCTGATACACGATAACACTCGGTCAGTTCTCTCTCAGCAAAAAGGGTGGAGGCGCCTTTTGAGAGATGCATTAGTCTTTCATTACCACAGTGTTGCTGAGAGCGTACTGCCGGTTATTGTGTAGAGGAAGCGCTGATCAGAATCCAGGGACAAGAGAGGAAAAAAAAGGTTTTTTTCTCTGTTGACAGAACCTTACGTTTAGAGGGGTGCCACAGTATTGAGTATGCGGCTGAGACGCATTTTTGCGTACGCAGTTAAAAAAATAAATAAATCATTATACGCTTGTGTGGTAGTCGCATAATTGTGTATGCGGCTGGGCACACGATAGCGTATACGCACTTCCGGTTCTGCAGCCACATGTTTGAACAAAGCCATTGAGGTTTACATTTTTTTCTATTACCAATATCTGGGTAACGTGTATTTTTCTGCGCAGAGAAAAAGTGTGTAACAGTGAGTATGTGTTGGACAGTTAAGGGTATTGTATGATCCTTAAGGGCTAGGTGCAAGGGTTAGCCTAGCCGCTCGGTAAGCAGCTTACCGTTCAGTACACAGAGCAGGTGTATGGTTTGTTATTTTTGTTAGGGACCGGCTCTCAGTGTGACTGCAATGTTCAATAATATTTGAGCATTATAGATGAGCCGCACTAGGTGTGATTGTGAGCTGAGAGAGAACAGGTGAGTAAAAGCATCTAGAAATAACTTTCATAGGTGAGTGAAAGCATCTATAAATAACTTTCATAGGTGAGTGATAGCATCTATAAATAACTTTCATAGGTGAATGGACGCATCTAGAAATTTCTTCCATAGGTTTGCTGCTGTTGAAAGCGCGGCTCTGGTCGGCACAACATATTATGCATACTAAGTACGGTGCCAATGCAACCAGGTATTGTGATTTATGGTTTAATATGACGAGAATGAGTGTTAGACCGTTTCCCAGAATTAGTAGTTTTGACAAAAATGTGTTAGATAATGTCCAGGATCACATCAGTATGGTGCGATCCCGAGACAAAAAGATTAAGTATTTTGAATGTTTAAAAATATGGCAGCATGAAGGGGATGCTTGGCTTAAAAATGTGCAAACGACGCAAACTAGCGTTGCGAACGCATTGCCAGAAAATACATCCGCGACGCTGAGTTGCAATACGGGCGAGCCGCAAATTGCCGCGCACGGGCGGCAAAGTAGCGTCGTGGAGAGTATTGCCAGCAGTTCACGCTCACCTCCCCCACCTTATGTGGATGGAGGTGCAAGTACGGTTACCAAAAATACCAATAAAAATTTAACAAGTAATTTGTACCCCCTCTTAAGTAACCATAAAGAAAATGTTTATGATGTAGAAGATGATTCTATTGTAATGTCTGCCATTTCCCATGCTGTACAAATGATAGATGCTGCATCACCACAATCACGAGTGGTGCCGCCATCTCCATCGGTAACATCAAGGGAAGTGTTAATACACTCGGCACCCATTGAGGAAGTTGTTAATACCATACGTAGCAGCAGCAGATTAAACCCCCAGCCAGGTAACCAGGTCAAAGGTAGCAACGCTGCCGGTCTGCATCCCATTCGGACAATAACTGTTCCAAATGGAAATGCAGATGCAAACGGTGTAGTGCCCACGAGGGAAGTAGTAATGCATTGTCCATGGACAAGAGCAGAACTGAATTCCATCATAAATGATTTCCCCAATCCCAAAAAGGAACTAGCCAAATGTCAAAGATTTTTGAGAAATTTGGGTTCTCATGAGCCCACTAATAAAGATTGGCGTGTGGTGTTAAGGGCCTGCCTGCCACACAATACCGACGTGACAAAATTTATCACGGACTGTGTATTGGATGGCGACGTTCCCTTAACAGACCAAGTAAACCAAGGTCTCGCATTGTGACTCAATTGGGTGTATATTTTCCAGTAGTAGTTAACTGGAACAAAATCTTCACAATCAAACAAAAAGAGAGTGAAACTGCAGAAGAATATTGCGACCGGGCTCTGCAGGCTATCACCCAGTACACTGGGATAGAAGATATTAAAGATAGCACTCACCACAGGGGAATGATAGTCACGGTACTCATGGACGGTCTGAAAGATGATTTTAAGACTCGGGTTCAGACCTCACAGCCTGGCTGGCGGGGACTTACAATAGATAACCTCATAGAGTCTGCCATAGAACATGACAAAAACATCTCAAAAAAGAGGGAGACCCAGAGCGAAAAATTAATGGCTGTCAGTATACAAGCTCTGGAGAGAATGACGTTAACATCACAGCCAACCGACACACCTGCACCCACACACACACCTGAACAATTACACGTCCTCACCAATCCCACACCACAGCAAACACATCCTTAACCAACATATCATACACAACCACAGGTCCCATACTCATATCCCCCACAATATCCTTACCCTCCCTATCCTTACCCATACCCACCACCTTTCCCTCTTGCTCAAATCCCACAACAATCTTTTCATCCACCCCGTTCAAAATTATGTTTTAACTGTCACCAAGTGGGACACATAAGTAAGTACTGCAAAGTGAAGAACACCACACAGGAACACGAATTTCCCATGGGTTCATAGGTAACCCCAGTATCTTCTCCCAGGCCTTATATGACTGTTTACAATCTTTTCAACCTATCAATGGATCTGTTCTAATGAAAAATGTGGACGATTTATTGTTGTATTTTGGGTCATGTTTAAATTATATTAAGCTGTTTTGCTTTATCTCCCACTCATAGGACACAAGGTTGCTAAGGATAAACGGCAGCCATGCCAGGCTGAGGTCGACTACTCGGAATACTATCCAACCCAGTGGCACAGGCATTATTTAGAGCAGTAGCTATTGATAACAAGATTTAATTGCAGGAACCTGTATGCAGATACTATATCCCTAGAATTATTAAAAATGATAGGGGGACTTATTTTATAGGTGACGTTTCCAAGAACATGTGTAAGATGATGGGTAACAACACTGAGATTATCCCAGATTGTCTTTTCCTTTATTTGCCCCCTCATGTGAAAATATGATAATGAGGTTACTGTGCAGGGTCTCACGAAGATGAATGAGAATAACCAAAATTGAAAGTGTTATTAACTAACATGTCTAATGCAAACTGTCATGATGTCAAAATCTGGAAGAATTTGTTATGATCCAAATTTTTTTTAGCTCAGGTTGTTTGACTGATCGGTGGAAAGGTCCGTATCTGACGATACAGCATCCTCAAAGGGTGGCCGGGGAAGATACGTGGGTCCATTCCACTCACTATAGGGAGGTTAACCAACCGGTGGAGATACCAGGCAGAGACAAGGCCGATAACGTGGACCTGTCGATTGCGAGCTTGTGTCGGAAGGATTAAAAAGGTGACGGTGAGATATCTGAGCTAAAGAAATGTGTAGATCAGTGCTTCCAGCAATGGAGTGGTCTGCTGTGGTCATCCTAGTTCTTTTTCTTTCCAGAGTTTTTGTCATGATGATCTGTTTGGGGATACTCAGTGTCTGTGATGGGGGACCGATAAAGGAGATGTGAGCTGATGGCAGAGCTGATGGAGTGGAGTCAGGAGGAGTGCAATGCCAATCAGGAGAGTTTCTGACCAATTTTAGTATTGTAATTGTTATGTTATTTGGGAAAAATACTTCCAAAAGTTATGACCCTCACACATGTAAGAAATGCTGGGTATAAATAAAAACACACCGTCACCATATCTTCACACACAATATGAACACAGAGGCAAGAGAAATATGATACCTGGTGATATGCATAAAGCCGCTCAGTTAATCAGTGAGACAACTGGTTTCCAAGTTTTAGTCGCCCTGGATCCCACCAGGATTGCTAAGGGTACATTAAATTTTAGATATATCCAGGAACTTGCTAAATTAATAGATAATATCACCGAGATGTACGATGACACATTCAGGTACACAGGGAGAGAATTGCAAGCGTACAAGAAAGAACTAGTGCAACACAGGCTAGTGTTGAATTATTTAACTGCTGTTACTGGAGGGTATTGCGTAACGTTAGCCAACCAATTTGGAGTAAAGTGTTGCACTTATGTCACCAATGATACCAGCGACCCTAAGGAGGTGATAGACCAGAAGATGGATGAGATTCTGCAGCTAAAGTGGGAATTTCGTAAGAACCATAACGCATCAGTGGCTGAAGCAGGGGAAAAGATAGAAGGATGGGTGTCATGGCTGAACCCAGTGAAATGGTTCTCGGGTCTAGGAGAGTGGGTCCAGGAAGTGGTCGCCAGCGTAGGCAAATTCTTGATCCTTATACTGATTGTCATCATAGTAATTGGCATATGTGTCCAGTGTGTTCCTATTGTGTTGAAGTGTGGAAAATGTGAAAACAGAGTGAAACGAAGGAATGAAACTATGATGGTGGTCAGAAATGATAATATGTATACCGAGGTAGATACAGAACTGCACTACAACCCTGAGCTAGGAAGTACCATCATTTAAATGTATAATATTTAGACATGCATGGAAGATATTATTGAAATGTTATTTATAGAACACCCAGACAATGTAAAGTCTCAAATTCCCCTTCAAAACTACTGTTATAAGACTGGTGCATCCCCACATCTGTCACATGATCTCCCAAGATCTGCGGTGTGCATATAATAGTAGTTTTATGCCCCCGCCTAGAGACACATTGTTGATGGATTAAGAACCACCTTGTGCCATCCCATGATAACACTAAATAATATGTGAATGTAAGCCCAAAATAAATTTTTATAGCAGATTGTGATAGCATGTTGTTTGCTATCAAAGGGTGGACTGTCGAAGCTGAATAATTGGCTGAGACAAGTTCAGTTTAAAATTTAATCGCGGCGACGCCATCTTGCGAATGGCCGCAAGACTCCATTTTGGAAATGAGATCGCAAGACACCATTTTTGTGGTCAGCGTCAATTCAAGTTATAACCTCAGGAGCTAAGAACAGATGGCAATGTTTTTGTTAACCTACCAAGGGCAACTGGAAAAACAAGCTTTCTGAGTAAAAGTAAATAAGAAGAGACAATGGGTATTTTTACATACAAATTGGGAATCCCTGGATGCAGATAAAGTATAGTTGTGGCAATTGTAATATAATATCTACACAATTGGATTTGTCTGAATCCTAGACAGGATGGCCCCAAATTCCACAGCTTGAAGTGGTAATACATTTGCATTTCACACAAGAGTCTGTGAGAACAAAAGAGGTTTTGTTTTCCTTTGAACACACAACAGGTGGGGGCCTGCTGACAGAGGGCATGTAGAACTACAACCCTCAGCCATCCACACTGCTGGATGTTCACTTCGTGTATGAGAAATTATGCACTTAAATCTCACCCATTAATAACTAGCGTCCTTATATATCAAACCCCGAATACTCACACACTACATATTCGCACACAAGGTTCCATTAGCATCAAATTGTATGATTCAAGTTGGTTAAGTTAGTTTAAATGCTAAGAAATAGAGGTTTTTGATATCTAAGGTATTATACATGATAAGCAAGGTGTGTTTGGTTTCGTTCTGATGCGTACGCTTTTTACAGAATCCCGGTGTTATCGGTGGAGAGATCGCATCATGCAAACTCAAGTTACGGATCGCAGAACTTACAAGCAACAAAATGTTTAGTTGATGGAATGTTACAGGAGGCGTTACCAGAAAGACTCCGGCTGTTAGAGGCAGGGAAAGTCTATTTGAAACAACCTGTTAAATGTGTCATATGCTTCTCCTCTGGGAACCAATGAGATCAGCAGGAAGTTCCCCCTTTGTCCTGTTTCAGTCTGGGGGGGAATAAATACATGTGTCCGAACACTGGTTTGCCAGTTTCATGCTGAATTTTGGGTGAACTGAGGATATCTTGTCAGAAGTCTATCTCTGGGTCCAGAGGCGCAGCGTATGTATAACCGTACTTGGGTCTGTATTATTTCCTTTTACGGATAACTTGTGTAGGTATAGATTGCGTGTAACTGACTGTACTTTTACCTGAATAATACTTGTGCATTGGAAACACAGATTCCACTCCTGTCTTTATTTGCGGTTAAACTGCGTACGCAATTAGCGTTCTGTTTAGAGGTTTTAGGCAGGGTTTTGTCTTAGAGGTTCTAAGCAGGTGAATCTTAGAGGTTTATAGGAAGGAATATATTAAAAGGTTTATTGACGAATACAACAGTGGGGGCTCATCGGTTTATCACACTATCTGATACACGATAACACTCGGTCAGTTCTCTCTCAGCAAAAGGGTGGAGGCGTCTTTTGAGAGACGCATTAGTCTTTCATTACCACAGTGTTGCTGAGAGCGTACTGCCGGTTATTGTGTAGAGGAAGCGCTGATCAGAATCCAGGGACAAGAGAGGAAAAAAAAGCATTTTTGCGTACGCAGTTAAAAAAAAATAAAAAATCATTATACGCTTGTGTGGTAGTCGCATAATTGTGTATGCGGCTGGGCGCACGATAGCGTATATGCACTTCCGGTTCTGCAGCCACATGTTTGAACAAAGCCATTGAGGTTTAAATTTTTTTCTATTACCAATATCTGGGTAACGTGTATTTTTCTGCGCAGAGAAAAAGTGTGTAACAGTGAGTATGTGTTGGACAGTTAAGGGTATCGTATGATCCTTAAGGGCTAGGTGCAAGGATTAGCCTAGCCGCTCGGTAAGCAGCTTACCGTTCAGTACACAGAGCAGGTGTATGGTTTGTTATTTTTGTTAGGGACCGGCTCTCAGTGTGACTGCAATGTTCAATAATATTTGAGCATTATAGTTGAGCCGCACTAGGTGTGATTGTGAGCTGAGAGAGAACAGGTGAGTGAAAGCATCTAGAAATAACTTTCATAGGTGAGTGAAAGCATCTATAAATAACTTTCATAGGTGAGTGATAGCATCTATAAATAACTTTCATAGGTGAATGGACGCATCTAGAAAGCTCCAAAAATTCCCCAGTACCCATTAAAACAGGAGGTAGAATTAGGGGTTTATCCCATAATTGAGCGATTGTTACAGCAGGGAATTTTAGTTCGTACAGCTAGTGTAGCCAACAGTCCCATCTTTCCTGTAAAGAAGAGTGGTGGGAGGGGTTATAGGCTGGCACAAGACCTTAGAGGGGTTAATAAGGTAGTAGAGAGCCAATTTCCCGTAGTGCCAAATCCAGCTGTCATTCTCATGCAGATCCCACCAAATGCAACCCATTTCACTGTCATTGACCTCTGTTCTGCTTTCTTCTCTGTGCTAAGGACAAACTACAGCCATGTCAGTCCAGGGTTAAATATTTGGGACACTGCCTAACTCAGGGGTTATGACATCTCACAAACGACAGAATCCAGGCCATACAGAACAAGACACTGCCGCAGAACCAACAGCAAATTCGTACCTTCTTGGGAATGTGTGGATACTGCAGAATGTGGATCCCAGGTTTTTCTATTTTGGCCTTGCCATTACAGGACTTTGGACCTCATTCAGAGTCGGTCGTAAGCGGCCGCTCGGTCATACACCTAACAACCACAAAACTGAAAAAGGGAGCAATCACACGGCCGGTCGGTCGCAACCAAAGTGACGCCCATACATGAACAATGCATCTCCTCTAGCTAATGAGTGATAGCAGCTAGTGATCGAGTCAATCGTTGTCAGTCATTGTCAGTCGCTGTATGTTAATTTTCTTCTGATGGTTGCGGCCGCTTGTGTTCTGTGGAAATTACACCAAAAATTAACAAAAAAAAATGCATTGAATAAGCCATCCCCATGAAATATATTTATTCTTATTATTCACTAATGCAAACGCAGCTGAATCAATTACAAGCCAATTAGCAGTGTTATTAGCTACAACAAACGATTATTAGCTTCTTGCATTGTGTGGCTCAAAATAGAAACATCACTCCTAACATCAGTAACATTCGATAGTATCAATTGAGAGAGCACGTACCCAACCTCAAGCTGTACGATCAGCCAGGCCTCGAACCTGCCCGCAGAGTGACGTTTTAGTACTTCCGGCCTTCTATGTCGGTCGTAGCAGGTCATTTATTTACGCCCCTAAAACGCCCTGAAAATGGTGAGGAACGCCTGCTTTTTCAGACCACTACCCCCGTCAACACCCACAAATGGCCTTTCATATCAATCAACTCTCAGAAGCCACTTCCTGCTTGTAAGCCGTACGATCAACAGCATTTTGGATCGCAAGGTCTCATATGCACATGTGCACAACTAACCGTACGCATGCGTGGTTTGGAAACATTGGATGTGTACGACCGAGCGGCCGCTTACGGCCGACTCTGAATGAGGTCCTCAGTCTCTTCCTCAAAGCCCGATCGTGTCATACACACAGAGGAATCAGAGCAGGCTTTCCTTAATTTTAAGGATAGTCTGACAAGAGCACCTGTATTGGGAATACCTGATTATGAAAAACCTTTTGATTTGTATTGTACGGAAGCTGATGGGTGTGCAGCAGGTGTCCTCACAAAAAAACATGGTGATGCCAGTAGGCCTGTAGCATACTACAGTGCACAATTGGACACCGTGGCAAGATCACTCCCAACGAGTTTAAGAAGTGTAGCAGCAACTGCTCTATTGGTCAGTAAGAGTGAGGATGTGGTACTAGGCCATGATATGATTGTCTATACTCCCCATGCTGTATCTGCTTTGCTAAACTCTTCCCAAACCAGACATGTCTCCTCAGCTAGGTTCCCAAAATGGGAACTAGCCTTAATAGCACCTGCAAACATCACCATCAAAAGGTGCAGTTCGTTAAATCCAGCTACGTATTTACCATATGTGCAACAGGATGCAGGTATATTGATAAACATGATTGTATGGAATATCTGAATCAAACCTTTACTGCAAGACCTGACATACGGGATACACCTTTAGAGAATGTAGATGTGACATTTTACATGGATGGGAGTTGTCATAGACAAACTGACACTGGAGAGTTATGTACAGGTTATGCTGTTGTAAATGATGAAGACATCATAGAAGCTGAACCTTTAGGACCACCACACTCGGCCCAAGTGGCGGAACTGGTGGCACTAAAGAGAGCGTGTGAATTAGTGAAAGGTAAATCTGCTAATATCTACACTGACTCTAGGTAGGCCTTCGGGGTATTACACGATTTCGGTGCCTTATGGCGTCTGAGAAAATTTATGACAGCAGCAGGAGTACCAATTGCACATTCCAAACATATAAAAGGACTACTAACAACAATCCAATTGCCAAAGGCAGTGGCAGTAATTAAGTGTAAAGCCCATACATGTGAAGATGATCCGGTGTCACTGGGCAACAACAGGGCAGACGAAGCTGCAAAATGGGCAGCAGGGTTAAAAATGAATGTACCAACTGAACAAATCATGACTTTTCAAACAATTGATATGCTGAAATTAATTGAGATGCAAAATTTGTGTTCTATCCAGGAAAAGTCATTCTGGAGGTCCAAGGGATGTGGGCAAGAGTCCTCTGGACTCTGGAGGGACGGACAAGGTAAGCCAGTGGCTCCCAAGGCATATTACCCAAGCCTGGCTGAGGTAGCACATGGTCTGACTCATGTGGGAAAGCAAGGTATGTGTAAATTGGTGAGAGCATACTGGTGTGCACTGGATTTTTCTTCTCAAGCGAAAAAGAGAGCAATGTCCTGTCTGACCTGCTTGAGGAAAAACATTGGGAAATGATCCCTACCGAACTATCCCACATTCCTCCGACTGACGGACCTTTCCAGGTAGTACAAATTGATTTCATCCAATTACCACCCTGCAGGAATCTCAAGTATGTATTAGTGTGCACTGATGTGTTTTCCAATTGGGTTGAGGCATACCCAGCTGCCACTAATACTGCTGCGTTTACTGCCAAGAAAACTGTTCAGGAGTTTGTGTGCAGGTACGGTATCTCTAAAATTATCCAGAGTGATACTTGTACTCATTTCACAGGTGATGTTTTTCAAAATATGTGTAAACTGATGGGTAGTAATAGTCGACTTCACACCCCCTACCGACCGCAAGCCAGTGCCAAGGTGGAGAGGATGAACGGAACTATTAAAAACAAACTAAGTAAAATAATGGCAGAGACTGGACTAGGATTCCAGAAGCATTACCATTGGTCCTACATAGCATAAGGACCACTCCTAGACCCCCTCTAAATCTGTCCCCCTTTGAAATACTGTTTGGTAGACAACCTCATCTGATTATAAGTCCGCAGGAAGATTTGAAAGGTAACAACGAGGTAACTGTAAGGTATCTTATAATAATGAGTGAACAGTTAAAACAGCAACAGCAGAAACTGAAATTGTTGTCCCATGATATGCCTGAAACAAACTGTCATGATGTTGAACCTGGAGAATATATTATGATCAGAAATTTCTTTCATTCAGGTTGTTTGACTGATCATTGTGAATGTCCATATCAGGTGTTGCTGACGAGTACCACATCTTTGAAGGTGGCCGAGAGAGATACCTGGGTCCATTCCACTCACTGCAAAAAGGTCAACCAACCGGTGGAGAAACGAGGCTGATAGCGTGGACCTGTCGATCGCGAGCTTGTTCCGTGAGGATTAAAAAGGTGGCAGTGAGATATCTGAGCTAAAGAAATTTGCAGGGACTGGTCTGCTGTGTTCATTTTTATATTCTCTTCCAGAGTTTCCATCATCCTGGTCTGTTTGGGGATTTCTGGTGTCTGTGACGGGGGACCGATAGAGGAGATGGGAGCTGATGGAGGTATTGATGGAGTGGAGTCGAAAGGAGGAGTGCTATGCCAATCAGGGGAGTGTTTGACCAATCTTAGTACTGTAATTGTTAAGAGATCTGCTATTTTGGATACTCGGAGACAGTGTGAAGGTCTATCGTCTGAGGATTATTGTATGTGTGAGTTCTGTGGGTCCGTAATTGATGAGAGATGCATTCAACGTTGTCAACCCAAGTATAACCAGTATTGGGGTGGGTATCCTTTAGAGGACTATCACACCATGGTGGGTAAAATGTTAAACCAAACTGACTGCTGGGTGTGTTCCCACGTGCTGCAAGGACAGCATAATGTAGGATTAGTGCCATTCCCATTAAATGTCTCTGAAATTATAGAATCACAAAGAGGGCATGCACTAGATCGAAAATGTCTTAATACCAAACCACCCCATTTTAAACTCCACCAGTACCAAGTAGATAAATCACTTTTATGTTTAAACATCACCAACTCCAATGAACCAGGTAGTTGGGAGGTGACTGGGAATAATCAGACGATGACCTTCTCACAAAGAGCTGACCGTGAGCCTATGAATTATGAACTGTTACGCAAAATTAGGTCAGGTGGAAGACACTTCCGGTATAAATATACACTAAGTTCCACCAAAGAAATGATTGGTAGGGTACCAGATGGATATTGTGCCAAGATATTACAACCGGAAACTTGCATGTGTCAAATGGGAGACCCTGAAGTAGGATCACTCATTAGGGAAATGTGTATGATGATAATGATGCATACTATTCCTTATGTTCTCCCCGATGATGTATATTTTATATTTGGAAGGAAAGCGTACAAGTGGCTCTCTCTGAGTTCCGAAGGTTTGTGTTATCTGGGAAGAGTAGTCCCAGAGGTTATGACCCTCACACATGATGAAATGCTTGGTATTCATAAAAACACACCATCACCATATCTTCACACACAGTATGAATACAGAGGCAAAAGAAATATGACACCTGGTGATGTGCACAAAGCCACACAGTTAATTAGTGAGACAACTGGCTTTCAAGTTTTGGTAGCACTGGATCCCACCAGGATCGCTTGGGGTACACTAAATTGTAGATATATCCAAGACCTTGCTACATTAATAGATAATATCACTGAGATGTCTGATGACACATTCCGGTATACAGGTAGGGAGTTGCAAGCATACAAGAAAGAATTGGTGCAACACAGACTAGCGTAAAATGATTTAACAGCTGTCACTGGAGGGTATTGCGTAACTTTAGCCACCCAATTTGGAGTAAAGTGTTGCACTTACATTACAAATGATACCAGCGACCCCAAGGAGGTGATAGACCAGAAGATGGATGAAATTCTGCAACTAAAAAGGGAATTTAGAAAGAATCGTAATGCTTCAGTGGCTAGGGAAATGTGTATGACAATAATGATGTATACTATTCCTTATGTTCTCCCCGATGATGTATATTTTATATGTGGAAGGAAAGCGTACAAGTGGCTCTCTCCAAGTTCCGAAGGTTTGTGTTATCTGGGAAGAGTAGTCCCAGAGGTTATGACCCTCACACATGATGAAATGCTTGGTATTCATAAAAACACACCATCACCATATCTTCACACACAGTATGAACACAGAGTCAAAAGAAATATGATACCTGGTGATGTGCACAAAGCCACACAGTTAATTAGTGAGACAACTGGCTTTCAAGTTTTGGTAGCACTGGATCCCACCAGGATCGCTTGGGGTAATGGTTCTCAAGTCTAAGAGAATGGGTACAGGAAATGATTGCAAGCATAGGTAAACTCCTGATCCTCATACTGGTTGTCATCGTAGTAATTGGCATATGTGTCAGGTGTGTTCCTACTATGTTGAAGTGTGGAAAATGTAAAGATAAGGTAAACTGGAAAGAACGAAATTATGATGGTGGTCAGTAGTGACAATATGAATACTGAGGTAAATGTAGAACTGCATTACAACCCTGAACTAGGAAATACCATCGTATAATGTATTATATTTAGACATGCATGAAATGTATTATTAAAATGTTATTTTAAAACACCTTAAATAATGTAAGTCCCTATTCCCCCTCAAGACTTACTTTATAGGATTGGTGCATCCCCATATCTTTCCCATGATCTCCCAAGATCCGCGGTGTGCGTATAAGAGTAGTTTTATGTCCCCTCCTAGAGACACATTATTGATGGATTAAGAACCACCTTGTGCCATCCCATAATATAACATTAAAATAATATGTCATAATGTAAGACTAAAATTAATTTTAAAAGTCAGAGTATGATAGCATGTTGTTTGCTAACAAAGGGTGGACTGTTGAAGCCGGATAATTGGCTGAGAGAGGATTGGTTTAAAATCAGATCTGCGCGACGCCATTTTGTGAATGGCAATGTGACACCATTTTGCGACTGGCCGTCCAGCACATTTTAGTGAAACTTGCCACTATAAGTACAAACGGCGATGCTATTATTTAGCGTCGTGTGATTCCCACGCAATAGAAAGAAGTTAAAAGTCCTCACCACATAAATACAGATAGTCGCTAAAACATATAAACTAATTATCCCTGCAAGACATGCACCATAGTATACTCCACAAAACACATAGTCGCACAACGCTAACTAGCGTCTTTTCCCAATTCCCCAATACTTACACACTGCACACTTACATGAAAGGTTCCCTAGTATTAAAATGCAATATTCAAGGTTTATTCAGTGATTATTAATGTTGTGTAGTAAAGATTATTTGATATCTAAGGTTTAGTACATGGTAAGCAGACCGTGGCTGGTGTTGTACTTATCCACTGTGTCTCCACAGATTTCCGGTATCATTGGTGAGAAGAGCGGAACATACGTCTGCAAACTATGGTCTATAGAGAATTAAAACATTAAAATGTACTCTGTAATGTTAGCTGCTTAGATTTGCATGCAGCGGGAAAAAGGACACAAAGGGCGGTTGGAGGCTGTTTGTGTCCATTTGATATTGTCTTATAAACGATCCTGTAACAGAAACACCTTTAAGAAGAGCCAATGGAATCATGCCAAACTTGCATATTGAATTGCCAATCCCTGAAAGAGTATATAAGTGCGCTCTCTGACCCCAATCAGGAGTCTTCTTGCTGTGCAGTTGACGGAGATTTCTAATGCTGATGCCGGTATCTGGGCCCAGAGCGCGTGCGTACATAACAACTGTACCTTAGGTCTGTATGATTTATTTGCACTAATTGTCTTTAGAGCACAGCGTGTAACCATCTGTTTTTATGTTGAATAATAACTTTTTGTGCTTTGGAAACACATTCAAAGTCTGAAGGCATTTATTTACTGTGCGACTCATTACGCTAAATTTCGACAATTCTAGGAGGTATAGGCAGGATTTAGAAGGTATAGGAAGGATTGCATAGAGGTTTAAATTAGGTATCAGTAATTGGGGGCTCGCAGTGCAGTGCCGGTATCTGAGAATATGCATATCATATAAACATGCCGAACCATTGATAAGGGCAATGCCAGCCGCTACCAGAACCAACAACAAACATCACATCACTGCATCATAAAAATCTTAAAGCTAATACATATCCGGCAAAAAAGCACATGACTAGCAAGTTCTTCCACGGTAAAGTTATGCAGCACAACATATAGCAGCAATGTCATAAAAAACAGGAATTACCAGCCCTTCATGATAAATGTATTCTCATGTGTTATTCTAGGGGTAGGAACATTCAGGATTATTTAATCCATACTGATGTGATGCAGTTTGGCAAAACATCTGGCAGAAATTTCTTGGGTCCCCTTAAAAAAGGATGCTTTAAATGTGCTGGGCATGTTACGTGTGGGTACATGCTCACTGGCAGCACCATTAAACACCCATATTCTTCCAAAACTTCTAAATTACACACCATTTGAGCTTCTCTAGCAAATTTGTTGTTTATGCCCTGATCTGCCCTTGTGGCAAATATTACATCGGGAAGACTGACCGCCAGTTTAAGGAGAGAATGGCGATGTACAGATCCTCGATCCGTGCCGCCGTTCTCTCTGGTACTGGTGATCAACCCATGGCAAAGTATTTTGCCAATGCAGGGCACTCGCTCACCGCGATGAGACATATGATCATTGATCATGTTCCTCCTCTGGTGAGGGGTGGCAATCGATCCAGGATCCTCCTGCAAAGGGAGGCTAGATGGATCTTTTTATTGGATACTTTGAGCCCTAAGGGTCTCAGTGAGACAATGGGCTTACATTGTTTTTTATGACATTGTTGCTATATGTTGTGCTGCATACCTTTACCGTGGAAGAATTTGCTAGTCATGTGCTTTTTTGCCAGATATGTATTAGCTTTATGATTTTTATGATGCAGCGATGCAATGTTTGTTGTTGGTTCTGGTGGTTCGGCATGTTCATATGATATGTATATTCTTTTTTGTGTTTTTATAATTTTTATACCAGAGCTAAGTACAGTAGTTGTTTTTATGTCTGTTATCTGTAGTTTGTACTTTTTTGTTACTTTGTAGCTCTATGTCCATATATCAATCTAGGTACGTTTTTTGTATAATTTGTAACTATGGTGATGGGTGCACGCTGGTGACGTCATTATGTTGCGCATAATGGCGCGATCTTGACCGGATGCAGTAAGGAGGAACAAGGAACTTTGGTGAGGGGGAGCACGGTATATAAGGTTTGTATTATTTTGTTTTCTTTGTGTCCTGATGAAAATGCTCCAGCATTGAAACGTCGACTTAGACTACTTTCTAGTGTGTGTTGTCTTCATTACAAATCCCTGAGTGCCGCCGTTCTATGGTGTGGTATACATATATATATATCTTGCACAAGTCCGGCTCTCCCAGCCAATAAGCACTGTGGCTCGGTGCCCTCACAAACATTTGTCATATTCATCCATCAAGTGCAGCACTCAAGTACTTTAAACCTTCTTTAATAGGACAGCATAAAAACAGCAACATTTCAGTGTCTATACCATTATGGCACTGTCATCAGGCTAAAATAACAACAAACCATCTTACCTTAAATCATTGTGCTAATGTCCCTCTTGAACGCCGTGCCCAGAAACGGGACTGCACACCTGAGACCTCATTCAGACCCACTCGCTAGCACTGTGCACTCGCAAGCGACTCGATGGTTTGTATACGTGCATGCGCACGCTTCGTACTGCGCATGCGCGAACTACTCTGTGCGATCGCAGCCAGCTCACTCGCCCAGCAAAGACAGCCCAGTGAAATGAGTGACAGGGAGAGGCCATTTGTGGGTGGTAACAGGGGCAGGACACTAATAATGGGGGTGTGGAGGTGTGAACGCAGGCGTGCCTCGGTGTTTCAACGCCATTTTTAAGGTGTGCATAATTAACAGGCAGTGTCATAGTACACGTTACATGCCTTTTTTTACACTGAAGTCCTCGCAGTGCTTGTGGCAGGGTAAGGCAACCACAAGCGCTGCATTCGATTCCGATGGTGCTCGATGTACCAATGTTTTAATACACTGCGCTAGTGGGCGTCTCTACATATGCTAATGGGTGTCTGCATACACAGAGCGATCGCTCGCACAGCCAAAGTGGGTGTGGTTATGCCTTGGCGAGCGATAGCTTCCCATGCCGTCACTTTGACAAATTTGCATACGCTGAATTTGAGCAATCACATCTAGTGAGCGTGTCTGAATCAGATCCCTGGTCCGGCCGTGCATGCAGGATGACATCAGCCTCAATGGCACGTCATCAAGGTGCACCCATCACCATAGAAACTAAAAACTAACCTAGAATACATACATAAGGGGACTAAATTACATGTATGAAAAAATATTCGCTCATAAGTACAAAAAATATACACATAAACATGTTAAATACACAGATAAACATGGGTACTAGTGCCTTCTTGTTAGGTATCACAATTAAATTTAGCCAGTAACTCAATATATATATCTAACTGCACAATGGATACTAGAGACAAACGGTATGCAGTCGGGAAGCCGGCGGACTTAATCCCGACAGCTGGCTTCCCGACTGCTTAATCCCGGGGAGGGTTAAATGACAGGCGTCTAAATCTAGATGCCTGTCATTTTACCGTCACCGGGAGACCGGCACCTGGCACCCCGATTGAAGGGGCGCCGAGTGCGGATAGCTGCGGGGGGTTAGGTTTAGGTTTCCCGGGGGGGGGGGGGACTTAGGGTTAGGCACCCCCCCGGGAGGTCAGGTTTAGGCTAGGGGAAGGGGGGATTAGGGTTAGGCACCCCTGGGGGGAGGTTAGGGTTAGGCACCCCCACGGGGGACTTAGGTTTAGGCAGCGGGGAAGGGGGTGTGAGGTTTAGGCACTTAAAGGGGGGATTAGGGTTAGGCACTGGGGGAAGGGTAGGGTTAGGCACCCCTAAGGGAGGGTTAGAATTAGGTTAGACAATACTTACCTTGGATGATCGGGATTTCCTCCTCTGCCGAGATGCCGCTGTCGGGATTCCAACCGCCGGGCATTGATCCGGCGGTAAATCATACCGATTCCAGACAAACAGCTAAAATACCTTACATCATATTGACAACACCTAAACCTATGATATCTATAGACAGCATTATTGGACCTATGGGCCTGATTCAGCAAGGATTCAGTAAGGATCGCAGTTGCTAATATGTATGCAATTGGCCGACTGTTTCGCACTGCATGCGTACGCATCGCAGTTCGTGTGCTCGAAACCAGCCGATGAGATCAGAACTGCAATCGCATCAGCTGCGCAGAGTGATTGACAGGAAGTGCCGTTTGTGGATGGTGATGGGGTCGGGCAAACACAGGCTCAGGGCATTTCAACGCCGGTGCATGGGTGTGCATAAATTATCCACTGTGATACCATACACAGCCAGAGGCCTCATAGCGTGCACTGAAATGAGCAATTCCTGAGTGAGGTCTGACCAGCCTTAACTGTGCATATGGGTAAGATATAACCGATTATTTTGCTATATTGCCAAAGTATATGGATGTGAGTTAGTGGAAGTGGGCGTTCTTATGTTAGGCTGCGATCGCAATGCGAATGCAAACATGTACATATCACCTCTGATATTAGCAGAATAGCGATCCTTGCTGAATCAGGCCCTATATTCATAACTGTGGGATATCGAACTAGAATCCTATTATAACCACCCTTAGCCGGAGTTTATGAATTGCACAATCTAATGTTGGCTGTATTCATAGGAAGTTATTTAACCATAAGTGGTCATTAAGCCCCTTGGGAACAAGGGTCCCTAACCTATATATCCACTTACTTTCCAATTGCAGTCATTTAAGTCCCCTGTTACCTCCTTTAATCAATTGAGGGACATGGTCAATCATCCTGTACCTTAGCGTAGATAGAGGATGTGGGACTGTACAAACATGGTGGGCTGGTCACTTTTCCCACTAATCAAAGCGGCTCTAATGGCCGACCTGCGCGCTGCCATTGGTTTTTTAAAAGAACATTCCATCTTTCATATACGAGAGCCCACATGAGCATATGATTTGATATACCGTTATATATATATATATATATATATTTAGAATTACAGGTCAACTCATGGTTAATGAAATACCGTTTCCCCGAATGTGGGTGGTAAAATGTATCACCCGGTATCATATAGCTATAAGTGGTGCATGTGCACCTTATGCAAGTCCAGTAAATCCACGATGTTTATAGATAGGGAGAGCCTCTCTATCTATGATCATCGTGGATTTATTGGACTTACCCGGTTACTAATTGTTTATTTGCACCTACTGTATATGGGAAACAACCATTATTCTACACAGGCACTTTAACCGCTGATACCGGTGCTCTGCTGCACTGACCGGAGAGAGACAGTCTGCTGCTGGTGTTTATTATTGGTCTACTTTACCACGAGACTGCAGCTTACATCCAACCTGCTCCTGGGAGTTGTGATTTATTACCGTAGCATGGCTGGAGATGTAGCCACATTGGAGGCGGCGGTAACCCCCCGTATATATCTCCCTGACACCAGTCTAAATCTACACTTGGCAGGTTCAAGTGATGGGAGCTAATTCCCTGAAGTTGCCGGGGGACGCCCTGGATCTCAAGGCTAAGAACAGTTTGAGCAAACAACAAGTGATCCGGCTCCAGCAACGGCATACAGCCAAGGATGGTAATTATGTGCCAGTAAAATCACGCGGTTATACTGTTACAGAAATTGTTTCTTTTTATATGGCAGATACTTTATTATAGGTGCTTTAGCATTTGGACAGTATCGGGGATCTTGTGATTATAGGGCCTATTCATCATGACATAAATATCACTAGTGATAATTATGTTTTAAACTCGCTGCAAGTTTAAAAGATGTTTTGGAGGCATTCATCATGCCTTCTAACAAAAAGTATCACTTCCGAAAAGCTGCTATTTTTCTGGAGTCAGTTTTTGGAAAAGTGATACTTTTCCCCATGCAGCTGACATAGGCGAAACTAATGGGTGGTCCGGGGTGCACCAGACCACCCATTAGCCACTGCCAATATTTTGCTTTTTTTTTTGCTTTAATTAATAGCAGGGAGCCAGGGAGGCGTTAACGCGGCACAGGGTGACACCATGGAGAAGGACGATGGTGCTAAAACTGGGACCACCCATTACCAGATCCCTAGTTTTGCCACAAGGATTTCCGCACTGCTGCATGTCCCACCCCCCTCCCTCACTTTCTATTCCCCAGCTTTGTCTCACCTCCTCTCCCCGGCACCTCCGGTGTGTGATCCGGCCAAGGGGTGTCCTATGTAAACAGCAGCCTGTGAAGATTATTGGGGGCTGAACGCCATCTCAGATTGGCGTTCAGTAACACCATCAAGTTCCGAAAAAAATGCTTTTTCGGAAATTGATAAATGGCCCTGACACTTATTTTAATGTTGATTTTCACATGCTTTTGTGAAAAATAAGTGATGATGAATAGGCCACATGGTGTGGTTTATTTGTTTAAGCAATTGATATGTGTCTTTTAATTGATTTTAGACATATATATTTTTTGTTTTGTATTTTGTGATGTATTATATATGTGTTCTTATTAAATAGAATATTATCTAGTGCAGCAAGCGCTGCAACGTGTTTTTTTGTTCTGTCTGATTATAGGTCACAACTTTTTAGATGTTTCATCAATATGAAAGATCATTGAGTTAAAATGGGTGACCCAAGGCAAAGATGCTGGTTTAACAGTTTTCTGTTGTTAAACCTATAAAGTATTCCTATCTACTGCACAGACTTTTGACTTAGAATCCCTAAGTAATTTTACGTCATAGCCTCAGGGGGAATGGGACTGAAATACCGGCGACTGTTCAAATCCCAACCACGGAAGCCAGACAGGAGGAGATCCCGACAAAGGAAGGTAAGCATCTTCATCTAAGATAATACATAGTAATGTACGTTTCAGGGTAAGGCAAAATGTGAACTTCCCTGAACAAACATACTGGAGAGACATCCTACTTCATCTCCTCAACGTCATCCCTCTGCACCTGTACAGTGCCACCCCCCTTGCTACTCATCAGTACCACCCCCCTGCATATCACCAGCTTCATCCCCCTTGTGTCTATCCAGCTTCATCCTCCATGTCTCAACAGTTTAATCTCCCTGCATCTCTCCAATGGCTTCCCCCCACTGTCTCTTCAGCACCATCTTCCTGTGTTGCACAAGCATCAGTCACCAGTGCCATTCTAGTGTCCACTCCAATGCCATCGATCTGTGCCTCTTGTGTTCTTCCCTGCCCCAGCATCCTCACCATCAGCTCCCTGCCCATGCTGCTCTCTGCCCGTGTGTCTTTTCCCACCAGCAGCTTATACCTCCCCCACCCGGGTCCCTCTAGCAGCAGCTCCCTGCCTCTGTGTCTCATCTCCCATGAGCAGCTTAGCCACTCACGTGTCCCTCTAGCAGCAGCTCCCTGCCCCAGTACCTCCTCTCCCACCAGCAGCTTATTCCCCCCGTGTCCCTCTAGCAGCAGCTCCATGCCCCTGTGTCTCCTCTCCCACCAGCAGCTTAGCCCCTCCCATGTTCCTCTAGAAGCAGCTCCCTGCCTCTGTGTCTCCTCTCCCATGAGCAGCTTAGCCCCTCCCATGTCCCTCTAGAAGCAGCTCCCTGCCCCAGTACTTCCTCTCCCACCAGCAGCTTATTCCCCCCGTGTCCCTCTAGCAGCAGCTCCCTGCCCGTCTCCTCTCTCGCCAGCAGCTTATCTCCCTGTGTCCCTCTAGTAGCAACTCCTTGCCCCTGTGTCTTCTCTCCCACCAGCAGCTTATTCCCCCCATGTCCCTCTAGCAGCAGCTCACCTTCATGCCTCGCCCTGGCCCTGCTCCTCTTTGCGGCTCCTCAATGCACTATGAAGCGGTGGTGACGGCATGATGTCACATACATTGTGCTGCCATAGGAGCCACCTGGATGCAGGCCCACAAAGTTGAGTGCCAGGAGGGGCTTGCCATGGGCGGAGGAGGAACGTGGAGCCGGAAGCCGAGGAGGGGGAGGCGGCTGCGGCCAGACAGTGTTGCTCTCCGTCTGTGGGACGGTGATGTGGTGGAGGTGAAACTAGTTCTGCCTACCATTAGAGGTGACAGAACCCATTTCCATCCTGGTAGCCTCTATCCAAAAATTTGGAGATCATAATCTCCATCTGTGTTTCAGCAACTATCGGATCTGATCCTCTTGATCCGTAATAATTGCGGATATGGGAGGCCCATTTTATTGGTCTGGGGTGAAAACTCTGCATGTGCAGGAGATTATTACGGTCTGTGGGTTTAGTGTACAAAGATGTACCAATACACCCATTGGTTAATCTTATCTGTACATCAAGAAAGTTTACTGACGTCTTGCTAATGTATGTAAATTTCACTGGGTGATCTCTACCATTATGCTCATCTATCATTTTTTCAAATGTTTTTTTGGTACCACACCAAACAGGGCTGCCATTAGAATTGTATGGCCCAGTACTGACAAAATAGGTAGGGCCCCCAGAGGTGGGCGGAGCTGTGGATAATGTGGGTGGACCTACTTCGGGAGCGGGACATCAATTGGTGTGTAAACCAGTTTAATAATTCTCAAAGTTTGGGCTGTGGGGGCAGTTGTTAGGGAAGGCTGGTTGAACTAGGGGGGACAAAGAGCAGGGAATGCCTGCTTGACTGGGCGAGGGACAGGGCAGTCAGGCTGGACTAGGTTGCTCACGGAAGGCTGGCTGGACTGGGGCAGTGAAGACAGACTGGCTTGACTAGAGGGGGTCTGTCACGACCCTGTCTAGTTTTCATCTTTTGCCTGTAGACTTACCCCTGCCAGCTGTCTCATGGATCTGTGTGTGTAATTTGTCTGGGAGATCTGCTCTGATCATGCTGGGAATGCATTCCTTTCCACAAGTGATTATTCACCTGGACCCTCCTCTGTCTGTGAACACTGCTAGCCTTGATTGGAATCGCAGGTGTGGTTCTGTCTCTCAGTAGTGCAGAGATGATCACTCCCTCTGCATGTTGTGCCATCCACCACTCAGAGTGCTACTACCAGACTACCTGTCCATATCCACCAATTGCTGCCAGACCCAGGGTATATATATCCTCCTCTGATAGCATTCTGGGCCTGAACATCTCGTTACTTCCCATGGTGTATAGTTCGTGCTACTTCTGAGTACAAGTGAATCCCAGGCTCTTGCTGGTTCCTAGACCAGTTAATCCGGTGATCCTCCTGGTAGCTATACCTGGTGCATCCTGAAATCCTGCTGGTTCCTAGACTAGCTCATCTGGAAATCCTGCTTACAGGAATACCTGGCAAATCCAGAAGTCCTGCTTACAGCAATACCTGGCAAATCCAGAAGTCCTGCTTACTGCAATACCTGGCAAATCCAGAAGTCCTGCTTACAGCAATATCTCGAGCATCCAAAAATCCTGCTAGTTCCCAGGTCAGCGCAACTTGTGTGTTTCAGCATCAGCTATAAGTGAGTTCCTGCGCCCCCGACCTTAGTCTTGTGCTCCGCTGCCTGCCCTACTCCTGGTTGGTCCCTGGCTCCCTGCACCGTGTTACCCTGCCTTGCTTCCTGCTGTGGATCAACTCCTGCTCCTTCTACCAACCCACTCCTACCTGAACCTTAAATTCCCAAACCTATCTATTCCTTCCTGAACCTGTTATTCCCAATTACCCAATCCAGCCTGCACCTGAGTTCTAGCCTTTGGCACAGCATTTCTGGATTACCCTGTTTAGCCCTCGTCTCAGCCTTTCCTGATTTCCCTTCAGCCATTGTCACAATTTTCCAGTCCAGAGTCAAGTTCCTAGCCCGTTCCGGTTCCAGCCCGAATTCTGCCTGTTCTGGTCCCAATACGGATTCTGTTCAATCCTCGTTACTCCAGTCCGGAGTCAAAGCCCAAGTTCTTCAGTTCAATCCACGTCACTCAAGTCTTGCAATAGAGCTATCTACCTCATCTGTGATTCCTGTCATGCCGCTCAGTGGCAAACACAGGATTTCTAGAGGGGGGTTTCCAAATGCTTGATTTTAGAGCGAGTGTGGCCAGTCCATGTAGAGGGCAGAATTAGTACATAAACAGTAGGGCCATCCTGCCTGAGCTGAATTTTTTATTTCCGATGTGGGCATCATTCCAGACTATTGGAGCAAGTTCAGGAGCCTGGAGGAGCAGCAGAAGGACCTAGCACTGCCCTGGACATATATATACATATTGGGCTCTATAGCAGTGCATCCCTAACAGTACATGTTTTCCAGATCTCCTAGTTGGTGCACAGGTTATTTATCACTGGCTGATACATGTAAAAAGATCCACAGGGGGTGCTAATTATTTAATTTGTGATACTGAGAATAAAATGCAGCACTAGTAAAATTCGATTATATTACTATTTCTATTGTGGTCATGGTGTGGGCTGGGGAGGGGGGTTTCCAGGCAGATGGAAACCCCCCCTGCATTTGCCTATGATGCCGCTCTCCGCTGAATCCAGTTCATCACCTGAGTCAGGTAACTCTCAGACACCAAACGTGACAGGGTCACAGAAAGGCTCGCTGGACTGGGGCAGGGCAGGGAAGACAGGCTGGCTGGACTATGGAGACGCAGGAAAGGCTGGCTGGAATAGAGGGATGCAGGAAAGGCTGGTTGAACTGGGGGAGGGGCAGGGAAGGCAGACTGGCTGGACTAGGGGGATGCAGGGAAGGCTGGTCAGACTAGGAGGACACAGTGAAGGCTGGTTAGACTAGGGGCACACAGGGAATGCTGGTTGGACTAAGGGAAGGACAGGGAAGGCAGACTAGGGGGACGCAGGAAAGGCCGTCTGGTCTGGGTGAGGTACAGGGCAGGCAGGCTGGCTGGACTAGGGGGGCTCAGGTAAGGCTGGCTAGACTGGGGCAGGGAAGATAGACTGGTTGGACTAGAGGGGTCGCAGAAAGGCTGGCTGGACTGGGGCAAAGCAGGGAAAACAAGATGGCTGGACTGGGGGAGGGGCAGGGCAGGGGAGGCAGACTGGCTGGACTAGGGGGATGCAGGGAAGACTTGCTGGACTAGGGGGGCACAGGGAAGGCTGGTAGTATTAGGGGTATGCAGGGAAGGGTGGCTGGACTGGGGGAGGGGCAGGGCAGGCAGACTGGCCTTCACTTGAAGGCTGGCTGGACTGGGGGGTGCAGACAGGGAAAGGCAGGCTGGCTGGACTGGAGGGGGAGCAGGAAATACTGGCTGGACAAGAGCAGGGTAGATAGGGTAAGGGCAGATTACCTGGTTTCTCCATAATGATCACAGGCTATAGCGCCAGCGGCATGTCCTGAGGGAGAGGTGCCCAGGTGGCAGCGGGGAGGAATAAACATGCGGCAGGCACTGGGAGAGAGAAAGCATTAACACAGCAGTGACATTTGAAATAAGCCAATCAGGAGCGGTATGGAGCCGGCCGCAAGCTGTGATTGTCTCGCGGCTGCCTCCATATTTCAACTGCAGCTGCCGTACTTTGCTGATGCTCCTTTTCCCTGCTGCCCATGTATTACTCCCTGCTGCCACCCGGGCCCCCTCTCTCTACGGGCCAGGGACTGGAGTCCCAACAGTCCCCCCCTCATGGCAGCCCTGACACCAAAAGATCAGGTCTAAATAAGCGCACCCTAAGCTGAACAGTTTCAAGTTCACCACATTTTCTTGTATACTGTTAATTAGCACCATAGGAGCAATTAATTGGGTAGCAGCAATTAAATGGTTCTACATAGACAACTAGATATATATATATTTATAGTAATATTGCGCCTTGTTATTGTTTTTTATTTAATTTTTTGTGGATCATCAATTTACCTCTTATAATATACAATATTATTGGCTATGGATACATCAGTGAAAAATATGTCCTTCACTTCAAACATATAAATGTTGGCGTATGATGGGGCCACACTGAACCCCATCGCACAGCCAACACACTGTAGAAAAAAACCTTTAATTGAATATGAAAAAGTTGTTAGCAAGGAAAATAGATAATAATTCCATAGTTAGGTACATATTGGGGCCCACATATACTGGGTGTCCAGTCAAAAAATTCTCACAGCTTGCAAGCTCATTTCATGTGATATCACAGTATATAGACCAGTTACATCTACACTACATAACCAGATATCCTTCGTAAAAATAGGAAGTTCATTCAATTGGTTGAGCAATTTTATGGTGTCACAAAGGTAATTGGTGTGGTTCTGAATACAGGACTGGAATAGAGTGTCTAAATATACTGCCACTGGTTGGTATAATTACTTAGTTGCCACTATTATAGGGCCTCCCGATGGGTTATGCAATGTTTTATAAACCTTTAGATTAGTGTACAATATCAGCACTACAGGGTAGGCAGGAACCAAAGCTCTAATAAGGTCAGATGTGATAAATCCTTCAGAAATAATTCACTACAATTCTCTTTCAGGATGTTCATTGGATCTTTATACAATTGCTGATAGGTGTTAGTAATCTGCAGTTGCCGTTCAGTCTTAGCGATATATTCTGTAGTAGTTTGAATAATCTCTGCTCTGAATATTAAGTCTCCATTGTCTGATCGGTTTCTTATCGCTATTATTCTCAACCTCTTGGTCCAGCAACCTTGTAAATGTTTTATTCGTAGAGTACTTGCTGGCAGGTCAAACATTGAGTTAGGTTGCAGTTTTGCTAGAGCCTGTGGTACAGTGGCACTCATCAGGGGTGGGACACTGTCCTTAGCAAAATGTTCTTTCAGCTTTAGCTGTCAGTGTAGATGATATATTTCTACTTGCCACTGAAATGTGTCGAATGTATTAGTTGGGTCAAATGATTACACTTTAGATAAAATATTTGCTTCTATAGATGAAAATTCATAAAAAGAAAGATCAGTACAGTAACTATATTCTCCGTCCCCGCAGGCGTCTTCCTCCACGAGCTCTGTGTCTGTCTCTGCCATTGGTGTCCATGGTGGGTGAACCTTCTCGTGGCTACTCCTAAGGGGCGATCCGAGTTTTTTGACCCTTGTGAAATTTCTGTTTCACTGGCTGATGAGGTAACTTCATATGATAATTCTGGTTCTTGCTCTTTTCTCACTTTTTCTTGTGAACACCAATGGCAGAGGCAGACACAGAGCTCATGGAGGAAGACCCCCGTGGGGATGGAGAATGTAGTTATCAATCTTTCTTCTTATGAATTGCATAAGGCACACATGCACCACTTGTAGCTATTTGATACCGGGTGATACATTTTACCACCCACATTCGGGGAAACGGTATTTCATTAACCATGAGTTGACCTGTAATTCTAAATATATGGTGTATCAGATCATATGCTCATGTGGGCTCTCGTATATAGGAAAGACAGAACGTTCCTTTAAAGAACTATTGGCGGTGCACAGGTAGGCCATTAGAGCTGCTTGGATTAGTGGCAAACGTGACCAGCCTGTGGCCCTCCACTTTTGTACAATCCCACATCCTTTATCTACGCTAAGGAACAAGATGTTTGACCATGTTCCTTAATCTATTAGAGTAGGTGACTTAGAACTTAAATGACTACAATTGGAAAGTAAGTGGATATATAGGTTAGGGACCCTTGTTCAAAAGGGGCTTGATGACCACTTATGGTTAAATAACTTCCCATGAATACAGCCAACATTAGATTGTGCAATTCATAAACTCCGGATAGGCTAAGGGTGGCTATAAGTACTAGGATTCTAGTTCGATATCCCACAGTCATGAATATAGGTCCAATAATGCTGTCTATAGATATTATAAGTTTAGGCGTTGTCAATATAGAGCAGGGTATCTTAGTTGTTTGTAACTAGTATCCATTGTGCGGTTAGACATATATTGAGTTACTAGCTAAATTTATTTGTGATACCTAACAAGAGGGCACTAGTACCCATGGTTATCTGTATATTTAGCATGTTCATGTGTATATAGTTTGTGCTTATGAGCAAATATTTTTTCATATATGTTATTTAGTCCCCTTATGTATGTATTCTTAGGTTGTTTTTAGTAACTATAGTGATGGTGCACCTCGATGACGTGACATTGAAGCTGATGCCATCCTGCATGCACGGCCGGCTCAGGGACCTCATTCAGAGCTGCTTGCAAAATGCGAGTGTTCGCTCTGAATGAGGGCGGCCACTTCTATGGTCAAAGCCGGCCTTCAGGCCACTCGCTAGGCTGTGGGTGACCACCCACAGCTTTAGCGAGCGGCCAGGTTGATGGTCGTGATGGTCTTGACCATCGCGACCATCAGGGCTTTCGACGAGACCTTTGTGGTAGGGTCTCATCTACCGCAAGCCCCAGTGAGCTTTCAGCTCTATTAGAGCCGGGAGCTCACCACTGACATCACGAGTGATGTCAGTGGGGCCGCCCCCAAATGGCAGGCATTCCGTTGGGAATGACTCCATTTGTGTAGCTACCCCCCTGCCCCGCATACAAAACGGGGTGAGCTGTCGATCACCATCGACAGCCACCCCTTTTGTAGTGAGTCCCAGAATTTCTCTCTCGCTCCGGGGCTTGCGCACGCGCAGTGCAGCTGCTGCGCACGCGCAGGGCCTCAACATTGACCCACTTGCGTACGCATAGGCGCTTGCGAGCGGGTCTGAATGAGACCCCAGGTGTGCAGTCCCGCTTCTGGGTATAGCGTTCACGTGGGGCATTATTACACTGATTTAAGGTAAGCTGGTTTGTTATTTTAGCCTGATGACAGTGCCGTAATGGTATAGGCACTGAAACGTTGCTGTTTTGTATGCTGTACTATTAAAGAAGATTTAAAGAACACAAGTGCTACACTCGATGGATGATCATGTATGTTGTGGTGAGAGGGATTGTCTCTCCTGAATTGCCCACATTTTTGTGGGATCAGCTTCCTCCAAGGGAGGCTGGAGTCAAGCCTGTGCTTTCTGCATTAGCAGTGGAGGTGTGGAATACCAGGTTTTCACAGTTGCACAGACCCAGCTGGAATAATTACTGGAGCACAGGAAGGGTTTAAAACTCTCACACACCTGATGCTCATATCCTGGATGCTGTCTAGCGGCCAGGTAGTTTGAGACTGTTGTAATGCCAGACACCAAGGGCTATGCTGGGAGAGCATGCCCAAATTGTGGCTGCAAGCCATTGTTGACTGTTAAGCACAGGGAGTGCTGGAATATTTACTTTTATGTTAATTTGCATATTTTCTGTTATATGCCACTGTGTATGTAGGCCTATGCTCACGTATGTTAAGTTGCAGTGAGCTTTACTACCTCCCTGTCTGGAATCCTCATTTCTATACCCCTTGCTACATTTGTGGCCCGTACAGGGACTCTGTGCTGCTGTGTCGCAACGCAATCGCTAGATGCCTACAGTGTAGCGAAGGATCTGACCAGGCAGAACGTTCAGTATATGTTTGGTATATATACATGAGTATGGTTGGCAACCCAGAAAAACCGCAGTTATAATAAGGACATAGGACCTCATTCAGAGTCGGTCGTAGCGGCCGCACGCATACGATGTTTTGTGTTCTGTGCCTGCGCATGGCTAGAAGTGCGCATGTGCGTACGAGCTCTACCGATCAAAAATACTGTCGGTCGTAGGGCTTCCGACACGGAAGTGGATTGCTAAAGTTGATTGACAGGAAAGGCCGTTTGTGGGAGTATACGTGGGTGGTGGTCTGGAAACGGAGGCTTTCTTCAGCGTTTCCAGGCGTTTTAGGGGAGTGCATAAATTACCTGCTTCGTACGACCAAGAATTGCAGATGCATGAAAACGTCACTCTACGAACAGGCTGATCGTCCAGGCTAAGGTAGGCAAGAAGCGTCCGTAAGCCACAACAGTACAATCGTTATTCTGATGTTCCCTGCGATGTTTCGATTTAGAACCACACAAACCAAGCAGCTAAGATTGCTGCATTGTAACTATTAACACTGCTAATTACCTTGTAACTCATTTCACTTGGATTAGGGAATTCCTAACCAAAATGTTTCTTAGCGCTTTTTAAACACTTTTTGGCTCAAACAGTTTTTAAAATATCTAGCATTGTGTTTTGCGTAGCACCCTTTTCAGATACCATACTTTTTAAACCTTGTATACATTGATATAATTAAAGAGAGACATTTTTGGTGAAATCATTTTTTGTTTTATTTGTAATTTGCCTTTCAGCACACATAACATATTAATTCTGAACGCAAGATTTGAATATAATTAAAATAAAAATATAACCAAAATTTTTTTTATAATTTGGTTTAAAAAAAAAAAAAAGAGCTTGAGACATTGGTGACCAGAAATATGGGGACTGGACAACAGGTGAGGAGGAGATATCCATGGCTACTTTCGTCGTTTGGGCCGGCTCGGAGGAAGAGGTAAGCTACGGACAGCCGACTGGCATGTAACACGCCGACTGGCCTGGCCAGAGGTAGATGGGATTTCCTCTGGCCTAGGCATAGGGCTCTCCATACTTGCGGGGGGGGGCTGTTGGGCTGCCAGAGGTAGTGGTCCTTGGAGGAAGGGAGTCTCGCTCCATCATGGCAGGTGGGTTGGCCTGCTCCTGGGTATTGGTCAAACGATCTAGGGCCCCAGCAATGGTCTCCAGGGCGACCGCCACCCTCAACAGAGTGGTCTCCATCCTCAGAAGAACACATGTGTTATCCTGAGTTTGGGAGACCAACCTGGTGAGGAGAGGCACTGCTCGTTCTGATGGTTGCCCTGGAGTAGACTCCACAGGGTCCCCAGATGGAGTACTTGGGTCCTCCCCTGCAGAGTCCCCATCTGTGCTGGACCCAGACCTGACCTCAGGAGCAGGCACTACCTCCACTGAGTCTGGAATATAAATTGAAAAATTTTAATTGTTTTTCCCCACCCAAAAAAAAAAAGAGATGTTTCAGCATTATACTTTTTGCCTTACAAAATTAAATTACCTTCTTGCACATGTGGAGCGTTGAAGTCGGCCATGTTAGTGTCCATAGTGGACACGCCGACTATCTCCTCTTCCGTCACACATCCCTGAGTCAGCGTCTCCAACTTTGTCAAGGCCAGCTCCTCAGGGATGGGACCACCACCTGTCCCCGCAGCATGGTCCACCCTACTCCGTAGCTTCCTCTTCAGTTGGTATTTGAAATCCGTCCATCTGTCAATTTTTTTTTAGAAAAATTTAGTGTTATTTTTTTTAAATAAGATCAAGCTTTGGCCTTCAGTACACTCACAATATCATTTTCTTACCGTTTTTTGAGGACTTTCTGTGTTCTGTAGGTCGTCCCCACACCATTAACAGCCCTGGATATCTCCTCCCAAATCCTGTCTTTGGCTCCTGCCCCCATATTTCTGGGTGCATTGACTAGGTTGTCCATTGTCATGGTCACCAATGTCTCAAGCTCGATCTGGGAAAATGGAGGGTTTCTTGGCCTGGGCCTTGGCCTGCTTTGGCCCGCCTCCTCCTCCTCTACTGCTGGACTTTGAATCCCTGCACCTCAAAAATTAAAAAAATAGTAAAAAAAATTCACAATTGTATGGGAAAGTTGACCAGTTCTTGTGCTGTGTAAAAAATGTGATTGGAACTTACCTGGCTCAGTTGGCCTCTGGTCACCATGCTCCTCGCTTGCCATTCTGCTAACCTGTGAGAGAGCATGAAGAATACTGCTTCTGTAGAATTCTTTATAGATGTGATCGCATCCCTGGATTGGTTACCCGTGCATCCTTATTTCCCTAACTACAAATGCAGACCTTTCCTGCATTCCCTAATCGCTGCGTGGGTTGGGCTAGATGTGAGCGCATCCCTGGATTGGTTACCCGTGCATCCCTATTTGCTTACGTACAATGCACACCTTTCCTGCATTCCCTAATCACTGCGTGGGTTGGGCTACATGTGAGCACATCCCTGGATTGGTTACCCGTGCATCCCTATTTGCTTACACAAAATGCACACCTTTCCTGCATTCCCTAATCACTGCGTTGGTTGGGCTATATGTGAGCGCATCCCTGGATTGGTTACCCGTGCATCCCTATTTGCTTACGTACAATGCACACCTTTCCTGTATTCCCTAATCACTATGTGGGTTGGGCTACATGTGAGCGCATCCCTGGATTGGTTACCCGTGCATCCTTATTTCCCTAACTACAAATGCACACCTTTCCTGCATTCCCTAATCGCTGCGTGGGTTGGGCTACATGTGAGCGCATTCCTGGATTGGTTACCCGTGCAACCCTATTTGCTTACGTACAATGCACACCTTTCCTGCATTCCCTAATCGCTGCGTGGGTTGGGCTACATGTGAGCGCATCCCTGGATTGGTTACCCGTGCATCCTTATTTCCCTAACTACAAATGCACACCTTTCCTGCATTCCCTAATCGCTGCGTGGGTTGGGCTACATGTGAGCGCATTCCTGGATTGGTTACCCGTGCATCCCTATTTGCTTACGTACAATGCACACCTTTCCTGCATTCCCTAATCGCTGCGTGGGTTGGGCTACATGTGAGTGCATCCCTGGATTGGTTACCCGTGCATCCCTATTTGCTTACGTACAATGTACACCTTTCCTGCATTCCCTAATCGCTGCATGGGTTGGGCTACATGTGATCGCATCCCTGGATTGGTTACCCTTGCATCCCTATTTGGTTACGTGCAATGCACACCTTTCCTGCATTCCCTAATCGCTGCGTGGGTTGGGCTACATGTGAGCGCATCCCTGGATTGGTTACCCGTGCATCCTAATTTCCCTAACTACAAATGCACACCTTTTCTGCATGTTTCAATAATTGTGTTTTGGTTTCTTTATTTAAGGCAAAGCCAAATGTTCCCTTACTTGTGGGTTTTAGTTGGAGTGTTTGGTGGTGCAGGAGGTGTTGAATATCAGTAAAATAGTTTGAATTTGATTGCGAGTTGGTTGTGTGTGTAGTTTGTGAGTTTGTTTGAATTTGATTGCGAGCTGGTTGTGTGTGTAGTTTGTGAGTTTGTTTGAATTTGATTGTGAGCTGCTTGTGTGTGTAGTTTGTGAGTTTGTTTGAATTTGATTGCGAGCTGCTTGTGTGTGTAGTTTGTGAGTTTGTTTGAATTTGATTGCGAGGTGCTTGTGTGTGTAGTTTGTGAGTTTGTTTGAATTTGATTGTGAGCTGCTTGTGTGTGCAGTTTGTGAGTTTGTTTGAATTTGATTGTGAGCTGCTTGTGTGTGTAGTTTGTGAGTTTGTTTGAATTTAATTGCAAGCTGCTTGTGTGTGTAGTTTGTGAGTTTGTTTGAATTTGATTGTGAGCTGCTTGTGTGTGTAGTTTGTGAGTTTGTTTGAATTTGATTGTGAGCTGGTTGTGTGTGTAGTTTGTGAGTTTGTTTGAATTTGATTGTGAGCTGCTTGTGTGTGTAGTTTGTGAGTTTGTTTGAATTTGATTGTGAGCTGCTTGTGTGTGTAGTTTGTGAGCTTGTTTGAATTTAATTGTGAGCTGCTTGTGTGTGTAGTTTGTGAGCTTGTTTGAATTTAATTGTGAGCTGCTTGTGTGTGTAGTTTGTGAGTTTGTTTGAATTTGATTGTGAGCTGCTTGTGTGTGTAGTTTGTGAGTTTGTTTGAATTTGATTGTGAGCTGCTTGTGTGTGTAGTTTGTGAGTTTGTTTGAATTTGATTGTGAGCTGCTTGTGTTTTTGTGTTGTGTTTTTTGTGTTTTTTTGTGTTTGTTTTTGTGTGTTGTGTTTTTGTGTTGTGTGTTTTTGTGTTTGTTTTTTTGGTGTGGTTTTTTTGTTTTTTGGTGTTTTTTTTCTTTTTTTGGGGGTGGGTTTTTTTTGGGTTTAAGTTCTATTTTTTGGCATTGGAGTTTAAAAAACCCCCGTTCGTTTTTGGCCTTGTTTCGGAGTTTTTTTTGTGGGTGGTTGTCCGACCTTTTGACTTCAGAAATCCAACGTTATTTGACGAATCAAGTAAGTGTGCCAGCCTACTGCATTTTTATATTTTGTTTTGGGTTCATCAATCTGAATCTTCGATTTTTAATTTTTTGGAATCTAATATTTTTTTATATTTCTTAAAGGTGTTTTACACTCCTTTTTGGTCTGGAATCAGGTAAGTGTCTATTTTTTCAAACCTACACTTTTTTAAAATTTAATATCTATTTTTATAAACCAAATTTTTTGGAAATATTTTAAATTGTTCAATTTTTTTATTTTAATTTGGTACATTTAACAACACTTCATATTTGCTAATTAAAAAATTAAGCATGGGTTTAACTCTAAAAGTAACACTGGTTTGTCATTAATATTTTTTTAATTATTTTTTCCATATCATTTTTAAAACGAACAACAAATACACATGTAGTGATTTCCGAAGATGGCACTGCCCGACCCTGTAAGAATATGCCCCATTATTATAAAGCTAAGTATTTTTGCACATATTTTCACAATACACTCTGGAGAACCAATTAAAAATTGACATTTAACTTTACAGAGCGATGTTGAACAGCTAATAGTGGCCATGTTGACCCCCACCAACCTTCCTCAGCCTCCTCCTGGGTGTGGGCATAGGAGGTGTGCAAGGGCCAAGATATATAGAACACATGTCACCCTTTTTGGAATGCCTGATGATGTGGTTGTTACCACTTATCGCCTGCCTCCTAATATTATCCTAGACACTCTTTCAATAATAAAGAATGATCTAGAAAGTCAGATTAACATTCCTACAGCAATCTCACCACTTACACAGTTGTTGGCGGTGTTACATTTCTGCACCTCAGGCTCCTTCCAAACCACTGTGGGGCTGGTGGGTGGCCTCTCCCAGCCCTCATTTTCATGGATCCTGAGGCGTGTGCTAGATGCATTTTTTAATCATCTACCACATTTTATTAGTATGCCTTTGGATCCGGAAGCCCTTGATGTGGTAAAGCAGAAGTTTTTTGAAATTGCAGGCTTTCCACACGTCATAGGGGTAGTGGATGGCACTCACATAGCACTTCAGCCCCCTGCATGCAGGGAACAAATATATAGGAACCGCAAACTATACCATTCCCTAAATGTAATGGTGCTATGTTATGCCTCCCTCCAGATCCTCTCCCTGAATGCTAAATTCCCAGGCTGCAGCCATGATGCGTATGTGATCCAGCATTCAGGGATTTTGCCCAAATTAAGCACACTGCAAGCTGGTGACGCGTGGATTCTTGGTAAGTTAAAATCCAGTATGTATTTCTAGTAATAGTGTAAACAGGTTCTCATGGTAAATTTATAGCTTTTGTTGTCCCATTTCCATCAGGTGACAGTGGATATCCTTGCACGCCCTGGCTGCTGACTCCTTATTTGACTCCCACACCAGGGCCACAAACTCACTATAATGCCGCATTTACTGCCACCAGGCAGGTGGTGGAGCGCTGTATCGGCCTTTTAAAGGGCTGGTTCCGGTGTCTCCATCACTCTGGTGGTGCACTCATGTACTCGCCGGATATGGTTTCTCGCATTGTGGTCCTGTGTGGGATTTTCCACAACATTATTAACACCTTAATAAGGAGTCGAGTACCCATGCAGCCAGAGGAGGCCTTGCCAGAGGAGGGCCCCCCAGAGGAAGGTGTTGTGATGCTGTCGGGGGGGGGGGCCAGACGCGATGAGGTTGTTTCTCGTTTTTTTAGGTATGCACATTAACTTTTTTTGGTAAAGAAAATACACATTTGCAAAATGTATTCTAATGTGTCCCTTTTTCTTTTGTTTTATTTTCCAAACAACAAAATCACAACACTTTCAAAAACATGGATAAAAAATGGAACACATTGGCAATAGCCTGCATGTTTTTGGACTACTAACACATTTTGCACGGATATCCCCCAACATGTTTAGTTAATTTGCATTTTGATTTAGTAAATGTTATGTTTTCCTTTGCATAATTTTTTTTAATTTTTCTATACTTGTTTATGTTTGACTAAGCCAGATGTTTAATTTGCCCAAACCATGAGGACATTTGTTATGTGTGAATCTGTAATGTTTTTAATTTTACCATTAAAAGCCTGTTGGTAACATGTTTGTAATGTAAAAACTGTTTTTAATGATGCAAAATTAAAAAAAAATTTATGTAAAAATTTGTAAGCCATTTTGAGTTGTATAACTTATGTAAAACCATAATTGTAAAATAAACAACATTACTGCAAATTTTATTAAGGTTTACTAATACATGTTTTAAATTCTTACACTATGGAAAGGCACCCACCTTTGTTCCCCAAATTTTTCACATGCAGAATTACACCCTTTAATGTGTTGCCAAAAAGAGGACAAATGTTGGAAAGAACACAACTTTATTTTATTTTTTTTATATGTCAGAAAAATGAAAAAAAAATAGAAAATTAAAAAACTACAAAGCCTCCAAACGCCCCACGATTCTTTGTAGGCAGATGTAGGCCTACAGTAAGTAGGCAGATGTGTCGTGCAGCTCCTCCCAAATATCCCTCAGGATGTGGGTTAGATCTGTTAAAAATTTTTAAAAAATGCATAATACAATTAGAAAGATTTGATCATTACACATTATTCAATGTACAAAAAAGTGTTTAAACACTTTTACAGTGTGTTTGAAAGTAGCAGACACACAACTTTATTAATAGGTTTCTAGTTTTCTGTTGCTCCAAAAAAACTATGTGACATAATCTAAAAACCACTATGATGATGTTACAAATAATGGTAGGTGTATTCTTAAGTCATGATGGCCATATCCTTAAAACACAATGCACGTATTCACTTCTAGAATGTTGTTGATAAAACAAAAACAAAATTTTTTTAGGGTCTAGAAAAAACATTACTTTGCCTAAGTACATTAGTACATTTTAAACACAGTGTACACAACATCAACAGGGGTAGTCTGGTTCCTAGCACCTTGGCAAGTTTGGTGACAGGTTTTTGGACTTTGTACAATACTAAACCAAATTTAATCATTAGTTCCTCAAACTATAAAAAAAAATTTAAATAAAAAGAAAAAAAAAATTTGGACGACAACAAAACAAAAAAAGGGCCAGACAATAAACATAATGTTGTAAGTCTGAAAAACACCATTACTGCGCAATGATGGTAAACCCCATCCAGCATTTTTTATGAAAATTTTAAAAAAACCATGGCTAACAACAACACCCCAAAAAATGTATAAAAAAACCCCGTACCCTGAGAGTGATCAGACACAGCACCAGATGGTGCCGGCGAAGCTTCCGGGGAGGGTGAATATTCGGGAGTGGGGGGAATGGTGGAAGGGGAAATGGAGGCGGCAAGATCTCAGGGAGGGGAGATTTGGGACATTTGGGATGAGTGGGCAGGGGAGGGAGGCCGACTTGGGGAGGATTGGGACAGGGAGGGAGGGTTACTGGGGGAGTATGGTGGTGTGGAGGGAGGGCTGGCTTGAGATGCAGGTGAGGGCTACACTTTCAAATTTGATCTTTGTTGACGACATGCCCTTCTCTGTCTCCGCTGAGCTCCTAAAATGTAAACATAAAAACACAAACATAGTTTAGAAATTCGGATACACAATACAAGTACACATTCTGTACAATAGGGACAACATACAGGAGGGTTTTTGAACATTAACTAAAATAATTGGCAAAGCAACATACATTTTAAACAGTCCACTAATTAATACTTATAAACAAACGCATACTTACGTCTGCGTATTTGCAAACGCAAATTCCTGAGGAGCGCTGGCGTCCGGCGGCTCAGGTCCGAACAGCGACGCTCTAATTGAGCTATATTTCTCAGAAATCCCGCTGATCGGAGGGCTCCCCTTACCTCCGCATAGGCGGCCCTTTTTGCCCGATTGGAAATGGGCGGCTCAGCCTGGGTGATCCGCCAGCCCATAATGCTGACCAGGACAAGGAGCTCGCGCCTGGTAAACGCTGCGGCTCTCATGATGGCAATGGGCGTTTTTACAGAAAACATGAAATATACATGGGGTATAAAAAATAAGATTGGCTATAATAATTACACTTTCAGCAAAAACACCACTATTGGCCAATCCTTTAATCATGTGTCCCCCAAAATAAGGTCACATTTGATTGGCTACAACACGCAGTGTGCAATTGCAAACATAAGAGTGCAAATGATCCTAACGCAAAATGCAAATGCATTTATAAAGTTAACACAATTAGCAAACGGACATTCACAGTTAATATACCTTGCTTTGTTTTTCAGATTGTGTGAAAAAATAAGAACGGAGAAAGCAAACACGAAATGAACAATAAAGTTTATTGACACGTTAAAAAACTCGTTTGAAAGAACAGCAAGAGTTAAACACTTAATTAGATAATTGCCAACAAGCTAATAACAAGCTGATCGATTGTCCATGTAAACATGACACGTGACCATCAAAACAGCACATACGTCTGCAAACATCAGAACAAAATTAGCATATAGCGACTGACAGCGCCGGACAACGATTGACTCGATCGTTCGTTCAGATCAGTCGGTAGCTAGAGGAGGTGCAGTGCTAACGAATGGGCGTCACAATGTTTACGATCGCCCTGCCGTACGATCGGATTTTGCAGTCGTTGGCCGTACGACCGACTCTGAATGAGGTCCATAGTGTAACCTGCTTTGCACTGGAAAAAAAAGCTGTTTGTGTTTATACTGAGGAAAAAAAAGACATATCAAAATCCTGATCAGTGTTTACGCTGTCTAATTAAGTTCACCTCTTGTTTGAACAAAGCAAGACACATATTGAGGTTTTATTTCTGCAGTGTTGAAAGAAAAAAAAAGTTTTTTCCCCTGTGTTCTGTTTAACCCTTGCATTGCTGAAGAAAAAAGTGTTTTCTTTTTCATTGTTAAACTTGAATAACAATTGCTTTGCTGCAACAAATGTTATCTAACCGCACCTACACTTACACATACACCTCCCACTATAAAAATGGAGCAAGTTTTACGTACTATAGTAAATTTGCTAGCCTCCCAAAAGACAGAGGAGCAAATGTTACAATTAGTGACTCAATCAATGGGCACAGCAAATGCTGCATGGCATATGAATAAAATGTCTGCCTCAGATGACCCAGAGGCATATATGTTAATAATTGAGAGGGTCGCACAGTGCTTAATGTGGCCAGCAGATACTTGGGCTGATAGACTTGCCCCCTATCTCACTGGTGAGGCTCAGAAAGCCTATGCTGATTTGTCCTCTGCTGATGCAGAGAAATATGACCTAGTCAAAAGTGCATTCTAGCTAGGTCAGGTCTCACTTCTTCTGGGAAAGCGCAGTGCTTCCACAAATGGACACTATTACCAGGGGTCCCTATTCGGAAGCAGGTTGCAGATCTTGCCAGACAGGGGCGGAGTTAGCTCCAGCCAGAAGACTACACTGCTGCTCAGATTGTAGAGACGGTGCTTATTGACCAGTGTATAAGAACCCTAGGGTGAAATATGCAGTGCTGGGTCATGCACGCTGATCCTCAAAATCTAGAGAAATTAATTATAGTGTTGGAGTGCTATGAGGCCGTAGGAAATATGACACAAATGTGAGAAAAGAAAGCAGGGAATGAGGGACCCATTAAGATGGCACCCCATTGGCTTGTGACCCCAACTGTCACCCCTTCTAAAGCAAACACTGTTGGAGATGCCGAGGGAGTTTGCTATGAGTGCGGAGAGCCAGGTCATGTAAGGCGGGACTGTCACAGAAAAACAGAGCTTATAGAATGTGGGGTTGCTAGTATGGGCGCTAAGTACTCTGCTTTGTGCACAATGGTACCCCTGGATTCCAGACCCCTGTAAATTTGGGAAACTGTGTTGCTGAATGTCCGAGAACTCCCTGCTATTATACACTCAGGGTGTGAACTAACCCTGATTTCAGAGGCTATCCTGCCCAGGGCAGTGGAAAAGGTGCCTGCGTTCATGGATCTACAGAAAACTTTTCCTGGGTGTGAGTGAGCCTCACCATAAAGGGGTGCGCTTATGAGGTGGTCACCACGGTTGGTGCTAAGCTCCCCTATCCTATCATATTGGGACACAATTTCCCAGGATTTGTTGAGTTCTTAAAGGAACCACAGAGGCAACGCCAGTGAAAAGTTTTCAAGGCCCTACCTCGTAAAAGGGAGAAGAGTGGAAAAGCACAGCCAGTTGTCTTTGGAGAGGGAACCTCTGCATAATTAACGTCTGAGGAAACAAATCCGCAACACTCTGCCTGGTTACGGCCAGACAAAAGTATTGGCAGAAATGTTATACCTAATACAGATGTTGCCATGGATATGCTGGAAACTGCCACCCTCAGGTTCCTGGGGTGGACAAATTAGTAGAAAATCTGGCAAGTAGCCGGTATCTTACGAGCCTGGACCTCACAAAGGGCTATGCCACTGCGATACCAGATGCCCCCTGAGGTCTCATAGCATGTGCAGAAGTTATCAATTTCTGAGTGAGATCTGGGCTTCCTTAACTGTGCGCCTGGGTCCGATGCTACTCGATGTTACCGATTGTTTCGCTATGTTGCCCTGGTATAGACCCCTAAACAGCGTGTGAGGATGCATCCTGCTGGGCCTCCGAACCGGAGGAGGTGCGTCGTGATGACATCATTGTGTATCAACACGAGTGCGGTTGCCATACACATTTATATATATATTAGAGATGTGTGCCGACCTCCGTGTTTTGGTAGTGGATCTGTATTAACTTCGTGTTTTGGTTTTGCAAAAAGTTGCCTCGCATGTTTTGGATCTGTATTTGTTTCAAAATATGATAAAACAGCTAAAATCACATAATTTGGGCCAATTTTTATTCCTACAGTATGATTAACCTCAATAACATTAATTTCCACTAATTTTCAGTCAATTTTGACCAACTCACAGCTCACAATATTGTTTTCATCCAGTATAGGCCAAAAGGTTGCAACGAGGAACCTGGCTGATTAAGCTAAGCGACTGCAGTGGGCGGCACAAACATGTGGCAGTTCAATTTCCTACAAGCCACATCTAGGAAACAGAGGCCCTTATTCAGAGCCGCTCAAAAAAAAAACGGCCTCCTGGCCACTCGCTAAGCTGTGGGTGACCACCCACAGCTTTTGCGAGCGGCCAGGTGATGATCACGACCATTGGGCTTGTGACGAGACCCTTGTGGTAGGGTCTTCTTCCTGCAAGCCCCAGTGAGCTTCCTGCTCTAATAGAGCAGGAAGCTCACTACTGACATCACGAATGATGTCAGTAGGGCCGCCCACAAACGGCAGGCGTTCCTTCAGGAACGCCTCCGTTTGACCAGCCACCCCACCTCCCCGCCTTCAAAATGGGGCTAGCTGTCGATCAACATCGACAGCCGCCCCGTTTGTAGTGAGCCCCGGAGTGAGTGAATTTCTCATTCACTCCGGGGCTCGCGCATGCCACGCATGTGCAGTGCCCCACCATTGACCTGCTTGCGAGCGCATAGCGCTTACGTGCGGGTCTGAATCAGGCCCAGAGTAGCAATGCACTGACAGACAGGATGGCAGTTTAATAAAATATAAAAATGTTTGTCGTCTGCGCAGAAGGACAGTCAGCAATGCCCCAAATAGCGCATAATGCAAAGAAAAGAGGTGCAATGTGGAATTGTCCTTAGGCCGACACACCCACCCTTATGTTGTTTATACTACTCAGGACTTGCACAGTTTGACAAACCAATCACTTCAGCGACAGGGACCACCACTTGTGACTGAAGTGATTGGTTTGTTTGGGCCCCCACAAAACAAGCTACCAATGCACAGCTGACATTGCTGGCAATGATCCCTATGTACACAAACTGGCTCTACAGAGGCAAGATGTTGTCGCTATCATTATCTTCACCCTCATCAGTATGCATCATATTCACACAATATTAATTCGCCCCCGCTGGGAATCCACCACTACAGGTACCTCTAGACTTTGAAGTAATTACTGGTATTGGTTTTCCTCGTGGAATTTGCAGTTCATTTTGATGAACATTATCTTTTCCACATTTTGAGGAAGAATCCTTCTACGACAATAGCTGGCAAGGTTCCTGGCTGTGGTGAAAACTCTTTCTGAGTGCACACTGGAGGGTGGGCAGCTTAAGTAAACCAAAGCCAGTTTCTGCAAGGGCCTCTAAATTGCTTTCTTTTCCTGCCAGTAGTCAAACAGACTGTCTGATATGCCTATTTGAATGCTATCATTAAAATAATCCTCCACCATTCTTTGAATGGTGACTGTATCAGATGGAGTTGCCGTAGAGGTGTCATTCATTTTTGGCAACTCTTTTAGACCTGACCAGATGTCAAACTGTTGTGTTGACTTCAACGTCATATACTAAAGCCGATGCTCAAGAGTATAGAGGCTTTCAGTCAAGACATCTAGAAAATGACAGGGCCGTGCAGGAGATGCTCTCTGTGACCTGAAAAATTTCGGGACATTTTTGCCATTCAACGGGTGCATATAGAAGATTGCAGAAACTGCAAGAACAGTTTAATTTGCCCTGCCACCAGCTGAAGCAAGAGGTAGTAATAAGGTGGGACTCCACCCTTTATATAGTAAAACAAATATACGTTTGATCACCTGCGATCCAAAATAAGGCAGCTCTATAGTGTGATATACACCAATCACAAAGTACTCAGATATATAACGAAAAATAAGAATAAAGAGCTCCCCCACCAGCAAAGGAAAAAAAAGCATAAGGGGTGAATACAGCCCGGGTAACTTTCACAGGAGAAGGTGAAAGTTACCCAGGCTGTTTTCCCCCATTATGCTTGTACATGTGCCTTTCCTAAAAGGTTAACTGCGGTACGCGGCCACTTTTTACCTGTGCTATTTTATATTATTGTGTGAATAAATATGTTTGAAGTTTTTACACTACGAGATGCCTTGTTCTTATAATTTTATGTGGATCTCGTTAATGATTGGTGACAAGAGAGGAACGTGGTGAAGCTTTACATTGGAGGTATATTTGGAAATATTGAAACAACACCCACACCCGTTGTCCAGTGCAGTACTGTTGACTTTTTATCAGTGTTTCACACAGGAGTGTTTACACTTAAAGTGACATTCAAGACATTCAAAATATCTATATTTTACTTTTATCCTCCCTCTAAAAATAAACTGGAGGAACAGCAAAAAGCCATCCAAAGCTACACAACGACTGATGACATAGGGATAGGAGAGGGAATATACCTTACTCAAGCGCAGTGGAGAATACTTTCCATGTTGTGCAAGGTGCTGAAACCCTTCAAAGTAGTCACCTGTGAAGTGAGTAGTAGTCACTTGTGAAGTGAGTTCAGACACTGCCAGCTTAAGTCAGGTTACTCCCCTAATTAGACTTTTGGAAAGTAGCTTCAGAAACTGAAAGACGAGCTGAAATAGGCAGCAATTCCGCTTAGTATGTTGGACTTATTCGCTTCGTCACGATCCAAGGGTTGTCATTCTCTTCAAATCGGATCAATACATTTTGGCGACCGTGCTCGATCCTAGGTTTAAGTCATATGTCGTGTCTTTCTTCCCAACAGATCTGCAGAGATGCAAAGAGCTGTTGGCGAACAAACTGGCAGCTCAAGCAGCATGTGACGCAGCAATGGCCCCTCCTTCAGTTTCTCCGGCAAGTGCAGCTGCCAGAAAAAAACTCAGCTTCTTAGGAGACTCACTGGTGATGCAGATGAGTTAACACAACCTTTTGACATCTGGTCGGGTCTAAAAGAATTGCCTACAATTAATGACACCTCTATCATGACTCCATCTGATATGGTCACAATTCAAAGACTGGTGGAGGATTATTTTTATGATAGCGTTCAAATAAGTATGTCAGACAGTCCATTTGACTATTGACAGGGAAATAAGGCAATTTGGAGGCCTTTGTACAAACTGGCTTTGCTCTACTTGAGCTGCCCACCCTCCAGTGTGTACTCAGAAAGAGTTTTCAGCACAGCTGGGAACCTTTACAGCGATCGGCATAGGAGACTACTTCCTCAAAATGTGGAAAAGTTTATGTTCAGCAAAATTAACTACAAATTCCACAAGGAAGACATTTACCGCCAATTACGTCCAAAGAATTCAGAGCATCAGTAATGGTGGATTCCAGCGGGGACAAATTAATATTGTGTGAAGATGATGTATACACTGATGAGGGTGAGGAATCGGATGATGACGGCGACAACATCTTGCCTCTGTAGAGCCAGTTTGTGTATGTAGAGATCATTGCCAGCAATGTCAGCTGTGCATTGGTAGCTTGATTTGTGGGGGCCCAAACAAACCAATCACTTCAGTCACAAGTGGCAGTCCCTGTTGCTGAAATGATTGGTTTGTTAAACTTGGCAAGTCCTGTTTAATATATACAACATAAGGGTGGGTGGGAGGGCCTAAGGACAATTCTATCTTGCACCTCTTTTCTTTGCATTATGCGCTGTTTGGAGCATTGCTGACTGTATTTTTGCGTAGACAACAAATATTTTTATAGTTCATTAAACTGATAACAAAAGTAAAGTGCCACCAAAGGTGCTAATACCATAAACATGTGTAAATATATCAGAATTGTGTCACCACTGAAGTAAAAATGAGCTGAATAATAATCACCCTAATATGAGGAAACGTCCATATTATCCTAAGAGCAGAGTCCAAAAACAGGTAATGTTCCACACTTATATATACACATATTCCTCACCTTCCAAACCTCAGGTAAAGAAGTAGGGAAGATACAGCAAAACAAAGTGCTAGTGCAGAGATCTTTCATTTATAGGTTATTTTAATAATAAAATTGCACTCATAATGTACCAGTATATAAAAGCATATAATACTCTTTATCCAGTTTGGCTAAGGAAAGGATATGGGTACCCCTACCCAGAATCCAGATGATATTACGACCAAGATTGCACACATCCCTGGAATAGCGTGCTCACCGCCCGGAGGCCAACCAGAGATCCCTTTCATTGCCACTGGTCAGAGTCCACATATTAAAGATTAACACGTTTCAGACAAAAGTATGTCCTTCCTCAGAAGCATATGTGGAAATAGTGAACTAGAATCCACTTATATACCCCTACAATTACAACAAATTAACCGCAGCTGTAAACATTTACTAACATCATTGACGTTCCGGTCCATGTGATAAGATGGCTATTGCACGCTGCATCAATGTATTCCAGCTTACGTACCAGTGTAACCACGCATTTTTATTAACTTCCTGAGTACAGCCGTAAGATGGCCGCCGGAGCTCTTCCAAATGTGTTCCAATGTGCATTCCAAATTGTTTGTGCATGGCCGGAAGTGGCAACCCGGTCTCTTCCGGTTTGTTCCGATTTGTGTTCCAAGGTGCCTGCGCATGCCTGGAAGTAGTCATTCATACGGTAGAATGTTTGATAAAAACATTCCATTATGTCAACAATGGTCCCAAATATAGCAGATATTATCCAGAGGGTCCTCTGATATAAATATCATCCATAATGTTCTTTTTAATGTCCTTCATACATATTATACCTCAAAAAAAGGGAAAATAAGTAGGAATCAGACACTTAAAAACATATTCCAATAAATAAATCCAAAATATAAATTAAAATAAAAAATACATTAAAATGTGCTGAGTCCATCCAGGGGCTGTGCTGTCCATCCAGAGGCTGTGTGCTAAGGGTCTGATTCAGAGCCGGACGCTATTTGCGTTCGCTCGTTCATAAAAAGGGGCTGGCTATTTAAATTGACCGTTCGCTCTTTGCGGTCTGTTGACGCCTCCATGTCTGAACGAGCGAACAAAACATGCGGTCGTTATTTTGAAAAAAACGCCCCCCTGGCCGCTCACATCATACGTCATCTCCTCTATTTATTTGATTAATCGAGTACATCGAACGGTGTATGAACTGCTCGTTATTCTTGTGGTTGCATTTTCCTACCGCAGTCATGCGAGCAGTTCAGGCTAAAAGACACCCAACTGACGTGGTCGATGACGCTGCTTTGTTAATTATGCACACCCTTAAAACGCCCGTTTTGACCTTTTGGCACGCCTGCGTTCTGATCTCCACTACCCGTTTTCAAGCACCTTCCCCTGTTACCACCCACAAACGCCTCATCCTGTCACTCAAATTAGTAGGCATTCGCTATTTTGCGAGCACACGATTTTCGGCCGCACTGACTGGTTCGCGCATGCGTGCTAAAACCCATACGCAGATGTGCGAACATCGCTCGGAGCGAATGAGCAGCCGCTTACGAGCGGCTCTGAATCAGACCCTAAGTCTGTCCAGGGGCTGTACTGTCCATCCTCAGGCTGTGCTGTCCTTCCAGCGGCTGTGTGCTGAGTCCATTCAGTGGCTGTGCTGTCTGTTCAGGGGCTGTAAAAAAAAGTCAAGAAAAGTTTTTAAAAAATGTAAAAAAAATAAGCAAAAAAAAGTTGTTTATTTTGTGCTCTACCCCAGTGTATCCATATAAGCACTGTGACGCTGCAAACTGAAACCCCCCAGTGTACCCATATAAGCACTGTGACACTGCAGGCCATACCCCAGTGTATGTTTCCGTACCCCAGTGTATCCATATAAGCACTGTGATGCTGCAGGCCGTACCCCACTGTATGCTTCTGTTCCCCAGTGTATCCATATAAGCACTGTGACGCTGCAAACTGAAACCCCCCAGTGTACCCATATAAGCACTGTGACACTGCAGGCCATACCCCAGTGTATGTTTCCGTACCCCAGTGTATCCATATAAGCACTGTGATGCTGCAGGCCGTACCCCACTGTATGCTTCTGTTCCCCAGTGTATCCATATAAGCACTGTGACGCTGCAAACTGAAACCCCCCAGTGTACCCATATAAGCACTGTGACACTGCAGGCCATACCCCAGTGTATGTTTCCGTACCCCAGTGTATCCATATAAACACTGTGATGCTGCAGGCTGTACCCCAGTGTATGCTTCTGTTCCCCAGTGTATCCATATAAGCACTGTGATGCTGCAGGCCGTACCCCAGTGTATCCGTATAAGCACTGTGATGCTGCAGGCCGTACCCTAATGTATGCGTCTCTACCCCAGTGTATCCATTCCATATAAGCACTGTGACGCTGCAGGCCGTACTCAAGTGTATGCTTCCGTACCCCAGTTTATCCATATAAGCACTGTGATGCTGCAGGCAGTACCCCAGTGTATCCATATAAGTACTGTGATGCTGCAGGCCATACCCCAGTCTATCCATATAAGTACTGTGATGCGGCAGGCCATACCACATTGTATCCATATAAGCATTGTGATGCTGCAGGCCATACCCCAGTGTATCCATATAAGCACTGTGATGCTGCAGGCCATACCCCAGTGTATCCATATAAGCATTGAGATGCTGCAGGCTATACCCCAGTGTATTCATATAAGTACTGTGATGCTGTTGGCTGTACCCCAGTGTATCCATATAAGCACTGTGACGCTGCAGGCAGTACCCCAATGTATCCATATAAGCATTGTGATGCTTCTGGCTGTACCCCAGTGTATCCATATAAGCACTGTGACTCTGCAGGCAGTACCCCAGTGTATCCATATAAGTACTGTGATGCTGCAGGCCGTACCCCAGTGTATCCATATAAGCATTGTGATGCTGCAGGCCATACCCCACTGTATCCATATAAGCAGTGTGATGCTGCAGGCCGTACCCCAGTGTATCCATATAAGCATTGTGATGCTGCAGGCCGTACCCCAGTGTATCCATATAAGCATTGTGACGCTACAGGCCGTACCCCAGTGTATCCATATAAGCATTGTGACGCTACAGGCAGTACCCCAGTGTATCCATATAAGCATTGTGATGCTTCTGGCTGTACCCCATTGTATCCATATAAGCCACCGCAGTACCACTCCTAGATGTGCCATGTTGGAAGCTGAACTGACACATGTTTGTGATGCACTCTGCTGTTGCTTAGCTTAGTCAGTCAGCTAGCTCAGTGCAACCTTTGGGTCTAAACTGGATGAAATCAGTAATGTGAGCTGTGAGGTGGTCACAACTAACTGGAAATAAATTATATGGAGGTTAATAATACTGTAGGAACAAAAGCAGGCCCAAATTATATGATTTCAGCTGTTTTTATGATTTTTTTCAGATAAAATACAGATCCAAAACCAAAACACACAAGGGTGGTTTTGCAAAACCAAATCCAAATCCTAAACATGAAGGAGATACAGAACCAAAACCAGCAAAATGGTCACACGCACATCTCTAATATTTATAAAAATTGAGGGCACTGCTATGAGGCGTATTATTAAATTTTAAACTGATGAAATTGACAAGGAATATTCGCCCCTCAAATATCGCCAACTTTTTGGTTGGTGGGCCCTGCTCGAGAGAGCTTACATCCTAAAGCGGTTGGGAGTAAAACTGGGGGGTGGACCGGGAATAGATGGGGTGGGGTACAATCAGTGGATATGAGTTAAGAGTGTGAGGGGAACTGGTAGGCTTTCTTAAACATGCGGGTTTACTTGCAGTTCATGAGGCATAGTTGACCTAAAGGTCAACTATGCAAATTGTGAAAGCCACCGATCATTGGCGGCTATGACTGATAGATTTAAAACAGCAATGAAAATAAAGTCTAGGCCAGGCTTGCTTAGCATTTATTTCTATTGCAGTTTTAAATCTATCTGCCAAAAACGTCGATTATAAGTGGCTTTGACAACGCGCTGGTTAGTAAATATGCCCCACTAGCTCCAAGTCAACCCCCCACACACATGTAGACAGCTCCCTAATTATTAAACCCTTCATTTTTAGGTTTTGTAAGGCATTTTATGTTACAGCAGGGTCATGCCTACATACACACCATGTGGATTAGTATGTAATTATCATTACATGGCACAAAGGTCAATTCACTTAAAGTTTTACCAGTTTATTTTACAACACTGAGAAAAATATTTTCACCTTACTGATTGATATAACCACTTCAGACTACTCAGAGTTGTATTTGTATGAGAAATCTAATATTTCTGTATCTAACTTTCTAGATAGATCCATTTTCCTAGAGACTTGCGGTGGTAACTCTATGTACAAATAGAATGACTTATATTAACAATAAGAAACTAACCTCAACCTCACTTCTTAGTTCTTATGCAACATTACTCAGACCAAGATGTCCTTTTTATTACCAGTTACAGATAATAAATCAACACTCGACAAACAGTTCTGTTTTAGAGATCATAGTCCACATGGTGATTATTACATACTTACATTCTTATAGAGCTGGGCTTGTGTATAATATACGGGGCTCATTATACCATTTGGAGGGCATATACCTTTGATTACCGTTTCCATAGACCATGATAACCTGAAGACTTATGCAGGTACATGTTTTATGTATTATTTATGTTGTCTTGTAATCTATGTTTATGCTATGACTTTAGTTGTATAAAGCTTGCTGTTACTAAACCGAAAGTAATGAACTTATGGGTCTCTTTAAGTAAATGATCAAGTAATATAAAACTAAAGAATATTTACAGAGAGACATTTATGTTACATAAATAAATATAACGCAAATACATGTATTGTGAAGTTTTAAGTTATGCTCGCCTGTTATGTCTTGCTCGTACTTTGTACAGTTACAGTATCACTGCAAGTACATCTCCACAGTGTACAATCTATATATATATATATATATATATATATGAAAAGATCTCATTATCTTGCAAAAAAAATTGATAATGCGGCACCTCTAAGAGGATCCTCTGTTAGCAGAGCTCTACAAAACAATATAAAGCCAATAATCTCAGAGAACGCTAGAACAGTATTGAAAGTATTACATTTTTCCTTGTACACAATGTTTAGTCCATAACATTACAGTGTGCGTTTCTTATTTCTCTTGATACCATCAATCGACTCCAAAAGGATGAGCTTGATTACTTCATGGGTATCTGTAATTATACCCACTCACCAAAAATAATTTACCCAGAAAAGGAGGCCAACTATTAATAAATGCCTATAAAACTTCTTCCAGTGTAAAATATTTTTAATACAACAATAATTGTTCTTACATAAAATGATGTCAAGCTTAATGTCACTTTGTAGATTATCAAAATTTGTGATTCTTTGAACTTTACACTTTTTTTTTAAAACGTAGCCATTTGCTTCGGCATAAATCCCTACGCGTTTCGTCCCATTGGGGACTTCATCCTTTTGGAGTTGATCGATGGTATCAAGAGAATTAAGCAAACCACACTGTGATGTTGTGGACCAAGCATTGAGTACAAAGAGAAATAAAATATTTTCAATACTGTTGTAGCGCCCTCTGAGATTATTGGTTATATATATATATATATATATATATATGTATATATAAAACAAAGCAGGATGGTGTCACTCTCCGGTCTTTAAACAGGACAATAAATGCATCACATCTGAGCGGTCAACGTTTCGAGTTTATTGGCAAACTCGTCATCAGGACATACAAGTATACAAAAAAGTGATCCTACCTTATATACCTCCTACATCCGCCAGAGCGTTGGACGCCTACTGGCTCGGCTTTCGGCTCCCGCTCGGCCGTAGCCAATGACGTCACAGGAGTCGCCGCGTTGCCCAGGCAACCAGACGCACCAGCACCACCAATACTACTATGCTAAGTGCTAATATATTTTAACTAACAAAACAATCAAATAGAAATGGTTAAAATCTGTAGCTATTCCCTTAATTGGATCAGATGTCATGACATACTACTGTAATCATCTGATCTCGAGTTATATTGTAACATCAGTACATTAACAGCGATAAATAGAAAACTTAATCCTATATCTGAGCTGAAAAATAAGGATCATGATATAGTAAGGCAATCACCATAAGTGCACATTAGTGCACTAATCTAAGCATAAAAGATACGCATTTCAAGCCATACAGGATGTCACATGTAACAAGCTTGTGTAGTATTAAACATTAAACAAATTGAACAAATGAAACTATTTGCAGAGACAGACAGCTGTAATAGAACAACGCAGCTTATAACAGTTTTACATATAGGCTGAAAATTTTAAATGATCATTTAATCCTTTTGGTTTACCTGTGTCTAATAGATAAATCCACTTGGTTTCTAATTGTAGGAGTGCTTTATGTCTATCTCCCCCCCGTGGATTGTCCGGTATGTGATCTATTATCATATGCCTAAGATTAGCCATGCTGTGTTTCATATCAGAGAAGTGCCTGGCCACCGATTGTTCTGATACTTTGCCATTCAGGGCCATTCGTATTGCAGATCTATGTAAGGCCATCCTTTCTTTAAAAGATCGGATAGTCTTGACTATGTAACAAAGTCGTCATGGACATTTGATAGAATAAATGACAAATGAACTTGAGAATGTTCGTGGAAATCTGATATCGTATCTACGTCAGGTATGTGGATGAAGAAAGAACTTGCCTGTAATCATATGGCTGCACGTAATGCAGAAAGTACATTTATGGCAGCCTCCACTTCTCTTCTGAATATTAAAGGAGCTAGTTACTAAGTCTGTGATATCCGACCTAACAATCACATCCCTAAGATTTGTACCTCTTTTGAGACATGGCCGAATCTTGATATGTTTTAAACATTTGAGGCCTTTATCCTGCTGGATTACTGGCCAAAGAGTCCGTGTTGTTTTGTTTATAATATCATTTGCATTGCTATATCTGCGAGGCCAGTTAATTTTGCTATCGGTTTTCCTTTTTAGACTGGTTTTCAGCAGCTCACTTCTCGCTATCTTGTCTACCCTTTGTTTAGCCGTTTTTAGGGATTGTGTAGAATAACCTCTTTCCCTAAATTTGTTGCATGTTATTCAAATTCTCCTCAACTTAACTCTTATAAGTTGGGAGAAGGGGAGACTTTTTTTAGTGGCAATAGGATGGAAACTTGATGCTATTAGAAGGGTATTGCGATCAGTCGGTTTCTCATAGATGTATGTACTCAGTTTGTTATCCTCTTTCTTAATCATAACTTCAAGGAATGTGATTTGTTCTAGACTCATGTGGAATGTGAATTTGATTGGACAGTCAATATTATTGATATTCTCCATAAGTGTGTTGAATTCATTAAAATCACCATTCCAAAAAAGTAATACATCGTCTATATAACGACTGTAAAACATGTTTTTGTCTTTTACATCCCTATTGAAAAATAATTTTTGCTCAATCATAAACATGTAGCTATTAGGATACGCTGGGGCTAGATGTTAGCCCATAGCGCATCCTGTGCGCTGTTAGAAAAACTGCCCATTAAAGTAAAAGTAGTTTTTATACAATACTTGTTCTAGTAGAGTCAAGAAAAACTGCAGGTTGGGGCCCCTAAACAGGGCATTATTATTCAATAATTTGTATGTTGCTTCTATGCCCTCCTTGTGTGGTATATTGGTATATAGGCTCGTTATGTCTAGGGTACACATCCACTCATTCGGTGGCACTTCCCCCAACTCTTCTAGTTTGTTTAGCAGCATAGTCGTGTCTTTCAAGTATGTTGGCTCTGCCTGAACACACGGCTGCATAAAGTGATCTAAGTATTCTGACACTTGACTAAACAGAGAGTTTCTAGCCGATATTATTGGACAGCCGGGAGGCCTTTCCAAGTTTTTATGTATTTTAGGCACACTGTATAACAGTGGAACCTTCAGATGTTCTGTTTTTAGAAAAGCACCGATGTCGATATCAATGACTTTATTGCTTAATGCTGCATCTAAAATTGAGTCCAATTGTTCCTTGAACTTTCCAGTCAGGTTAAAGTCAAGTCTACTGTATATTGCCTCCTCTGACAGTTGTTTCTCAATGCCTTCTTTATAATAGGAAAGATCCTGGATCACTATGCCTCCGCCTTTGTCGGCAGGGCGAAATACCACATCTTGATATGTGCTCAAGGCTTTTAATGCATGAATTTTACTCATGGTGTTTCTTTCATGTTTTCCATCACTTGTAAGTCCAATATTTTCATGAAGCTTTGTATAGCTAGGCTGTGGGAAAAAGGCTCAAACCAGGATTTGTTTTTAAATACTTTATCTGTTTTCTGGTTTGTGGTACTTGTTTCTGTCCCAAAATATTCCTTCAATTTTAATTGGCTATGTAATACACTTTGTTCAATTTTCCATTCAAACTCATTAAATGGGGTGGTGGGTGTGAAACATAGGGCCTGATTCAGACCCACTCGCAAGCGGCTGTCCGCTCGCAAGTGGGTCGATGTTGTGCACTGCACATGCGCACGACGGCGGGAGCTCCGTCGTGCGCATGCGCCAGATGCGACGAGCGAAGGACTTTCCTTCGCTCGTTGTGTCTGATCAAAGGTGGCGTGCTGTCGATGTTGATTGACAGCACGCCCCCTTTGGTGGGCGTGCCTCCCAGACGGGGGCGTTCCCAATGGAACGCCTACCGTCAGAAGCCAGCCCACTGACATCACTAGTGATGTCAGTGGGAGTGATTTTGGCTCTGATAGAGCCAAAATCACTCCGGGCCTTGCGGTTGAAAAACTCAACCGCAGGCTCCGGCTCGCAGTGGCGATGGTCGCGATGGTCAAGACCATCGCGGCCATCAAACTGCACGCTCGTATAGGCTGTGGGTAGTGACCCACAGCTATACGAGCGTCCAGGAGGACGCTCCATAATTATGGAGGGCGGCCCTCTTTCAGAGCGTGCGCTCTGCTCAGAGCGTACGGCTCTGAATGAGGGCCATAGACCCTTGTTAAAAGCCCTCATTTCCACATCTGGAAATGTTCTAGATGATAGATTAAATACAGTAGTTATTTCCTGCGAACCCTGGCTTGCTTTCCCCCCCTCCTAGTGCTCCTCCATGCGTTGCACGGGTATTCACCCCTAACGGGGGTCTGCGGTTGGTATGTGCACATTGTTGTAATAGTAAATGATCTTCTCCAGAAGAGGAGCAGGCTTCGCTCAATGTTTTCAGATCTTGTTTTGGGTAGTGCCTACGAAAAGTAGTGTTGCGTTATTTATTTCATTCACAGTTAGAGCCTGCCAACCATCTATAAACTCGCTGTTCTGAATAATCCCTATTGACTTTTTCAAATTTTTGTTTTTTGAAGTTGACCAGATCTTTTTTATATATAGCCAATTGTTGGGTTAATTTGTCAGTCCATAAGTTTGGGGTATCTTTCATTAAAGTACTAAGATGTAGCTGTTCATAATCTTTAATTTTTTGTTTGCAGAGGGCTAATTCACGTGCTGCTTCTTCTATTACAAGTGTCATTCAATCAAATGCACACTTGTTTAGCACGGCAACCCATTTGCGGCAAAAGTCCTTATTGAATCTGCCTATAGTGGGTATATTCTTCACCCTGAACCCCCTTGGGATCTTCTTCTCTCTGTGGTATTCGGACAGGGTTATACCATGGAGCAGGAAGTCAATTTCTTTTATTTTCATTTTAAGTAGTGCGTGGTATATATTCTAGCCTAGCTATACAAAGCTTCATGAAAATATTGGACTTACAAGTGATGGAAAACATGAAAGAAAGATAACGAGTAAAATTCAATCTAACACATGAGGAACGAGATGCATTAAAAGCCTTGAGTACATATCAAGATGTGATATTTCGCCTAAATACTAAAATACTGCTAACTGATCAATATTTTTTTCTTTAACAGGACCGAGCACAATATGGGCAGGTTTGTCAAAATGCAGTGATAAGGTTGTTTTTTTATCACCCCTTATGCAATTTATTAAATGATTCAGAAATAGTGTTTCCAGACATTCCTGTTCCGCTTTCTGGACCAGCCACTGACAGTAAGCACATTTATTGGAAAATATTTTGAATATAAAGACCTAGGGTCTCATTCAGACCCACTCATAAGCGCTGAGCGCTCGCAAGTGGGTCGCTGTTGAGGCCCTGCGCACGCGCAAGCCCCGGAGCGAGAGAAATATTATCTAGCTCCGGGGCTCACTACAAAAGGGGTGGCTGTCAATGTTGATCGACAGCTCGCCCCATTATGTAGGCGGGATGGGGGGGTGGTATCACGAAGATGAAGGTAGCGCTAACAATAATAAACATATGTTATTAATTAAAATTGATCATTGGATGCCATCCACATTTATTATGTAAAAAATAAAATTAATTAATCAAAATGTGAGAATATTCTTTCACTAAAACATGAACTATGACATATTACATAAAAACATCAATGGGTAAATATGCATGTAGAATCTCACCCACAACCTCAAGTCCATATAGGTCTAATTTTCCATATAGCCACTATAGGGGAACAATAGCAGTCTCGCTCTGGTATAAGTGCCTGTCTTGGAGATAATTCCTGGTATCCGCTAGAGGAATGTCCCTTCCAATTGTATGGATCCGTGTAGGTAATTGGGTCCTCACAGTATGCTGTATCCACAAATAGCAAATGCTTGGCTGTAACCCATGACTGTCAGTTCTTAAGTTGCTCCTTCCCAGATGTTAGATTAGGGCAAATGGTATAAATCCAAGTAGGTAGGACCAATTGAGGTAGATAAACATGGGGTGATGATCCTAGTGAAATGCTGACGCGTTTCGCTGCATCCAAGCGCAGCTTTATCAAAGGTATCCATTGTATATCCAAAATGGTGCTTTTATACCCCTCCAAACAAGGGTGATTGATTAGCACCTGTATTCAATATTACAATGCCAAATACAAGCAATTAACTTATTTCAGAAACTAAAAACATATAAACGTTGCTATACATAGAATATTTAATATGTTTAGTAGGCAGACCTATTTAAAAAGTATTTATATAAAAAGAGAGAGAGATATTTATATAAAAAGAGATAATATAATATTATTCCGGACCATTTTATTTGTGACTTCCGGTTTCCCGGCATTAGGTCACATGATGTAAACAAAAACCCAGCTACAAAGAGTATCTTCTAATCGGAAGCCAATCATGGCTTTTTAGATAAGTATCCCCTAAGCGGGGATAGTGGAGAGGACAATTGGCAACTCAAATGCCTATTTATTACCTTAGTCCCCCTCGATGTCTCAATCTGTGGCAATCCGTGACCCGATCACGTGATCGGAAAGCGGTTCCATGCGTGACGTATAGTCACGTGCCGTACGTGATTCACAGTCCAACTTATCTGTGTAATGAAGGGCATATAATTTACTCCGATCATGTGATATCATCACATGATCTGAATTGAACTGCTACTCTCGATGACATGGCTAACAATTTACCCTATCTCAGATAGAATCAGTATACTTGGAATTATGGGATTTGTAGTAAAAACATGGTTTACTTTCATTGATCTCATGGTAATAAAAACGACATTAATACAAGGGTAAATAAATCAATATGAATATCTATGTACCCTGAAATTATTTAGGTGTGTAAATATCTATGTACCCTGAAAGTATTTAGGTGTGTAAATGGGGGGGGTGGCTGGCCAAACGGAGGCGTTCCCAAAGGAACGCCTGCCGTTTGGGGATGGCCCCATTGACATCACTCGTAATGTCAGTGGTGAGCTTCCGGCTCTATTAGAGCCGAAAGCTCACTGGGGCTTGCGACAGACGAGACCCTACCACAAGGGTCTCGTAGCAAGCCCCGATGGGCACGATGGTCTTGACCATCGCGAACATCAACCTGGCCGCTCGCTAAAGCTGTGGGTGGTCACCCACAGCTTAGCGAATGGCCAGGAGGCCGGCTCTTTACAGAGAAGCGGCTGCCCTCATTCAGAGCGAGCGATCGCTTTTTGCAAGCGGCTCTGAATGAGGTCCCTAGTGTTGTTACCAGATCTGGCACTGTGCATTAGTGTTGTTACCAGATCTGGCACTGTGCATTAGTGTTGTTACCAGATCTGGCACTGTGCATTAGTGTTGTTACCAGATCTGGCACTGTGCATTAGCGTTTTTACCAGATCTGGCACTGTGCAATAGTGTTGTTACCAGATCTGACACCAGTGGCAAACGCAGGTTTTGAAAGGGGGGTTTCCAAATACCGAATACAGAGCCAATTAAAAAAATTAAAATCCACAGAGATTTTATATATATATATATATATATATATATATATTAGGGGTGAGCGGGTTCGGATTTCTGAAATCCGAACCCCCCCGAGCCCCCCCGATCCGAGTCTGATCCGAGTCAGGCTCGACTTTTCCCGCCTGACTCGGATCTGAAATCGAGGCAAAACGTCATCATCCCGCCTTCCGAGTCTCGCGGGTTTTGGATCCTATATAAGGTACCCGCGTCGGCGCCATTTTCTCACTCGGCTGTGGACAGTGAAGAGGGAGGGTGGGAGTTAGGGCTGTGTAGTGTAGTGTAGTGCTGCTGTTGTCCACTACTTCAAAGTCCATAGGGGCTGGCTGTGTTGTGCTGTGCTGCTGTTGTTAATAGGGGCTGTGTCCACTACTTCAAAGTCCATAGGGGCTGGCTGGACTGTGTTGTGCAGTCAGTTCTCCATAGGGGCTGTGTCCACTCCAAAGTCCTGTGCAGTGTCCCAGTCCTAAAGGAGTGCTGTAGTGTTGTCCAGGGGGTGCTCTGTCCATCAGGGGTGCTCCCCCCAAGTGCTAAAAAAATAATATATTTTCTGTGTTTGTGAATTGTGTGCACAGTAGCCGCACGTGCATCAACAAAGTAGTGCCAAGCGTGCGCCTGTATCATAAGTAAAGGGCCAGCTGGCTTGACCGTTAAGGGTGCTGTAACCCCCGAAAGTACACTCCAGTCCAAACCAAAAAAAAAATTATTTTCTGTGTTTGTGAATTGTGTGCGCAGTAGCCGCACGTGCATCAACAAAGTAGTGCCAAGCGTGCGCCTGTGTCATAAGTAAAGGGCCGGCTGGCTTGACCGTTAAGGGTGCTGTAACCCCCGAAAGTACACTCCAGTCCAAACCAAAAAAAAAATTATTTTCTGTGTTTGTGAATTGTGTGCGCAGTAGCCGCACGTGCATCAACAAAGTAGTGCCAAGCGTGCGCCTGTGTCATAAGTAAAGGGCCGGCTGGCTTGACCATTAAAGGGTGCTGTAACCCCCGAAAGTACACTCCAGTCCAAACCAAAAAAAAAATTATTTTCTGTGTTTAGCCGCACGTATATATCAAATCGATATAACATAAATGGAGGACCAAACTTTCTCCGATAAAAATAAAATAGAGAAAGATCAAGAACCACTTCCTCCTAGTGCTGAAGCTGCTGCCACTAGTCATGACATAGACGATAACATGCCATCAACGTCGTCTGCCAAGGCCGATGCCCAATGTCATAGTAGAGGGCACATACAATCCCAAATGGCAAAGTTCAGGAAAATGACCTTGAAAAAGACATTTAAATCAGCTGAAGAGAAACGTAAACTTGCCAATATGCCATTTACGACACGGAGTGGCAAGGAACGGCTAAGGTCGATCCCTAGTATGTTCATGACTAGTGGTTCAGCTTCACATGACGATGGAAGCCCTCCTCCCACTAAAAAAATCAAAAGAGTTAAGCTGGCAAAAGCACAGTGAAGAACTGTGCTTTCTAAGAAGATATCACAAATCCCCAAGGAGAGTCCAAGTGTGGTGGTGGTTGCGATGCCTGACCTTCCCAGCACTGGACGGGAAGAGGTGGCTCTTTCCACCATTTGCACGCCCCCTGCAAGTGCTGAAAGGAGCACCCACAGTCCACTTGCTGATATGCAAATTGAAGATGTCACTGTTGAAGTACAACAGGATGAGGATACTGGTGTAGCTGGCGCTGAGGAGGAAGTTGGCGAGGAGGATTCTGATGGTGATGTGGTTTGTTTAAATCAGGCTCCGGGGGAGACAGTTGTTGTCCGTGGGATGAAAAAGCCCATCACGGTCATGCCTGGGCAGAAGACCAAACATTCCACCTCTTTGGTCTGGCAATATTTCTATCCAAATCCGGACAACAACTGTCTTGCCATATGTACCATATGTAAAGGTGAAATAAGTAGGGGTAGGGACGTCAACCACCTAGGAACATCCTCCCTTATACGGCACCTGCAGTGCGTTCATAAAAAGTTACTGTCAAGTTCAGAAACTTTGGCTAAGACCGTAAGCAGTCCAGGGACACCTAAATCCCGTTGTCCTGTTGTATCCAAGCGCCTGCAAACCACACCGTCAACTCCCTCCTCGTCAATTTCCTCCTTAGTCAGGATCGGAAGTAGTCCTGCAGGCCATGTCACTGGCATGACTGACTCTCCTATCCGGGATTCCTCTGGAGGATCCTGCATTGCTACGCCTACTGCTGCCGCTGCTGCTGTTGCTGCTGCTGGGAGTCGTTCATCATCCCAGAGAGGAAGTAGGAACACCACTACTTTTACTAAACAATTGACCCTCCAACAGTCCTTAGCGAGGAGGATGAAGTACGACAGCAGTCATCCTGAAGCAAAACGTATAACTGAGGCCTTGACTGCTATGTTGGTGTTAGACGTGCGTCCGGTATCCGCCATTAGTGCAGTGGGATTTAGACAATTGATGGAGGTAGTGTGTCCCCGGTTCCAAATCCCGTCTAGATTCCACTTCACTAGGCAGGCGATACCGAGACTGTACAGAAACGTCAGAAAAAGTGTCCTCAGTGTCCTGAAAAATGCCATTGTACACAATGTCCACTTAACCACGGACATGTGGACAAGTGGAACAGGGCAGACTAAGGACTATATGACTGTGACAGCCCACTGGGTAGATGTATCACCTTACGCAGCAACAGCAGCAGCGTCACCAGTAGCAGCATCTCAGAAACGCCAGCTCGTTACAAGGCAGGCTACGCTGTGTATCACCGGTTTCAGTAAGAGGCACACCGCTGACAACCTCTTAGAGAAACTGAGGGAAATCATCGCCCAGTGGCTTACCCCACTTAGACTCTCCTGGGGATTTGTGATATCTGACAACGCCACCAATATTGTGCGGGCATTACATCTGGGCAAATTCCAGCACGTCCCATGTTTTGCTCACACAATAAACTTGGTGGTGCAGAATTTTCTGAAAAGCGACAGGGGCGTGCAGGAGACGCTTTGGGTGGCCCGAAAAATTTCTGGCCACTTTCGCCATTCAGCGACTGCGTGCCGAAGACTGGAGCGCCAGCAAACACTCTTGAACCTGCCCCGCCATCACCTGAAGCAAGAGGTTGTGACGCGGTGGAACTCAACCCTCTATATGCTTCAGAGGATGGAGGAGCAGCAAAAGGCCATACAAGCCTATACATCCACCTATGACATAGGCAAAGGAGGGGGTATGCACCTGACTCAAGCGCAGTGGAGAATGATTTCCGTGTTGTGCAAGGTTCTCCAGCCCTTCGAACTTGCCACACGTGAAGTCAGTTCAGACACAGCCAGCTTGAGTCAGGTCATTCCCCTCATCAGGCTTTTGCAGAAGCAGCTGGAGAAAGTGAAGGAGGAGCTAAGACGGAGCGATTCCGCTCGGCATGTGGGACTTGTGGATGAAGCCCTTCATTCGCTTTGCCAGGATTCCAGGGTGGTCAATCTGTTGAAATCAGACCACTACATTTTGGCCACCGTGCTTGATCCTAGGTTTAAAGCCTATGTGGTGTCTCTCTTTCCGGCCGACACAAGCCTGCAGAGGTGCAAAGACCTGCTGGTGAACACACTGTCAGCTGAAGCGGAACGTGACACGTCAACGGCTCCTTCTTCATTTTCTCCCGCAACTGGGGCTGCCAGGAAAAAACTTAGGTATCCTAAGCAACCCGCTGGCGGTGATGCAGGGCAGGCAGGACCAAGTTTGGACATCTGGTCCGGACTGAAGGACCTGGCAACAATTTCTGACATGTCTACTGTCACTGCATATGATACTTTCACCATTGACAGAATGGTGGAGGATTACATCGGTGACAGCATCCAAGTAGGCATGTCAGACAGTCCATACCTGTACTGGCAGGAAAAAGAGGCAATTTGGAGGCCCCTGTACAAGCTGGCTCTATTTTACCTGAGTTGCCCCCCCTCCAGTGTGTACTCCGAAAGAGTGTTTAGTGCAGCCGGGAACCTTGTCAGCGAAAGGCGTAGGAGTTGCTTCCACAGAATGTGGAGAAGATGATGTTCATCAAAATGAATTATCAGCTCTTCCAGGGAGACCAGCCTCCAGAAGGTACAGAGGGACCTGTGGTGGTGGATTCAAGTGGGGACGAGTTAATACTTTGTGAGGATGAGGATGTACACACTGAAGAGGGTGAGGAATCGGTGGATGAGGAGGATGAGGATGACATCTTGCCTCCGTAGAGCCAGTTTGTGCAGGGACACATTAATTGCCAGCTTGTTTTGTGGGGGCCCAAACGAACCAATCATTTCAGCCACAGTTGTGTGGCAGACCCTGGCGCTGAAATGATTGATTTGTTAAAGTGTGCATGTCCTGTTTATACAACATGTGGGTGGGAGGGCCCAAGGACAATTCCATCTTGCACTTCTTTTTTTTCTTTGCATTATGTACAGTTTGGGGCCTAGTTTTTCTAACTGCCATCCTGTCTGCCACTGCAGTGCCACTCCTAGATGGGTCACGTGTTTGTGCCGCCCACTCGTGTCGCTTAGCATAGTCATCCAGCTACCTCAGTGCAACCTTTTGGACATGAAAACACTATTGTGAGGTGTGAGGTGTTCAGAATAGACTGGAAATGAGTGGCAATTAAGGTTATTGAGGTTAATAATAGCATAGGAGCAGAGAAACCAACAAATTCTGTGATTTTAGCTGTTTTTATGCTTTTTTAAAAAAAAATACAGATCCAAAACACAAAACCCAGAACCCAAAACACGGAAGGGTGGTTTTGGCAAAACCAATCCAGATCCAAAACCAAAACACAAAACACGAAAAGTGGCCGGTGCACACCCCTAATATATATATATATTACAAACATACACATATACAGACACGTACCGCACAGTATATATGCCAATAGCCCAGCACTCCCACAGTTTTACTAGTGTCCAACGGTGCCCTCTGGAAAGAATTGTTATGAAACCAGATGAAAACAAGCAGCAGCACTTGTTGTTTTTAATATATATATATTTTTCCATTTGATCAGCATTACACAAATGCACTGATACAGTGACAGACACACTCACAAAGACTACACACACACATACTGACACAGACTATACACACACACTGACACAGACTACACACGGGCTGACATCAGAAATTGTGGGGCCCAGTACAAACAAAAAAAGCGGGGCCCCCCACCTCCTCTACCCACTGAGCAACACCTATATTAATTATATATATATATATATATATACATACACACTATAGACTTGCCAAATAACGTCAATATATCCCGAAATAACATAGTATACATCCCGTCATATTACTATACCACACGGCACAAAATACTACTGCACAACCACCCAGATATACTACAACCTGTAACCTATCTCAATCCCAAAAAAGCTAGTAGTATATGACACCCCCACAATACAATACTACACACCCTACCCTATCTTCCCTACCAGATAAAATAGGTATATTGATATACTGATATATTACATCCTTAAGCCTATCTCAATTCACAGATAATATATAAGTATACATCCCCAGATACATTACTATAGCTCTCATCCATCCTCCATCCCCATCCCTGATGCATAACTATACACCCCCAGATACATTTACCTTACCCCTTCATACATTACTATACCCCCCAACCCACCTCACCCCCCTCAGACAATGTTTACCCCCCATACATTACACTCCTCAACCCCCAGACAATATGCTTACCCCCTCCCCATACATTACACCCCTCAACCCACCTCACCAGGCTCCAGGTAGTATAAGTATATACCCGCACCTCACCCACATAACATGAATAGGTACATCACCCTAAGGTACTTACCTCTGATTGCAGCATTATGTGTCCCTCACACACCGGCTGCTACCTGCATGGGACATGGACAGGCCCGTCATAGCAGGAGGGGGCGGGGCCTCGTAGAGAGGGGAGTAGGCTCTGGAAGAAGCAGGGAGAAGGGATCTCACACTCCACCTGCCATAGAGACAGACAGGCCAGGCAGAGCAGGAGAGAGGAGGGGGCGGGACTCGGATAGGGGGGGAGAGGGGACTTAACTCATCCCCTGCAGGGAAGAAAGGAGGACAGGTGGCCTTGCATAGACGCAATGTCGCAGACTGTGAATGGAGCAGAGCAGTGCTGGAGCCTTTGTCACAGTAACAGGGGGCCCGCAGGACGCCGCTGATCCTAACAGCAAACTGCTCTGTACTTACAGGCAGACATCTGCCTGTAGCAGTTCCCAGGCAGGATCATCTGCACTCTGTGTGGCCCCCTCTGAACCCGGGTCTGGTACATAAGTTCCAGCGGTACCCCCCTGATTCACACACACTGATAGAATCTCACAAGACTACACACACAGACATTCAGGCAAACAAAGACAGCATCATTTATCAAAGAAACCCATCCCCGGCAACCCCCTCACCTGCAGCTCCAAGATAGAGCGCCGGGAATAGAGAGAGCCTCTCACGCTGCCCCCATCGGAACTGCCAGGGAGGAGCTGCATGCTGCTGCTACAGCGCCCCCTACGTTCAGCCAGCAGCACAGCCCCAGCCAGTTGTAAGTCAGCTTAACTCCGGCTGCTCCTTCTCAAAAAAAATAAAAATAATATCATTCAGCTGCGCGGCGATCGAGCGGCGGCCAGGGGGGGTTTCTAGGTACTCGGAAACCACCCCCTGCGTGCGCGTATCGACACTGTGCGTTAGTGTTGTTACCAGATCTGGCACTGTGCATTAGTGTTTTTACCAGATCTGGCACTGTGTAATAGTGTTGTTACCAGATCTGGCACTGTGCATTAGTGTTGTTACCAGATCTGGCACTGTGTAATAGTGTTGTTACCAGATCTGGCACTGTGCATTAGTGTTGTTACCAGATCTGGCAGTGTGCATTAGTGTTGTTACCAGATCTGGCAATGTTGTTAGTTACCAGATCTGGCACTATGCATTAGTGTTGTTACCAGATCTGGCACTGTGCATTAGTGTTGTTACCAGATCTGGCACTGTGCATTAGTGTTGTTACCAGATCTGGCACTGTGCATTAGTGTTGTTACCAGATCTGGCACTGTGCATTAGTGTTACCAGATCTGGCACTGTGCAATAGTGTTGTTACCAGATCTGGCACTGTGCATTAGTGTTACCAGATCTGGCACTGTGCATTAGTGTTGTTACCAGATCTGGCAGTGTTGTTAGTTACCAGATCTGGCACTATGCATTAGTGTTGTTACCAGATCTGGCACTGTGCATTAGTGTTGTTACCAGATCTGGCACTGTGCATTAGTGTTGTTACCAGATCTGGCACTATGCATTAGTGTTGTTACCAGATCTGGCACTATGCATTAGTGTTGTTAGTTACCAGATCTGGCACTGTGCAATAGTGTTGTTAGTTACCAGATCTGGCACTGTGCATTAGTGTTGTTACCAGATCTGGCACTGTGCATTAGTGTTGTTACCAGATCTGGCACTGTGCATTAGTGTTGTTAGTTACCAGATCTGGCACTGTGCAATAGTGTTGTTAGTTACCAGATCTGGCAGTGTGCATTAGTGTTGTTATTACCAGATCTGGCACTGTGCATTAGTGTTACCAGATCTGGCACTATGCAATAGTGTTGTTAGTTACCAGATCTGGCACTGTGCATTAGTGTTACCAGATCTGGCACTATGCATTAGTGTTGTTAGTTACCAGATCTGGCACTGTGCATTAGTGTTGTTACCAGATGTGGCTTTGTCCATAGGTATTAGCACCAGATGTGACTGTGCATTGTTGTTGGCACCATATACTGTATGTAACTATATACATATCAGTATGAGCACTAAATATACAGTATCTCTCTATGTTAGTCTTGGAATCAGATATCAATCTGCGTTTTAGTTTTGGTACCAGAATTAGCTCTGCAGAGTAAAGGGACCTATCCATTAGCAGATAAATTTTAATGATGAATGATTTATCGTTCAGTCATTCAATTTATCTGCTAATGGATAGGCTCTGAACGATAAAAATGCGCACTCCCATGGCCGACAAATTGTCTCTCCAACATGTTGGTCAATTATCGTTTATCGCTGACAGACCCGGAGTGACGGATTGCCCGTCGCTAGCCGGGTCTCGCACATGCGCACAACGGAGCCGGCTCTGTGGGCCACCATCGACCTTGTTGCGAGCGCTCAGAAGGTGGGTCCTTCATGCCCCAGTCCGACACTGCTCACCTGTGCGTATCCTGGGCCTGATGTAGAGGTAGATGTAGGAATGTTTTAATTACAAACATTCTGCATATAATGACTGCACTGGTGCTCACACTGTCATCCATATGCAGATTCGCTGATGTCTTGCACTAGTAGGAACAGGGGAGGGGCTGTACCTGCTAGCGTAGGCAGAGTACAGTAAGGGTATGTTCTCTTAAATGTGACTTGCCCAAAGAGGGGCGTTTTAAGAGAGGAAGGGGCCCATGTGCAGACTCCGTGTGGGCCCTCTCCATTCTCCAGCGGTCCCGCAGCGCACTGTTGATTCTGGCTTAGTGCCAGAATCTACTGCAAATGCGTGAGTCTCTGGGAAAATGGCCCCCGCGCTGTTTTCCTGGGGACACTAGTACTGCCCATGCGCAGGTCACTGGGAAAATGACTGCCGCCATTTTCCCAGTAATTTTGGGTGCTCTGCAGTGCCGGCTCGGCTTTTTTATGTGGACGGGCTGAAGCTTTTTCGAGTACAGAGCCCATTTGTCTCCCCATTAACCCCCTTTTTTCTGGGCCATTATATGTGTTTTAATTAATATACCTATAATTAAATAATGCATAGACTGAATTGATCAATTAATTATAACTGCTAAATTCACTTGACTGTAAATTTGAACAAGCATTTAGCGAGGTGCCAGATGCTCTATACTTCTCTGTAGTAATCTATAATCTACAAGGTAAGACTGAATGTACAAAACAGCTGATTTCTCTAAGTGCAGTCAAGCTCTCACCAAAATTATTAACTAAAGCAAGGTATAGATAAATGCACAGAATGACACGATAGATTAAACAACAGTGGCCAATGACTATACGTTGAGCAAAAAACACCTATATTTAGCTCTGTGAAGAATAAATACGCACATCTGCCACTAGTAAGTAAAGAAAAGAAAAAGCCACTCAAATAATCACAGAACAGTTGACATATGAGACTATCAGAGCTTTGCTCTTGCCCTGGAATCAGTTCCCTTTTACAGACATGTTATGACGTCTATTGTTCTGTATGTCAGGAAGCAATGCTCCAGACAGTCACTATTTGTCGTACTATGGAGATCTAGAGACACAGCTAGATGGAGTTCTCTTAGGGGCACAATATGGAAACCTATTCTGTTTGTCATGGATTTGTCAAAAGACCCAAAAGAAGACTTTGTTAGAAGCCATTAGGTAAGATCTGAAAAGCTACTTATGGAGTATTGTAGTATTTGGTGGTTTTTCATGACTAGTTTTTGAGATGCCCACCACCCATACCCTTCCTTAGGTCATAGCTGTAGCGTATGAAGGCTGTGGACCTCTCCAATGTTTTTCTTTATTAAATGTCAGTTCAAATAAAAAAGTATTAATTCCCAATCCATTATTTATCTTTATTACAATTATATTTGTATAATATAGCTATCCATCTTAAATCTATAGCTCATATACTGTAGTCATCGCTTTTTATTTAAATAAAACAATTTAATACACACAATGTTATAAATTCTTGATAAAAACTAATATAACTTTGTATATTGGTAATGTTTTATTAGGCAACAAACAAATGATGGTTCAGAAATCTGCTACTAAAATAATCAATCTAATGTCTTTTCATATTATATATGAATTAGCCTAATAATATAGCCAATAGTTATATTAAATAATAAAACATATATAGTTATCATCCCCAGGGAACTTTTGTTCTCTATGTATTTACAGTAAATATTTAAAAGAAATGCCATATTAACTTGGTGGTGATTATAGGACACCTCTATATGACCCAATAGAACAGTGCTCCATGTGGTCATCATCTGAACCTGCTAAACTAATTGCTTGGTTTAGGCTTATTTATCATGCGTTTGAGGACCCATGTAGACTGTGTTTATTATATGAGTCATTTTTGTGTGTTTGCATGTTTTTATTGGGTGTGGTATAAAAGATTGACAGTAACAAGGTCGACAGTTTCTTTGTATTTTACCCCTTATGTTAACCTTAACCCTCCCCGTAGTGCCTAAACCTTACCCTCCCCCTAGTGCCTAACCCTAGCCTAACCCTAACCGTTCTCTCCAGCAGCCTAACCCTAACCCTCCCACAAGTGCCTAACCCTAACTTTAAAAATGTTGAAAATAACATAAAAAACATGTATCATCCACTGTTGTGTCCACAATTTGTATCCCGATAATTAACATTCTAACTCAATGTGAGCGGCGGAGCAATTCATCATGGCTCCTGCGTGGAGACAGCTGATCCGAAAATCAACTGTCTCCCTGAAGTGTTTCACTGCTTCTTTTGGAGCAGTGAATCTTTTCACTGCTACTTTTGGAGCAGTGACACTAGTACGCATGCGTGACCAGAGCCGTAACTAGACTTTTTGGTGCCCTGTGCCAGAAAGGGCATTGGCGCCTCCTCCTTCCCTATTTTTCAAATAGGGACATTAGATGCGCACCCGAAAAAGGGCCATGGCTCATGGGGAAGGGCCAGGGAAGAGATAGTGGAGACCAGGAGATGCTGGAAATAAAAAAGAGGAAGCTAAAAGTGAGAATGATAATAAACAGAAAATTGACAGGCCCAAAAAGCGCCCCCTGCCCTGCGGTGTCCTGTGCCATGGCACAGGTCACACTACCCTAGTTACGGCCCTGTGCGTGACCTACAGGTCCTGCATGTGCACAAGAGCGCTGACGTCTGGCGGAAGGGGCCGGAGAGGGGTGGAGAGATCCGAAAGTCCCCATGCTAGTCTGCTGTCCCCATACTAGTGTATAGGGACAGCGGGCCATTCAGCAAGAGGAAGGTAAGCAGGAGATATCTGCGATATCTCTTGTTTTACCTTCTTGATGAATGGCCCGAACCCGAATACTTTATATCTACAATTGAAGGTGAAAATTTTCATTTTCACCTGCTTTTGTAGAAAGTAAGTCATGATGCATAGGCCCCATAATGATATAGCAAAATATATGATCACCAAGCAAACTAGCAAAATCCCAGACTGATCAGACATTTAAGTTAAGGTGAACAAAAGTAATTTCATTGGAATACTCTCCACAATAGGGAAACCACAAGCTAGTATCTAATGCTGAGCTATCTTGATTCGGACAAAATAAAAGCTTCAGCTCTACAATGATAAGGCACAGTAAATACAGTTCAAACTTTAACAGCACAATTATCATCAGCACTAATTAAAAGACTCAGGGCCAATTCATCATCTGGGGCCGCTGATATATATATATATATATATATATATACATATATACATATAGTGACAGGGTCAGCATAATTCCACATGATGTAAATGTGGAATATCCAGATCTCCCAGGTTTGGCAGAGCAAAGGCATTAGGAATGTGTAATGTCCAGTTCAGGTGTTGCCTCAATCAGAGTCTGGAAAGGCAGCTGATTACAGACACCTGTGTGAGGCTGGTTTAAGAACTGCAGAGACGCTGCTGGAAACTGAGCCTGATGGTGACATAGTCGCCCAGCTTATGGGACCGTGGGTGACTAGTGTTAGAGTTCCTGGACCTGCGAGTCCACTGAAGAAATATTGCTGTTTTGAAGACCTTGTGTAACATCTCGCTTGTGCAACTGCCATATCCTGTGTACCTGCCTGTGGTGAGCAATAAAGCTTCTGATGGATTTTACCCAGTCAATGTGATTCTTGTCACAATATATATATATACAGCAAGTCAGTGGGCTATATACCAGTCCTTATCAGATGTACTTGTGGAACAACAAGTCCCAGAGTGGATTGCTAAAATGAACCAGTCTCCCAAGTTCAATTGAGTAGCACTGCTGATCCACTTGCACAAAAAACAGATTTAGGTTGGCATCTTCCCCAACTAAATTACCCGAAACCAAAACAGGAAAAGTATTTGCTCTAAAGGCAGAGCAGAAAAAGGGGGCACCACATAGTGCATAAACTGTTGGAATATTTATTAAGCAATCAAAATAAAAACAGAAAATGGCATGAGTACTAAGGGTGGCGGTCATAAACCACTGCAAGTATACACATTTATACAAATAACGCTGGCAAGAACACCAGGATTCTCACACAGGAATCGTAGTTCATGTCAGGCCATGTCCCTGTAAAGCTCCAGGATTCTGGAAAACTTTTTATTGTTCTGACCTGTGATAAATAATTGTCTGTGAAATATTGGCTTGTGTCAGTTGAAGAGCAGAATGTGTTTAAAGCTGGGTACACACTGACAAATATATTGGCCGATCAATTGATCGGCCAATATATTTAGTGCCTGTCGGACAGTGTGTACCAGTGATATCAACTTGGCTGTGCTGCAAAGCAATGGACAGATATATCTGTCCTTCGGCAAGTGTGTACGGGCAATCAGCTGATCGCCCGTACACATGCAGCGGCTAGCGGGACCCGCGGCTACCTGGATGATGATGGTCGTTCAGTGTATATAAAGGACCATCATCTACAGATATCTGCAGATCGCTTGATCTGCAGATTTATCTTTGCAGTGTGTACCTAACCCACCGTAACTGGGAATTACCAATGAATGATCTTCGCTGTACAGTTTGCTAGAAGTGTTTGCTTAGATAGCATCTTATCTAAAGTAACTAGGTGCTTTTCAATGCTAACGCATCATTAATGTTCCAAGATGAAAGTCCGTCTCTGCTACTGTAGCTCTATAAAGTACAGATTTTAGTATAAAAATATGACAACCATCCCTAAAGCTTAAAAAGTTATTTAAAAAAACACTTATTTTATTGAGGTCTCCATGTTATGCATGTACCATAGCTCTTTTACTCAATACGTTGCTATATTTTTACAGTATGGCGCTGTCTATTTCATTACATTTCCACAAACACACATTGAGGCATTCATCATGCCTCAGGGGCCTATTCATCGTACGATAAATGGCCCGGTAACCATGCGGAAACGCTAGTTTCCGCATATTTAGGTTACCGGGCTATTCATCATTATGAGTCCGATAGGACCAGCCCGGTATTCAGCAAACTCCAAAAACTGAAAGTTTTGGAGTTTGCTTCCGAGAACAAGCGCCATCTTCAGACAGCGCTTGTTCTCGGATCCCCGCTCCTTCCTATGGGAAGGAGTTACGGGGATGCGAAGAGGGATCTGAACAGATCCCTCCGCCGCCTCCTCACTCCCTCCCGGCAGCTTTGCGCATGCGTGACCTGAAGTCGACGGGGAGCAGCTAAGTAACGCAGCTACAGAACTAGCTGCGATACTTTCCACGGGGACAACTGCTTTCGGAGCGGAGGGTAAGCTTTATAGCGGGGAAAGCATAGGGGCTGAGTGGAGCAGGACTGAGTGGGAGGAGAAAGGATGGTGTGGGACAAATCAGCAGAGAGGGGGCAGAGCAGTGGATAGATTGGGGGCAGCATCAGCTTCTAGCTATAGTTTTATGGAATGTATTACATAAATGTTAGCAAGGAGCTGATTGGTTGCTATGGGCAACTTCTCTACTTATCCTCTTTAGAAGGTTTGGTAAATCTTCCCATAATCTGCAAGCTGTTTGGGATGTATTATGACTATGTTTGGCACCCTGAAATGAAGTAGCTATACAAGGTCATATGGTTCAATGTTGGAAATGAGCAGTTTTAAATACAAATAACTGGTTTTAAACAGCGCCATTGTTTACACTGTTCTTATTATTTCAATATCCTGCATTGATATGAAGGTCAAACAAGATAATGAGAAAACCAGAGACATAAAAAGCAATGAGCCAATGTCATCTTTTTTTCTCTCCTAGATGCAAAAGTAATAAAAATGAGAGATCCGGGGACAAGACGATATCTCTTGAATACTTTGCTCACACTGATCTTCACTATTGATCTTGTGACATCAACAGGTAAAATTAATATCACATCTACAAATATTCTAGTATGTTACACATAATGGGAGAGATTCATAGATGCACGCTAATACAGCCGGTACTATGTCTTATGCTAACGCTGCAGCCGATGGGATTTGTACAGAGATGCTGTTTATTCTAACTGACATAAATGGCTAAAAACACACATACAAGATTATAACACAAAAAGAGATTATCTGTCCATAAATAGGGGTACAGTTACCGCAACGTATTTCGTCCTTCAATAATCAGACTTCTTCACACCTTGTTGGGATAACTGTACCTGTATCCCTATTTATGGACATATATATTACTTTTTACCTTAACTACCTTTGATTGAGGACTTTATATGGGACAAATGTGTTCCTAAAATGGGTATATGATAACTATATATCTAGCTTACAGTGTTGAAAAATGGTACACACTATGTTGCATTCTTTTCTTTTTTATTTCATGAAACGTGTAATGGTCATTTGACCGAAGATACCACCACCAGTTAAGTTGTCATTTATTACCATACACGTGTTTTTATACACATTTCTACACCTTACAAACATTCTTTTTTAGACACATTTAGGCGCTCATACTTTTCAACATTAATGTTTTTGCTTTTTTGTGATCACCAGCACAATTCCTTTATTTAGTAAATAGCAGCCACCCATATATGTTGAAGAGTGTCAAATTCTAAATTTGCTTTTAAAATTTGTGTTAGTTGTACTTTCACCTGTGCACCCCCATTTTTATTATTAGATATATATATACACACAGTATATGTGTGTGTGTGTGTGTGTGTGTGTGTGTGTATATATATATATACACACACACACACACACACACACACATATATATATATATATATATATATATATATATATATATATATATATATATATATATATATATATATACAAGTTTCAGAACGCACACACTTTTAAATATATATTTGTGGGTGCCAGGTAATCATAAGTCCAGCAACAGAACCAAAAAGTTTACCCTTCAGGATAAACCAAGGAACCAGCACACCACCATGTATGTATCAAACAAGCATATTTAATAGAAAAAACTTGATAAAAAAGCCATCATCAAAAATTTTTTATCATAAAGTACTCATCCATAACTGGAAGCTGCAGTTAGAGTATAAAGCGATGAGGATCAGCCATCCCAACGGGCCGTTTCGGCACATATAGCCTTTTTCAAGGGTCAGCCATAAGAAAGTACTGCATAATGAGGCTTAATATAGCATGAGAAATCAACACACATCGTACTCACCTGTCCATGCGCGCGCGATCGCCAAGCACCAACATCTGGAGACATCACCCACCGGGAACCAATGTGCACACCATTGTTTCCGGAGGACTCACTAAAGGTTCCGCCAACCCGGAAGTGACGCGACGCGAACGCCGTTTGTCAACATCCGGTCAGCCGGAACCCCGTGTTACCATCAACAGAAACAAGGGGAGTGTCCAGGCTCACTCAGGGGGGAGCCAACAGGTCGTCAAGACGACAGCACGTACACAAACAGACAACATATAACACAAGAAAAACGCATGAGGTATAAGTTCCCAAAATCGAATCCATCTAGGGGATGTATATCATAACCAGAGGATATAATTATTACTAGCTAAATAAATGTATATTAATAAAGACATTAGCACATTATGAACTATTCAGCCATTGAAACTAAATGACCAATCATAGCTAATTTAGAAAAAATCTCATTCTGGCTTAACAAGAGATATCGATCAGATATATAAAGGGCTAAACATACATACCTACATTACAGAAAAAAATAGAAAAAATAAACATGAAACTATGAAAATAATCATAAACAAAACATCAATAACATTGAGCCAATATCTAGTAGTGAGAACGCCATCAATAATATAGATTAAAGTTGCCAAAAATATATGCTAACTTCATAATGCTCAAAGATTTGTACAAAGACGCCAAAAATTTTACATAAAAGACATACAACGATACATCAAAAAAGAAATAATTCAAATAAATGGCGTAAATAATAATTCCTCATTGAGGCCAGCTGGAGACATTGCATTAAGTTTATAAATCCATTCGCGTTGTAACAATAAGCGATGTCTATCACCCCCTCTTCGTGAGGATATTGATATTGGCTCAATGTTATTGATGTTTTGTTTATGATTATTTTCTTAGTTTCATGTTTATTTTTTCTATTTTTTTCTGTAATGTAGGTATGTATGTTTAGCCCTTTATATATCTGATCGATATCTCTTGTTAAGCCAGAATGAGATTTTTTCTAAATTAGCTATGATTGGTCATTTAGTTTCAATGGCTGAATAGTTCATAATGTGCTAATGTCTTTATTAATATACATTTATTTAGCTAGTAATAATTATATCCTTTGGTTATGATATACATCCCCTAGATGGATTCGATTTTGGGAACTTATACCTCATGCGTTTTTCTTGTGTTATATGTTGTCTGTTTGTGTACGTGCTGTCGTCTTGACGACCTGTTGGCTCCCCCCTGAGTGAGCCTGGACACTCCCCTTGTTTCTGTTGATGGTAACACGGGGTTCCGGCTGACCGGATGTTGACAAACGGCGTTCGCGTCGCGTCACTTCCGGGTTGGCGGAACCTTTAGTGAGTCCTCCGGAAACAATGGTGTGCACATTGGTTCCCGGTGGGTGATGTCTCCAGATGTTGGTGCTTGGCGATCGCGCGCGCATGGACAGGTGAGTACGATGTGTGTTGATTTCTCATGCTATATTAAGCCTCATTATGCAGTACTTTCTTATGGCTGACCCTTGAAAAAGGCTATATGTGCCGAAACGGCCCGTTGGGATGGCTGCTCCTCATCGCTTTATACTCTAACTGCAGCTTCCAGTTATGGATGAGTACTTTATGATAAAAATTTTTTGATGATGGCTTTTTTATCAAGTTTTTTCTATTAAATATGCTTGTTTGATACATACATGGTGGTGTGCTGGTTCCTTGGTTTATCCTGAAGGGTAAACTTTTTGGTTCTGTTGCTGGACTTATGATTACCTGGCACCGACAAATATATATTTATAAGTGTGTGCGTTCTGAAACTTGGATGTATATATATATACACACACACACATATATATATATATATATATATATATATACACACACACACAAAACATGATGCACAAGATATCCTGATGCACTTTTAAGAAACAAATGTCCATAATCTAGTCCCAGAGATTATAGATATTGGTGTAGCCACTTCCTCAGAAGCCCCAAGCATGGGCCGATACATCAAACATGCAAAGGAAACAGAGGAAAGGCGCGCCTTGTGAGTAAGGTATAAAAATCTATTTTTATCTATAAATGCTCACATACAGTACATCAGGAATTATAGCAGTCAGCTTCACGATCACTCCCCAGTGCCTCCAGATGGCTACCAGTAATTGATCCCACTGGCTTAATGAAGCAGAAACCCAGCCTGGTCCTCCACTACCTGGAACTCAGCAAGTGGCGTCAGTGCATCCTCTGTGTCCTCCAAACCACACCCAATGCGTTTCGTCACAAGGACTTCATCAGTTGGTGTGGCCTCACTCCGATCAGTATGGTTCTTATCTCCAACTAATCAGATTTGCCTATAAGCGTTGGAGTATAATTTATTAAATAAATATGTACTCTATCAAATTCTTATATTAAGGAAGAGCTCTACCCATATATTGGAAATACTGAAGAGTTTCAATGGAAGGATGGGTATAGCTGGTATACAGTTGATGTTGAATGTACACCAGCATATTGCATAAAGAAGGTTTGAAGGTGGTTTTATATTATTTAGATATGGATGAGACTCTGAATGAGGATACTAGGGTCTTTATTATGAAGTGTATTGAGTATGTATTGAAAAATAACTATTTTAAATTCCAAGGGCAGTTCTATAACCAGCAGTGGGGTACTGCAATGGGTACGCCTTACACTCCCTGGTTTTGCAAATTTGTATCTAGGGAAATGGGAAAACGAGGTGATTTAAGAAATAATGCCTTGATTTTTGAATAGACAAAAATATTTGTCTATTCAAATGATACATAGCTGATACTATAATAATTTGGAAAAGTGGTATAGAGATGTTTGATAGGTTTATGACATACCTAAACTGTAATGCATATAACTTATGCTTTACCTCGAACTTTCACGAGACTAAAATAGAATTTCTAGATATAATACTAGATACAAGTGAGTGGTGGGAGAAGAAGAAAATGAATACCTATACATATATAAAAAAAGATGGACAGTAATAGTTACATCCACTATGAGAGCTGTCACTTAAGAAAATGGGTTATGAATATACCTTATTCCCAATTTATTATAATCAGGAGAAATTGTAAGGAGGATTCAATATATGAGGAACAAGCAGAGGTGTATAGCTAGAGATTCCATGAAAAAAAAGTTAAGGGTGCCAGTGAGCCCTTGATGTCCGGGCATGCTGGCACTTGTGATTCTCCAAATGCCATCATGCCCTGGCAGCCTTGCTGGAACTTGTAGTCCACTTGTTAAAAACAATATTACTTAGTATTATTTAATCATTACCTACATGTTATGGAGAAAATCCCTAATGCTATTGGCTGGTTATACCCAGGAAGGAAGGGGGGAGGAGTTACTCCTCTGAGGAAACCAGCCCTGGTGCCAATTGGCCAAGCGCTGTTAGAATCATAGTGGGGGGATTCCCACACTGCGTGTCTCCCCTCTATGGTTCCAGTAGTCCTGGCTTGTCAAGCCTAGTGCTTGTATTAGAATAATTGGGAGGACCCAAAGCCAGAGTCTTCTGCACTGCCAGTGAGGAGGGGGACCACACACACCATTGATTTCTGTCTACTCTCATTCATGTGTCTACATTCCTACCCAGCACAGTGCTTTTTTCAGATTGATCAGCAAAATACATCTTAGCCCATAGCTCACCAACTTGTATGATGCTATTGGTCCATTATAAATTACTTTCCAGGTACTTGGCATAGGATGTGGTATAGAAGATTAATAGTGTCTAGATAGACCATCAATAGATTGATAACAATGGTAGACTGTCAATAGGTCGAACATGTATAAAAGGTTGAAAGGGACAAATGGTCGACACTTTTTTCATAATTGAAACCTAATCTTCGACCTAACTCTAACCCTGCCCCTAGTGACTAAACCTAACCTTCCCCCTGCTGTATAACACAAACCCTCCTCCAAGTGACTAACCTTAACCCTAACCCTCCAACTAGTGCCTAACCATCCCCTTCCGCAGCATAACACTATCCCTCCGGGAAATGTTTGAAACCTGAAAAATTTTGAAAAAACACACGTCGACCATTTTTGTGTCAACCATTGTCCATGTTGACCGTTCTCACTGTCAACCATTTGTCAGTCAACATTTTGTACCTGTCGACCTTTTGCCCCATCGACCTATTGCCTGTTGACCATCTGGTGTCATCCTATTGAGTGTCTATCGACGCTGTCTATCTTTAATCCGGATACTCTTGGCATAGTAGATCCAGGTTATTGTGGAATTCAGGGCCTGATTCAGCAAGGATCGCTATTGCAATTACTTGTGCAATCGACTGATTGTTAAGTTCCGCGCTTGTGGGACTGTGATCACAGTGACTAAGCAGACCAATCGCAGAGTGTTTGACATGAAGTTCCGTTTGGGGGTGGTGACGGGGGGGGTGGTCGGCGACACGTAGTCGTGTCCGTGCGTTTGAATGCTGTTGCAGGGGCGTACATAAATTATCCACTGCGATGCCATACGCAGTTTGGGCTTTCACTGCGTACGATGAGGTTAACAATTCCCAAGTAAGTTCAGACCTTGTGCAAGTGTGCGTGAGGCTGCAATGGTACTTGATGTTACCGAGCGTTTTGCAGTCTTGCTAAGTATTACAGATATGGGAGGTAAGGTAAGGTGGGCGTCCTTATGTTAGGCTGCGTATGGCATTTCGATTGCACTGATTAGCATAATCGCTATTGTGATCGTAATAGCGATCCTTGCTGAATCAGGCCCACAGTTTGGCTTTACCCAGTTAACAGTTTTGCAGCAAGAAATAAATAGCTCTGAAATGATTGGTATTTCTTTTATTAGTTTGCAAATAAAGAAAACAAATATATCTGCCTGAAGAATAATTATCTGAAGTTTGAAGCTTTTGATATTTTATTACTGATACATTGGTTAATATTGTTTATTTGCTATGTTTGATTTTGTAGCATTGCAAATGTTGACAAATGAATTGGCTGTTAGCCAGTCAGCCCGTTAAATAAGCTTTATTAATCTTCTGTTTTAATTTAATGCTCAAAAGATAGGCTTCTTCAATAATGATGTGGTAATACCCTGAGAAATCCATACACAAATTCAATAATACCCTGAGATAAGCAGCATTAGCCAGGCGGATGGGTTCTCAGCTTGATTAAAAACAATATATGCCAAGAGCACAGTGCTAAGAGATAGAGAACGAATTTGTAGTAAGAGGTTTAACTTATTGTTACCATACTGTATTCATGAAATAAAGGGTGCATCTATACCTAGCATGATTCAATATTATATAAAAATACAGCTACAGTATATATTAATATTGGTAGAGTAGAAAGTGGTCTTATAGGTTAATGTGTAGCTGAATTACTTAAGTAAATGTATAGCTGTATACCAGTTAGAGATGTGCGGTTTGGTTTCCTGAAAAACTAACACACCTAAGTTTGGGAGTCCGAGTCGAATCGAGTCCTGGCTTGGATCACTTTTGGGGTTTAGAGTAGAACCGAGTCCCAGGTTGGATCTGCTGTAAGTTTGGAACTTAGATTTAAAAACCGAACCTCGGGTTTTGGATTGCATGTACATGAAACCAGTAAATATCCGCACCATCGAAGGAATATAGACCGAGCCGTAACTAGGGGTGTGCAAGCAGTGCCGTCGCCCAGGGAGCAGGGCCCCAGGGGGCGGCACCATTGCTGACCCACGGTCCCTGCGTTTGGCTTGTGTTTTGAGTGCTTCCAACTGATTTGCTGACTGAAGTTGTAAGAAAGTGACTACTGTAAGAGCAAATGTGTGTATTTTTCTCTAATCACTACCATAAATACTTTGATGATTTGAAATGGTAGATAATGCTGAAGTAAGAGCCACAAACAGACAGATTCTACACACAGTTTGTTTCCCATGTTAAGATATGCACGCAAAAATGATAGTGCATTTTTCTTAATAGTTTGAATGAAAGGTATAACATGTGTAGGAATAATATGGTAGCTAAACAAGGCTTACAGCTTTATAGTAGACAACCTACAAATGTGTCCTCATACACCTTTTCCTTTTTTTCTTCATTTGGCACAAGATGCCGTCACGCTAAGATGCACCACAATGAGTAGCAATTAGATAGATCCCACATTTTTTTTTCCTGCCAAGGTATTTGTATTAAGTATTAGATTAAAGTTGCAAATTTTAAGAAATATCACAAGGCATGGCTAATACACAGATTCAAAGGCATGGCAAATTTGGCCACACGGCTCGATTTTAGGAAAGGTTTATGTGGACACACCACGTGAAATTAGGGGACCCTTGTGTTTTTTTATGCCAGGCTGTAGGAAATCTTGGCATTAGAATCCCCCATATCTGGACTTCTGAATGCTTTCTCTAGTATAGAGTTATTGTTATTGTCCTATAATTGTTCCCACTTGGAGCCGGTTCGTCATGTCCCTAAGCCCATTCCGGAAAATCTGAAGCCCTCTCACTAACTGATATGGAACATGTTACATGGAACAAAATGTCAGATTACTTTATTTTGTAAGAAAGGAAACCTACCTCCCCTCTCCTCCAAATAAGGAAGCCATATGGCAGATTTACTATAATGAACATATTTCTAGCAACAAAAACAATAAAGTAAACCATTTTGCAGCCATCTGGTCCCCTTACCTAACTCACGATAATGCTTCTTCGCCACTGTCCCTTGGACTATGACACATATTTTAGACTGATCCTTGGAGCTGGTTGACCCCTGGGATTTCCATATCAGGCAGGTTTTGTCCCAGTCAAAAGTCAATTATATATATATATATATATATATATATATATATATATATATTTATTAACATTACTATTATGTTTTGCTAGAAGCTTATTGGTTGCTATGTACAACCTTTCTATTTGTTCACGTCTCTATTGTCTGGTGTATGACAGGTGCCCACTAGACAATGAGGTACATGTATCAAGTGGTGATAACCCCTTTTTTCTGTGTTTTTTTCTTTTTCTTCTTTTGTTACCAAAAAAGGGTTCTTACCGCCTCTCTAAAATGTACTAAAAGGCTGCAGAGAAACCTGAGATTTAACCAGTGGTGCATTTGGCTGCTGCAAATAACCCTATAGCTATGGTGGTGAAGTGTGATGAGCCTTTGCAGAGCGATGACAAGCTCAGTTTTTATTGTCTGTCCTGTAGCACATGTGTTGCTCTATCTAAGGATGCACTAATCAGGCATAACAGAGGGTCACGCAACATCAACAGAGGAGACATAGTGCAGTCAGGTGAAGAGGCACAAGGCGTGAATACAAGAACATAAATTAAACATTTCAGCCAACAAATACAGTAACTGAAACAGCTTTTATATTAAGGTTGGGGAACAGGAAAAGGAGCACTGTCTAGGAGGGCAGGGCCAGGAAGGAAAGCACAGGGGGCAGTGGCGGGACACCAGTCTGTAAAGCACAAAATGGAGGCGGGGAAAATTTAGCCATGATGTGCAAAACTCTAGTCACTTAATCACTGGAGTCATGATTAATTGAAATTTTAAAATACATTTGTTGTCTTTTCTCCAAAATACATTAATGAAACATTACTAGATAAGGACACATACATACAATGCCATATATCTTAGCTTCTCACAGAGGCAAGACCAGCGCTACCATTATACAAACCAGTGGTGCCGGTGGTTAGAGGGAAACTAAAACTCTGAATGAAATACAATGGCCCTCATTCAGAGCCGTACGCTCTGAGCAGAGCGCACGCTCTGAATGAGGGCCGCCCTCCATAATTATGGAGCGTCCTCCTGGACGCTCGATAGCTGTGGGTCACCACCCACAGCCTATACGAGCGTGCAGTTTGATGGCCGCGATGGTCGCAACCATCGCCACTGCGAGCCGGAGCCTGCGGTTGAGGTTTTCAACCGCAAGGCCCTGGTGTGATTTTGGCTCTATCAGAGCCAAAATCACTCCCACTGACATCACTAGTGATGTCAGTGGGCTGGCTTCTGACGGCAGGCGTTCCCTTGGGAATGCCCCCGTCAGGGAGGCACGCCCACCAAAGGGGGCGTGCTGTCAATCAACATCGACAGCACGCCCCCTTTGATCAGACACAACGAGCGAAGGAAAGTCCTTCGCTCGTCGCGTCTGGCGCATGCGCACGACGGAGCTCCCTCCGTCGTGCGCGTGCTCAGTGCAGACCATCGACCCACTTGCGAGCGGACAGTCGCTCGCGAGTGGGTCTGAATCAGGCCCTATGTCTGTTAAATATCCCTGCGTCACCCCCACATAAAGCGACGGCCATTGACATCTTCTCACGTATGAAGCTGCAGCCCCTCCATGTCAAAAGAATGGAATGAGATAGATCCCCTTCCGTTTCTGTATGATGACATCATCAGCCAGTGTCCAACGTCATTCCCTACCATCCAAGAGAGCATAGAGGGGGAATATATTGTTGTGGCGATCGAAGCGAGCCACCGTGTCCGCAAGGGGCCGTCTTTCATATTTTCCTGGAAAGTGTGGGCAGAAACCTCCACTTCCGCCCTCACGTCACTTCCAGGTACAGCTACTGAAGGGGTTTTATACTCTTCCATGTCAGTATTACACTAATGGTGGGTACACACTGGGCGATATTACTGAGCGACTGCACGATTACGACATCGTAATCGTGCAATCACTCAGTAATCGTGCACTTTCATGTCGGAAACGACCAGCGATGCGCACTCCCGCTGGTCGTTTCCGACATTGTCCATCGCCTGAACATGCAGCACAATCTGACGACCTCGTCAGGTTGCTGCATGTCAGGGAATGGGGGAGAGAGCCCGGCGCTGAACGATATCGTTAATGATATCGGTCAATGGCTGTGCTCAATGTCATGAATGACATTGAGCACAGCCTGCCGGGGACACACTACATGATATCGCTCAGGGAGCATATCGTGTAGCGTGTACCCACCATTCGATTGTAGCGCTTGGCTATGATGTCACAGTCAAATGCCACACTCACCTACCCCCTGCCAAAGTAAAAACCAATGGGTTAAGGACCAGCAGTGGCCACCCCCAGGGCTTGTGCTGGCCCTGTACATAGAGCTGGCACAGGCAGGGCCGGCTCCAGGGGTCGGAGCATCCTGTGCCGGCTCTTAACAGGGTGCACTTACACTGAAAATGGGGGCATGGCCTAATTACCATAGGCAACGCCCCCTACGTGACGTTATTTGTAGGCGTGCCCTCTCGCGGCACTGAATGGATGCCGCGTGCATGCGCGCAGCATCCATTCAGACTCCGGGGTCAGGCACGGCCCACGGGTGGAACAGCGGGACAGTACTGAAATCGGCATGTTGGGGACGGGTGCACCCTCTATGGGTGGCGCCCCTGTGCGACCGCACTGGTCAAACACCCCTAGAGCCGGCCCTGGGCACAGGAATATTTAAATACGTATCAAATAACCTTGTTTGTTAATAATATATTATGTCAGTTATGTCTGCAACATGTAGAATGGCAAAGCATTTCTTTTCATGTAATATCTTATTTGTAGAATAAATTAGATTTTTATAATATGTAGTAAACCCTTTGAGAATAGAAGAGCCATTCACATACTATATAACTTGGCACTTCAATGTGTATCTCTATACACTCCCTGGTATCAGGAGTTTTCAGATGTAGAAAGTTGGGAGGATCATTTATATTTCAAATATATATATATATATATATATGTATATATGTGTCAATAACATGAAATGCATTATCATTATGGGTCAGCTTGTATTTAAACTGTAAGAATCATTATGTGTACCTCTCACCTGCCCACATGAGGTCAGTCTTTTTCGGACCAAGCCAATATTAGTAAGACTGCAGTGTATAAATTTATAATTGCCCCTAGTTGCAAGTGGAATTATGGGATGCAGTCACATCAGATTTGTGTTAAGCCACAACATATCTGACCCTCCCATGTGTGATTGAAGGGCATCTACTAATACTGTTATGTGACATGTTGGTTTGAACTGGACTAAGACCTTTCCTTTTTTCTTTTTTTGTATTTGCAGATACAAGTTTATTTGCAAAGCAAAAAGCAACAATTTTTTCAGTAAGGCACTCCGCAACACTGCCCATTACCAATATCCCGGCACTATCTGAATTTACACTGTGTCTGGACCTATTTCCTGAAACTGGTAGTAACTCCTGGACTGCATTTTCATACTGTGTTGAAAATGGGAATCAACCTCCTGAACTTGGCTTAGGTGTGCAGTCTCATAAACTTGTAATATCTCATTTGGGAGTGGTGCATGAATATGAGAACATTCTAAAGCAATACCATTGGAATTCGGTGTGCATAATCTGGAAGAAGTCAACAAGCCAACTGAAAGTTTGTTTCGATGATACATGTGTATATCACACTACAACTAAAGATGCTCTGTTTAAAGGCAATGGAAGCCTGGTGTTGGGTGCTAACCATAACAGGAATGGTGCAGAAATTACTTTAATTGAGAATTCCAACTTTATTGGATTTCTATACAACTTCCAGCTATGGAATTATGCAAGATCCCAAGATGAACTGAACGATTGTTCCGAAGGGAATCTTATCAGTTGGACTAAACAGCTTTGGGACTTCCCAAGACTCGAAATAGATCTTACCCTGCGCTGTGGTAAGTAATATATTCCCCTGAATAAAAGTGTTTTGTTATTAACATACACATTTTGTACTTACACTACAGACACAGACAAATGCACTATGAAAGGGGTATATTTCTTGCAGTAGTGGTCCTGGTTGGGGCTTAAACCACCTACTCCACAATCTTTATTTTTCCTTGATTACCACACTTATAATTCTTTGTACATATAAGTAGATTGAAACCAATGTAACCTAAAGGCTTGAGTTCCAATGGCTAAAATTAAACATGATATAACAATAAATCAATATTTATTTGAAAAAAATTATAATATTGAATTCAGTCAATATAAGAATGAAAATTAATTAAGCAAGGATGCTGGAATGACTTGGAAGTGATGAGAATATTACAGCAATGGTGCCAGGGCCGTAATAGAGCAATGATGTGCTTTGGGCCAGCCCCAAATACCGCACATGTGATGTAATAACATCACAAATAGGGGCCGGTCCACTACCAGGACCAGGAAGCTGAATTCCTGGTGCATCTTAAGGTCTTGCTACATGGGGGCTGGCACTGCTGGTACTCAATCTTTTTCTTACCTGGAATCCCAATGTCCGTGCCCAAAAGAGCAAGTTTCCAATACAATAATTTGCATATCTAGCACAGGGCCCTAACTAGGGTGGTGTGACATGTGTCACAGCACAGGGTACCGCAGGGCAGGGGGCGCTGCTCGGGCCTGTCAATTTTCTGTTTATAATTATTCTCACTTGTTAAATTTTTTTTTACTTTTTTTTTTACACTGTATCAGCGTGTGGTCTGTTTAGACCACAGAGCTGATTACTGGGGCCGGCTCCGGGCTCTGCTCTCCCTGTTAGAGCAGGGCAGGAGTCCGGTAACCGGGGGAGACCCTGGTTATTATCACAGGGCTTTCTCCGGCATTTTTTTACAATTTATTTTTAGTAACTCTGGTCTGATCACATTTCCCATTACAATTATGGGAAATGCGATCTGCTTACTAAAAGTAAGTGATACTTAGGGGTTGGAGTAGAATTTTATGAATTCTACTCCAATTGCCCTTTAGTAACTGTAGGTGATACTAAAATAATGTGAAAAGGGTGTGAAAACACCCTTTTTCACTTTATTCTAGTAAAAATAATGTTAATAAATAGAGCCCTATGGGGGGAGGAGGGGGGGGTCTGCGGTCACGGGGGCAGGGCTTAGCGCCGGGGGGCGGGGCTTAGCACTGGGGGGGGTAGCAGCGGCGGCCGCTCGGCACATGCGCGGGGCACTTGTCACGGTATTTTTTTTGCGAAAATTCAGTGACTAGTGTGCTGAGGGGATTCGCAGGGACAGAGCTTTCTCACAAGCTCTGTCCCTGCAAGGGATCTGTAGTAAATCCCTGTGATATTGCCTGAATTCGCAATGCGAATTCAGTCGGTAATATCACACTACAATCTGCATTACCAATGCAGATTGTAGTAAATAGAGCCCTATGTGAGATATCCGTTTGGGTTGTCTAGAGTGGAATTGGGGAACTGGACTCTTTCGTCACATGATAATTAAATACAGTATGCAGTTGGGACAATCTAGAGCGCAAGTAAGATTGTTTCCTTTTTCAAATTCATTGTTACACTGGTTCTGTCCAAGGCAGGATTAGGCAGCTCATCAGCTGGTGACTCTCATGTACTACTGCAACGGTGTAGGCTCTAGAACTGCGGTAATAAGTGGTTACTGGTCTCAAGTCTCAGGAGCTAAGTGGAGGACAGTCGCCCTACACTGAACCGCTCATATACTGTGAAGCAAGATGGTGCCACACATGTGCAGGCAGGGTATCAGTGGCCATCTTGATGAGGGAACATAAGTGTCCCTTGAGGAGCCATGTTGTTGAAGACTCCACTTCTAACATGAATAAGATGCACATTTTGAGCGAAAAGGTTGCTCAACATTGCCCGGGATCTGGCGTGCCAAGAGTGGCTGTTTGGCATGACTGAAGCCACAGTGTATGAGGTCGCATCTGTATTATACCAGTATTCCCCCACATATTTTATTGGTACTGTTCCCCCACATATTTTGGTACTGGTACATATTTTGCAACATTTTACACCACTGTTGTGTCTTTATATATCAGGACCGTCTCTATCTATTGGCGACAAATACTGTTGCACAGAGGGCCTGATTCAGAGCCGGACGCTCTGAAAGAGTGCTCGCTCTGAATCAGGGCATTGTTTTTTTTTTGTGGTGCGGTCTCTGGGCCGCTCGCATAGCTGTGGGTGACCACCCACAGCTATTGCGAGCGGCCAGGTGATGGTCGCGACCATCGGGGCTTGCGACGAGACCCTTGCGGTAGGGTCTTGTTCCCGCAAGCCCCAGTGAGCTTCTAGCTCTTAATAGAGCTAGAAGCTCACCACTGACATCACTCGTGATGTCAGTGGGGCCGCCCCCTAACGGCAGGCGTTCCGTCGGGAACGCCTCCGTTTGGCCAGCCACCCCCCTGCCCGCCTCCAAAACGGTGTGAGCTGTCGATCAAAATTGACAGCCGCCACCTTCTGGTGCAAGACCCGGAGCGATGGAGTGCCCGTCGCTAGCCGGCTCCAGCACGCGCATTGCAGTGGCCAAACATCGACCCGCTCGCGAGCAGGTCTGAATCAGGCACAGAGCGCAGAGGCTCCATGGGTGGGGCCGTCTAGCAGCTAGTAGAGTGTCCAGAACGGCACCTTGCAGCCTGGATTGCTGCTGCAGCACCCGCGGAGCATCACGGAACCCTGCACACTATATGCAGCCAATATCTGAGCTGCTGGGCATGCTCCCTTTGCGCTACATCATGATGTTACACACTCAGTGGGAGGGGCCGGCACAGGGCTCTGCCATATATTATCCTGGTACTGTGGGCCTGATTCAGACCCGCTCACGAGCGCTATGCACTCGCAAGCGGGTCGATGTTTGGCCACTGCGCATGCCGAAGCCAGCTCTGACGTGCGCATGCGTGAGACCCTGCTAGCGACGGGTGCTCCATCGCTCCAGTTCTCGCACCAAAAAGGGGCGGTTGTCGATTTTGATCGACGGCTCGCACCGTTTAGGAGGCGTGGCGGGTGGGTGGCTTCAAAACTGAGGCGTTCCCAAGCGAACGCCTGCCGTTTGTGGGCAGCCCCACTGACATCACCAGTGATGTCAGTGGGAGAGCTTCCGGTTCTATTAGAGCCGGAAGCTCTCTGGGGCTTGCGGCAGACGAGTCCCTACAATAAGGGTCTCGTCGCAAGCCCCGATGGTCACGATGGTCTTGACCATCGCGACCATCATCCTGGCCGCTCGCACTAGCTGTGGGTGGTCACCCACAGCTATGCGAGCGGCCAGGAGGCCGCACAAAAAAAAAAAATAACGCCCTGATTCAGAGCAAGCGCTCTTTCAGAGTGTCCGGCTCTGAATCAGGCCCTATGTCTCCACATATTATACAATTACTGTGCCCTCTCATATATTATGCTACTACTTTGTTTCCATATATTATACATGTATTGTGTGTCCACATATTATACCAGTGGTGTAAATTCATCCCAGATGCCTGGAGGCAAGTTATAATTTGGTGCCCCTCCCGTCACAGCTGTTGACACTGTAATGTAGCAATTTGCATGCAGACAGGCTATAGATAGATGAAGGCAGCAGCTGATGGTCTGACATGGAGCTCTTTACTAGTGTATGGTGGCTTCTAAGGTGCCGGGAAGAGGAACCATGTATTGGGCGGCCGTGACGGTACATTCTGGATACATAGTTACAGCCCTAAGTGGGGTGAATATGTTGTGGACAATGGAGGAGGTGTCCCTTCAGAGCTGGAGCCCGGCGGCAGGTGCCTCCATTGTCTCCCATAGTTCTGCCCCTGTATTATACTAGTACTGTGCCTCCACATATTACACCAGCCCACATTTGGGCAGCATGAATGGTGTTATTACTGTCTCACAGCACTGAGGTCTTGGGTTTGATTCCCACCAAGGCCCTAACTGTGTGGAGTTTGTTTTCCCTGTGCTTGCGTTGGTTTCCTCCTGGTGCACCGATTTTCTCCCACAATCCGTTTGGGGGTGGTGACAGGGGATGGTTAGGAAATTGCAGGTGTGTTTGATTGCTTAAACACTGTTTTGTGGTTGTGCATAAATTAGTCATTGTGATCTCCTGCGCAGCAGGAGACCTCTCTGCGTGTCAGGAGAGCTGCAGTGTTTGCGGCTGCTCAGACTTGACTTACATGCTATGTGACTGCCCGATGTACATACGTACGTAAGTTATTCATGTGTACTGTGTGGAAACATCTATTGCCAGTGGTAAGCGGTGTGTTTTCTGGATTCTAATAAGGTCATATAAAGCAGCATTGGATACTGTATCAGTGAACTATACTAAGGCTGTATGGAATTAGTGAGCTTCACGTTTAAAGTCGTCTTGTAATGGACTATTGTCACTAGTTTACAGTTTATAGATTGTCTTATGCCAATTCTTTTTTTATACAGATAGATATGTTTTAATATAAACATTTATTGTATGTATATTACACCATTACCGAGAGCTTTATAGAATTGTTGTATTATTCTATGTGGTTAATGCACCAATAAAGTGCTTATTAAATACCCCTGTGTTGTGTGTGTCAAGCGCCACCCACTAACATATATATTTATAAACGTAAGTATATGCATATATAGATCCCCTCTATTACAATATTATGTCAGTACTGTGCCCCCACATATAATGCCACTACTTCCCACATATAATGCCACTACTGTGTCTCCATATTATACTGGTGCTGTATCTCCACATATTATACCAGTACTGTTCATAGATTATATCTGTGGTGATGCATAAAAAGCCAGAAAATGCAGTTTTCGGGGGTTTGACAGCATTTGTCCCATGCACCAAGCCCCAGAATGCTTGGCTGCGGTGGGTATCCTATAGAGCCTATGGGCTTCTAATCGCAGAGTGATGTAAGAGGGATCCAATTGGATCCCTCTCTGCATGCGGCGCGCTCATCCTGCTGTGCATGCACAGAGGAATGCCAGAGGGACTTCTGGGTCATAGACCCGGAAATCCGTCACTCGCAAACGACAGCTTTTATCAGGAGAGCTGCCCTTTGGGATTTTCTTCATGCTTAACTAACGCTGGCATGCATGTGAAGAGTGTCTGGATGCATCGCATGCAAATTGCGATGTGTTATGTATCCCGACCACTATACCACTGCTGTGCTCCCACATATTATACCACTCTGTGCCCCTCACATATTATACCAATATTGTGTTCCCATAGTGTTGTGTCCCCACATATGATACTGATACTTTGTTCCGACATACAATACCAGGACTTTTCCCAATTTATCATACTGACCAGTACTGTGCACCCAATTCATTATATCATTTCTGTGCCCATTACTGAATATACTATATACAAGACTAGACAGAAAAGGAGAGTAAAATCAGGGAAAAGGGAATAAAAACAATTTACAGCCCACGTTGTACGGAACCATATGGAATTATGCAGAAACTACTGTTTCCTTGCAGGAAAAAACAAAAACAAAATATTTTCACATGACTTTTGGAATAAAACAGTTTTATAAATAGATCCCTAAATCCCTTTATGCAGCAAAGTGTCTGCCTGGCATGAGGTTCAGAGCCATAGGCAAACGCTGGGGGGGGGGGGGGTTCCGGCTACCTGGAAACCCCCCTCCCCAGCCCACACCATGACCACAATAGAAATGGTAATATAATAGAATTTTACTAGTACTGCATGTTCTTCTCAGTATCACAAATGAAATGATTAGCACCACCTGTGGATCTTTTAACATTTATCAGCCAGTGATAAATAACCTGTGCATCAACTAGGAGATGTGGAAAACATACACTGTTATGCTGGGCATACACGGCCAGATAAAATGACATTTTATCTGGCAGCCTGCCAGCCGCAGATGTCGCCGGCATACACTGTGAGATTTCTCACAGTGTATCAGCCCGACATCCGCGCTCCGCCCCCGGGGGAGGAGACATTTCCCTGTTCCTTCCTTAGGAAGGAACACAGGAAATGTCTGTCTGTCGGCTGCGGCTGGGCATACACTGCCCGATGCGGCCGACAGTTTACCGGTAAATATCGCATCGGACGGGTGCTGGACAATCCGGCATGCCCGACCCAGCAATATTTAACCCTCCGTCGCTCCCCCCCACATGCTACAATTATCGGGGCGATCCGCCGATATTAGGCGGATCGCCCCGATAATTGTAGCGTGTATGGCCAGCTTTAGGGATGCACTGCTATAAAGCCCAATATATACATATATGTCCAGGGCAGTGCTAGGTCCTTCTGCTGCTCCTCATGGCTCCTGGACTTGCTCCAATAGTCTGGAATGGTGCCCACATCTAAAATAAATACATTCAGCTCAGGCAGGATGGCCCTCCTGCTGCATCTAATGGCTTACTGTGATCACCGGTCCTGTATATGCTGGAAGTATTGCCACACAATACACTTTGTATGACGCATATTAAAGCTGGTTAATTACTAATTCTGCCCTCTTCATGGCTCGCTCGCTCTAATATCAAGCATTTGGAAACCCCCCTCTAGAAATCCTGCGTTTGCCACTGAGAGCAATCCATATGTTCAAAATGAGAAAGCTATGAGCCCTTTCACATTCCCTGTTAAAAGGGATGTGGGAAATTCCAGTGATGCTGTAATTATATCACAAAGGATTGCATTAGATCAGATGTTGGGGGCACAGATTAGGTCTTTCCTCATCAATTGTATTACAGTAGTTCCTGTTTAAACCAAATCTAATAAACACATATAGTGGCTATAAAAAGATTTCACTTTTTTGGAATTATTAATAACTAGCTGGGATACCCAGCGTTGCCCGGGTTGAAGTCTGGACCCTGAAGTACACCTGCAGCCTTCGTTGTTTTACCTGGATAACTATGCAAATTAGGAGTAAATGACAGTGCGGGCAGGTGTATTCTCATACTGTTTGGAATGGGGTATATAAGGAGCAGACTGACTTACAGAACAAAAATCAGTATAGCTTCCAAAATCACTGGAGTTTCAGAAATCACTGCAGGACAGAGGGGCTGTTTCAACTGCGGACAGATATGCTATTGTGTTAGCAGCTGTAATATGGTAATGCAGCAGTAGGCGTTACACCTCCTGCATGCATTACTGTTCTGAGCTGCATCCAAGGACGCAGCATCGGATTATCTGCGATTCCTTCAGCCGGCTGAGTGACCATGGGGTCACTCAAGCAGGCCGCCGCAGATTAGAAAAAGAGGCCAGGAAATCTGCATGCACATATACTATTATTCTCTCCAGGAGTAAACCCGGTGCATATCCTCCTGTTCTCTTCAGGAGTAAACCATGCACATATACTATTATTCTCTACTGGAGTAAACCAGGTGCATGTACTATTATTCTCTTTAGGGGGTATATATTTACTAAAGTGCTGTTTTTTAAAAGTAGAGCTGTTGCCAATAGCAACAAATCAGATTCTACTTATTTATCTAGCACCTTCTAGAAGACAATAGCTATAATCGATTGGTTGCTCTAGGCAACAACTCCACTTCTAAAAACTCTCACTTTAGTAAATAAACCCCTAGGAGTAAACCAGGTACATATGCTGTTATTCTCTCCTGGAGTAAACCAGGTACATATACTATTATTCTCTCCTGGAGTAAACCAGGTACATATACTATATACCAGAGCTATTTAATTTCAAAACAGGCAAAAACGCGAAAAGGACAGCACATTTTGGAGAAATCAGTCTGTACTCCAAAAAAAGCCTAACTGACCCTGGGTATCAATATAGAAGAGTATAAATAGCCCTAATAAAAGTATTTAGTGATCTTATATTGATTCAAAGGGCTGTTATATGCATGTTTGCATAAGTGTGGAAAAATTATATAAAGCAATGTTTTTTTTTAGAAACATAAGTATCGTAGTTAAATTTGGGGTACATGTAAATGGGTACTAGTATATTTTGGTGTCTCTAAAGTGAAGATTTAAAAAATCTCAAAGATACACCTGCTGCAGCCTCCTGCAATCCCAAAAACACCTATCTCATCCATACAGCCCCCCAAAATACCAGGCCCCCTACTTTTTACCCATTTTCCAACACTTTTTACTTTTTTTGGGGTGTTTCAAGTCTTTTATTATTTTTGCCTCATTAGTCATTTGGGGGGGGAGGGGGGTGTCCAAAGGGTTCTGAATCAAGTCGCCACATTTGTACCCCAAAATAGAGATTTTGCACCTACATTTCGCCTTCCTCTGGGTGGAGAAACTTATTTGCCTGTAATTGAATATGGAGTCTTCGCGCAGGCGAAAACTTTCTGGAATTGAATAGGGCAGAAAACAGGCGAAAAGCGCAAATTGACTTCGACCCAGATAATTCAGTCCCCTGTATACCACTGGGATAAGTGTATACTGCTTGAGTAAGAGATTTCCATTTGCTCCAATGTTACTTTGGTGATACTAACACCTGTGTATTGGTATCTGTGGGCCTGATTAAGCAAGGATCGCAATTCTGCTTATTCGCAATGCGATCTCAGCCTAACATAAGGATGCCCACTTCCCCTTACACACATCTGTATACTTGGGCAACATAGTGAAACAATCAGTAACATTGAGTAACATTGAACCCATACACACAGGTAAGGCAGGTCAGACCTCACTCAGAAATTGCTTACTTCAGCGCACGCTATGAGCCCTCAGGCTGCGTATGGTATTGCAGTGACTAATTTATGCATGCCCCTGCAACGCCGTCCCAACGCACTGGCACTCCTGCGTTTCTTTGACCACCTCCCCGTCACCACCCACAAATGGTACTTCCTGTCAATCACTCTGCGATGGGTCTGCGTACACAATGCGCTCTCATTCCCGATCGCAATGGCTAGGTCGCACACGTGCACTGCGATGCATGCGCAGATTGTGAAAACCGTCCGACTGTGTGCGTCTTAGCATTGCGACCCTTACTAAATCAGGCTCTGAGTGTTTTCCCATTGCTTAAAGAAATTTAAAGGGCTTCTGTATTGCTGCAATCCTGACATTGGATTCTAGTTCTACACATTGGGGATCCAGTTACTACAGTCTGTTACTGCTTTCCACCTTGGATGGTGCATTAACCTATTTTATAGTTATCATTTGGGCACTTTAATAGGTGTTGGTGCCCAATACTAACACTTAGTTATTTAATTGTGCTTCGTTGTTGTGAAATTGTTTGTGTAGTTTAGATGATTTTATTTTTATGTATATCATGTAATTAAATTGTTGTTTTTTACCTACCTTCCCTTGTGCTGTGAGTTTCTCTTATTTCTATTAGAATTGCCATATATGACGAGGTTAGCATAACTATGGACTACCTTAGGTACCCAGAAAATGTTTTCTAATCTTAATTTACATTGGTTGAAGGTCTAAATAATAATCTCTCTTTATTCTAATTGGATACCATTAACATTGGCCAGGGGCCAATATGTCTTCCTCCTCCTCCTCCTCCTCCTCCTCCTCCTCCTCCTCCTCCTCCTCCTCCTCCTCCTCCTAGGCCAGGCAGACATGGTACATTGTACGTTATTCATTATACCACCTATCTTCTCAATGCAGAGAAGTGTTACAGTCGTGCAGTGAAGAAGGGACAATCACAGATATCCCAAGTCAGGGTGTATACAGTATATGATGGGTTAGCAGTAAGGCGCCTCAAAACTGGAGCTATCCTGGGAGAGTTGTGGAAACATACTTCCCATTGGCAGGAGGATCAGATAGTCATCTACATTCTCACTGTCCTCTTCCTTTCATCTCGCCTCTTAGATTCATGTCCTATTCTCCATCCACTTCTTGACACAGACAATTCTATATATTCATGTTTCAAAGTCTCCAATATTTACTCAATAATTTTTTTTTCATTTCAGCAAATGCATCTAATAAACAAACATCCACAGTAATTGCCACTGCTCCGACCACCACTAACAGTAAGTACAGTATGCTGATAGTCCTCTACTAACCTTAGGCACCATTTAACATTCAAACTACTTACCGGCTATGTATTTTGAATATTATCACACTGCATCTCGCAGTAATACTTACTATTATAAAGTCAGTATTTAACATCACCTGCCTGTCAAACAAGGTCCATTGTCATCGTCATCTTCTGTTGTGTTGCTTTCAGCCTAACATTGCCAGCAGTGGATACTGTCAGGTGTGCATGCGTGGTGGATGTCCGTGCATGAACATAATGCTAGAACCCGCCGGGGATTCTTCAAAGCCTAGAAAGCTTCGCTGACACTGGAAAGGCTTTGCTGGGTCCACATTGTCAGCAATGGGGGCTTTTTCACCAACATTATCTGCAGATGGTGTAATGATATCTTCATAAACAATGATAAGCAAAGCTTACTGTTGTTAGTTAAATATTGGATTTGGTAATAGCCCCTTTTAGTATACAGATGTGTCCTGCTACATCTTTGCTGCGTATACAGTGAAACATGACATATGTGGTACGAGGGTGCGCCCCGAGCTTGTATGCGCACTGTGTTCACACCCACACCTCCGAAGGAATGCATGGCGTGATCGCAGTGCGAGCCATAGCGTATGCTGCTGTGGGTAATCGCATGACGTGATGCGTGCGCACATTTGTAGTGCGATCGGCAAAGATTTAGCAGGACTCATCTGTATGAAACTTAGGGCCCCATTTATCAACAAACCTAAATAACAGTGGCCTGTTTAATTTAGTATCACAGTGATACAAATGAATATGCCACTGGTATTCAACATTATTTACCTCGATGATGAGGTCCAGCGATGCCCCCTTCCTTGGAGGCGTCCTCCACTCACCTGCTGGCAGCCTTTCGCTGCCACTGACGGACTTCTATGTTATTCGCATGTGCGATGGTCAGTCTGCACATGTCCATGACAGTTTCATCTGGCGGGGACCCGGCAGTGCCTAGAAGGCTTCGCTCTCATCTAAAGATGGCGACAACGATGCAGTGACAAACAACGGTAATCTTAGATTACCGCTGTTTGTTGAATACTGAAAGGATGACATTTGTTGTTGACAAGTGCTGTAGGGGTTATGTATTGTTCTTAAATGAGGCCCCTTGTACCACATGATGCAAATGTTATTTGTGTATCATTAGTAAAGAAGACAGTACAAAGCTATGGTGTTTTGATAACAAGGACACAAATGTCCACTTTTACCTCTCACTAGCACAGTCTCAGTAGCTTTGCCCATCAGTGTGGATGATTGACATAATTACTAGGGATGAGCGGGTTCGGATTGCTGAAATCCGAACCCCTCGAGCCCCCCCGATCCGAGCCAGATCCGAGTCAGGTTCGAGTTATCCCGCCTGACTCGGATCTGAAATCGACATTATCCCGCTGTCGGATTCTCGCGGGTTTTGGATTCAATAAAAGGTCCCCATGTTGGCGCCTTTTTTCACTCCGGCTGTGGACAGTGAAACGGGAGGGTGGGAGTTGTGCTGCTGTTGTCGTCCATAGGGGCTGTGTCCACGCCAAAGTCCATAGGGGATGGCTGGGCTGTTTTGTGCAATGTCCCATAAAGGCTGTAGTCCTAAAGGGGTGCTGTAGTGTTGTCCAGGGGGTGCTCTGTCCATCAGGGGTGCTCCCCCCAAGTGCAAAAAAAATATATATTTTTCTGTTTGTGTGCTCTGTAGCCACACGTGTATCAACAAAGTAGCGCCAAGTGTGCACCTGTATCATAAGTAAAGGGCCAGCTAGCTCGTCTGTTGAAGGGTGGTGTAACCCCCAAAGTATGCTCCAAAGAAAAAAAATATATATTTTTCTGTGTTTGTGACTTTTGTGCGCTGTAGCCGCACGTGCATCAACAAAGTAGCGCCAAGCGTGTGCCTGTGTCATAAGTAAAGGGCCGACTGGCTCGTCTGTTGAAGGGTGGTGTAACCCCCAAAGTGCGCTCCAAAAAAAATAAAAAAAATATTTTTCTGTGTTTGTGTGCACCTTAGCCGCACGTGCATCAATATCACATAAATGGAGGACAAAAATGTGTCCGATAAAAATAAAATAGGGAAAGGTGAAGAACCACTTCCTCCTAGTGCTGAAGCTGGTGCCACTAGACATGACATAGACGATGAAATGCCATCAACATTGTCTGCCAAGGCCGATGCCCAATGTCATAGTAGAGGGCATATAAAATCCCAAATGGCAAAGTTCAGGAAAATGACCTTAAAAAATTTAAATTGTCTGAGGAGAAACGTAAACTTGCCAATATGCCATTTACGACACTGAGTGGCAAGGAACGGCTAAGGTCCTCCCTTATGTTCGTGACTAATGGTTCAGCTTCACATGACGATGGAAGCCCTCCTCCCGCTACAAAAATCAAACGAGTTAAGCTGGCAAAAGCACAGCAAAGAACTGTGCTTTCTAATTCTAAGACGATATCACGAATCCCCATGGAGAGTCCAAGTGTGGCGACAGTTGCGATGCCTGACCTTCCCAACACTGGACACGAAGAGGTGGCTCCTTCCACCCTTTGCACGCCCTCTGCAAGTGCTGGAAGGTGCACCCACAGTACTGATATTCAAATTAAAGATGTCACTGTTGAAGTACAACAGGATGAGGATATTGGTGTAACTGGTGCTGTGGAGGAAGTTGACGAGGAGGGTTCTGATGGTGAGGTGGTTTGTTTAAATCAGGCACCGGGGGAGACAGTTGTTGTCTGTTTGATGAAAAAGCCCATCATGGTCATGCCTGGGCAGAAGACCAAACATTCCACCTCATTGGTCTGGAAATATTTCTATCCAAATCCGGACAACAACTGTCTTGCCATATGTGCCATATGTAAAGGTGGAATAAGTAGGGGTAGGGACGTTAACCACCTATGAACATCCTCCCTTATACGTCACCTGCAGCGCGGTCATAAAAAGTTACTGTCAGGTTCAGAAACTGTGGCTAAGACCGTAAGCAGTCCAGGGACACCTAAATCCCTTTGTCCTGTTGTATACAAGCGCCTGCAAACCACACCGTCAACTCCCTCCTCGTCAATAAGGATCGGAAGTAGACCTGCAGGCCATGTCACTGGCATGACTGACTCTCCTATCTGGGATTCCTCTGGAGGATCCTGCATTGCTACAACTACTGCTGCCGCTGCTGCTGGGAGTCGTTCATCATCCCAGAGAGAAGTAGGAACACCACTACTTCTTTTACTAAGCAATTGACCCTCCAACAGTCCTTAGCGAGGAGGATGAAGTACGACAGCAGTCATCCTGAAGCAAAGCGCATAACTGAGGCCTTGACAGCTATGTTGGTGTTAGACGTGCATCCAGTATCTGCCATTAGGGCAGTGGGATTTAGACAATTGATTGAGGTAGTGTGTCCCCAGTACCAAATCCCATCTAGATTCCACTTCACTAGGCAGGCGATACCGAGAATGTACAGAGACGTCAGAAAAAGGGTCCTCAGTGTCCTAAAAAATGCGGTTGTACCCAAAGTCCACTTAACCACGGACATGTGGAACAGGGCAAACTAAGGACTATATGACTGTGACAGCCCACTGGGTAGATGTATCGCCTTACGCAGCAACAGCAGCAGCGTCACCAGTAGCAGCATCTCAGAAACGCCAGCTCGTTCCAAGGCAGGCTACGCTGTGTGTCACCGGTTTCAGTAAGAGGCACACCGCCGACAACCTCTTAGAGAAACTGAGGGAAATCATCGCCCAATGGCTTGCCCCACTTAGACTCTCCTGGGGATTTGTGATATCTGACAACGCCACCAATATTGTGCGGGCATTACATCTGGGCAAATTCCAGCACGTCCCATGTTTTGCTCACACAATAAATTTGGTGGTGCAGAATTTTCTGAAAAACGACAGGGGCGTGCAGGAGACGCTTTTGGTGGCCCGAAAAATTCTGGCCTCTTTCGCCATTCAGCGACTGTGTGCCGAAGACTGGAGCACCAGCAAACACTCTTGAACCTGCCCCGCCATCACCTGAAGCAAGAGGTTGTATTGCAGTGGTACTCAACCCTCCATATGCTTCAGAGGATGGAGGAGCACCAAAAGGCCATTCAAGCCTATACATCCACCTATGACATAGGCAAAGGAGGGGGTATGCACCTGACTCAAGCACAGTGGAGAATTATTTCCGTGTTGTGCAAGGTTCTCCAGCCCTTCGAACTTGACACATGTGAAGTTAGTTCAGATACTGCCAGCTTGAGTCAGGTCATTCCCCTCATCAGGCTTTTGCAGAAGCAGCTGGAGAAAGTGAAGGAAGAGCTAAGACGGAGTGATTCCGTTTGGTATGTGGGACCTGTGGATGAAGCCCTTCATTCACTTTGCCAGGATTCGAGGGTGTCAATCTGTTGAAATCAGACCACTACATTTTGGCCACCGTGCTCAATCCTAGGTTTAAAGCCTACATGGTGTCTCTCTTTCCAGCCGACACAAGCCTGCAGAGGTGCAAAGACATGCTGGTGAAAACACTGTCAGCTGAAGCGGAACGTGACACATCAACAGCTCTCTCTTAATTTTCTCCCGTAACTGGGGCTGCCAGGAAACAACTTTGGTATCCTAAGCAACCTGCTGGCGGTGATGCAGGGCAGACAGGACCAAGTTTGGACATCTGGTCCGGACTGAAGGACCTGGCAAGAATTTCTGACATGTCTACTGTCACTGCATATGATAATGTCACCATTGCCAGAATGGTGGAGGATTACATCGGTGACAGCATCCAAGTGGGCATGTCAGATAGTCCGTACCTTTACTGGCAGGAAAAAGAGACAATTTGGAGGACCCTGTACAAACTTGCTCTATTTTACCTAACTTTCTGCCCCTCCAGTGTGTACTCCGAAAGAGTGTTTAGTGCAGCCGGGAACCTTGTCAGCGAAAGGCGTAGGAGGTTGCTTCCACAAAACGTGGAGAAGATGATGTTCATAAAAATGAATTATCAGCTCTTCCAGGGAGACCAGCCTCCAGAACGTACAGAGGGACCTGTGGTGGTGGATTCCAGCGGGGACGAGTTAATACTCTGTGAGGATCAGGATGTACACAACACTGAAGAGGGTGAGGAATCGGTGGATGAGAAGGATAAGGATGACATCTTGCCTCCGTAGAGCCAGTTTGTGCAGGGACAGATTAATTGCCAGCTTGTTTTGTGGGGGCCCAAACGAACCAATCATTTCAGCCACAATCGTGTGGCAGACCCTGGCACTGAAATGATTGGTTTGTTAAAGTGTGCATGTCCTGTTTATACAACATAAGGGTGGGTGGGAGGGCCCAAGGAAAATTCCATCTTGCACCTCTTTTTTTTTTTTTTTTTCTTTGCATTATGTACTGTTTGGGGCCTAGTTTTTCAAACTGCCATCCTGTCTGCCACTGCAGTGCCACTCCTAGATGGGCCACGTGTTTGTGCCGCCCACTTGTGTCGCTTAGCATAGTCATCCAGCTACCTCAGTGCAACCTTTTGGCCTAAAAACAATATTGTGTTCAGAAACAAATGGAAATGAGTGGAAATTAATATTATTGAGGTTAATAATAGCATAGGAACAAAAAATCCCACAAATTCTGTGATTTTAGCTGTTTTTATACTTTTTACCAAAAAAATACAGATCCAAAATAGAAAACCCAGAACCCAAAACACGGAAGGGTGGTTTTGGCAAAACCAATCCAGATCCAAACCACGAAGAAAGATCCAGAACCAAAACCAAAACACGAAAAGTGGCCGGTGCACACCCCTAATAATTACTAAAACAGTTTACAATATTAATTTAACAGACAGGAACACTTAGATAAAATGGCAGATGACCTTTACGTTACAGAGGTCATGAGGGGTATACCTCTACTATTTCCCAAGGAAACATTGCTGTTGCATTATTTGTCCTTATATAAGAATGGATCATGAGAATTACATCCAGCATATACAAAACCCTCAAAAATGTGGTATGTGGTACTAAGAACACTTATTTTGTCTAGCTCAAAATTCATTTTATAGCTTACTTTGTATTATACAATGCTATGTTTTGCAATGTAGCAGGATCATCATTTTCTTTGTCGTACCTGGTCGTTCTGATTTTCAAATATTACTTTCTGGAGCATTTTCTTCCTATATATTAGTTAAGATTAGAAAAATTTACAAATGTCGTTCTTTTTCTGTATGAATTATCACCAAACATTCTTAAACATCCACAGCTTTGACACTATATACATGCAAATCTGTTTACTCCACATGAGCCCTATAGTCTATATACACTGAAGTGACAAAAGTCATGGTACTGCATTATGTAAAGGTAATGGTAGGTGTAATCTCGTGAGTCATTCTGAACACCGCCTAGGCTGCTAATGGTAAGGCGACAGTTCGAACAGTGCATGATAGTGGGTCTCTGATGGATGGGACATTCAATTTCCGAAGTTGTGTGGACATTTAATGTTCCTCGATTTACGGTGTCACATGTGTACAAGGAATACTTCATGGAAGGCATTACCACCCACCGTCGACAGCACAGTGGCCGACTATGGGTGCTTAATGGCCAGAATTGTTAGCAGTAGCAGACATGCTCAACTCAATTCCACATCCAATGCAGGAGGTACCAGATGCATATCCAGCAGGTCAGTGCAGCGTTCTTTAGCTTTCATGGAATATAGGAGCACAAGACCCACCAGAGTGCTAGGCTCCAGTTAACACTACGACACCGGACACATCGCCTCATTTGGGCTTTTGGTAGTCGCTAATTAGACCCTGGAGTGCTGGCAACATGTAGAGTGGTCCGATGAGTCATGGTTGCAGTTATTTTAGGCTGATGGTAGGGTTCAGGTGTGGCACAGACCCCATGAGGCCATGGACCCCAATTGTCAACAAGGCACCATGCAGGCTAGTGGTGGTTCCATAACGGTGTATGGTATGTTCACGTGGCATGGGTTGGGTCCGCTGGTCCATCTCAATACGTTAATGACTGGTAACTGCTATGTTGCATTGCTTGATGACCATTTGCAACCCTTCATGGACTTCATGCACCCCCACAACAATGGAATATTCCAGCAGGATAATGCACTGTGTCATCGGCCCAAGTTGTCTAAAATTGGTTCAAGGAGCATTCTGGCGAGTTCCGACGAATGGTGTGGCCACCACGTTCACTTGATATGAACCCAATCGAACATTTATGGCACATGGTTGAGAGGTCCATTCGCACCCGAGATACTGCACCTACTAATATCAGGGAGCTGTGGGAAGCTAACCAGATGGCACGGATCAACATCTCTCCAGAGGTCTTCCGTCCACTTGTGGAATTAATACCACATCAAGTTACTGCACTTCGCCGGGCTAGAGGGGTTCCTACACAATACTAGGCATAGCTCCCATGACTTTTGGCACTTCAGTGTATACAAGTGCTCATGTTATATTCGATATCAATTACTATGAGTAAAATTGTTATAATATACTGTATAATTAATATTGATTATAATATTTTGTTTTCAGATACCTTAACATCTACCAGTACTACAACACTAGATGGTTCTTTACCCTCCAATGAGACCTCTAATACTGCCACTACAAGTATTTCTACTGTAACAAGCACATCAAGAATGCTCTCCACTACACTGGCTATAAAGGGTACAATGGGCTCTAGTATACCACATAATACATCTTTTACTAAGCCACCTGATACTTTGACAACCCAGCCAGAATTATCAAACACCTCTAATGGAGATAATCAACTAGCTAACTCCAGTATCATATCACCTACCGGAAATAATGCATCTACAACCATCAATACATCCTCAACGCATCATATTCCACCAGCATTAAGAACCACATCTTCTGTGCCATTCTCGCCATGGACAAACCATACAACTGTACAAAAGCAAGAGTCAGCAGATACCAACAGCACAAAAGGGAATGCTTCTTCATTAGCTACTGTGACAACATCGTCAGTATTACCAATAATTACCTTCACAGACTCCACTAAGAACTCATCCCCATCTAAACCATCTCTACCAACATACACAGGTAAGTGCACTTTGGGGCACATTTAATTATCAGATTTTAAAATTTATAGATATAATTTCTTATTGCCACTTATCTTATCAATAAGAATTTATATATCCTCCGAATGTATTAAAAAATATATCCTGGGACAAGGTCCATCCCTGCAATGCGTAGGAATAAAGTGATCGCTAATGCGACCATTCACTTTTCGGTTTTGGGGCCAGCTGTGCGACTGTGCATACTCATCAGTCTATACATGTACAAAGGCCACTGCCAGGGAGGAAACCAACAGAAATGTAGCAGATAGTAGCCCATAGGCTACCATGGCTATCTCCATCTAAAAATGGCATTAGCTACCGGCGCCAAGCCAAAAGATAAATGCTTAATTACTGTTAATTTCATTCTCAGACACTCCAGTTGTAAGTAACACAAACTTGATTACTCTCACGGATCATCTGGGAGACTCCCGAAAATCAGGTGGCACTCCCGGCAGCCCGGGAGAGTGGGCAAGTCTCCCAGAGTCGCCCGCGGTTGCCTACTTCCAGAGTGAAGTGGGCGGTCTGACCCCGGTAATAGTGGCATTGCATAGCTGGGATGGGGCCACAATGACATAATCACCCCCGCTCCACCCACTTCTAAAGACCGAGCGGCACCCTCCCAGAAGGAGCAGCCCATATGTCAGCCAGTATGAACTAAAAGACACACTACACGACATCTACCAGAAATAGAAAGCTCAGTACAGTATCTAAGAACACTAAGCAACCATTCTATTATACATAGTAAAATTGTGTTATATCCATATACATGCTAAAATATTCTTAATAGAATGATAAAGCAGACAAATAAACATCATCACAATTAGACTGTGAAATCTCCAAACTGCAAATATTGAACGACTGTGAATTTCATTTCCAGATACCCCAGTTGTAACGAAAGAAAATCCTAAAATTTCCACAGCACAACTACTGCCAGAAATTGAAAGTACAGCATCTGAAGGCAATTTATCCTCTGTACAGACTTCAACTTCTGCTTCTACAAGCGCTATTAATGGAACAACATACGGTGCTTTTAGTACATCTAGTAATAATAAATCTTCGTCCATTTCATCCCATGCTCCCAATACGGTGACAGTGACTTCAGTATCACATACAGGAATTACAGAATTACTGGATACTTCCGTATCCAGCCAGAGATCATCGCCGGCAGCCACAGGTAAGGTGCTAGGGAGAACTAAAGTGTTTAGCCCATAATAATGTTTGAAGATGACATTACACCATTTCAATAACTGAGTTTAAAAATAAAGAATTTACATTTTGTAAAAAGATAATAAATGAAATAATCCTGCGTAACGCCTGAAAATACAAGTCTAATAATCTGTGTTCCACAGTTGTTTGTGAGGGCAATTTGTCATATTGGCTATTAATATTTTATGTAGAGCATATAAAAATTGTAATATTTAATATATAAAAATAATGTAGTTGAAAGGCATAACTTCAAAAAATATCTTGTACGGTGATCCACTACTGGTACTGTACGTCATGTACGAAACACCTGTATAGCCATGCAAGCTGCTGCTGCTGATGTACTAAGGGCCTGATTTAGAATTGGGAATAGAGGGCCTAATTCAGCAGCGTATGCAATGTTGATTACGCATGCAGATCGAATGATCGCGCATATATACAAGCTGCACTGTGCACGCGCAGCGATCTCATTGCGATTACGGACGCACAGAGGAATCCATTGCAAAGTGAGGGACAAGCTGTCAGCGTTTGGGGCATACTTGCCGACAATCAGCTCCAGCCTTCCGGGAGGGAGCTGATTGTCGGCTAATAGCGGGGGGCGGGGCTGGCCATTGGGGGCGGAGCCGCACGATTGTGTCATCGTGACTCCGCCCCCTCTTCACAATGCCGTGATTTTCGGCATTGTGAAGTAGGGGGCGGGGCCACGATGACGCGGATCGCGTCACCGGGCCCCCCGCTGCGGGTATTTGTTTTTTTCAGGGGGGAGGTGGGGAGGGTCGGAGACTTCCGGGAGGCTTGCCTGCCTTTCCGGGGGGCCGGGAGCGGCACCCGAAAATCGGGAGGCTCCCGGCCAAATCGGGAGGGTAGGCAAGCATGGTTTGGGGGTGGTGATGGGGGAGTGGTCATAAAAAAGCAGGCGTGTCCTTCCGCTCGAACGCCGTTTTATGGGCGTGCATAAATTACCTACTGCGATTCCATACACAGCATGAGAACTCTCTGCGTGCGAGGAGACTCGCAATGTTTGCAACTGGTCAGACTTGTTGTAAATGCTGCATTCTTCGCCAATGTGCATTGATGGTACCAATATTTATGCAGCACAGCGACATTAGACAGATATGAGAAAGCAGCAGTGGGATCTTTATGCTGGCTGAGCTGTGGCAGGCATCAGCATATTATCGCAGCTGTGATCGCATTTCCGTATGCTGCTGAACCAGGCCTAGAGTAAGATAGAGCAAGTAACTGTGTATCTTGGTTAAACCATGCTGCACTGCAGGTGAGAGAGATTTAAAATGTGCAGAGAGATTAGATTTGGGAGGGGTGTATCCAAACTGAAATCTGAATTTCAGTGTAAAAATAAAGCTGTTCAGCATATGTAGGCTACATCTGCGTCCACAGGGGTCTATTCATGAAATAAAGAAAAGCCCTATTTTACTGAAAACAGGGCTTTTCACTAAGCATATGCTCTGTGGCTGGAAAGCTTCCCCATGCAATAGGATGGGAGAGCGATTCATAGAAGCACGGAAACCTATGCTGTCCATTTCGCTTAGCAAAATCCATTCGCCACTTCAGGACGGCGAATGGATGCTTGTTAGGAGAGAAGAGCAGTGAAGACCGCTGTCTCCCTGCCTTCTCCCAGGTGTCTCCACCCTCTTCACGGACAGCAGCCAATCAGAGGAGGCCAGGGCATATTCATATGCAGTCTCCTCTGAATTATGACTGCCTGCTGCCCAATCTGTGCTCGTTATATCCCCATCCGTCGCCACTATTATTATGCATATACCTGGTCACCTCAACCTAACTGCCCGGCGCCCTCTGCCTCAGTACCTCCCCACTACAGGTGGCATAATGTGTGAGGACTACAAGTGGCATAATGTGTGGGGACTACAGTGTAGCATAATGTGTGGGCACTATAGGTGGCATAATGTGTGGGCATTACAGGTGGCATAATGTGTGGGGACTACAGTGTAGCATAATGTGTGGGGATTACAGTTTAGCATAATGTGTGGGGACTACAGTTTAGCATAATGTGTGGGCACTACAATGTGACATAATGTGGGGGCACTACAGGTGGCATAATGTGTGGGCACTACAGGTGGCATACTGTGTGGGCACTATAGTGTGGTTTAATGTGTGGGGCACTACAGTTTGACATAATGTGGGGGGCACTACGAGGGTGTTATAATGTGTCGGGCACCCACTGCATCTCCCTGTCACCCACTGCCTGTCACAGGGGTGTCTTAAGAGAGGAGGGGGTCCATGTGCATTATCCGTGCTGGGCCCCCTCCTCTCTCCCTGGTGGCCGGCAGCCGACTGACGCGGCTGGCCGGCCACCGCAGAGTCATTACAGTCTACTGCGCATGTGCAGCACACCTGAACAGTGGCAGTGGTGGCCATTTTCCGTTGTTCTGTGCAGTGCTGACACCCGATGCGAGGACCACAGGCAGGTGAGTTTTAAATAATATGTTACCTTCTTGCCTCTCTTTGTCTACCTCTTGCCCCTCCCTGTCACCCTCTACCTCTTCCTGTCACCCACTGCACTTTGAACTTGGAGTAGGACAGAGGAGGGGGGCCCAAAGCAAATTTTTGCACCTGGGCCCACCACTCACAAGTTCCGCCACTGTGCACGACCGTTCATATAGAAGGCCATAGATGGGTGGAGAAACTGTATCTGCCATAGGGCTGGTGCAAGTTTCGGTGATGCGACCGATGGTGCATCTAAACATGTGCCGATGGATGCGTCTCAGTACTGGCACCTTCAGATGTAAGGATGCACACAAGAGAAGGACTTTGTAGTGGCATTAGCATAAAATCGCAGAAGGGCGACGTCGAATAGATGCAGTCAGGGCCGCTCCCACATCCCCCTCTGAATCAGCCCCAGTGTCTTTTTAGTTTACACCTGCACCATTATTTGAATTTCTACCTCCTCAAAGGTGATACAAGCTGGGCACTGACTTACACTTGAGAATAACACATGAGGTGTCTAGCACCCAATGGACCAATAATAGTACTTTAGGTGACGTTATTAGGTCACATATATTGAAGCTTCCATTGATATTCTGGAGCATATGAACCAAAATAACAATAAAGAAATATATATAGGATTTATTATTGTGAAAAGTTTAATTCTTTAAAGTGGTGATTGAATGCACTTACCCTGCCACAGGGTGATAAACACAGTGATAAAGCAATCAGTATAGTGCTGCATCAAGTCTCCTAGACTCCATATATAGTTGTGACCAGAAAGCACAAAAATAAAATAATAATGATAATAATAATAATAGTGAGCACTGTATATGTGATGATTAATATATAGGTACAGAAATGCCAGTGCAAGGACCTAGAGTTAGTGAGAATGGTGCTTTTTGCCATCTGTGATGGACATCCACCAGGTATATTTTTGTGCACCCTTTGCAGCAACTTGCACCCATCCCCATCATCTCAGTTTTCATTTCTATCTCCACAACCATAATCCCCCTCCTCAGGTCTCTTGGTAACGTCACATCCCATACTTGCTAACTAGGGTTAGGTACTGGGGGAGGGTTAGGGTTATGCTGCTGGGGTGGAGGATTAGTGTTAGGCTGCCGGACATAAGGGTTAGGGTTAGGCTGTGGGATGTGAGAGTTAGGCTGCGGGAGAGGAGGGTTAGGGTTAGGCTTTGGGTGGGAAGGGTTAGGGTTAGGCTGCGGGATGTTAGGGTTAGGCTGCGGGAGGGGACGGTTAGGGTTAGGCTGCGGGAGCGTAGGTTTAGGGTGATAGTTAGGGTAAGGGTTATAGTACTTACAGAAATCTGTCAGGATTCTGAGTGTCGGTATTCTGACCGTTTGCACAGTCGGGATCCCGTACCCAACCCAAAACTGTTACTATAAAAACTGCGGCAGAATTGCAACAAAGTATTCACATCCTGCCTTTTGGTATTTTGCATTAAATACTTATAAAACAGGAACTTATGTCACAATCACTGTATAAGTCACCCATAGTTTTATTATTTTACACACTACTCTTAAGCTTAACTTAAATAATAAATAAAACACAGACAACTGTACAGATTTTGAAAAAAGAGGTCACAGACAAATTTATTAAGATCGAATTAGAATTTGAATTAATCCTGGTGGCGAAAAATCAGTGCTACCTCCATCCACAGCTCATAATAATTGTTAATTTACCAAAAATGGGGTGGAGTTTCCACCCCGTGCGCAAACCATCCTAGATAGTACCACCTCCCTTAACTAGCACAGTGCTGGTCCCTCCCTAGGATGGAGACCTAGCCCTGCCCTAAAGTAGTAACCGACTCGCCTGTCTCAAAAGGGGAATGCTAGCTAAGCTCTGCTGTGCTAAATTGAGCCGCCTAGGAGCATTGCTTTCTGCCCGCTGCGCGTTTCCTGCTAGAAGAAACAACATAATACATTCCAACGTATAATCATTGGTACAAACTAATTTCACAAAATACCGGGTTGGTGGGGTAAGTGGGATCACAAACTGCAAAGAGGAAGTTGACCATAATATACCACAGCTAAACCCCGCCTCAACGGGGCAGCTAATAGACTACCGTTAATGACTGACAACTGACTACTACCAATTATAAATTATCAACCAAAAAACAGCTCTAACTAGTACTGCACCAAATCAAAAACAGGGTGCTTATATTTTCTCAAGCTTATTTAAACATTCTAATATTTTAATGCAAATATAGACTTGCTTACGCAAGCTTATGATTGCTTTTTATTCTTTATTTGTATATGAATTTTATGCACTAATAAATTACATATTATATAACCCTTGTAAGCCGAAGACTTCCATCTACCCAAGTGCCTGATTGCCTCTGCGGAGGACCCTGATGCCGCTGTGCATATTGCTGCCCCAATCCTAAACAAATGGGTGCCGTACTGATCAATCGGCACGTCCAGAGCTATCAGGCATTTATTAAACTGGAACTTAGAAAGAGGGGAATGATCCTCGTGAATAAACCATTGCGCCCTTGGTCTAGGCCGCTGTCTTGACCAGCGTTACTGGGCAGATGCTCGGCTCCAGATGTGAAGGGACGGAAATCCAACGCCCCTTACCCAACTGATCCGTTTTAGATCTCTGTATTTTTAACAAGATTAAATTAGCCTTAACTACAACATTATCAAATAGCAACCCTGTGCTGACTTATTTCTTATTAACTGCTGCTAATTCCCCAATTCTTAAAGCGCCAAAAATGCCAGCGCAAAAGACAGACTGAACAGACCGCTTCAAATTCACCTTTAGCTATGCCTGAGACCGCCACCACCAAATCCTTTAACATACCCACATCTATGGGCCTACGTGAGTCGCCTGAACTCGCCTGCTCCCTCGCCCAACCTTTTAGCGCTTTGGAAATAATAAATGTTTTGGTCCTTTTCGATCACCTTTAGTTCAATTGCGGAGTTATTCCACGCAGGTTTTACAAACTTTGTGAGGCACCCAAATCTTGTCTTGCTGGCTTATGTGACAACCAAAATAAGTCTGATACGCTTGTTTTACGAATACAGTTATATTTTTTCTTTCTTTTGCAACACTATATTTGCCACAAATATAACAAAAAACATCAGAGTTGTTAGTACACCGTCTCCGAGAAGAACTAATTTTTACGGCAAAATTTTTTTGTTTCACACATTCAGTGCTAACTCCCAACATAAGCCGAGGATGTACTGAACAAAACAAACCCAAATGCGGGAAATTGGTTGTGGTGGGACAGAGAGAGGGCCGAACAAAGGAACATGAGGTGTGCTAACCGCGTCACTCGGTCCTCTCTGTTGCTCCTCTCTGTATGCTGGGAGGAGGCGTGGTTGTGGTCTGAGGATGTCCCAGCAGGCTCAGCAGTGCGCTGCCACACCTCCTCCCAGCATTAGTGAGGAGATTTGAATGTTTTATGTGTCTCAAATGTGACTACCAGCTAAGTTATCACAAATAAAACAAATTCTTATTGTTGAAAGAGGGTAGTTGTTAAAAAAGCAAAACTAGGCCTGCTTTACTTAACAGAATAGACTTACACTAGTAAGGTACTTCAAATGGAGAAAATAATTGAATTTTATAATTTTTCATTAATTTGAAAACTGGAGCCAATTCAGCCATAGCGAAGATCTAATGCGAAAATAGGACCTGCGAGTACTCTCAAACCGATCTTAAATCCTTGGCAAAAAAAAATAAATATTTTTTTGTTCTCCAGTGTTAATAGCCTGAACCACCCCTAAGTTGTCGTACCAAAAAACGATTTTCCGATTGCTAAGCCTCGATGCCCAAAGCTCAACTGCTACCACAATTGGAAATAGTTCCAAAAGAAGTAGGTTGCTTGTCAAACCTTTCAAATCCACAAATTAGGCCAAGCCTCTGCACACCACTCACCCTCTAAAAATGCGCCAGAACCCAACGCACCTGATACATCTGTATATAACTGAAGTTCACAATTGGCCACTGACAAAGGGAGCCAAATGCGAACCCCATTAAACTCCTGCAAGAATCTCAACCAAACCTGAAAATCCTCCTTCATATCTGCAGTGAGGTGAATCATATGGTGGACCTTTTTTACACCCGCGGAGGCTCATTCTAGCCTGCGGCTAAAAACCTTACCCATGGGAATGACACGACAAGCAAAATTGAGCAAACCTAGCAATGACTAGCTGTTTTAGAGAGATTTTTTTAGCTGAAACAAAACGTAATAATAACTCGCTAAGCTTCTGCACCTTCTCACAGGGGAGTCGACACAGCCCCGAATCTCTGTCAATTTCAATACCTAGATAAGACAATTTAGTGATCAGTCCCTCTGTCTTTTTCTGTGCAATGGGAACTCCCATTGACACGAAAAATGCTTGAACCGAAAAAAGCAGCTCACTACATATCTCACTATTGGCCAGCCCTATTAAAAGAAAATCATCAAGGTAATGAGCTACGCCTGACTAGCTAGTACCCACTTGAATACACCACTGTAAAAAGGAGCTAAAACACTCAAGAAAGGAACAAGAAATAGAACAGCCCATAGGTAGACACTTGTCTACGTAAAATGAGCTGCCTACCTTAAAACCCATGTACCTGAATGACCCGGGATGTAACGGAAGCTACCTGAAAGCAGACTCAATATCTATTTTTGCTAACAAAGCCCCTTTACCAAAATCCTGGACGATACTAAGGGCACCCTCAAATGACTGATAGGTAACACTACAATCCTCTGGATCTAAAGAGTCATTTACTGACCCACCTTCCAGGTAAGACAGGTGTTATATCACCCTGAATTTTCCTCGCTCCTTCTTTGGTACCACACCTAGCGGTGAAATGCAAAGATCTTTTACTGGAGGAGAGGTAAAAGGGCCACACATACGGCCCAATTTCAGTTCTGCATCTATTTTTTCTGCCACAACCTCTGAAAAATCCCTTGCTGACTTTAAATTCCTCTTAGCTAAAACTAAAACCGGACGAACCAACGGCAACCTAAAACCCTCTTTAAAACCTTGTAATAGAAAGGTTGCTTCCTCCTTAAGAGGATAATGCCTCAACCAACGCTTTAATACCTCCACATTAATTGGAGACACGGATTTACTTAGAACCAGATCGCTGATCCCCTTCACCAGCTGCATGACCCCGGGACGACTGCAGTCTTTCACCGGATGACTACCCTCGCAAAGCATACAGACGTGCCGATAGCGGCAGCTAGCCCCTCTGTTACACTGGGCATTATTAAATGCATAGCACTTTCCTTTTCCCCCTGTATTAAATCCTGGGTGGGCCGAAAAGGGCTGTTTACGGACATCTTGCTTTTTCCTAATGCATGCCCTGCCTTAAATGTAATTACTTGAACACATTCAAACATTCAGCAGGGCGTGTTTTAATGTAGCATGCTGCAAACACATACATTCCGGAGAGCCAATTCTAATAACTCCTCCTAGCTTCTTCAGCTGCCGCTCTTCCCTTATTCGCAGAATCTAATGCCTTCCTAGCGTCATGTGTGATTGCGAACATGTCGACGTACCGACCTTTTCTTATTCACTCTCTAATCTTGGACCTAACACCCCTAAAAATTGCCGTGTTGGAGCAGTGGACCACATCCCCTGAAGCATCCGGAACCGAACTGGCTGCTACACTACCTGCTCTTTTGCCTTTACCCTTCAACTTTTGCACAAAATACTTCATGAGCTTGCGCGGCCGTTCCCCCGAACTAGATGAATCAAAAGAGTCATCAGAATTTGATAGCGGAGCAATTGAAGGTACTGCCAAACTCATCTCATCTGATCCGGATGCTGACAGGATCGCAGGTGTGTCCCTGGAAGTAGAACATTGTCCCTCGATGTGTGGTGCGCCCACCGCGCTTTGACACGACGACAACTGATCCTCTGCAATGACATCTCCGGAAGTGCGGATGCCAACGGCTGAACCAAAGAGACCTGTAGACTTGACACAATTGGATTAGGCACAGAAACTGCAGGTGCACAGATAGTAACAAGCTCGGGTGGGGCGCTCTGTGGCGGGGCAGTTAAAGGGGATTGAGCTGGTGATGCCTGCACTAGAGTTGGTGGCAGGGGCAGAGCTTGAGGAAAGGGGGTTGGCTCACCGGCTGCTGGCCTGGATGCTGCCCGGGAACAAATTGGGGCACAGGGGGGAAAATGGCCGGGGCAGCAGTGTATTGCTGGGTGAAATGCCCAGGTGCCTGCATGAATGAAGGGGCATAAAGCTGGTGGCTCAGACCCGGAAATGGGTTTGGAAAAATGGCCGGGGCAGCAGCGTATTGCTGGGTGAAATGCCCAGGCGCCTGCATGAATGAAGGGGCATAAAGCTGGTGGCTCAGACCCGGAAATGGGTTTGGAAAAATGGCCGGGGCAGCAGCTCATTGCTGAGTGAAATGCCCAGGTGCCTGCATGAATGAAGGGGCATAAAGCTGGTGGCTCAGACCCGGAAATGGGTTTGGAAAAATGGCCGGGGCAGCAGCGTATTGCTGGGTGAAATGCCCAGGCGCCTGCATGAATGAAGGGGCATAAAGCTGGTGGCTCAGACCCGGAAATGGGTTTGGAAAAATGGCCGGGGCAGCAGCTCATTGCTGAGTGAAATGCCCAGGTGCCTGCATGAATGAAGGGGCATAAAATTGGTGGCTCAGACCCGGAAATGGGTTTGGGAATGGCTGCTGGTATAAGCTCTGATTGAAATAAGGGGCAAAACAAAAGGCAGGATGGGGGTGGAGCCAGGCCCATAATTCCAAACTTGTGGCCCTGCATGTGTGCTATCCGCAGCAAGGTGAGGGGTCAATGTTGGTGCAAGCAACCTGGGCCAAGAGCCCCCATAAGGGGTTGCTCTATCCTGCTGCAAAGATGGCCTAGGGAAATTAAAAACAAGGGGGACTGCATGATACTTAAGAGCCTGTCATCTTGGCTCCTGGGGGAGGCCTACATACTAGGAGCTGCAGAAATCCCCAAGCCTCCGGTCCCTGGGACAGAGAGAGGGGAATCTGAGGAGATTAGAACCTCTTCAGCGTCTTAGATGGCGGCTGCTACATTGGGGGCGGGGCTAGCAGCCGGGGGGCACCCTGGCGCGCTGTCCCGCTTAGCGCTGGAGAGCTGGGCGGGCGGCGGGTGCCAGAAACGCCTGCCGGGCACCTCGCCAGCCAAGCCTGAAGGCCGGACAGGGCATTGTTAAAGTAAAAGGGAATGGAAATGGGGCAGAAATTACCTGACAGGAAAATGGAAGGGAAAGAGAGAGGCAGGAAAAGAGGTGAACGAAGGAATAGAGGGGACAGGGGGCAAGGCTGTGAGAAAAAGCTGTGAAAGTAAGAGAAATAAAGATTTTTAAAGTTGTATAACAAAATCTGTGAGACAATAAAGACACAGGTACTTAACAGTCCGGGATCGCAAGCTGCAAAGAGGAAGTTGACTCCTCCTCCTTCATAATATACCACGGCTAAACCCCGCCTCAACGCGGCAGCTAATAGGCTACAGTTAATGACTGACAACTGACTACTACCAATTATAAATTATCAACAAAGAAACAGCTCTAACTAGTACTGCACCAAATAAAAAACAGGGTGCTTATATTTTCTCAAACTTATTTAAGCATTCAAATATTTTAATGCAAATATAGACTTGCTTCTGCAAGCTGATGATTGCTTGTAATTCTTTATTTGTATATGACTCTTTTATGCACTAATCAATTACATATTAGAATATTATTATATTGATATGGTATCCCTGTGTGTTTGACAGCGCTCCATATTGTCCGATCTTTTAAGATGTCTATATCAGAAGAAATATTTGGAAACCTAAGCACACCCTATAGTGTACACTGTGTAAAATGAAATATAGAAATAAAATCTCAACAACACATACACAGTGCGCATTACAGTATTTATGGTCTTGATGTGTCTTTTGGTCGCTATGTGAGATGACTATGGGCTCTATTTATTAACATTATTTTTACTAAAATAAGTGAAAAAGGGTGTTTTCACACCCGTTTCACATTATTTTAGTATCACCTAAAGTTACTACAGGGCAATTGGAGTAGAATTCATAAAATTCTACTCTAAGCCCTAATTATCAATTATCACTTATTTTTAGTATGCAGATCGCATTTCCCATAATTGTAATGAGAAATGTGATCTGGCCAAAGTTACTAAAAATAAAATGTGAAAAAATACCAGGGAAAGCCCTGTGATAATAACGCCACCTGGAGGTGGCGTTATCCAGGGTCTCCCTCGGTTACCAGACTCCTGCTCTGCTCTAATAGGCAGATCAGAGCCCGGAGCCGCCCCAGTGATCAGCTGTGTGGTCTAAACAGACCACATGCTGATCTCTGCTGAAAAAAAAATAGTAAAAAAGAAAAAACTTACCTGATCAGGGTGATCAGGGCTCCGAGTGATGTCCTCCCTCCGGTCAGCTGGTCTCCCAGCCGGCACTGGTGTCCGGTCATCACCCGGTCGACTGAGGGCATGATTCAGAGCCGGATGCTCTTTGAGAGCGCCCGCTCTGAATCAGGGCGTCCCTGTTTTTTTTTTTTTTAAGGACGGCCTCCTGGCCGCTCGCTAAGCTGGCGCTGTTGCCGCCGCTCCTGGCTGCTCGCTTTAGCGAGCGGCTAGGTGATGGTCACGATGGTCGCGACCAACGCGATCATCGGGGCTTGCAATGAGACCCTTGTGGTAGGGTCTCGTTCCCTCAAGCCCCATTGAGCTTTCGGCTCTAATAGGGCCGGAAGCTCACCCACTGACATCACTGGTGATGTCAGTGGGGCCGCCCCCAAACGGCAGGCGTTCCTTCGGGAACGCCTCCGTTTGGCCAGCCACCCCCCCTGCCCGCCTCCAAAACGGGGCAAGCTGTCAATCACGATTGACAGCTGCCCCGCTTTGGTGAGAAACCAGTAGCGACGAAGCGCCCGTTGATGGTCGGGTCTCGCGCTCGCCGTGCGCATGCGCAGTGGGGGTCCATCGAACCACTTGCAAGCGCTGTGCGCTCGCGTGCAGGTCTGAATCAGGCCCTGAGTCCCAGTGCAGCATGGGATGTCAGCTGACTGGAGCCTAGGATGACTGCAGGTAAGTGTAATTAAGGGATGGGGGGTCAAGGGGGGAGGAGGGGGGTCGCGGGGGGGGTCCGCGATCGTGGGCTGGGGCTTAGTGACGGGGGCAGGGCTTAGCAACGGTCGCTCGGCGCATGTGTCGGCACTTGTCACTGTATTTTTTGCGAAAATACTGTGATAAGTGTGCGGAGGGGATTCGAAGGGACAGAGCTTTATCGCAAGGGATTTGTAGTAAATCCCTGTGATATTGCCTGAATTCACAATGCGAATTCAGTCGGTAATATCACACTACAATCTGCATTACAAATGCGGATTGTAGCAAATAGAGCCCTATATGTGGAATCTAGTAGACATGATGCAGGAAAGCCTCTGCTGATTGATTTATCACTGCATTAATCACTCTGTGGCAGTTTGAGTTCATACAATGACACTTTATCACAACAATACACAGTACATATTTATTATTTTGCTGTCATGTGCTCTTCTGTGACTGCAAAATATCTGCATGAAGCACTTCCCAAAAATAGAACAGAGGGGGTCATTCAGATCCTCTTGCAAGCGGGTCGATGTTGGGCGAATGCGCATGCGCACAACAGAGGGAGCTCCGTCGTGCGCATGCGCGAGACCCGGCGAACGACGAGAAATACGTCGCTCAGGGTCTCGTACCAAAGGGGGCGTGCTGTCGATGGTGACTGACAGCACGCCCCCTTTGGTGGGCGTGCCAGGGGCGTGGCTGCCAGACGGAGGCGTTCCCATGGGAATGCCTACCGTCTGGATCCGGCCCCACTGACATCACTAGTGATATCAGTGGGAGTGATTTTGGCTCTGATAGAGCCAAAATCACTCCAGGGCTTGCGGTCACCGAGACCGTACCGCAGGGTCTCGTCGCAAGCCCGATGGTCGCGATGGTCTTCACCATCGCGACCATCATCATGGACGCTCGCATAAGCTCTGGGTGGTAACCCACAGCTATGCGAGCATCCAAGAGGCCGCTCCATTTTCAGGGAGTAGGGCACTGATTCAGAGCGAGCGCTCTGGTCAGAGCGTTCAGCTCTGAATCAGGCCCAGAGGCATTTATCTCTGGGCCTGATTCAGACCCGGTCGCAAGCGCTATATGCTCGCAACTGGGTCGATGGTGGCCGAGAGCGCATGTGCACGACGGAGCCGGCTCCGTCGTGCGCATGCGCTAGACCCAGATAGCGACGGGCAATCCATCGTTCTGGGTCTCGCACCAAAGGAGGCGTGCTGTCGATGTTGAGTGACAGCATGCCCCCTTTGGTGGGCGGGCCGGGGGGTGGCTGCCCAGACGGAGGCGTTCCCAAGAAAACACCTACCGTCTGGGGGCGGACCCACTGACATCACAAGTGATGTCAGTGAGAGCTTTCGGCTCTGTTAGAGCCGAAAGCTCTCTGGGGCTTGCGGCCACGAGACCCTACCACAAGGGTCTCGTCGCAAGCCCGATGGTCGCGATGGTCTTGACAATCACGGCCATCATCCTGGCCACTCGCATTAGCTGTGGGTGGCAACCCACAGCAATGCGAGCGGTCAGGAGGCCGCTCCATTAAAAAAAAAAAAAAAAAACGCCCTGATTCAGAGCGAGCGCTCTGTCAGAGGGTCCAGCTCTGAATCAGGGCCTCTGTATGCCATTGCCACGCTGATCAAATTGTTGTATTTCCACAGGAGTAATGTGTTACCTGTCCACATTTCAAAAAAAAAAATTATCATTTTTATTGCCATTTGTTTCTTTTCATTATCATGTAGAAGTTTAATGTTGTTACCAAAAAGTAATTGTTACACGTACTAGAGGTCATAACCATTAGTGCATACAACTGTATATAAACAATTCCAGTGACTGTTGTATTTATGTGTTGCATGTCTGACATTATTGTTCTCCCCTGTAATTGTGTTTTAGTCACTTTCTACGTTGTCCGAATGAGCGTAACAATCGCAGAAGTAAGCATTAATGAAGAACTGGCGTCTACCCTCATGAAAAACATGGTAAGACATTATTATTATTATTATCCTTTATTTATATGGCGCCACATGGGGTCCGCAGCTCCTTACAAACTACATTAACAGAAATATTATGAACAAAACAAGAACAAAGTGGCAGTACAAAATATTGCAGAACACGGATAAGGTTTAAAAACATTGCTGCAGCAACAGTCATAATACCCAAAGGTTTAGTGCAGCACATTAACAGGGCTATGCCGCCCTGTCCCTCCCCTGCTCATCAAGCTTACACTCTAAAGGGGAGTGGCAGACAGAAAAGTGACACGGAGTGGAGAGACAGTGAGCATTAAGAGATGAGTTAGGATGAGACCTGGAAGGCTTTGATAGAGAGCCCGCTTAAAGTTTTGTAGAGAGGTGGAGAGTCTGATAGTGAGAGGAAGAGTTCCAGTGGTAGGGAGCATCACACGCAGAGTCTTGGAGGCAGGAGTGGGAGGAAGTAATCAGTGTGGAGGAAAGGCCACGTTCTTCTGAGGAGTTTAGTAGACAGGTGAGAGTGTAAAGGGGGATGTGGTCAGAAATGAAAATAGGATTGGCTAAGGGCTTTATAAGTGAGTGTGAGGAGTTGAAAAGATGAGGCAGATACACTGCTATAATGGAATGTACAAAGCATAATGTAAATTATGGACTGGAGTTGGGAAATAATGTCCCATATGGTGAAGTTACAAACATATGGGCCCTGATTCAGACCCACTTGCAAGTGGGCGTACGTACGTTCGGCGTACGTAAAAAAATATTTAAATTCAAGCACTCGCTCGTATTTTCGTATGCAGCTAAAAATCCGCCCCAAACTCAGGCGACCCCTCCTCTAACTAACGAGCGTGCCAAATAGCGAGCGTACATCCCCGAAATGGCTTGAAGGGAACGCACGCACAAGTACAAACCGGAAGTGGGACTGTCAGATTCCGATGACCTGCTCGTTTTTTCTGCCTACCTCCCTCAATCGTATCATGTCAATCAATGTATCAATTAGCTTAATTGTTTTTTTTTTTTCAACACAATGCAATAAACTTTAATCTTGTCCGTGTTTGTATTTGCTCGCAGAATACGTACGGCTGAAACCTTCGCTTTTATTGTTCAAAAGACATGTTAGCCCCAATTAAACAATTGTTCTATTTGTTTGTCTCCCCACAATTTTTCTGTGGTTCATTTCTTTATTTAAATTTGCTTACGCATGTCACTGCATCAAGCCTATCATAACTCTCAAGAGATTTGTGGCCCTGTCGAACACATGACTCATACACTAACCAATAGAATTTGTCCTGTTAATTTCCCAAATACATTAGCCAATCAAATTATTTTGGGGTGCTTTATTAAAAATATTTTGCCAAAAAAACACCATTGCCATCATGAGATCCGCCGTATTCACCAGGCGCGAACTGCTGGTGCTGACGGAGGTGATGGACAGGCGGATCACCAGTCAGCCTCCACCCATCTCCAATAGGCGAAAGCGTTCCGCATATGCGGAGGTACGTCGACGCCTGCGCTCCTTCGGCTCACGCCGACATATTGGCCAGCTGGAGCGCAGGTGGTCGGACCTGCACCGGCGGACGCCCCGCTTGCTGGCATGCTTTCGCATGCAGATTGCGGAAAGTAAGTGTTCTGGACTGTGTGGTTTTCAAGTTTATCTTGTGGGCCCTAACTGCGTGTGCATGTTTTCATGTCTGTCCTATTGAGTCATTGTAGTCATATCTGCATGTGCATGTTTTCATGTCTGTCCTATTGAGTCATTGTAGTCATATCTGCATGTGCATGTTTTCATGTCTGTCCTATTGAGTCATTGTAGTCATATCTGCATGTGCATGTTTTCATGTCTGTCCTATTTAGTCTTCTTTTTTTTTTTTTTGGATTCCTGTTGAAACTAACCACAATTTTTTTTGCATTTTTTAGGGACACAGCAAACACTACGGTGGCATCGCCAGACAAGACGCCGGTCCCGGCCCCTCTCTCCAACCCCCAATTCGTCAATTACCCCCTCCTCCCCAGACCCTGTGGCCGAAATTTCAGGCCTACTTCCCCTCCAGCCCAATTCCCCCTCTCCTCCATCCGTCCCTCCTCCAAATACCCCCTCCCAGGATTCCTCAAACACCTTGCCCCTTGGTTTGGGGAATGTAGCCACCTCCGAGGTGGTCCAGGGAGTGGCTTCTGGATCTGGCGTTTTGGAGAACGGTATGTTTTGAAATTTAATTTTGGACACCACAAACTGTTTGTATGTAATCATGTGTCGTCCCCATTTTTTTTGGCTTTCTGTCGCCTTAGGGTATTTTTGGGGGTTGTCTTTACCTGTTCCTGCTGATGTCACCATACACATATCACACCTGTGTGCCTTTTTTTAGGGCCCTTGTATTTTTGGCCTACGACATTTTGGGGTTCTGGGTTTTATCCGTGTAATGTTTTTTTGGCCCACAAGCTAGTAAGTTTGGGTTTGCTTGTTTTGTGTTTTTTTAGAATGTTGCTTCATTATCGATTTATTAATCCCCAAACTTTTGTCACCCACAGAGGAACAGAGGCGTCGGGAACAAATAATTAATTGTGTGGGCCGTATGCGGGAGCAGGTCACCGGGCTTATGCAGGGCCTTGACCATCTGTTGGTCCTCCTTAGGAATTAGTTTGTTTTTTATTTTATTTTCTAATTGTTTCATAATAAATCAGTTTTAAATCAAGCTCTGTCTCATGCGTTTGGAGTAAATTCCAAGATTCTTTACACTGACATAAGTAGACTCTTCAAGCAAGGATTGCCACAGAATCTCACTACAGATTGTGTGTTGTATTTTGAATGCAAACAGGCACAAGAAACACCTCCCAGTACCAATGTCATTTTCCTTTTTTGTGGTGGTCAACATGATAGTTTACACCATTTTTCAGGTTCCTATTTGGTGGCCAAACTGCTTAGGACAATCTTACGAAGGCAACTGATTGTACAGGATTCCTTGTTGTGTTGGTTAGTACCCCGAAAACATATTACATTTTAGCTCCACTTGCTTCATTACTGGGTTAGCCCTTAGGTAAAATTAACATTTGGGAGTTTGTTTACACTTGCTTCTAACGTGCCCAAAAAGGAAACAAATTACACTCTCCAAATATTTATTCACAACAGAAATCAAAATACAAAGTGGTCACTCACAAACAAAACACACAGTGATAATCAGAAATACACCACATACCAAAAACACGAAACAAACACACAACAAATCAAGAACTGGTTGACGAAGGTCCATGCCCACATCATTTCAAAAATATGGTGTTGCAATATTGGTGTCAGAATATATTCCCGATGGTGCAAAAATTAATATAAAAAAAGATGAACGCTAAAAAACCGTAACACATTGGGTATACACACTGTTGTTTGGTCAATAATTACCTAAAATATCGGGCCACCACATCATCGCGTATGGCCCCCCCCACATACTGACCTCCGACCAACCTCGGGGGGGCCATCCTCAGGTAAGGCATCCTCTGGCTGCATTGGAACACCACTCCTTATGGCGATGTTGTGAAAGATCCCACACAGGACCACAATTTTCGAAACCATATCCGGCAAATACATGAGCTCGCCACCAGAGCGGTGGAGGCATCTGAATCGGCCTTTTAAAAGGCCGATACAGCGCTCCACCACTTGCCTGGTGGCTGTAAGTGCGGTATTAAACTCACTTTGTGGACCTGGTGTGGGAGCCAAATAAGGAGTGAGCAGCCAGGGCATGCAAGGGTATCCACTGTCTCCTGTGAAAAAGAATAGACAACATCAGGATCACTGTGTATCAAGCTTAACATTGTTATGTACTAAAGGTCTACACTTACCCAGAAGCCACGCATCACCAGCTTGTAGGTTGGTTAATTTGTGCCATATCCCTGATTGCCGGATGACGAAGGAGTCATGTGCACTTCCTGGTAATTTTGCATTCAGGGACAGGATCTGGAGGGAGGCATCACATACCACCATTACATTCAGGGAGTGATAGTGTTTTCGGTTGCGAAATATTGCCTCCAGCCGTGCTGGAGGCTGAAGTGGTATGTGAGTACCATCCACAACCCCTATGATGTGTGGGAAGCCAGCTATTTGGTAAAAATTGGCCTTGGCCACACTAAGGGCACCCATATCCAAAGGCATTTTAATAAAATGATGGAGGTGCTTGAAAAGTGCCTCCATCACTGCCCTCAGGATCCTGGAAAAGGAGGATTGTGAGATGCCCGCCACTATTCCCACCATTGTTTGAAACGATCCTGAGGCACAGAAATGTAACACCGCCATAAATTGCGTAAGTGGTGGTATTGCTGTTGGACTGTCAATTTGCCGCTCAAGATCACTCTCTATTAATGAGAGAGTGTCTATGATGAATTTGGGAGGAAGACGGTAGCGTCTTAAAACCTCATCATCGGGCATTCCAAAAAGGGTGACACGTGTTCGAAATATCTGGGGCCTTGCACGCCTACGATGCCTACGCCTGGGACGAGATTGAGGTTGGTCGGCTTCCGGGAGCATGGCCAGAACAATCCGCCCAAGATCAACCTGAAATGGCAAGATTGGAATGTAAGGCTTTGGACCCACCCCAAAAGAAAATTAAGAACAATTTAGCTTGATGATACCATCCATTGCTGCTTACATGCCGGGGTATTGTCATGATACGGCCAAACTGAAATTAATCCAAAAAATAATGTGAAAAATTTTAGTGTGTGCATTTATGTTTCTAAATTTTGTGATAGACAAAACTTAAAATATGCAAAACACACATTTGGCCAAAGAGCAAAACGACATTGCACACAGTACATCAAAATGGGTTGAAATGTAAGCCAAAAAAGCCAATGGGCAACCACCAAAAATTTAACAGGATTAATAAGCATTTAAAAATGCGCTAATTAGTTCGCAAATACAAGTTAATAAACAAACTGAGAAAAATGCGCTAATTAGTTCGCAAATACAAGTCACAATAGTAAGTAGTAAAAATGCGCTAATTAGTTTGCAAATACAAGTCACAATAGGAAGTAGTAAAAATGCGCTAATTAGTTTGCAAATACAAGTCACAATAGTAAGTAGTAAAAATGCGCTAATTAGTTTGCAAATACAAGTCACAATAGTAAGTAGTAAAAATGCGCTAATTAGTTCGCAAATACAAGTCACAATAGTAAGTAGTAAAAATGCGATAATTAGTTCGCAAATACAAGATAAAAAATGGACTTACCTTGAGCAAATATATAAGATTCCAAATCAAAAGGTCTTTGGTTCTGAAATTAAAAAAAAGCTAAAAGATATGAAATTATGGATCCAAAAATTAAAAACAAGAAGAAACACAATGAGACAAAAAATTGAACCAAAGTTAGACTTCACAAAACTTACCAAATCAAGAAACGAGGCCAAAAAAAAATATACCAAAAAAGAGAACGGAAAATAAAAACGCAAATCTAGCAAACAAAATAAACTCCAAACGCCAACTCCTTTATCCGCAAACAAGAAACTCCAACCAAGGTAACCTCCAACAATCCAAAAACGCCACCTCGACTCGAGACACACCAAGCCATAAATAGTGTTTCGTTTCCCGCACAAATTAAGGAGGGATCATAGGAACGCACAATCAATGATGCGGCCGCAAAATAAGGACGCATGTATAAATACGTCACCAAAACACATTTAAATTCTGGTGTATTTCTTGTTTGGACCTCAGACATGGCTACAGACCAGGGAAACAATGGCCAAGAGTCAGGCGGTAAGTCTTTCATGCATTTTGTATCAATGATTAATTTGAAACATAAGATTGGGCAAGTTGTGAATTTGAGAAATCTGAATATTTACACAAATAGGTGAGGAGGCTGACATGGAAGAGGCTGCTGGGCCCAGTATTCCGGCCAAAGCTGCCAAAAAAAAAAGGCAGCCACATTTCACAAGAAAGGAGATGGAGGTTTTGATTCAGAAGTGTGTGGACATCCTGCCACAGGCAGACAGGAATATGAGTATAAGCCAGAAGTGGAGAATGTGGGAAGAGGTAGCCGTTGCTGTCAATAGGGTGGGTGATTATGTCCGTCTAGCCCGGGATGTCAAACGGCGGTAAGTAAACACTTGCCCCCCCTAAAAACAAACACCATTTTAAACAAAAGGATAATGGCTTCCATTTTTTCCCACAGATGGGCCGATTTCAAATATCGCCTAAAGCAAAAACTCGCGGACAGGGCTAGGCATGCAAGGGGGACAGGTGGAGGTCCCACCCCTGTGTCATTGGAGTTGACGGATTTAGAAGAGCTGGCACAGGGGTGTGTGCAGCCTGTGGAGGTGTTTGGCGTGTCCAACATGGATACGGACATGCCAGACTTTGCGGCTCCTCATGTTGTCCCAGGTAAATCTTTTGATGTCACCAACTCTGAAATGTTAGTAGGCCAATATGTAGATTCTAATGTGAGTCTTTTCTCATTTTTCCTAACAGAGACACAGGCGGATGAGTCTGCTCCAGAGGGGAGCCTTGGCCGCCGAATTTCTGCTGGCTCTGCAGGGGAGGAACCAGTACATCCGGCTGAGGACCCTGCAGAAGCCAGTCCAGGGCAATCCCCCTCGCAGGCAGTGGCCCTCCTCACAGAACTCAATTTCAGATCGGATTTCCATACGGAGATTCTGCAGAGGATGGACGCCAGTCTGCTACGGGTGGCTGAGGCCCTGGAGCAAAATGCTGCGGCCAACGTGACCATTGGTCAGGCCCTGGCGGAAAATACCAGGGCCAACATCCGCATCGCCAATGCCCTGGAGCAGCTCGTTCGTCAGCACATGGTGGAGCCGACCTCCCTTCCTGCCGGAACATCAGGATCCTCCACCTCTGGCACAACATCAGCCAATCCTCCAAATGTGCCTAGCCCTGTGCCTAGTCCAGAGGCCACAACATCTGCCTCTGGACAGGCCAGCCCGATGACATCCCGGACCCGGTCTGGCGCCCTCCCTCCCCCATCCAAACGGGTGAAAAAACGGTGACAGCAATGGCGACTTTTCCCACACTCCTTCTGTGCTTGGCTCATATTCCTTTCTGGTCAAAACTTCCCTCTCCTTTCTTGTGAAATGTTTTTAATTTTTTGTTGTACGTTTATGTCTACAGTTATGTTGGGCCAATTTGTTTGATTTTGGAAATGATCTTTGCCAAAAAAAGATGTCCCCAAATTTTTTATTATTTTAGTTTTGGTTTGGCCAATAAATTTACGCCAAAAATCTGACATTGTATTGTGACATTTAATCCTGGCCCAAAAGGCAAAAACTTGCAAAAGAAAACAAAACAATTTTTAAAAAAAAGGGCTCTTTAAGGAACGTTTAAAAATCACATAACGAGGCAAATTCAACAGGCAAAAATAAAATGGTGAGAAAATTAAAACATGATGACATTATTGTTACAATAGGCCCTAACCACCAAATTGAGGCCAAAATAAACCCCCACAAATGTACGCAAATTGATTGTGTCATCCTGACATTAGCAGCTATGATTTCCACCTGCGTACGCTTTTGTGCTATCCCCAAAAACTGATTTCAAAACACATACCAAGCCGGTTTTCAATCCAACACTAATTGCTTTTCTGACCACCCGCGATTAATCGCAACAACATCGTGGAGTCCCGGGACGGAGGAGAAGGCCATCGCCAATGTGGGAAAGAGGATCATCCAGTGATGTATGAGTCGGTCCGAACACATTTTACGCTCGCATCTGCTAATGTATGTACGCCCCAAAAACGCCTCGCCACGCCTGCGTTTTTCCTTCTCCACCCCCGTCAACACCCAAAAACGCCCTGTTCTGTCAATCACATTTGACATGTCACTTCCTGTACGCTATTTGACGAACGAGACCAAAAAAACTCGCAATCTGCCGTACGCACATGCGCAGTGTTACACCGACGCATGCGCGGTTAGTCAACATCGGAACGCAACGAGCGTACTGCTATTTGCGAGTGGCTCTGAATGAGGGCCATAAACCTCTAATGTAATTTATTCAGTGTGGTTATGCACATTCAGTTGTGTTTTGCTTCCTCAGATGGAATTCCTCCTGAAGAACACAGACTTTGATCTGCTGCAGATTATTATGTTTAATGATCTGGGGTATGTAATGTTCATAGTGTCACATCAGCAGGATCATCTCTCTAACCCAAGTTCTAAGCTCAGTAACTTTTTTGATACAAACAATTGCATGTATGTGGTGCGTTGTGTACTTGCTTTACAGTGTTTTTTTTTGACCCTCGAACAAGCTTAATGTTGTTGTGATATAATCGCCATTGCATAAACATGTGCTAAATCTAAAATACTCACAGCAGCTTCTGACATGAGGGGGAGCGAGGATGAAAAAATAGCTGCCCCAGACCCATCCAGAGTATGATATAATGAAGGTGCATCCTCAGTATAGTATGTGCATTGATGTCTGGTCATATAACTGTCATGGACACTCTCCTATTCTGCAGGTACATTCATAGAGAGCCTTCCAGCTCTCATATTGCACTTAATATAAACTGAGCATTATCGTAATAAATCATATTGCACTTTACATATATTCAGTGCGTTAACCGACATGGTTGCAAATGATGCAACCTGTCAGTAAGGCACAGTGGCCGGCTGCTGGGAGATAATCTTCCAGTATCCAACCCTAGCAGAGGGACCTCCTGGCCCCATTGCATTCCTACACCCACCCCCATTGTCTGCTGTGTAGCTGATCACTTCTGATCAGTCAGCATGGCAGGACCCCCTACCTGGTGGCTGCAGAGAGGAGTAGTCGCTGAGGAAATGTAAAGTAATTCCCCCTCAGCGTGTACCTGGCACGATGGTTGAGATGTTTCGAACATCGATTGTTCGATTAATCAATGACCAATATAGTAAAAATCCATGTTAATGTTAAGTGTTGAAAAAGAAAATTATTATTTTATTTTATTTTTTTTATAAAATCGTGTTGGATAAGTGTTAAATAGATCTTCTTGACCTATTTCAATCATAAAAACACCTGACAATTTTGGAGCAGTTTTGTAAATAAAAATTTACCAGTTAAGTGGTTAATAAAATACTGTATAACAAAGAAAGAGACAGAGGCTATAACATCAAACAGGGGCATAAGTTTATAGCAAGTGCCCAGAGGCAATACAGTATTTGGTGCCGCCGCCCTACCAATACTCCCACCTCTCTGTCCGACACTTCAACACCAGAAGCACCCAGAGACACACTTAGGGCTCTATTTACAACAATCCGCATTTTGAATGCAGATTGTAGTGTCATATTACCAGCCAATATCACTGGGATTTACTAAAAATCCCTTGCAGGGACAGAGCTTGCGATAAAGCTCTGTCCTGCGAATCCCCTCCGCACACTTATCACGGTATTTTCGAAAAAAATTCAGTGACAAGTGCCCATGCATGCGCTGACCGGCTGCTGCTAAGCCCCGCCCCCCAAGCTCGCGCCACCCGCGACCCTTCCCCTCCCCCCTGAAACCTCCCCTCCCTTAATTACACTTACCTCCGGTGATCGATGCTCCGGTGATGTCCTTCGTGGCTCCGGTCAGCTGACATCCCATCCTGCACTGGGTACCAGGTCACAGTGCAGAATGAGAGACCAGCTGACTGGAGGGAGGACATCACGGGAGTCCCGATCTCCGGTCCCTGGACTCTGGTAAGTTTTTTTTTTTTTTTTTTTTACTAATTTTTTTTTACTTTTTTTTACAGAGTATCAGCGTGTGGTCTGTTTAGATGATCACTGGGGCCGGCTCCCGGCTCTGTTCTGCCTTCTAGAGCAGAGTAGGAGTCCGGTAACCGGGGGAGATCCTGGATAACGCCACCTCCAGGTGGCGTTATTATCACAGAGCTTACCCTGGTATTTTTTCACAATTTATTTTTAGTAACTTTGGTCAGATCACATTTCCCATTACAATTATGGGAAATGCGATCTGCTTACTAAAAATAAGTGATAATTAGGGTTTGGAGTAGAATTTTACGAATTCTACTCCAATTGCCCTTTAGTAACTTTAGGTGATACTAAAATAATGTGAAAAGGGTGTGAAAACACCCTTTTTCACTTATTTTAGTAAAAATAATGTTTAACAATAGAGCCCTTAGCCCCTCTACCAACAATCCAACTGCAGCAGCACCCAGTCACACCCCCTACCCCCACCCTACCAAAAACCCAAACCTCAGCAGTACACCGAGATATAATCGTACAGTATACTCGTTAAAAAAAAAATACCACCCTCACCTGATGCTACTGATTACTGGTCTTTCTTTCCGGGTTGGCTATATGCTGCTCTGCCTCCAAGCCTCCCAAAGCCAAAGCAGAGCTAAGAGGAAGCAGGGTGAGGGGCAAAAAGGAGGTAGGGGTAAAAGCCGCCCCCTTCAGAGCTAATGCCCGGAGACAAGCCCCTTCAATGTCTTCAGCAGTTCTACCAACGACATCATACACAATTAGGAGTGGGGTTGTCAGACAGAAGGTACCATATTATAATAAAAGGGAACACATTACTCTCTGTATATCCTCTATATATTGCACACACTGGGCCTAATTCTGAGTGGCATGCTGTTGTGGTCACAGCACTGTATTCACTCTCATATGTTAATGCAACAACTGGCTGAACTAAGTGGTGATAAAGCAGAGGACGCAGAGGTTATTGCAGATGCTAACATGTTAGCAGCTGTGATAGCTGTAATATGGTAATGCAGCAGAAGATGCTACATCTTATCCATGCATTATTGATCTGAGCTGCGTCCTAGGACGCAGCATTGGATCATCTGCAATTCCATCGTCCGGCTGATTGATCATGGGGTCACACAAGCCGACCATCGCAGATGAGTAACAGAGGCCAGGAAATCTCCATTGGCTGAGGGAGCTCCTGGCCTCGCCACTCCTCCCCAACAGTGGCGACACGCCTCCGTTTTGAGAAGCAGAGGTCATTGCCGCCCCCTCCCCTGCAGCAGACTGTCAATCTCTGACAGTCTGCTGCCAGACTGCATGCAGAATCACAGACCCGTTCTGCACATGTGCAGATTCCCAAAAATCGGGATTCCTGAGCACTAGCATGCACTGCTGAATTTATTAGTAGTGATTCAAGAACACAGGATGCAGCCATGTCAAGTAGAGATATGATAGATACTTTGAAACAATTTAAGTTAGAGTAATTGTAAAATTCATTGACAGTGCTATTGAATTACAGTTTGCCTGATATGTGGGAAAACTGATTATTGCGACTGGTGTCTAAACATTAAAAAGTTTCCTGAAAACATTATGCTTAATAAGGTGATGAAAGTTTAAGTTTGTAGAAAGGTTTGAGGTACTAGGCAATTGAAATTTGAATGCCATTAGATATTATGCAAGGATCGGTGTAACATATGCTCACTGTTTATCCAATATACAGTAGATCTTAGGTGCTAATGAGCTTATTTTGATTAATGTCAGTGATAGACAAAGAGTCAGATATTGTAACACATGAGTTCTCCCTGTACTTCAGTAATTACATTAAGCTCAATTACCCAGAGCGTAACAATTGAACAATGCTAGAGATCAAGATAGACAGTAATTGAAAGCGTTCCAACAGCAAATGTATCATATTCATAAACTAATTATTAACAAGCAAAAATGTGATCATGATTAATATCAAACCAAACAAAACAGGAAATTATTCATCTCAACTTCATTGGCACTTGAAATTTACACGAGAAAGTACATTTGAAGACGCAAAGTTGACATAGGTAATAAAGATAGTCCTGATTTCTATTTATTTAAGTAAAAATTGTAATGCTGGGCACACACTTTTAGAGATATAATTTTTCCGATCAGCGAACAACATATCGTGAGTATATCGGCGGGTGTGTACACACACTGAGCGGGATGCATGACGCATCGCAGTGCATCCCACCGCCCTTCACATGCATGCTGGCTTTGGTAACGCGATATGCATGAAAGCACCGCAAAGGGCAGCTCTTACTGGATGGAGGGACTTCCGAGTCTATGACCCAGAAGCCCCTCTGGCGACCTTCTGTGCATGTGCAGAAGGAGGGACGCGCCACATTGGGGGGAGGGATAACACCATCAGGACTGCATTACCCACCGCAACCAAGCCCGGACTGCATCGCGGTCAAACACGCATTTTGGGGGTTTGACCGCATTTCTCAGGTTGCTGCATCCCGCCCAATATGTCTTTGAACAACGTTGTTCACAGACATATCAGGTCGGCCCTGCAGCACAGCTTGTGTCGATATAAAAGATATATTGGTATCGGCTGTGCTGCAGGGCCGACATGATATGTCTGTGAATGACGTAGTTCAAAGACATATTGGGTTTACATACCCGCAGATGTACTCTTGATAGATATATCGGTGCATCTGCCTACCGCCCCTACACTTGCTGCCGACACTGACATCACAACTTGTGCAGCCGATAGGTAAGTGTGTATAGGTTACTAATTGTCCGCTTGGACCGTGGACCAGGGGCTTTATCAGCCCCTAAGTCGCAAGCCTGTTCTGCCCACTTTCTTGGTGTTCCCTACACAACAGTTGCCATTTACAGCACATACACCAGGCCCATGCTAGCTGCAAGAGATCAGGCAGAAACAAGCGTCCCTTACCCTTACGCACGTTTTAGATACTTCATGCTGGTCTCCATTTGCACTGGTTACAGCATTTATGTACTGTACCTGTTTATGACTTTGGGCACATTGTACGTTTCATGCTCAGACTTTGTTATTCAATTTAGATGCATGCGCAGTCTGCCCAAAAACGGGAGATACGTCCATTTTCATAGATGTGTCCTATGTAGAATCAGGCCCACTGTTTGGAGAACCACTTTCTGTATTTCGAATGAACAAATCACTAATATACATCTTAAATGTACATCCTATGTAAATATTATAATATCCCCATGGTTTTCTTGATCTAGAACTAATTTTTTCTATTTCCTGTTCCCACTTTAAATGAATCAATGTAATTAAATTATATCTGCTGATCTAATGCTATTATCTCAATGTTTGCTGCAGTAATGAACTTGGGACTGTCCCTACACAAAAAAGCAATAAAAAGGTAAAATAGTCTATATTACTTCCCTTTAATTAGAAGCATTTGTGAAGGGGATTTGTAAAGTTGTGTTAATCTTGCAAATGCAGAAGAGAGGCAGAAGCCAGAACTGGATTACAAGCAGCAGATGTAATTAGTGTGCCTCAGGCCTGAGTGAGCTGTAGTAAGAAGCTTAAAACAAGGGAAATAATTGGCTTTACTTGCCATATCTGCAATAAACCATTCCCCAACAACAGTGGATATAAAGTCTACACACCCTTATTGAAATTGCAGGTTTTTGTGTTTTATAGCCTGAAATTAAGATAAATCATGTGACTTTGCAACTAACAAAATACAATTGAAAATTAGACAATTTATAGTACAAATAATTGAATTAAAAAACCCACTATATCCCGGATGCATAAGTGTGCACACCCTTCCATAACGTGGCTGTTGCTGAGTTCAGAGTTGAACAATCACAGACAAATCATGTTCAGAGGTAATTACAAAGCGATTGTGCGATTGTGATTAACCCTAAAACAGCTGCTCCTGTAGGGTTTCCATTGCGATGACCAGTGTCCACAAGGAGCTTTCAGAGCATCTGCAGAATCTCATTGCTGGAAGGAGCCAATCAGGAGAGGGGAAAAGAGTTCAAAGTCATAACATGGAACACTGTGACTATCCTCACTGTTGAGAAAATGTGGCACAACAGGGACATGGCCATGATCAGCACACCCCTCCAACGTTGATGACGGGAGACAGCTCATCAGGGAGGCTGCCAAGAGGCCCAGTGCAACATTAAAGGAGCTGCAGGAATTTCTGTCAGGATTTGATCACTCCCTGCATGTAACAGCAGTCTCTGTAGTCTGTACATGTCTGGTCTATGGGATAGGGTGACAAGATGGAAGCTATTTCTCACAAAAAATTTACATCCAAGCTCATAACATCCCTTTAATCTGGGACACATATGAATTACACAAGTTCTGTGCTTGGCTAAATTCAAACCTGGATTTCACCTGGTTTTAATCAGCACCTAAACCTAACCTCCCCCTCCCTGCGATCTAAACCTAATCTTCCCCACTTAGTGCCTAACCCTAACACTCCCACTAGTGCCTAACCTTAACACCTACCCCCAAACCTCCCCCTTACCCCGCTACTTACCTTCGGGATGCCGGCGCAGGGATTCTGACAGGTGTCGGGTTTCCGGCGCCGGTATACTAAGCGCCGGCATCCAGTGGCGAATCTTAGCTAGGGGCTGCGAAGCTCAGGTCCACCAGTAAATCCGCCACTTCAGTGAGCCAGTGCAGTCCGTGACTCCACCGGCTTCACTGTGACTGGAGGTAGCTTCTCATTGGAAGTGCCACCTGCCAGTCATGCTGAAGACAGGCAGCCAGGGTGAGGTATCTCCTCCACCTGACACTGCCAGACCAGGCTGCGATCATACCCTCCTGTGGAAGCCACTGCTCTGCCTTTCGGGGAACCCAATAGGGCTTCTCGGGGCTGCAAACAATGCAGCCCCGAGAAGCTGGTGTTAAGCAAGCGCGGTGCCACAGTCGCTCATGTGCCGGTCCCGGTGCCTGCCAGAATTATTGAGCAGGCATCGGGATCCAAGTCAGCAGCAGCGGCAGCCCCCCTCAGGTAAGAGGGCAGGAGCTGCTGCTGCCGGCATCCCTTGTGCCAGGATACTGAATGTATCCCATTGCAAGGAATGGCACCAGAAATGGAAGATCAAAGGGGTCTATTTACTAAGCAGTGTTAGGAGACAGAGTGAAAAGTGATAAGGTGCCAGCCAGTCAGCCTGTGAGATGGCAGTTAGGAGCTGATTGGCTGGCACCTTATCACTTTTCACTCTGTCTCCTAACACTGCTTAGGGGTCTATTTACTAAGCAGTGTTAGGAGTGAAAAGTGATAAGAAAGTGATAAGGTGCCAGCCAATTAGCTCCCAACTGTCCTCTCACAGGCTGTGTTTGAAAAATGACAGTTGGGAGCTGATTGGCTGGCACCATATCACTTTCTTATCACTTTTCCCTAGTCCTCAATCCTAGTGAAAACCAGTGGTGTGACCTAAGCAGGGATGAGCACAAGAAATCGCCAATTTGAAGAACCATGAGCTTTGCTGCATGGAAGATTGGGATAGAATTACAGAGTCCATGTGTGTGAAGTTGATAGAGACTCAGAAAGACTCACCGCTATAATAAGAACAGAAACCGATTACAAAATGTTTTAGTTTAGGAGTGTGCACACTTGTACAACCAGGGTATTATAGGCTTTTTATCTTCATTTATTTTCCTTAATAATTGTCTATTTGTTTTTTACACTTGCATTATTTTGGTTGCGTGGTTACATTAAAGGTAAACAAGCATCTGAAATGAATTGTGTTGATTTTTTAATAATAATAATAATAATGTTAGTAAATTTACCCCATAAATAGCATTCAGAGCCATCAAGGGCCCGGGTACCCGGGACGTGGCCAAATAAGGGATGTGGATCCACTCCCCCTCTCAAAAAAAAGGGACAATGTCCCACTCAGCAGCTGGGTCCCTCCAACAAGCTTGTGCCTGGGTAATTAGTACCACCCCCCCCCTTTTCTCGGCATATCATGCAAAATAAAAAACCTACAAGATTGACGGAACGTTTAACCTTGTACACCAAAGTGGCTTTAAATGCTGCCAGCAGGATTTGACAGAGCTCATCCAATGATCCTGTAGAGAGGAGGTAGAATGCAGTGCATTAGAACTTAGGTCACATTTAATTAGTCATGAGTATTTCAACCAAACCCTTTAACAGCCATGTGGTTTTAGCTGGGAGTCTGTCCTAGGTTTCTTCCACCATTTCCTTGAATAATTTATTCCCGGCTTTTTTATCTCTAATTTCTTTTTAATTTGCCTTTTTAATCATGTTTGCATCTTTTATTTGTCTTAAAGTGATTTTTAAAACACTGATTTACGGTCTTATATAAATAATGTTATTTCTTGATTGTGCTGCCAGAAAAGAGGAACCAATGTGGACTTTGACGCTTCCAAGTTAGTATAATTATTGTATCCTTTGTGTGCATTTATGTTGTTTTATCTGACATGTTATATATACTACTAAACATAACTGTGACTTTTTTTTAATTGCTATTTATTTTCTTTTATCTAGTTATAACTCCAAATCCATAGTCCAGGCTACTTCTTCTGGATCCCCGGAATCAGTTGCTGCAATGTTGAATAATCTTCTGGCAAATAATTATTATACAGATCAGTTCAACAATATAACTCTGTCCATACAATCTGTGAACATAGAGCACTTAGGTAAATATTTTCTTTCAAAACAATAATTTTTTGTAATAATAAATTAATTTATCATCAATCGGGGTCTTGGCATCCCTTTTAGACTCAGAAATTCATTTATTGCAGTTTCTAAAACACCACAGGAACGCCTCCCTGTGATTAACTGATGCACCTGTGTGTTCACCTGGTCAGCTAGTACAATGGCTAGTGACCACCTCCTATTTAAACCAGTTCCTGTGTGCAACTCATTGCCTGAACAATGTGTTCCTACCCCGGATAGTTCAATCCTCCAGGCTTACTCCTGTGTCCTGTGTTCATGTTCTCTGTGACTTTGTTGCTACTTTGCGGCTTCCGGCTATTCATCGTCTACGCTGAGTATCTCTCACCTGCCGGCTTTGCAGCATTCCTGCTGCATTCAAACCTGCTATACATCTACCGCTGTTTCCATTACTGGTCAGCGTTCCAACGTCCACGCTGCTTGCCAACCATCTGTCGCTGTGTTCCTGTATCCGTCTGCACGCCAGTGTCCACACTGTGTACCGAGCTGAGTTCCATCTGCCGCTGTGTTCCGGTATCTGTTTGCATCACAGCGTCCACGCTACATACCAACCTGAGTTCCATCTGCCGCTGTGTTTCCATTACTTGTCAGCGTTCCAACATCCATGCCGCTTACCAACCATCTGTCGCTGTGTTCCGTTATCCATGTGCACCACAGCGTCTACACTGCGCACCGACCTGAGTTCCATCTGTCGCTGTGTGCCGGTATCCGTCTGCACCACAGCGTCCACACTGCGTACCGACCTGAGTTCCATCTATTGCGGTGCTCCTGTACCTGTTTGCATCGCAGTGTCCACGCTGCATAACAACCTGAGTTCAGTCTGCCACTGTGTTCTGTTACCTATCAGTGCCGTAGTGCATTTACTGCATACAAATCTGCACTACCATCTCATCTCAGCTAAGCTTGCAAGTATATCACTTCCATTTGCCTGTGTATCATCAACTATCAGTACTAAGATGGTGTGCTCAGTTGCGGTCTCATTCCATCATACCGCTGGGACATTGTATGCAAGTTTCTTATGCTGTTATACTCTATGCTCAGTGGTGAAAAGGTTATACTACTGTGCTGATTTGTATTGGCTTCCCTGCACTTTGTGCTATTGTCTTGGGCTGGTTCAGAGAAGGGTTCTGGTTCCAGGGCTAGGGTTCAGTTTGCAGTATACAGACTGTACACTGAGGTGTTCAGTAGCTGTATTACCTATCCTGACTCTCAGTTCTGAGTTCCTCACTGGTTCCAGTTCCAGGTCTTGCGTCAGAGCTGTACCAGGGACGCAACTTCCTCAAGTTGTATTGTGAATACATAAGACTCATATTCCTAGCTTCAGTTCTGAGTTCCTATCTACCAGTACTATGCTATTCTGCATTCAGGGGTCACCCTTGTCACTGTATTCCTGTTCTTGCTGGCCTTCACAGCTCACTAGACGAGGGGTTGCCCAGTAGTCCTGGGCTGTTCACCTCAGTTCCAGTCTAGTATCCTTGCATATCACAAGACTGTGGTTCCTACACTGGCACCAGTGTTCCCATCTCCTTTTCATACCCATGAGTCAGAGTTGTATCAAGCCACCTTATTTTGTATGTACGTTGGCCAGACCCAAGGGCCCCGACGCAGATCTACAAAATCAGACCGTGACAGTATAGACGTTGCACATAATTTTGTAACACATTTTACAAGTTTATGAAAATTAAATTACATTCTCTCAAGTATTTGGTTCATTTTCTTCAAATTAACAACACTATATATTGATTCAAATTAGATTTTATAAGTATTGTAAGGTTGTGTTTAACAGTGAATGGAAACAAATTCAGCCTAGTATTTAAATAAACACATTTTATGGTAAAATAATGTCTAGAGTAAATGGCTGGCAACAGTAGCGTCACTAGATGGGGTGTTGGCCGCACCGGGTGGCACCGTCCAAGGGGATAACACCAAAATAGCAAAACAGCTTTCCTTTTTTGGGGTCACCCCTTTGGATGGTATCACTGAGCAGCACAGTGTTATGAGATGCACAACAACAGGAGGCATGACCTTGCGGACACAAGGTCGCGCCCCTCCCCTTAGGTGCAAGGATTAACTAAGAGCCACACCAGGTGTCACCACCCATGACGTCACTGGCTGGGCCAAAATTATCATGGCCAAAATAACTGCAACCTGCCCAAGAGAATATTGTTTAGATCCCTCTCCATCAGCCCCCAATGACGCTTGTGCTGACCGCTGCCTTCGCATGTGACCCGAACCATGAAGCAGAGTGATAGCGCAAGCTCCAGCTCTTCACCAAGAGCCCGTTTCCCGGCAAGAGACGTATAGTAAATCTGCGTGAAAATTTACATTTTCACATTGCGAGTTTAGGGGAAAATTATTTATCACATCTGCATTAAAAATGCAGATCGAGATAAATCTAGCCTTGGAGAGAGATAAAATGGAGAAGTTGCGCAAAGCAACCAATCCGCTTCTAGAAGCTCATTGGTTGCTATGGGTGACTTCTCCATTTTATCTCTCTCAAAGGTTTGATACATCTGCCCCATTATCTTTGAGGAGTCCCAGGACATTTTGGGCTCTATTTACTACAATCCGCATATTGAATGCGGATTGTAGTGTGATATTACCGAGTGAATTCACATTGCGAATTCAGGCAATATCACAGGGATTTACTATAAATCCCTTGCAGGGACAGAGCTTGCGATAAAGCTCTGTACCTGCGGATCCCATCCGCACTCTAGTCGCGGTATTTTCGGAAAAAATACCGCGACTAAGAGCCCGCGCATGCGCCGTCCGACCACCGCTACTACCCCCCCACCGACGCTAAGCCCCGCCCCTGCCGCTAAGCCCCGCCCCCCGCGGTCGGATCACATTTCCCATTACAATTATGGGAAATGCGATCTGCTTTACTAAAAATAAGTGATACTGGGGGTTGGAGTAGAATTTTACTAATTCTACTCCAATTGCCCTGTAATAACTACAGGTGAAACTAAAATAATGTGAAAAGGGTGTGAAAACACCCTTTTTCACTTTATTTTAGTAAAAATAATGTTGATAAATAGAGCCCTTTGTGCTTCTCTTTTGAAATCTATTTTCTACTCAAGGTATTTTAAAAGGTCCAACCAAGCTGCCCAAACTTTTGGTTTATGGTCAACCTGACTTTGAAATTGAAGATACTTAACATACAGAAATAATACAGGTTATTCCTTTTGCCATATACTGTAGGAGCTATAGTGGAGATAGTACGAGATTATGTTTCTGCATACTGAACCTTTTATTTGTACAGTGTATATTACTTGGAAACTGTATTAATATTATGATGTCTATGCTTATACATTCGCTCTTTATTCTGTCCAGTTCCAGGAACTTGTCCTAGCAGCTCCACAATCTACAATGGGGAATATACATATCTATGGATGGAAATAAATCCAGCAGAAACAGCTAGACACCCATGCCACACAAACCATGACAAGTCTGCCACAAGATACTGGTGAGATCAACAATGATCTATTTTTTTCTCAAGCTGAACAACATGATCTTTCCATGTGCACCAGATTAAAACGTCTATGGGCCTGATTCAGCTTGGATCGCAGTTGCTAATACGCACGCAATCGGCCGATCATTGCGTTCTGCGCATGCGCGAGCCGACCACAGCAATCGGGACTGCGATCGCAGAGGCCATGCAGACCCATCGCAGAGTGATTGACAGGAAGTGCCGTTTGTGGGTGGTGACGGGGGGCTGGTCTGTCAAGCACAGGCATGCCAGTGCATTTGCATGCCCTTTCAGGGGCGTGCATAAATTAGCCACTGCGATGCCATACGCAGTCTGAGGTCTCATAGCGTGCGTGGTTGTTAACAATTTCTGAGTAATGTCAGGGCTAGTGTGCGTATGGGTCCGATGGTACTTGATTGTACCGATGGTTTCGCTATTCTGTTAAACATTACAGATGTGTATATTGTAAAGTGGGCATCCTTATGTGGCGCTGAGTTTGCATTGCTTTCGCAGTAGTTTGGCCTGCTATCACAGTTGAAATGCGTGCGTACGCAATATTGAGATCTGTAGTGAATCAGGCCCTATATACCAAACATTTTGTACACAAGTAATTGTTTGTTTAATGAAGCATTTAATTGTTTATTATAACAATTTGATGAGTAATTGGCCTAGCTCATTTTAAAACCATTATAGTTACGTCCTAACCACTAGACTTGTATATGCTGCATTAATATAGCTACTATCACTTTGTCTCCATATTACTCATGTTAATCTATTTTTGTTATATACATATTTCAGCAATATCAATGTCAGCAGTGAACATGCAGAATGGGAAAATCCTAACTATAGCATGTGCATTCTTCTTAATTCATTTGAGGATATAGAAAATGTCATTGTAACAGCAGGTAATACCAATGTTCTCATTACTATGGGGGGTATTCAATTAGGCTGCGAAAAGTCGGAATTGGCGAAGTGTCAAAAAAAGTTAAAAATAAAAAATAGGGACACCCCAATTTTTTTTTATTTTTGAAATTTTGGGGTAAAAAAAATAAAAATGGGGAACAGTGTTTAAAAATAGCGAAATAGGTTCAGGAGTATTCTGTAAGTGTGCGGCAGGTGTTTTCTAGAATAGGCTATTAGCGACAGGTGCTTTTTGGCAGAATTTAAAAAAAATTAGTTTAATGACTTAAAAATATGCTAGTAGCCATTTTCATTTACCCCAAATTTGATGGGAAAACTTTTAAAAATGAAAAAAAAAAAAAACCTTAAGTGCTCTTCTGCATCACTTCTTCAATGTCGGGAAAAAACACCTGCCGCGGCTATTTAAAAATGCAGAACACATTCTGCAGGGCTAAACGGGGGTACCCACAGTGATCCCCCATGTCTGGACATCATTAGAGGGGTCCCAGGATGAATTCCCAAAAATTCCCCTATTTTTCCCGATACTTACCTTTCCACAGGCTCCTGTTTTCGCCGGCTCCAAATTGAATACGATGATAATGCGGGCACGCGCCCGATACTTTATCCCCAGAAAAGCTCTGATATGGAGTGAAAAGTCCAGCATGGAATATGGGCCTAAGTCTTATAAGAGTACAGGATTTGTTTTTTTTTATGTTTTGGACATATGACTACGTATAGTTTGTAGGTCATGGGTGGCAATATAGATATTTGGATTTTTCTATATAGTTTATCTTTTATACGAATGATAACATGTAGTATAGTATTTTTATTATTCTAAAGAAAAGTCTGGCATAGAGAAAGAGTTTAGGAACACTGATGGTTCTTTTTGTTGCTGATAGGAGTTCTCTAGAAACAAGATTTTTTTGCAAGTACCCAATTCCTCCCCATCATCCTCATTCTGTCATTAAAGGGTTTATGTATCAAGCGGTGCAAAGTGTGGAGAAGTTGTCCATAGCAACTAATCAGCTTTGAAGTAGCATTTATCAAGTACAGTCTATAAGATTATAAACTTCTATCGTCAGATGATAGATGTGACCCATAAACTTAAATTAAACTTAACTAAAATAAACACAGGAGACCAAGTTATGCCGTTTAAATTAATTGGTCAGCTTTATTTGGTTACAAAGGTAGACATGGTGGCAGGAGAAAGAACGGCAACTAACCAGCGTCCACTTGTCTTAGGCCGGAAGTAAATCACAACTTGTGAGGGCCAACTATCCCAGACAAGAGTAGGGTGATCTTAAAAACTTGCAAGGGCCAACTATCCCTTTCAGAGCAAGTGATGCGGCCCCAACACCCATGCCAATGCACCATTCATCCTGCTCGGTCGAGAGGTGCCGCTGACCCCAATAGGGTGAAATCAGCCTATCAGTGCATTGAAGGGGTGCGCACCGCTATTACTGCTGCAAGATGGACACTTCAATATTGCCGGTCTTTCCCGCCACAGCGGCTCTCAGGAGAGAAGCAGCCCGCCACCATGCTAACCAACCAAGCCCTTAAAAACTGCAAAAATATCTTCTAGAAACAAAAAATTTCCCTCCTCAGTAAGATGAACGCCATCCCTGCGGAAAAGGTGGGCATCCTGAATCCGAATTAAAGGATGGTGCACCACCAACCCTCCCAATTCCAGCACGTGCCTGGCCACCCATTTGTTAACCTTCCTCCTGGACCTGTCCAAAGCCACACTATTATAGCAATACCGCCATGAAAGCCTGGCGATGATAGGGGACCACACCAAAAGGCAGTTAGGAAATAACCGAACCACCTCTCTCAAGTCACGAACAATCGCATGGCGCAACTCTAAGGAAGTTTGCTGGCCCAGATCATTGCCCCCGAGATGTATAATTAACACTAAAGGGGAACCAAATTCAGCTACTGACCTGTGCAAGTTGCGCAACAAAGCTTCCCAAAGCATGCCCCTCTGCCCCAACCACCTAACACTCTCCCAATGTGGGAACACGGAGGCATCTACAGCAAAGCGCGACTGCCCGGCCCAAAAAATAAAAGAGTGACCAATGAACCAAATGGGCCTAGCGTCCTGGACACCTGCAAATATACAGAAATAAAATAGATAAGTATATATGCAGCATGTAAATCACAAAGGAGGAGTGGGAGGGTGGGAGGGGGGGAGGAAGACTTGACCCGAGGTGAAAACCTACAAAAAACCTGCTGGATCTTTTCTATATTTCATTCGTTCACATTAATATTATATTAAGCTAAACGATCAATGTCCAAAGCAGGGCAAAAAACAGGGCAAAATCTCTCGGGACCCCCACCGGAAAGGCAGCGAGTTGGCCAAGGCACTCGAGTCCAAACGAATAAAGTATAACAATTTATGATTCCAGGTGAACATAACTTCTGTAGGCATTGGACTTCCATCTTCCGAGAGCCTGGATCTCCTGTGAAGAAAGACCCGAGGAGGCCGCAAAAGTGGCGGCACCTATTCTAAAAGAATGGGTGCCGTAATCCGAAGGGGAAAGCCCGAGGTGCCGTATGCAGCGATGGAAGACCGATCTAAATTGGAATTTAGTCAAAGGACTTCCGTCCTCGTGCATAAGCCAAGCCCCCGGCCGCATTGGCCTGCAAAGAGTATATTGGGAGGCCAAGTGAACCGGACAAATCCCGTCATCAGGACAGGATTTCAGGGACACCCAGTGACCTCTACCCATCTGATCGGTCTTGGAACGCCGAATACGGCACAACAGCGTATCACGCAGCAAAATGTGACAACGAAGCAGAGGGGGCTGAGCGCGGCGCGAAGACGCTACCAGCTCGCTGATGCGAAAAGCCCCATGAAAGGCCATCGCAAAAGCGAGGCGGAATAACAGAACCTCGAATTGCGAAGAACAAATGCCCGTCAAACTTTCACCTAGACGCGCTAACAAATCAGGACCAATAGGACGACGCTGGTCATCCGTGGCAGGCCTGACGCGAGACCAACCCCTAAGGGCCCTTTGTATTAAAAAACCCTTAGTTATGTCCCTCCGCCCCGCTAGGTGCAAAAAGAACGAAATCCCAGCAAGCCTCTGGGCAACATAAGCCCGCGACCTGCCGGAATCGAACAAAAAACAAACGAAAGCAACCATATTAGCATCACGAGAACTACCTGACGAACTCCGTCCTTGCAAAAACGTCTCCCACTGTTGCCAAGATGTCTGGTAGGCCGTCAACGTCCGTGGGGCCACGGACCGACGTGCGAGATCTTCCATTCTGGTTTGATGATCTGCCAACAATGAAATGGACAAAGCTCACCTTTTAATGCCGCGTACGGGGCCAATTCGCGGAACCTCCGCCAATCCTGTCTGGAGAGCGCATCAGCAATGGAATTATCAGTACCCGGCACATGACGAGCTGTGAACAATATGTTAAACTGCAAAGCGCGCAGAACCAGCCAAGCAAGAAGCCGCAACACTGGTAGCAACGACGATCTTTGGTTATTGATCGCATGTACTACCCCCAGGTTATCACACCAAAAAACTATGGAACGGTCGCGCAACCGCTGACACCATAGCTCTAATGCCACCACTATGGGAAACAGCTCCAGTAGGAGCAAGTTCTTGGTCAATCCTGCCTGTACCCATTCCGCTGGCCAAACTGAAAAACACCAATCTCCTCCCAAAAAAGATCCGAAACCTGATGATCCAGCAGCATCCGTGAAGAGCTGCAGGCAAGCATTAGGCTGAGGATCCGCAGGCCAGACGCGCACTCCATTAAAATCGACCAAAAATGATTCCCAAACCGCCAGGTCCAGCTTTAGTTCAGACGACAGCCGCAGAAAATGGTGCGGTTGACGTAGCCCTACCAAGGCCCTCTGTAGCTTCCGACAAAAAATCTTCCCCATCGGGATAACTCGACACGCGAAGTTAAACAGCCCGAGCAGGGACTGACCTTGACGAAGTGTTACCTTTCCTCCTGCCAGTGCTAAGAGGATAGTATCCTGCAAACGACGAATCTTGTCCGGCGGCAGCCGGCAAAGACCCTCCAAGGTATCAATTTCGATACCCAAGAAAACCAGCTTAGTGGCTGGGCCCTCAGTTTTATCGTGCGCAATAGGTACTCCAAATTCCGAGAAGAGTGCTTGCAATGAAAAAAGGAAACAATTGCAGCGACACGAACCGGCCGGACCCACGCACAAGAAGTCGTTCAAGTAATGGGCTATGCTCGTCTCCCCAGACCCCATCGCGACACACCAATGGAGAAAGGAATTGAAACGCTCGAAGAACGCGCAGGAAATCGAACAACCCATCGGGAGACATTTGTCCAGGTAATAGCCATCCGGCAACCGAAACCCCATGAAGCGAAATGATTCTGGATGCAGGGGCAACAATCTGAAGGCGGCTCAATGTCCACTTTCGCCATGAAAGAACCCGGACCCGCTGCGCGAACTAACGCTAACGCAGATCCGAATGACTGGTACTGTACGCGGCAGACCTCAACATCTATGGCGTCGTTAACTGACGTGCCTGACGGATGTGACAGGTGCTGAATTAAACGGTAACTCCCGGGGGCCTTCTTGGGGACGACACCCACCAGGGAAAGGACCAGATCAGGTATCGGAGGCTGCGGGAAAGGTCCAATCATGCGACCCAGCCCGACCTCCTTCATAACCTTGTCCTTAAGCATGTGAGGCAAATCGCAGGCCGAGCGTAAATTCCTAGGGGACCCGGAACCGACAGGCCGTATTATTGGAAGCGAAAACCCCTCTGCAAAACCCTTACTTAAAAAGGCGGCGTGGTCCCGCACAGGATACCAGTCTAACCATTTTGCCATTGCTATCCAAGCGGATGGGAGTTGCCGCTTTACTTCGAAGTCCCGGCCCCTGACCGTTTGGCAGAGGGTGTCGCAGCGGAGGCCTGAGCTCCTCCTGGACTACGGGAGCAGTCCTTACTGGGGTGTGTCGCGCCGCAGCGGAGGCACTGGTGTCAAAAGCGACACCTGCTACCGAGGGTACAATTCCCATTATTGTACGCGTAACACTTACGCTTGTTTTGCCCTCCACTGGCTGTCCTTGGTGCCGAGGGGGACGAGGGTTGAACTGGCCGCCCAGGAAACTGATCAGCAAGGACGCGTGTAGGCTGTGTCACCTCCATCCACACCTCAACGTCTTTACAACCCAATTCCATGACCTTGACCCGATCCTGCTTTCGACGAAACTCTTCGTCGTATTGACGCCACGCCGTACTGCGTGAGGCCTTGAATAGGCCATGTATCAGGTGTAAATATCTTATAACATTAAGGTACTCGGAAGGCCTGGTTTTAAGATAGCAAGTTGAGAACACGCAGAACCCAGATAGCCAATTCGTGTAGGACTTAAAGGCCTCCAGACCAATACCCCCTTTTGCCTTTGCGGTCGCAGCCGCTTTTTTCGCCGTAGCTGTAAGGGTGAACATATCTACGTAGCGCCCTTTTTTGATCCGCTGCTTAACCCTGGTACGCATACCTCGAGTGACAGCGGTATTAGCGCAGTGTACAACATCCTCCGGACCCGCTCCGCGATCTACACTGGTACTACTGCCGGAGGACCGTTCGCTAGAATGCCTATGGCGGCGTCTACGAGACCTCCTTGCCCTTTTACGCCTAGCCTTATGCGAACTATCGCTTGAAGAGGAGGAGGAAATGGAAGTAGACCCGCAGTCAGATGTACTGTCACACTCACCAGAAGCACCGGCAAAGGCATTGGTGACTCCAGTGCCTGCGCTAGCTGTGACTTCAGCCACCGCACTTCTGGTCGGAGCTGCGACCACTGCTAACTCCTCCAGACTGTCGTCTGTAAAAGAAGAAACTGAAGCAGCATCGTGCGCATTTTCAGTGCCCGCAGCCTGATTAGGCTGAGGAAGGGAGATTGCAGAGGGAGAGAAAGAAACAGAAGGAGTTGCTGGTGTGGAAGCGAGGGAGAGACCGCAAATCCTGCCTAACTGCTGTACCAGAGGGCCAAGCTGCGTCCGGACGGCGGACGGCGCTGACGCAGAAGGACCCCCCGTTTCAGCGTTACCGGGTTGCTGGGTCAAAAGCGGCGTCAATGCACCCACCACAGAGACCAGCAGTCCGGCAATGGCACCAGCGTCAAACGAGGGAACACTCCCTGTCGACGCAGACCCTGCAGGTGTAGAGACTGCCTGTGCTGCTGCCACACCTGCAGGCCTGAAAGAACTGGCCACTACAGACATGGGGGAACCCATGTCTGAGTCACCATTATACACAGAGGGGAGCAGAATAGGAGGAGGACCAACCTGCCTGTCACTGTGCAGGCGCTGGCTCCTCCCCCTTCGTCTCCGCCCCCCGCCTGTGCTTATAGTATCGTGCGTGCAGGCCGGCGCCATGACAGGCACCCAGCCTGCACGCTTATGCCCTCTTTTTCGCCGCCCCTCCACCCGCACAGTGGCCGACTCAATCTGAGCGGCCACCGTGGGAGAAGAGACAGGCGGCGTTACAGCCCGCTGCCGCCCGCGGGAAAGGCCAGAGCGCGCGCCCGTGACTCTCGCGGGTGCTGTAGCACGCTCGGCCTCCCCCGATCCCTGCCTGCCCTGGTCCCCGGCCGCGCTAGTACTGGCGACCAGAGGGGAACCAGAGGCAGGCGGAGGCAGAGCAGCTGATGTCTCGCGGCACCGCCGCGGCCGCGCGCCCGCCCCGCTTCCCAACTGCAAGGAGGGCACGCCTGACCCTCCCGAACGCCGGGAGGGCAGGCCTTGAGAGAGGGGGGGATAAAGCGCACCGGACCCGACACCGTCTGACAGACGGGCGGGTACCGAGCGCGCACGTTGGGGACGGCTCATGCTGCTCCAACAGTGAGCAAGGGAAAGAAGAAGAAAAAATAAAAATAACAAAAAATTAAAAATTAGAAGATAAGAAAAGAGAGTGTAGATATAGGGAAAGTATGGAGAAGAGAGTAGGGAAAGAGAAAGTAGGGATGAATAAAGAACTTTAATTCACAACAGACAGATCTGCTAAGAAGGAACTGTACTTTCCTGGTCGCAGATCAATTCAAAAGAGGCAGATTTTACCACAGTAGATTCTCTACCCCTCTCCCTAACTCCGCCCCTAACCTAACGTCCTATCGCATCTGCCTATAACTGTAAACAAACATTTTTAACTTTATTAACCCCTCTATCCCTGACTAGAAGTTTATGTGCCGTCGGCTCTATTCCTAACCTCCGTTATATTAATAGGTAGGAGCTGACTGATTGCTATGGGCAACTTCTTCACTGGTCCACTTCTCCACGCTTTCCACTGCTTGATATATAAACCACTAAGTGGTTCATTTCACTCAGTTCCCACACACTATGGGCCTGATAGTACGCACTGCATGTAGGGAGAGGGGCACTGATAATGAAGTGGGTGTTCCTGGGCAGTGACAGGGAGTTACCTCAGCACACGTGTGGAGATGGTCTGTCTTATGGGCATGTTATGGGAGTGTCGCAGTCGTGTTGGTGATAGTGATTGTGTAGACAGATGCTCAGCTGCTCACATAGGAGCCCATACACAGATGGAGAAACTGCACCTAACCATCAGGCTGGTGCAAGTTTCCATGATGCGACCAATGGTGGCATCTAAGCTGAAAGTAGGAGTCTCAGTCCTTGCACATTCGGACGCATGGACGCACAGAAGGGAAGGGCTTTGTATCTACATTTGCATAAAGTCACAGAAGGGCAACTGCCAATAGACGTAGCCTATAAACGTAGCCACGGGTGTCCACCTCTGCATCAGGCCCTACGTCACATCACCCTTCCTGTAAAGTGCAATCTCTCATTGGCAGGGATCTTTGTACCTGCCATTTCCCTTGTTGTATTGTGCAATATGTTCTATTGGTGCTATATCAATAAAATTATAATTTCTGATGAGCTGTTTGTTTATGGACACATCCAACTTATAGTACTTCATTCATTAGGGTTACGGTTATATTATGTCAAGTCACGGCCATCTATTCCTACTACTGATTAGTCCTTTATGTTTGGAGTACTGCAGGAATGAGAGAGACTCCTAAAGAAGGGGTGGGGCGTGTGCAGTACAGAGTACCTGTTCCTAGGCCTGTCTGGGGGCCTGTAGCTGGCAGCCACACCCTCAATATGGTGTAGGCATGCCCCCAAATTGGCAGCCTATCATGTAAGGTGGGCCCCTGTATACACAAACTGTGATCCCGCCCCCACACACTAGGCCGGACCCATAGTACAGGGGCCTGAAAAATCTCTAAGTGACCCTGACTAATCCCAACAAGCCCTGATAGGTTGCCCACCTCAGCTCTAGATAATATTTACAAACACTTATCCTATTGTATTCTACAAAATTTGCAGCAATAACACATATTAACGTTTTCTTTTTTCCCTTTCTGTAGAAAACGCAAAGTATTTGTCAGAGCAGATTTTAAATCTGACAAGGAGAGTGTTGTCCTTACCAGAAAACGACATAAAAATCATTCTCGACAAACTTTTTGAAATAATTGCACTGGGAAAAATGGATCTCGAGACTGCAAAAATGAATTTGGATTTAATAAGTTTAATTTTGAGAAAAGCTGACAATTCACTGACCAGGTTTACCAACCAGTGAGTAATCCACCTGTAGTCTGTTTTCTGTTTCATATTCAGGGGCACAAAGAGGAGGGGGAGCGTTACTCTTTACCCGGGCCCAGGCCTATTGGAGTAGCCCAGCGAGGGCCCAAGTCCTGCAGCCCATTCAAGCCCAGTCCTATTTTTCCTTGTGTGATGTGTGTGGGTCTAGGCGATCACACTCACCCGCACCGGATCTGCCACGGACACCCCCATGTGCCGGATGAACGCCCGCTTCGCCGGTCACGCACTTAGTATTTTTTATTTTTTTTGTAAGGAGGGGGCCTGGCCACACCTCCCCGAGTTGGACACGCCCCCTCCCAGTACCGGGACCATGCAGAGCTGTTGGCAGACCTACTGTAAACAAATATAATAATTTAAAATATTGAAGATCTGATGACTGATTTATAGGTTTATTAGTTAAACTTGTGACATTGGGCTAGATGTATCAAGCCGTGGAGAGAGAGAAACTACCAACCTACCAGCTTCTGTCACTTTAAAGGCTGTGTTTGAAAAATGACAATTATGAGCTGATTGGTTGGTACTTTTTCTCTCTCCAAGGCTTGGTACATACAGTATACCCCAATGTACCATTCACTACTAATATCATGCAACAAAAAAAACTGCATGTAAAATACAGCAACACATACACAACAGTGTTCCTTTCATGTCTTCTTAGTTTGTGACAAACTACAAAATGTTCTTACTTCCGCATGATAACATCTGCTGGAGTCCAGTGTCGAAGCCGGATAATTGGCTGAGACAGGATCGGTTTAAAATTTAATCTGCGTAACGCCATTTTGCAATGGCAATGAGACGCCATTTTGCGACTGGCCGCCCAGCGCCATTTTAGTGAATCTCGCCCATTATAAGTACATACGGCGATGCTATTATTTAGCATTGTGCGATTCCCACGCAATAAAAAGAAGTTAAAAGTCCTCACCATATAAATACAGACAGTCACTAAAACATATAAAATTATTAACCCTGCAAAACACGTACCATGGTGTACTCCATAAACATGTAGTCGCACAACGCTAACTAGCATCTTTTCTCAATTCCCCAATACTACACACTGCACACTTGCATGAAAAGGTTCCCTAGCATTAAAGTGTAATATTCAAGGTTTATCCAGTATTATTAATGTTGTGAAATAAATGTAATTTGATATCTAAGGTTTAGTACATGGTAAGCAGAACGTGTTTGGTGTTGTACTGATCCACTATGTCTTTGCAGATTTCCGGTACCATCGGTGAGAAGATCGCAACATGTGTCTGCAAACTATGGACTATAGAGAGTTAAACATTAAAATGTACTTTGTAATGTAGCCAGCTTAGATTTATTATGCAGCGGGAAACAGGACACAAAGAGCTGTTGGAGGCTGGTTTGTGTCCATACGAATTGACCTATGAACTATACTGTAATAGAAGAACCAGGAAGAAGAACCAATGGAATCATGCCAAACTGTTCTATTGTATTGCCTATCTCTGCAAGAGTATATATGTGGGCTCTCTAAACCTGGATGCCAGTCTGACTGCTTTGCTGCTGACGGAGGTTTCTATTCTGATGCCGGTATCTGGGTCCAGAGCGCGTGCGTATGTAACAACTGTACCTTGGGTCTGTATGATTTATTTGCGCTAATTGTATTTAGATCACAGTGTGTAACCATCTGTTTTTATATTGAATAATAACTTTTTGTGCTTTGGAACCACACTCAAAGTCTGAAAGCATTTATTCCTTCTGCGACTCATTACGCTAAATAGCGACAATTTTAGAAGGTATAGGTAGGTAGGAATCGATAGTAGGGGGCTCGCAGTGTGAATCACGCTACCGGTCACTTGGTAACACTCGGTCAGCGATCTCTCAGCAAAAGGGTGGAGGCACCATAGCGGGAAAGAATGCATTGTGCCTTCGAAAATCTGCTACCACTTTGTTGCTGAGAGTCCGCTACCCGTTATTGTGGCTTAAAGAGCGCTGATTAAGAATCCAGGGCAAGGGAGGTAAAAGTTTGTTTTCCTTCATTGATAGATTTTTTTATGTTAAAAAGGGGAAGTCGCACAATAGCCTAAGGGTAATAATACGTTTTGTGTAGTAGTCGCATTATTATGTATGCGACTAGTCGCACAATAGCGTATACGTATTTCCTGTATTGCTGCCACGCATTTTTAAACAAAGCCATTGAGATTGCATTGATAGATAGCATTGTTGTAAATATCTTGATCAGTGTTGCCATAGTCTGGGAAAACATGTATTTTTCTGCGCAGGAAAAGGGTATGTAACAGTGAATATTTGTTGGTAGGGGTAACATGTTCCCTAGTTAAGGGTATCATAGGACCCTTAAGAGCTAGGCGCCTGGTGTCGGCCTAGAGGCTCGGTAGTAGATACCGCAGTCTATACACATAAGCAGGTGTAGTTGTTGTCTTTGTTGTAGATTCGGCTCTCAGTGTGATTACAGTATTCAGTGATCAGTTAGGGTTATTTGAGCATTGTAATTGAACCGCACAGTTGTGTCTAAATTGTGATTGTGAACTGAGAAGAGGGTGGACGAAATCACTTAAAAGGGTAGGTGTTATTGGAATACCTACATGCTAGCAGTTGAAAGGTAGTCAAAAGGGATTAGGTGCGTGGAAGCAGTCTTATTATTCTTCCATAGGTGTGTGGGCGCATCCTGTTAATATCGTCCACAGGTAAGTGAAAGTATCTTGACTGTCTTTCACCAGTCTAAGGGGCCTTTTCATCAACACTAAAATAACGTTTTTAAGGACGTTTTCCTTAAATAACGTTATTTTGGTATTCATGTAGCCACTTAGCACAGGAGATATCACAGATATCTCCTTGCTAAGTTCCCCTGCGTTAATTTCCACACTCCCCATACATTAGAATGGGGATGTGGAAATTATGGTATTCATCAAATTCCGAAAATTATCAATTTTCGGAATTTGATGCAGTTACTATTCGCCACTGTGAGGTGGCGAATAGCAGGTGAAACTTACCTGTATCCGCGTGTGCAGGTCCCCCGACGAGTCCCTCCGGCGCTCTGCTCCGTCCTCAGGCTCCGGAGGCTGGTCGGACATGTGTGCTCCCCAGCAGAGCACAAGAAAGTTTAGACAAAAAAAAAAAAAATTTTTTTTTTTTCTAATCTGTCATGTGGTCTGCTGGGAAACCACATGACAGACCAGCAGGACGGAGGCGGAGGCTGCTGCGCGGACAGGTAAGTCGGGGGGGGGGAGGTGAGCGGAGGGGGGTGGGGGTAGATCGGGGGGGGTACGAAACTTAACGCATCTGTAGGCAGTGCTGCGCATGCGCTGGTTTTACAGATGTAACAGCACATGCACAGCACTGTTTCCAGATGCGATAAGGTAGTGTAGGCAGGGAAAAGTATCTATTTCCCGAAAACCTGTCATCGCAAAAATGACAGCTTTTCGGGAATAGATACTTATGGAGAGGTGGAATGATGAATTCCACCTATAATTAGCTAGAACTCCATGAGAGTTCTAAAGCTAATTATCTCCAAATAATTTTTACGTTTAATGAATAGGCCACTGTATCTCTATTGAAAAGCTTAGGGTTCTTCCAGAATGGGAGCCAAGCAAACGGTAGAGATGTTAGATGATGTGCTGCTGTTGGAAGCGCTGCTTGGGTCGGCACGGCATATTATGCATACTAAATACGGTGCTTATGCAACTAGGTACTGTGATGTATGGTTTAAAATGACGATGAAGAATGTTAGACCGTTTCCCAGAATTGGCAGCTTTGATAAGGAGGTATTGAACAATGTCCGAGATAGCATCTGTATGGTGCGCTCTCGAATGAAAAAGGTAAAATATAACGAGTGTTTAAAGTTGTGGCAGCATGAGGGGGATGCGTGGCTTAAAGGTGTACCCTCTCTTGAGTAATCACAAAGAAAATGTTATGATGCGGATGATGAGCCTATTGTTATGTCTGCCATTTCCCATGCTGTACACATGTGCTTGTTGTGATGGAGCATCTAACAAGTGGTGGCCCCATCTTCATCAGTGATAGTACAGGAAGTGTTAACATCCACTGCACCCATAGAGGAAGTTGTTAACCACATATGTAGCAGTAATAGACTCAATCCCCAATCAGGTAACAAGGTCAAAAGTAGCAGTGCTGCCGGTCTGCATCCCTTCCCGACAATAACTGTTCCGAATGGGAATGCGGATGCGAACGATGTAGTGCCCACAAGGGAGGTAGCAATGCATTGTCCTTGGACAAGAGCGGAGCTAAATTCCATAATGAATGATTTCCCTGAGCCTAAAAAGGAATTAGCCAAATGCCAAAGATTTTAGAAAATTTGGGTAGTGCTCACGAGCCAACAAAGATTGGCGAGTGGTGTTAAGGGCTTGTCTTCCACACAATACAAAGTTTATCACGGATTGCGTATTGGATGGAGATGGTCCCATAACAGACGAGAGTAACCAAGGTAACATTACCCGCATAATAACTGAATTGGGTGTATATTTTCCAGTAGTAGTTAACTGGAGTAAAATTTTCACCATAAAACAAAGAGAGTGAATCTGCAGAAGATTATTGTACCCGAGCTCTGCAGGCTATCACCCTGTACACTGGGATAGAGGATATTAAAGATAGCACTTATCACAGGGGAATGATTATCACTGTACTTATGGATGGTCTAAAAGAGAATCTAAAGACCTGAGTTCAGACCTCACTACCTGGCTGGAGAGGAGTTACTGTAGACACGCTCATAGAATCCGCTATTGAACATGATATAAACATCCTCAAAAAGAGAGAGACCCAGAGCGAGAAGCTAATGGCTGTTAGTATTCAAGCTCTAGAAGGAATGACTGTAACATCACAGCCACCAGACACACCTGCACCTGCACAGCTACACGTCCTCACCAATCCTGCACCACCACAAACACAACGCTACCCCACTTATCACACACAAAACCCATACTATCCACAACCACCATATTACCCTCAACATCCTTATCCACACCCACAATCTTTCCCTACCGCTCAACCCACACAGCAACCCTTTCACCCACCCCACTCACGAAGGTGTTTTAACTGCAACCAAGTGGGACATGTAAGTAGGAACTGTAAGGTGGAGAAGGTAGGACCCCCTAACCAGGGAGTACCTGGATATCCCCATAAGGGATATACACAGAGTACAGGAAATTTACAACAGTCACCAGCTCCAATTGTGGCCTTAAATGCTGTATTGAAGAGTGAGAGTCAACGCTAGGGGTCAGGTCATACCTGTAGTCTACAGATAGTCAAGTTAATGGGAAGTACTAGGGAAGAACCGGTGATGATGGTTGATGACACAGGGGTGACCAGATCAGTGATAAAATCTCCAGCTAATTTACAGGTGACAAGCGAGACAGTACCAGCAATGGGTGTAATGGGTAAAGTGCAACATTATCCTTTAACCAAATCCACAGAGGTCACTATCGGGCCATTGCATACCAGGCATTCTTTCCTCCTGGCAGCAGCGGCTCCTACTAACCTACTGGGAACGGATTTGTTATGTAAGATGGGATGTGTCATATATTGTACCCCTGATGGTGTATTTCTAGATATCCCAGAGAGAGTTGTGCACGAGGTGAGGGATATATTGGACACTCCCTAAAGGATACTGTATCACTCTATTGGTTCAGGTAAAAATCCATCCCAGGTAGATCAAATGTTATTCCAAATTCCAGATTCACTATGGACCAAGGATGGACAGGACACTGTAGGTAGGCAAACTCCCAAAATTCCCCAGTACCCATTGAAACAGGAGGTAGAATTAGGGGATTATCCCATAATTGAGTGATTATTACAACAGGGAATTTTAGTCCCTACAGCAAGTGTAGCCAACAGTCCCATCTTTCCTGTGAAAGAGTGGTGGGAGGGGTTATAGGCTGGTACAAGACCTTAGAGGGGTTAATAAGGTAGTAGAGAGCCAATTTCCTGTAGTGCCAAATCCAGCTCTCATTCTTATGCAGATCCCACCAAATGCAACCCATTTCACTGTCATTGACCTCTGTTCTGCTTTCTTCTCTGTACCTCTTCATTCTGACTGTCAGTACCTATTCGCTTTTACATACAGGGGTGTGCAATACACATGGACACGATTGCCCCAGGGTTTCATAGACAGTCCCAGTATCTTCTCTCAGGCCTTACACGACTGTTTACAATCTTTTCAACCTGCCAATGGATCTGTTCTAATACAATATGTGGATGATTTATTGTTATGTTCTGATTCGTTTATGTCATGTTTAAATGATACTAAACTTTTATTGCTTCATCTCTCGCAAACAGGACACAAGGTTGCTAAGGACAAACTACAGCCATGCCAGTCCAGGGTTAAATACTCGGGACATTGCCTAACCCAGGGGTTACGACATCTGACAAATGACAGAATCCAAGCCATACAGAACATGACACTGCCACAGAATCAACAGCAAATTCGGACCTTCTTGGGAATGTGTGGATACTGCAGAATGTGGATCCCAGGTTTTTCTATTTTGGCCTTGCCATTACAGGACTTAGGCCCTCATTCAGAGGCAGTCACAAGAAGCGATCGCTCTCTCTGAATGAGGGCGGCCGCTTCCTTTTTTTTAGTGCGGCTTCCTGGTCGCTAGCTAAGCTGTGGATTACCGGGGCTTGCGCACGTGCAGTGCAGCTGCTGTGCATGCATAGGGCTAACCATCGACCTGGTTGTGAGCGCATCAGCGCTTGCGACCAGGTCTGAATGAGACCCTTAGTCTCTTCATCAAAACCCGATCGTGTCATACACACAGAGGAATCAGAGCAGGCTTTTTTTCTTAATCTTAAGGCTAGTCTGACAAGAGCACCTGCATTGGGAATACCTGATTATGAAAAACCTTTTGATTTGTATTGTACGGAAGCTGATGGTTGTGCAGCAGGTATCCTCACACAAAAACATGGTTATGCCAGTAGGCCCGTAACATACTACAGTGCACAATTGGACACTGTGGCAAGATCACTCCCAACGTGTTTAAGAAGTATAGCAGCAACTGCTCTATTGGTCAGTAAGAGTGAGGATGTGGTACTAGGCCATGATATGATTGTCTATACTCCCCATGCTGTATCTGCTTTGCTAACACTGCCCAAACCAGATATGTCTCCTCAGCTAGATTCACAAAATGGGAACTAGCCCTAATAGCACCTGCAAACATCACCATCAAAAGTTGCAGTACGTTAAATCCAGCAACGTATTTACCATATGTGCAACATGATGCACAAAGAGTGGAGAGAGGTGAGTCACTGGCAAAAGGTGAGTTTTGCAGGTATATTGATGCACATGATTGTATGGAATATCTGAATCAAACCTTTACTGCAAGACCTGACATACAGAACACACCTTTAGAAAATGTAGATGTGACATTTTACACGGATGGGAGTTGTCATAGACAAACTGACACTGGAGAGTTATGTACAGGTTATGCCGTGGTAAATGACTAGGTCGTTATAGAGGCCGAACCTTTAGGCCCACCACACTCGGCCCAAGTGGCGGAACTGGTGGCACTAAAGAGGGCGTGTGATTTAGTGGAAGGTAAATCTGCTAATATCTACACTGACTCTAGGTACGCCTTCGGGGTAGTACATGATTTCAGCGCTCTATGGCGTCTGAGAAAATTTCTGACAGCAGCAGGCACACCAATTGCACATTCCAGACATATAAAAGGACTACTGACAGCAATCCAATTGCCTAAGGCAGTGACGGTAAGTAAGTGTAAAGCCCATTCATGTGAGGATGACCTGGTATCACTGGGCAACAACAGGGCAGACGAAGCTGCAAAATGGGCAGCATGTTTAAAAATGAATGTACCAACTGAACAAATGATGACTTTTCAAACAATTGACATGCTGAAATTAATTGAGATGCAAAATTTGTGTTCCATTCAGGAAAAGGCAGTCTGGGGGTCCAAGGGATGTGGGCAAGAGTCTTCTGGACTCTGGAGAGATGGACAAGGTAAGCCAGTGGCTCCCAAAGCGTACTACCCAAGCCTGGCTGAGGCAGCGCACGGTCTGACTCATTTGGGAAAGCAAGGTATGTGCAAATTGGTGAGAGCATACTGGTGCGCACCGAGTTTTTCCTCTCAAGCGGAGAAGAGAGCAATGTCCTGTCTGACCTGCTTGAGGAAAAACATTGGGAAAACGATCCCTACCGAACCATCCCACATTCCTCCAACTGACGGACCTTTTCAGGTAATACAAATTGAATTCATCCAATTACCACCCTGCAGGAATCTCAAGTATGTATTAGTGTGCACTGATGTGTTTTCTAATTGGGTTGAGGCATACCCAGCTGCCAGTAATACTGCTGCATTTACTGCCAAGAAAATTGTTCAGGAGTTTGTATGCAGATACGGTATCCCTAGAATTATTGAGAGTGATATGGGTACCCATTTCACAGGTGATGTTTTTCAAAATATGTGTAATCTGATGGGTATTAATAGTCGACTTCATACCCCCTACCAACCGCAAGCCAGTGCCAAGGTGGAGAGGATGAACGGGACTATTAAAAACAAATTAAGTAAAATCATGTCGGAAACTGGACTAGGTTGGCCAGAAGCACTACCACTTGTCCTTCATAGTATCAGGACAACTCCTAAGGCCTCCTCTTAATCTGTCCCCCTTTGAAATACAGTTTGGTAGACAACCTCATTTGATTATAAGTCCGCAGGAAGATTTGAAAGGTAACAACGAGGTAACTGTAAGGTATCTTATAAACAGTTAAAACAGCAACAGCAGAAACTGAAATTGTTGTCACATGATATGCCTGAAACAAACTGTCATGATGTTGAACCTGGAGAATTTGTTATGATCAGAAATTTCTTGTTTTCAGGTTGTTTGACTGATCGGTGGGAAAGTCTTTATCAGGTGTTGCTGACGAGTACAACCTCATTAAAGGTGGCGGAGAGAGATACCTGGGTCCATTCCACTCACTGTAAGAAGGTCAACCAACCGGTGGATATACACGGCGGAGACGAGGCAGATAACGTGGACCTCTCGATCGCGATCTTGTTCCGGGAGGGTTAAAAGGTTGCAGTGAGATATCTGAACTAAAGAAATTTGTAGTGCGTATGTAACAACTGTACCTTGGGTCTGTATGATTTATTTGCGCTAATTGTATTAAGATCACAGCTTGTAACCATCTGTTTTTATATTGAATAATAACTTTTTGTGCTTTGGAACCACACGCTAAGTCTGAAAGCATTTATTTCTTGTGCGACTCGTTACGCTAAATAGCGACAATTTTAGAAGGTATAGGTAGGTAGGAATCGGTAGGTAGGAATCGATACCAGGGACAAGCTTTAATACATAAAACAACAATGATCCATATATAAGCTCCGTAGAGGTTAACTGGGCAGATTTCCTAAATAAAAAAAAATAAAAAAGTCTAAAGAGAAAAATGAAGGTGTTGCCCATAGCAGCCAATCAGATTTTACTGTAGTTATCATTTTGTAGAGAGTGCAATCAATACATGATAGATAGAATTTGTTTGGTTACTTTGGGCCTGATTCAGCAAGGATTGCAATACTGCACGCAGGCAGCTTTGCCATGCGATCCTTGCAATAATGCAAATGCAGCAGGAGGTGTATGTGATCCCAGCACTGCGACGGAGGTTGCAGGCTGGGATCACCATCGCTGGTCGATGGTCATGATGGTGGACGGCGCCGGGCAGCCGGCCAGCTGAGTAAGCCTCAGCTTACTCAGGCTGGCTGGCTTGCGAGCCCAGTAGACTGAGTACGTCCACGCAGTCCCTGGGCTGGCAACTCCTGGTAAAGGCAGAGGCATTCAAGGGCTTGCATGCGATAAAGCAAAACTCATTCTGCACACTCGCAGAATGGTTGCACACGCAGATTCCAGATTGCGCGCACTACTGTATTAGCCCCTGTAAGCAATACCTACAGCATACTTACCTACTTTTGAAAAAGCATTTCAGGGAGATTGTGAAAGCAGCACCTATGAGCGCGGTGGTAAAGTGGGCGTGTACTGCTACATCTGAGAGGCGTGTCATAAAATTTACTTACATGCCAATGTAAATGAGCCCAAAAGCAGTTAGTAAGATCTACATGTTGATGAATACATACTGATACTTTTCATAAAATGCATGTAGCCACAGGGATCATTGTGCCTTATAACCAATGCAGGAAAATTATACTAATGATCCCATCTGAATGTATATATCTGTGTTTTTTTAAATATAACAGCTTCATAATGGGGGTAAGGTGCATTCAGGGAGATTGCTAGACTCTTCAGGGAGTCAGGGAGACTGTTACTAATTCAGGGAGTCTCCCTGACAATGAGGGAGAGTGGGAAAGTATGACCTACACATCTCCGTTTAGAAGTTTTATTAAGTCTACTCCAAGATATATCAAAATGGTTATACTGTAGTAACCTGATTTTATTATTATTATTATTATTATTATTATTTTCCAGCCAACTTGCTGTTTTGGTCCTATACACATGACTATTTTAGGGCAGTGCTGTTTCATAAAATGACTAAAAAGGCAGACGAAATTGCCATCTGCAACAACTTTATGGCTAACCAGAAGCTACAGTATGTCAATAGTGACTCACAAATATAATTATGTAACCTGTACTTTTCTTTACCTAAATATTTATTGGGGTTTTATAATTGCTTTTGAGGATACTAAACATTACGGAGGAAATTGGATACGCAATGGATTTTCCTGGAGATACAGCAAATGTGACCGTTGATTCTCTGGCTTTACTAGTGGCAAATGTTGGTTTTAAGGACTTTAAAGAACTTTACTTCACTGTTAAGCCATTCCTGGAAGGGAAGGACATAGAGGTATAATTATTATTATTACCAGTTATTTATATAGCGCACACATTTTCCGCAGTGCTTTACAGAGAATATTTGGCCATTCACATCAGTCCCTGCCCCAGTGGAGCTTACAGTCTATATTCCCTACCACATGCTCACACACACTAGGGTAATTTAGTTAGGAGCCAATTAACCTACCTGTATATTTTTGGAGTGTGGGAGGAAACCGGAGTACCCGGAGGAAACCCACGCAAGCACAGGGAGAATATACAAACTCCACACAGGTAGGGCCGTGGTGGGAATCGAACCAACGACCTCAGTGCTGTGAGGCAGTAACGCTAACCATTACACCATCTGTGCTGCCCGCACTTGCAAGTATTGACTAGAAAGAGAGTTAGAAGATTTATACATATGGCTCCGATTGGAATTGGTCCATTTAAAGTAAGAAAAAGTACAGTTATTTGGATTTAAAGAAAACATATACAATACATATTTGTATTTAGAAGCTGTGAATCATTGCTAAAACTCAGACTCCATTACTTTGCATAGGGTGCATTGACGGAGTTGTATCAAACCTTGGAGAGATAAAGTGGAAAGAGAGAAAGTACCAACCAATCAGCTTCTGAGTGCCATTTTACAGGCTGTGTTTGAAAAATGACAGAAACTGATTGGTTGGTACTTTATCTCTCTAAAAGATTTGATAAATCTCCCCCATAGTGATAGAACTTTAGATCCACAGCTGAGGTTTGTGTGGCTAACATACCTGGGAGTGAGCCGTTGTTACCGATTGACTGCCCACAATGTCCCTAAGGGCCTGATTCAGCAAGGAACGTAAGTGAGCAAACGCACACGACCAATGTTTTTGCACTGTGTATGCATCGCACTGCACAAACTAGCCAGTGCGATCGGGTAAGGGTACACAGACTACACGCTGCGTGTACGCAGGCCCTTCCGATATTGATTGACAGGTAGTGCCATTTTGGGTGGCAACTGGGGGTAGTCGGCCGAGCGCAGACATGCCAGTGCGTTTGAATGCCGTTGCAGGGGCATTCATAAATTAGCCATTGCGAGGACCTACGCAGTCAGAGCTCTCACTGCGTGCAGGAAGTTGGTCAAATCCTGAGTGAGGTTAGGTCAACCACTATTATGCTAATGTGTTCGATGTTTCCGCTATCTTACAGACTACTCAGGCTGTGAGTAAAGGGAGGTGGGCTGCATTATATATTGCTGAGGGTCTGCATCTTGTGCTGCGGTTGCCGTGCGTATTCTTTGATTAGCTTCTTTTCTCAGTGGCTGGGTGCGTACGTTCTCTCCCTTGCGTTCCTTGCTGAATCAGGCCTTGAATGTCTATTTTCCCACTGTCCTTCCTTACTGTGAATGGAGGATACCTGCCACTGGAATTTACATCAATCCCCGGGACGTGCCCACCACCTATATTATTTGAATTTTTCAAACATCACTGCTAGGCATATACATTATAATACAATATTGCACTGCGTTTAGGTTTTATTCCCCTATCATAAATCAATGCACTTGAGTTTAAAAAAAATACTATTCGTTGATATCCATTGGAGTAAGTTATACATATTGAGAATCATTTTGTAAACTATTCCAACAGATAACACTAGAAAAAGTTCCTGTAGAAGAGGCTGTGGCCTACATCCATTTACCTGAAGAAATACAAGACCAAGCGGCTTTAGCAGCATCCAAAGTGCAGTTTAACTTTTTTGGGACTCCATCACTTTTTATGGTAACCGTAAAAGTATTGTCTCCTCCTTATGTCTAACAGTATATTTCCCTTTAATTCACAATAAGTATAAACTGGAGGCATGTGTTAGTTTGTTTCTGAGGCTTCTAATCATTCTAAGTGAATAACTGGTATACACTCTCATATTGCAATGGCAGCATCTTAAGCCATTCAGCCATGTTCATTTTACTTACACAGAAAATCCTGATTTACCCTCGAAACAAACAAATTTGTTTGGTGTAAAATGTACGTAAATTTCAGCAGAAATATATATGTTTTCTTTTGTCATGATGTTTTCATTGGCACAAACGTCTAGTTTTGGCAGTTCTTTTCACATGGTCAGTGTAAATGAGTGCAACATGTGACCAGTTATTTCTACTGAGTGTAAAGAAACTAAATTGTCTAGAAAAAGAAAAAACAAATTCACAAGGTACAAGTGAACTGATGCTGCGGTGGCCGGCCAGCTGGGGAGAGAGGAGGGGACCCCTGACGGGCAATGCACACGGGGCCCCCTCATCTCTCGTAAGACACCCCTGGTTCTATGTTTATGTATTTCTAAATTGAGAGCTAACTCACCTTGAGGCACCTCAAGATCCTTCAATTTGGCGCTGCAAGGAACAGCATACCCTCCACTACTGATAACCTATATGCCTCAAAGAACAGTGATACCACAGAATGGTGGTTGCTCAATCAATTTTATGGCCTATCATAGGTGCATGTAAAGGAGGGGTTAATCTAGACAAGAAAAAGCAAAGCCATTTACTCAGAACACTGGATAGGCCAGGAAAAGAGATTTGCATCCTACTTGATAATAGAAATGCAGAGACCTCAGTTACATACATTTGCAAATATATGGGAAGCCACCAGCCATGGCAAGGCATCTCTGCTCTGGTGGTAATAGCACCTTACTTTGGGTCATATATTTCTAAATTGAAAACTAATTCACCTGGAGGCACCACAATTTGGCACTACAAGGATCAGCATACCCGCCAGCTACTGATCCCATATATGCCTTTCAGGAACAGTAATACATGGAATTGTAATTGCTCAAATCAATTTATTGGTTCACCACAAGAGCATGTAAGGGAGGGGTTAATCTAGACAAGAAAACACTATCTAAAACCCTCAGCACACTGGATAAGCCAGCAAAAGAGATTTACATTCTACGATAATAGCAATGCAGAGGTCTCAGTTACATACATTTACAAACATATGGTAAGCCACCAGCCACGGCAAGGTGTCTCTGCTCTGGTGGTCCTGCACTACAATAAACAGCACCTTACTTTGGATAATATGTTTACTGTATGTATTTCTAAATTAAGAGCTAACTTACCTGGAGGCATCCCAAGATCCTCCAATTATTTTTTTCTTGTCATGATTAACCCCTCCCTTGCATGCATCTGTTATGGACCTATAAATTGATTTGAGCAACTACCATTCTGTAAACTACATTATGTGCGCCTAATGGAGTAATAAGTCTAAAAAATCCAAAGTCATAAGAATTGTTTATCAATTTCTCACACTATCATGAATGGTTTTAATTAGGGGTGTGCACCGGCCACTTTTCGCGTTTTGGTTTTGGCTCTGGATCTTTCTTCGTGTTTTGGATCTGGATTGGTTTTGCCAAAACCACCCTTCCGTGTTCTGGGTTTTGTGTTTTGGATCTGGATTTTTTTTTTTTTTTAAAAAGCATAAAAACAGCTAAAATCACAGAATGTGTTGGTTTTTCTGCTCCTATGCTATTATTAACCTCAATAACCTTAATTTCCACTCATTTCCAGTCTATTCTGAACACCTCACACCTCACAATAGTGTTTTTATGTCCAAAAGATTGCACCGAGATAGCTGTATGACTATGCTAAGCGACACGAGTGGGCGGCACAAACACGTGGCCCTTCTAGGAGTGACACTGCAGTGGCAGACAGGATGGCAGTTTGAAAAACTAGGCCCCACACAGTACATAATGCAAAGAAAAAAAAGAGGTGCAAGATGGAATTGTCCTTGGGCCCTCCCACCCACCCTTATGTTGTATAAACAGGACATGCACACTTTAACAAACCAATCATTTCAGCGCCAGGGTCTGCCACATGACTGTGGCTGAAATGATTGGTTCGTTTGGGGCCCCCACAAAACAAGCTGGCAATTAATCTGTCCCTGCACAAACTGGCTCTACAGAGGCAAGATGTCGTCCTCATCCTCCTCATTCACCAATTCCTCACCCTCTTCAGTGTTGTGTACATCGTCATCCTCACAGAGTATTAATTTGTCCCCGCTGGAATCCACCACCACAGGTCCCTCTGTACGTTCTGGAGGCTGGTCTCCCTGGAAGAGTTGATCATTCATTTTTATGAATATCATCTTCTCCACATTTTGTGGAAACAACCTCCTACGCCTTTCGCTGACAAGGTTCCCGGCTGCACTAAACACTCTTTCGGAGTACACACTGGAGGGGGGGCAACTCAGGTAAATTAGAGCCAGTGTACAGGGGCCTCCAAATTGCCTCTTTTTCCTGCCAGTACAGGTGCGGACTGTCTGACATGCCTACTTGGATGCTGTCACCGATGTAATCCTTTAACAGACAGACGCACGCTTGTCGCTGCTGCTTTGAGGATGCAGGTGCGGCTACTGCCCACACAATTCACAAAGACAAAAAAAAAATTATAATTTTTTTATTTTTTTTAGAGTGCACTTTGGGGGTTACAGCACCCTTTAACGGACAAGCCAGCCGGCCCTTTACTTATGACACAGGCGCACGATTGGCACTGCTCCTTTGTTGTTGCACGTGCAGCCACAGTGCACACAATTCACAAACACAGAAAATAATTCCTCCACCATTCTGTCAGTGGTGACAGTATGATATGCAGTGACAGTAGATATGTCAGAAATTGTTGGCACGTCCTTCAGTCCGGACCAGATGTCCAAACCGGCCCTTGACTTATTACACAGGCGCACGCTTGGCGCTGCTGCTGTGTTGATCCACGTGCGGCTACTGCGCATACATTTCGCACACAAATACAGAAAAAAAAGAATTGTTTATTTTTTGTGGAGTGCACTTTGGGGGTTACACCACCCTTTAACAGACTTAGGGGACACAGGCGCACGCTTGGCGCTGCTCCTTTGATGCACGTGCAGCCACAGTGCACACAATTCACAAACACAGAAAATAATTTTTTATTTGGTTTGGAGTGCACTTTGGGGGTTACAGCACCCTTTAACGGACGAGCCAACCGGCCCTTTACTTATGACACAGGCGCACGCTTGGCACTACTTTGTTGATGCACGTGAGGCTACTGCGCACACAATTCACAAACACAGAAAAAAAAAAATATTATTCGGAGTGTACTTTGGGGGTTACAGCACCCTTTAATGGACGAGCCAGCCGGCCCTTTACTTATGACACAGGCGCACGCTTGGCGCTACTTTGTTGATGCACGTGCGGCTACTGCGCACACAATTCACAAACACAGAAAAAATATATATTTTTTTTGCACTTGGGGGGAGCACCCCTGATGGACAGAGCACCCCCTGGACAACACTACAGCACCCCTTTAGGACTGGGACACTGCACAGGACTTTGGAGTGGACACAGCCCCTATGGACAACTGACTGCACAACACAGCCCAGCCAGCCCCTATGGACTTTGGAGGAGTGGACACAGCCCCTATGGACAACAGCAGCACAGTACAACACAGCCAGCCCTTATGGACTTTGGAGGAGTGGACACAGCCCCTATGGACAACAGCAGCACAGCGCAGCACAGCACAACACTACACTGCACTACACTACACTACACAGCCCAGCCAGCCCTTACTCCCACCCTCCCTCTTCACTGTCCACAGCCGAGTGAGAAAATGGCGCAGACGCGGGTACCTTATATAGAATCCAAGACCCGGAAGGCGGGATGATGACGTTTTGCCTCGATTTCAGATCCGAGTCAGGCGGGAAAAGTAGAGCCTGACTCAGATCGGGGGGGCTCGGGGGGTTCGGATTTCAGAAATCCGAACCCGCTCACCCCTAGTTTTAATGCAATACTTTGGTTGACATTTGTGCATAATTAAAACATTTACAGTGTAAATAACTGCTCAGCTCAAATATTTGGGCCACATATGTGAACTGCTATATCTGTATAGATGGGTAAAACGGCCAATCTGTCATAAGTACCATATCTTTTTTTTGTATCTTTTGGTAGGATAATTATTTCAGCAATTACATATTAAACACTTACATCATAAGTGCCAGTGTTGAAGGTACTAAGATAGAAGAATTGAACAAGCCGGTGGACATAACTCTGCGGCATCTTCGTGGGAATGTGGTAGGTTACACAAGCTTACATACAGTTACATACATCTGTTAGAATGTGTGAATTATTAGACAGAAAACCACTGATTTACAAATGCAAATAGCAATGTGACTTATAAGAAGCGTCAGTACCCCAAATTTAAACCTGCTTATAGAATACATTCTAACAATTTATAGTCCAAATTTGAAGTGTTTTTTTATCTTGTTTTTTAGGACAATCTCCCAGTGAAGTGTGTATTTTGGGACTTTGCTGTAAACAGTGAGTGATATTTACAACTTTTTTTATTGTTTTTATTCTTCAAAATTAAAATTACTCTGCTATTATTTCAAATGTTATATATCAGTTGAGTGCATTCACTTTTTTTTTGGTAGAGGTATGTTCATAGGTGCCAAAACTGCGGGGGGGGGGGGGGCAAGGGGATGACTGCACCCCTTCCCCACAACAACTGACAGAGGCGCCAGCTACATGTAGGGATTGTGCATCGGGGCACACTGGGGGTGATTCAAATATTTTCACCAGCGGCTGTCAGTGCCAAGCACCCGACGGGGCAATTGCTCCATTAGCCATTGGCGCCGGCACTTCTAGTCATCCTAGCCTGGACAGATTTAGCTGTTTTACAAGGCGAAACCTGGTCTAACTAGGCACATCAATTAATGGGTTTCCAAAACAATTGAATTGCAACATTGGGCGCCCATTAATTACCACGACTTAAAAAAAAGTTGAATCCCACCACTGAGTGCACAAGTGAGGTGCTTTGCTAATCCCAAGAGACACCACAAAAGGTCAGAGAGACATATGCTGAGCTGATTGGTGGAGCTCATCACATGCTTCTCTGACCCTTTGAGGAGATCTATAGCAGCAGCCTCATGGGAGGGATGCATCTGAGTGAGGCAGTGCCTGCTGCTGCTGGGTCTATGTGACCTTTGCTGTATGCTGAGGAAGACTCATGGAGCCCCCTATAATGAACAGAAGCAGTGAGGTAATTACTATGTTGGATACACATTTACTCCTATATGTAACATGTCTGACTTATTAGAGGATAAAGTTAAGGTAAAACTGTTTCTTTTTTTACCATAATTGCCAATTCACAATACTGTACATACTACTGACAACTCTACTATTATTTAGGACTAAACAAAACCAACTTAAATGTGCACCTATTGTGATCAACTTTAATGCATTGTTACATGAATTGCTGGTTTGGAGGGATTGGGAGTCCCAATGTCTGTATTTGGGTGGAGTTAGGTGAGTGTCCATGTCTGTAGCTAGGGTAGTGCGGCCGGTGCCATCGCACAGGGCACCACAGGGCAGGGGGCGCTGTTTGGGCCTGTAAAATGTCCAGATGGCGCAAAGGCCCTCATTCAGAGCCGTTCGCTATTTGCGTTCGTTCGTTCAAAAACAAGGGGTGGCTATGCAAATGATCCGTTCGCACATTGCAGTCTGTTCACACCTCGAAGTCTGAATGAGCGAGCAAAACATACGCTCTTTTATTTCTTAAAAACGCCCCCTGGCCGCTCGCACCATACGTCATGTCCGCTATTTATTAGATTAATCGAGTACATCGAACAGGATATGAACTGCTCGCTATTCTTGTGGTTGGTTTTTTCAACCGCTATTTTGCGAGCAGTTCTGAGTTAAAAAAAACCAAGTGACGTGGTCATTGACGCTGCTATATTAATTATGCACACCCATAAAACGCACGTTTTGACCTTTAAGCACGCCTGCGAACGGATCTCCACTCCCCGTTTTCAAGCACCTTCCCCTGCTACCACCCACATACGCCTCATTCTGTCACTCAAAATAGCAGGCACTCGCTATATTGCGTACAAATGTTTTTCGGCCGCACTGACTGGTTCGCGCATGCGTACTAAAAACCGTACGCATGCGCAGATGTGCGAACATCGCTCGGAACGAGCGTACTGCCGCTAGCGAGTGGCTCTGAATGAGGGCCAAAGTTTGCAGTGTTTGCAATGTGTACTTTTTTTTAATCCCTGAATTTTTTTTCTTGTTTTATACCTTCAGATTTGCAATGGTGTGTGTGTGTGTAGTGCAGGGAATAGCAGGGTGCATATTAGCTGCAAGGAGGGTCCTGCAAGCCATTCTCACAGCGAACTTGCACAGCGAATATTGTTTGCAATCCAATTCCAAACTCACATTGATTTTTTTTTAATGAAATTTTGCGAGTTTTTTTGTGCACATCTCCCTGAGCAGATGAAAAGGTAGGGAAATAAAAGTGATGTGGAGGTGTGGGACAGGTATGTGGCGGTGTAAATGTTGTGGGACAGGTATGTGGAGGTGTAAATGATGTAGGACAGGTATGCGGAGGTGTAAATGATGTAGGACAGGTATGCGGAGGTGTAAATGATGTAGGACAGGTATGTGGAGGTGTAAATGATGTAGGACAGGTATGTGGAGGTGTAAATGATGTGGGACAGGTATGTGGAGGTGTGGGACAGGTATGTGGAGGTGTGGGACAGGTATGTGGAGGTGTAAATGATGTGGGACAGGTATGTGGAGGTGTAAATGATGTGGGACAGGTATGTGGAGGTGTAAATGATGTGGGACAGGTATGTGGAGGTGTAAATGATGTGGGACAGGTATGTGGAGGTGTAAATGATGTGGGACAGGTATGTGGAGGTGTAAATGATGTGGGACAGGTATGTGGAGGTGTAAATGATGTAGGACAGGTATTTGGAGGTGTAAATGATGTAGGACAGGTATGTGGAGGTGAAAATGATGTGGGACAGGTATTTGGAGGTGTTGTATTGATAGTAGGGGGGGTTGAACATGCAGATGAGAGGTAAATGTGTTTGATCCAACTTTTACAAACTTGTATAAAACACTGCAAAATTACTATACAGACATTTTTCTGAAGCCCAGACTGCTGGAAAGACTTTAATTTGCCGAAAAGCATTTTCTTGCTATCATTTTAAACCACTAATAAAAATAGCCCTGCTCTCTAAGTTGCCACTTTTTTGGAGTCCAGGAATGTTTCCCCACTTTTTCATGCACTTGTCCCAGGTCGTATGTTGTAGAAAAGTCGCACAGCCTCGCCGTGAGTACTACAAATAGGCATTTCTAATTGGATCTCACATTTCTCAGGTGCACATTAGTACATGAAACAAACTCACACCCAATAGGATTGAGCCCACTGTGTTTGCTCTATTGCTGATTGTGTGACGCTGATTGCTGCAGAGAGGGGAGTGTACAGGGTATATAGGTAGAAGTCACTGGTGATGGGCTGCACTGTGCATGATGGTCTCTGTAGTCCTAGAGCTCCTAAACCTACGCCAGACTACAACTCCCGGCAGTCAACTTGTCTGTACAGGAACGCACTATTGGCTGCATATGTTCCCGAAGCTGCGTGGTAGCGCTGTGCCAGTGTTGTGTCTGTGAGTGAGGAGACTGTGATGTCGGCATACATAGGCCAAATCCGCAAAACAAAGACCCCTCAGGCTTACTGATCTGTCATCAGGTAAGTGGTGTGGCAGGGTTACTCCAGCTGCCCCTTAGGGGGTGATTTAGGGGTGCCAAAATTATATCTTGACCCCCCCCCAACCCAAAATCGTTGGTTTATGTTTAATACTACAGTCTTCCTCAAGGCTATTATTCGGGAAAAATAGGTGCAAGAACTGTGGGTGGAACTACTGGGGGTGGCGCTATAGAAATTTTTTTTATATGTATATTATATATACATATGTATAGTATTTAGAAAAGTAGGCACTCAAAAGGGCCTTTAAAATAAAACTTATATTATGGAAAATACATTTTTGCCAGGGCATTATGTCATAGTTAATGAGAACATAGCGAATCCGAACTGGATGCGAGTCAGGTTCGGGTCTTCCTGTCTGACTCAAGTCCGAAAACGAGGCAGAAAGTCACCAATCCTGCGTCGGATTCTCGCGGGTTTTGGATTGCTTATAAGTACATCCCCGCGGTGATCAGCGCCATTTACTTCACTGCTGCAGTACTCTGAAGTGTGGGGTTGTGCTGTGTCTGTCCAAGGGCTGTGCTATTCATCCAGAAGGGCTGTGTTGTGTCCATCCAGGGGCTAGGCTATGTCCATCCAGGGGCTAGGCTGTGTCCATCCAGGGATGTGCTCCGTCCAGCGCAGAGGAAGCAAGTATGACGGCTGTCACCCAGCTGCACAGCGGATCACTGAGGCCATGATGGCTGTGCTAGTATTGATGGTGAAATAATAGAAATTGAAGATAATAGTGTTGAGGAAGTGCAACAGGAGGATGAGGGGGATATTTGTGTCCTATCTGACTCTAATGAGGATGTTGTTTGTGTAAATCAGCCACCAGTGGCAGCAGTTCTTGCTTGTAATAACAAGAAAGCCATTGTCATTCCTGGGGATAAGACCAGAAAAGCCACCTCTTGGGTGTTGAATTACTTTAACCCAAATCCTGTCAACATTTGTGAAGGCATCATTTGTGAAGCCAAAGTTAGTAGAGGTAGGGATGTTAACCATCTAGGAAACTCCTCCCTGTTATGTCATTTGCAGCTAGTTCATGCAATTTATTTACCAAAATTATAATAATTTGTAAGTTAATAAAAAGCAGTCCAGTATCAGTTATCAGCACTTTGGACCAACACATCCAATCTCCACCACCAACACCCTCATCATCAACCTCCTCCTTAATGATTGGCGGTAGTCCTTCCAAAACATAGTTTTGTGGGGGCCCACACAAACCAAGGACAGTAACTAAAAGTGTCAGTCGATGTCGCTGAAGTGCTTGGTTTGTTAAACTGTGTATGTCCTTTTTTAATATCTCACATACTGTATCCAAAGGACAATTCCTTCTTGCACCTTTTTTCTTTGAATTTTGCACTGTTTGGGGCACTGCTGACTGTAATTTTTATAGTTTATTAAACTCCTATCCTGTCCGCCACTGCTGTGTGGCAATGTTTCATAGATGTCCTATATTTTTTAAACTGCCGTGCGTTTGTGCCGCTGCTCTGTCGCTTACTTGGCTGCCGGCTCTGGGAAGAGCAGCTGCAGAGGCTTGGATGCTCCAGGTGGCTCTGTAGTGGCGCTACCGGCTGTATGGTGCCGATCAGGCATGTTTTAATATGTGATATAAACAAACAAATATGTACAAAATAGGAGCTAAAGAAATGTCCCAACAATAGTCCCTAAATCTAGATAACCGTTACAGATTCGTCTCCACCAAGATGGTCACATGGAATTCCCACCAAACATGTAAAAGAATGCATGAAAAAAACACAGCATAGTGTAAATCTATAAACGTTCGCAATTACCAAAAAAGGTGCTCAGAAATCAGAGTGGTATAATGTCCCAGGAACCAAATGATGGAATCCAGCGTATGGGACACAAATCCCTTTGAGTAATATACTTACTCTGCGACGGCTTTATGAAAAGCATGTAGAAGGTTCTTTAGGCTGATCACATGAGACTAAGGGGGCGATTCAGACCTGGATGCACTTTCGCAGCCAGGGGCAGGGTATGCAAATTTCGCGATCGCACTGCAAGGCTTAAGGACGCCCTCTATGTCTTAGAGAGCGATGGCAGAGTGAATGCACGCCGGTCTAAAGATGCCCCCTTTTCTTTCTTAGCACATGTCATCTCCAGAAAGTGTATGTAACAGTAACATCGAGAGCCATCGGAGCTGCTCGTAGCCCTTGAGGTAGACCCTACCCTGCCGCAAGCACTGCGATCACTGCAGGCTGAAATACAACCAGGTGAAGTGTACAATGACGCCTTAATGCTAATTATGCACGCCCATGAAACGCCGTTAGAACACACAGGCACGCCTGCGTTCACACATGCACATGCCCGTTTACATAGACCTTCCCCTGACACCACCCACAAACGGCACTATCTGTCACTCAAAGTAGCGCTCAGTCTGTGTACTTTGAGCGACCGATTCCCGATCGCTAAGACTGGCTTGCGCACGCGCACTGCGGCTTATATGCATGCGCAGAAAGCAAAAATCAGCCGGTTACGAGTGCCGCTGCATTGCATCCGGGTCTGAATGAGCTCCTAAGATTTATAATCTTCATCCAAATTCCATCCATTTGTTGTAATAAATCCACATGGAAATAAAAAATTTAAGTGTAGTAGGTCAAACAAAACATTTAATAAGCCAGGACAAACGACCAGATACATATATTGAACATAAGAATTATATTAAAATTGTGGGATTCACTTCCTACCGGACAGCAGATGTAATTGTGCATGTCAGATAAATCACAGCGAACACAAATAGAACCCAGGTACATAGTCCAGAAGTGTTTGCCGACAGAACGTCTAAAGTTGGGGACCACTAGTCCACTCTGCCAACGTGTTTTGACTTATAATAAGTCTTTATCAAGATGATTTTGAAAATGTGGCCAGATGATTACTTATCTCCGCTTGTTTGGAAGAGGTTCACACTTCACATTGTACTCAATGACTGGATTCCAACGAGTTTGATCACATGATCATTACTATCTAATGTTACCACAAATAGGTATGTGGTGGGAGTGCAGTCTAGGGCACCATATCTGGGTGGGTCATACACTGCCTCTAGTGTAAAGCTGGCCACACACTAGACCAACTTGCATCCAACCATCCAACTTGTTGATTGGAATGAAAATCTGGTAACGTATGAGAGTAAATGATGATGAAAATGGTCGTCAGACAAGTTGTTAAATATTTGATCTAAACAATTTGTTCAAATAGTTTTTGACCATTTGCCAGCATTTGGGAGCAAATTGCTGATTGTCATTTGCTTTCATACCTTACCAGATTTTCATTCCAACCAATCAACAAGTTGGATGGTTGGATGAAAGTTGGTCTAGTGTGTGGCCAGCTTTAGGGAGGCAGCATATGGCAAGTTACAAATATTGCACTGTGTGCAGCTCCTTCCTGCACTGCTCTAGAGCAGACCCTCCAGCATGACCCGTTCCACCAGGTACAAAATGCTCTGTTCCTGGACTTTCCACCTAATTTATGATTGTAGCCACCGGTGCTGAAACACCCGTCAACTAGTTCAACACAGGTGACTGTAATCACAAATTAGGTGGGAAGACCAGGAACAGAGCATTTTGTACCTGGTGGAAAGGGGTCATGTTGGAGGGTAGGCACATAGGCAAACGCAGGGGGGGAGGTTCCGTCTGCCTGGAAACCCCCCTCCCCAGCCCACACAATGACCACAATAGAAATAGTAATATATGTAATATAATTTTACTAGTGCTGCATGTTCTTCACAGTATCACAAATTAAATAATTAGCACCACCTGTGGATCTTTTAACTTGTGTCAGTCAGTAATAAATGACCTGTGCACCATCTAGGAGATCTGGAAAACATTCACTGTTAGGGATGTGCTGCTATAGAGCCCAATATGTACATATATGTCAAGGGCAGTGCTAGGTTATTCTGCTCTTCCCAGAGTCCTGGACTTGCTCTAATACTCTGGAATGGTGCCCACATCTAAGATAAAAACATCCAGCTCAGGCAGGATGGCCCTACTGCCGCATTTAATGGCTTACTGTGATTGCTGGTCCTCTATATGCTGGAATTATGACACACAATACTCTTTGTATGATGCATATTAAAGCTTTTTGAAGTGCTAATTCTACCCTCTTCATGGACTGGCCAGACTCACTCTAAACTCAAGCATTTGGAAACCTCCCTCTAGAAATCCTGCGTTTGCCACTGAGGCAAGAGGTGTTAGTGGACTGTTGCTGCCAGGCGTTGAGAGTGATGTTATACCACTGCTAATGACCTATCTTATACATGCCAGAGTGCTAGTTGTAACTTTAGTAAAACACATATACTGGGTGTACTGTGAGTTTTCGAATTCAAGGCAAGTAAATTGCAGAATGACAGAATTCCCATCCATACCATCTAAATGCACATTAAAATAAACATCACAGCAGCTCTTTCCTAGACAAAGATTTTTTTTCTTTGCTATCCTAACATCTTGGAGAACGGACATCAATGCCTAAGCTGTTTTAATGGATAATAACTACATTATTCTGATTTTGATGATGCTGATTGGATAATATTAACAAAGTGAGCTAAGTCTTATGTCATCTCTTTCTGTCGCAGATAATTTGGGTGGATGGAACATATCCGGGTGTTCAGTAACCTCAACAAGCATGACCTATACATCATGTCATTGCAGCCATCTGACGCACTTTGGAGTACTACTTGTAAGTACAGTACACATTACTAAAGAAATAAACTCTTCAATTTTACCCACTTACAGAAACTAGTTTGTAAAATGGGCACTCGTCCATTACAGGGACCAACAAAAACTTTAAGTATTATTAGTACTCAATTTCAAACCACTAATCCCTCTCCTATAAATGATTAGAGAACAATTGTCCATTAATATTCTGATATGTCATAGAGGCATTTACCATATAACTAGCCTTAAATACAAAGAGTACAAACATTACATGTGTATATGTAATAAATGGTAGTCTCTCTTTCATATAGAAATGCATTAATAGACATTAGCAGTATGGGTCAAATGTAACCGAATACAATGGTTATTGCCAATGTGTTATTTTATAAGTCTAAATATATGTTCTAGTGACATATTTCTGTATTTGTGTATATTATATGCATTATATATTTAAATACTTAAAAAGTATTTTAGAACAACTTTTTGCATCATGGTGGTTGCAGTTTTTTTTGTACAGTAATACATAACGCATATAATGGCTAGAATGCAATGATAATAACAGTGCATGATAGCTGTGGGTCCCACTGAAGCAGGACATTCCTGGAAGGTGGGGTATGATCTCTCCGACAATTGTTGCTGGATTGGCTATTTTTTATGACAAGGCACAATCTTATTGGCTGTGCTGGGGCATCATCATACTACGGGGCAGTTCCAAACATTGCAGATCAACTCAGTTCCTATTGGAGCGAGAGTAATACAGTGGGAAAAGACAGCAGGTGATGAGTGTCTGCAGCAGTCAAGTCTGTTAGCCGAACATGTAAATATGATGAATAGAACACCATCTTGAATAAAACAAATGATGTATGTACGGTATCATGTATGAGACATATAATGAGTACAACACAATTGTGCATTAAACATTTGTCTAGTAAGACACAGCATGTATTAGATGAATGAAGAATAGAACACAATCATGTATAAGACAAATGATGAGTAGTCATACTGTATATCGGAACAATGCGCCGGGCCATTTTTGCTGGATTTGGATTTGGCTCTGATTGGTCGTCCGGCTTTGGATTTGGATTTGCTAAACCTGCCATGACTGGTTTTGGATTTGGATATTTGTTTTAAATTGCCAAAAAAAGCTAAAATCACATAATTTGGCCTTTTTTTGTTCCTAGAGTATTATTAACATCAATAACATTCATTTCCAGTCATTTACAGTCAATTTAGACCACCTCACAGCTTACAATATTGTTTGCACCATTATTGGCCAAAGGCTGCAGGGAGCTGGCTGGTTACTAAGCGACAGAGCAGCGTCACAGACACCGCAGTTTAAAGCACTTCTATGAAACATTGCCGCACAGCAGTGGCAGAAATGAAAGGTATTGCAAGATGGAATTGTCCTTGGGCCCTCCCACCCAGTGGAGTACGGCTTGTATACACAGTGGGCTACGGCCCAAGTAGTCACAGTGCTTGTATACACATTGGGCTACGGCCTGCAGAGTCACAGTACTTGTTTACACAGTGGGCTACAGCCCAAGGAGTCACAGATGCTTATATACACAGAGGGCTACAGCCCTAGGAGTCATGGTGTTTGTATACACAGTGGGCTAAGGGCCTGATTCAAACTTGGGAATAGAGTGAGATCGCTCTCAACTGATCATCTTGGTGAAACCATGCTGCACTATTTTCAAACTGACATCTAAATTGTAGAGTAATAATAAAGCTGTGCAGTATTTGTGGACTTCATGCAAAAGCAGCCAGTATTAACCCCAAATGCAAAAAAAGTGTGTATTTACACCCCTTGCATTGCAATATGGTTTGTTCAGGTTCACAGTTGAGAGAGAGATCTCACTCTATTCCCAACTCTGAATCAGGCCCTAAGGCCCAAGGAGTTACGGTGCTTGTATACACACAGGGCTACGGCCCAAGGAGTCACAGTGCTTTTATACACAGAGAACTTATGCCCAAGAAGTCACAGTGCTTGTGTACAGTGGGCTAAGGCCCAATTAGTCACTGTGCTTTTATACACAGAGGGCTTATGCCCAAGAAGTCACAGTGCTTGTATACAGAGGGTAAGGCCCAAGCAGTGACGGAGCTTGAATACACAGAGGGCCTATGCCCAAGAAGTCACAGTGCTTGTATACAAAGGGCTAAGGCCCAATTAGTCAAGGTACTTTTATACACAAAGGGCTTATGCCCAAGAAGTCACAGTGCTTGTATACAGAGGGCTAAGGATCTCATTCAGAGCCGCTCACTAAATGCGATCGCTCGCACCCAGCATATGCAAATACGGGTAAGAGATGGCATGGCAGGCGCTTGCTCGTTCGGAAAGGCATAAGCACGCCCACTTTGTGTTGGCGAGCGATCACTTTGTGTTGGCGAGCGATCACTTTGTGTCTATAGATGCCCGTTAGCGTATGTAGAGACGCCCACTAGCGCACGTCATCTCCAGGACGTTTATTAAAACATTGGTACATTGAGGACCATCAGAAGGGCTTGCAGCGCTTGTGGTTGCCTTATCTTACCGCAAGCACTGTGATGACTACAGTGTAAAAAAACAGGCAGGTGACGTGTACTATGACGCTGGCTGAAAATTATGCACGCCTCTGAAATGGCATTGAAACACTCAGGCACGCCTACCAGTGGCGTATCTATAATGGGCGCAGTGTGTGCGGGGCACATGGGCCCCCGTGTCCAGGGGGGCCCCGCACCGCACACCCTGCACTCATATTGGTTTAAACTTACCTGTCTGTGGTACCCCGTCGGGTGTCAGCGCTGCTCAGAACACCGGAAAATGGCCGCCCCTAGTGCCCGGAGTTTACTAATGCTCCGGTAGCTGGCCAGCCGCATCAGTCGGCTGCTGGCCACTGGGGAGAGAGGAGGGGGCCCCGCACAAGGAGTGCACATGGGCCCCCTCCTCTCTTAAGATGTCCCCGACGCCTACGTTCACACCTCCACTCCCCCGTTTTTAGTGTCCTGCCCCTGTTACCACCCACAAACGGCCTCTCCTGTCACTTTTCACACTGGGCTGTCTTTGCTGGGCGAGCGAGCAGACTCCGATCGCTCCGAGTAGTACGCTTACATGCAGAACTAAGCGTGCGCATGCGCGGTCGCTTACCATCGGCCACAAACAAGCGAGCGGCCGCTTGCGAATGAGTCTGAATGAGCTCCTAAGGCCCAATTAGTCACGGTGCTTTTATACACAGAGGGCTTATGCCCAAGAAGGCACAGTGCTTTTACTTTATTTTACTTTATTTTAAATTTATACACAGAATGCTTATGCCCAAGAAGTCACAGTGCTTGTTTGTATACAGAAGACTAATGCCCAAGCAGTCACAGCGCTTCTATACACAGAGGGCTTATGCCAAAGAAGTCACTGTGCTTGTAAGCATATTAGAGTACAGCACAAAACAAATGTCTACTGTCCTCTGCATAGTACATGGCCAGGCTAATACAGCTGTGTGTGCCTGCGATCAGCCCCCGCCACTCCGAAATCCCTCCCACCGTCCTAACTAAGTAACATGCATAGCTCAGCTCTGCGCAGCGTGAAGCGTGAAATGGCGCCGAGCCTTTTATCGTGGCCAAACGTCACCCAAGTCTCGCGAGAATCCGACGTCAGCCGGGTTACATTCGGCCTCAAGGAATCAGACGGGAACATCCGAGCTTGAGCTCGGGTGTACTCAGATTCCAGATGTCCTTCCTCCGAATCCGAACCGCTCATCTCTAGCTAGAACATAATCAAGTACACAACAAATGGTTAGAATGAGTAATATAACAGATGAATAATGGATGATGTATGAGTTGAGTGAAAGGTTAAACACAGTGATGTAGAAATGAATGATGGGTAGAACACAGTGATGTAGAAGATGAATGTACAGATGTGTCTTCATAAATCTAGCCTCTTTAAACAATAAGGCGCAAGGCGCTTTGTGCAACTGAGATGCTCCGACACTGGTAATTTTTCCCTAAATATTACAAATTAGTCACATTGTAGCCATATTCAAGCCATTCACAGTGTACCAGAGAGGCTAGGTTGCAGAACACAGTGGTGTAGAAGATGAATGATGGATAGAACACAGTGATGTAAAGATGAATGATGTGTAAAACACAGTGATTTGGAAGATGAATAATGAATAGAACACAGTGACGTAGAAGATTAATGATGGGTAAAACACAGTGATTTGGAAGATGAATAATGAATAGAACACAGTGATTTGGAAGATGAATGATGAATAGAACGCAGTGACGTTTAAGATGATTGATGGGCAGAACACCGTGACATAGACATTGAATGATGGGAAAAACACAGTGACGTAAAAGATGAATGATGGGTAGAACACAGTGACATAGAAGATGAATGATGGGAAAAACACAATGACGTAGAAGATGAATGATTGGTAGAACACAGTGACGTAGAAGATGAATGATGGGTAGAACACAGTGATGCAGGAGATGAATGATGGGAAAAACACAATGACGTAGAAGATGAATGATTGGTAGAACACGACATAGAAGATCGATGATTGGTAGAAAACAGTCATGTGAGACATATGAGATGAATAATGCTATAATATAGAGATGTAGAAGATACATAATGTGTAGAGCACATTGATATTGAATGTCAATATAAAACAGCCATCTAAGGGATGTACAAGAGACTGATGCTTTTCACGCAGGTATTGTCAGCACCTACACCAGTGTTTCATGGAAATAGTTTTCTGCATTTGACATATTACAATTCTGAAATTTATGTATATTTGTAGATTAAAAATCTTGAGTCAAAGGTTTGGACACAAATATTTTATGGGGTTTAATACAGAAATACTGACCTGGGATTTCCACTTCCTTTCAGGATATTTCTAGAACACCTATAAACCCTTTTGATGACTATATACTGAGCCTCCTGTCTTATGTGGCATGTGGCATCGCTTGTCTGTGTCTAGGGTTTTCCCTTGTAACATATGGAATGTTCAGGTGAGTTTTTGCTAGGATAAAGTACATTCTGCAAGATACAATGCATAAAATATTGTACTAGAAATCAGAACATAATAAAGGGAATGTGTAAGTTTTATTTTACAGTATATTCACCCAAGCTTCCCCTCATAAAACTGTCCTTCGAGAAGTAAATGGCTGCAATTGCTTCTTCCAGAGAGATCCAGATAAGGGCAATACTGTTAAGAAGAAGAGCCGACCGAGACCTGAGTTATTTTTATGTTCTTTACTGTTCTTTTTATTTATTTTGTCACTTCATTTTGTTCTGCTCACTGAAATTCTAAAACCCAAGAGAGTCATACAATGAAAATATCAGCAATATGAAATAGTGCCAATTGCTCACATCGCTTTGATCTGCTGAGTGTAAAGCATTATGGGTAATGCACTAATCTCTGGTACAGTATCCAGGTTTTTCCAGGTTCGTCCCAGTTTTATCCACAGGAAATGTTTTAATCAGAATTACTACTTTCCAAGAGTTCAGACTAGTTATGCATTCAGAGAAAAAAAGGGATATTCCCTCCAGCACACTGCAGCAATATTGGCAAAAATACTTGAATCCTACATGATAACAGAATTCAGAGGTATTAGTTGCATACATTTGCAAATATATGATTAAGCGCCGGGCCAACGTCAAGGCTCCTCTATACCGGCGTCCCTAACATTAAGGGGTTCACGTCCGAGGCGCAAGGCACCCCAAAAGAATCCAGCCAAGGACCATTCCCAGGGCATCACACGAAAATGGAAGAAAGGTGATAGTGAAGTGTAAAGTATAGTTGTGTGAAAGATAAATCAATAAGTGTTAATATAATAAGAAAGAATTAAAATTACATAGATAATAAACAAACAAATAGAAAAGTGATGGAAAAGTAATTATGTGAATTAAGTGGTGATACCCTGAAAAAGGCCCAGCCAGAATAACCCTGGGGGCCCCACGCCCAAACGCTCACCCCAAAATAATTATTGCTACCAAATAGTAGCACCCACTCTGGGTCATATAATTACAATTAATGTACTGCATGATAACAGCACATATATAAGCCGAGAGCTGACTCACCGGGGAGGTACCCCAGAAAACTCCAAATGGCACTATAAGGACTAGCACATCCTCCCAATGCTAGCTCCCTTCATGCCTCTCAGAAGTACAAATAGAAAGTATGGTGATCGCTCAAATCAGCTTAATGATATTGCCCAGGTGCTTGTAAAGGGTGGGGTTTACACTGAACCAGAGAAAAAAAAGGATATTCCCTACAGCACACTGCAGCAATATTGGCAAAAATACTTGAATCCTACATGATAACAGAATTCAGAGGTATTAGTTGCATACATTTGCAAATATATGATTAAGCGCCGGGCCAACGTCAAGGCTCCTCTAATGTTAGGGACGCCGGTACTTCTGAGAGGCATGAAGGGAGCCATAATCATGGCCGCTCGCTATAGCTGTGGGTAGTCACCCACAGCTATGCGAGCGGCCAAGAGGCCTTTCTGAAAAAAAAAATGCCCGGCCCTGATTCAGAGCGAGTGCTCTGTCAGAGCGTCCGGCTCTGAATCAGGGCCTCTGTACACAATACACCATGGACCTTATTCAGAGCCGCTCACAAAAAGCGAGCGCTCGCTATGAAAGAGGGCGGCCACTTTGTTTTTTTAAAAGCCGGCCTCCTGGCCGCTCGCTAAGCTGTGGGTGACCACCCACAGCTTTTGTGAGCGGCCAGATGATAGTCGCGATGGTCGCGACCATCGGGCTTGCAACGAGACCCTTGTGGTAGGGTCTCGTCTGCCGCAAGCCCCAGGCAGCTTCCTGCTCTAATAGAGCCGGAACCTCACTACTGACATCACTGGTGATGTCAGTAGGGCCGCCCACAAACGGCAGGCGTTCCTTCAGGAACACCCCCGTTTGTCCAGCCACCCCCCCACCCCGCATACAAAACGGGGCGAGCTGTCGATCAACATCGACAGCCGCCCCGTTTGTAGCGAGCCCCGGAGCGAGTGAATTTCTGCGTGCGCAATGCACAACCATCGACCCACTTGCGAGCGGGTCTGAATGAGACCCCATGACCTTAATGTCACAATGGCAGAATAATAACTCCAGTTTGTATGTAATGTATTACAAAAGTGTTCTGTTTTTGTTTCTTTGTAGGCAGCTGAGAAAGGATTACCCTTCTAAAATATTGATGAATCTCGCTTTTTCGCTATTGATGCTTAATTTGACTTTCTTGGTCAATAACTGGTTGTCATCGTTCAGAAATCGGGGTCTGTGCATCTCTACTGCTGCCATCCTCCATTACTTCTTACTGACATCCTTCACGTGGATGGGACTGGAGGCTGTACACATGTACTTTGCATTTGTCAAAGTCTTTAATTCTTATGTCCATAAATACATCCTGAAATTATGCATAGCTGGCTGGGGTAAGTACATATTCCTGTAATTACTGTAATTTAGACACAATGGGAGAATACTGGGATATGTACCTTTATTGCAGACACAGTAGCTGTGTAACCTCTGTCTGGTCTGCTGGAGATTGCTTGTGTTGTCGCAACTGAACAAGTAAAACCTTACAATAAAAAGTTATATTACTGTTATTGTTACAACATAACTAACAAATATTAAGCACAATAGTTGTTATAAGCTTAGATTGTCCCTAAAAAGGAGAGAAGTCAAAGCAGATGTATTTTTGCTTCGTCAGAAAATTAGCCATAAATAGACTTAGGGCCTGATTCAGACTCGCTCGCTAGCAAGCGGCCACTCCTTGCAGACGATGTTTGCTAATGTGCTCATGCGTGTAGTTCACAGTGCGCGTGCGCAAACTAGTACGAGTGATCGAATTTTGCTTGATCGCCCTGCAAAGACAGCCCAGTGGAATGGGTGACAGGAGAGAGGCCATTTGTGGGTGGTAACAGGGGCAGGGCAGTAGTAACGGGGGAGTGGAGTTGCAGACGCCTTTTTCTGGGGCGTGCATAATTAACAGGCAGCGTCATAGTACACGTCACGTGGCTGAAAAATACACTGATGTGCTCGCAGTGCTTGCGGTAGGGTACAGTCAACCGCAAGCTCTGTGGTCAGATCCGATGTAACCCGATGTACCGATGGTTGAATATACTTCCTGGAGATGACGTACGCTAGTGGGCGGCTAAAGACAGCCTGGTGGGCGTCTGTAAACACAAAGTGATCGCTCGCCAAGACATAGTGGGCGTGCTTATGCCTTGCCGAGCAAGCGTCTGCCTTGACATCACTTTGCAAAATTTCCATACGCTGAGAGCGAGCGGCCGCATCTAGCTAGCGGGTCGGAATCAGGCCCTTAGTCATATAGGCTCTAATGATTTGGTCTTTTTTAATCAAGCAGTCTGTGTCTCCGCCATGAACAAAATAGTAAAGGTGGGAACTTAAAGGGCTCCTAACTCTATATATTTCTAATTTTCCTGCTATATGTCTAATATAAATATTTAGGGGTGAATGCATTAAAATATTCTTAATATAGGTTTTACCCCATACATTACAACATTTAGACATGCAAAATTAGGAAAAAAAAATGCCTGCCTCTGATCTGACCAAAGTCCATCTCTATTCACCCAGAAATACCTACTTTTGGCCAAAATTCTTCCTCATTTCAGAACTGTCTGTTACGACTGGCTCAGGGATCTCCTACTGAGGAGCTGAAAGCTGAGGTCCTGGGGTCCTGGGTTTGAGGAAGAAACTGGAGGTGAGGGGCCTGCATGTACGAACTCCTCATCCACAAGTATCAGATGTTGGCGAGACCTGACAAAAGGCGCGGAGTCTAACCTGCTGGGAGGTGTTCACCAGTGACCCCTCCAAGCGGGATATGGGTTTAAGCTGCACCCAGCAAGTAGGTCGCGGCCCTTTGGTCAGGTATCCAATACAGGTGGGAAATGGAGGGAGATAACACGATAAGGCCCAAGACAGTGTACTTCTAAAAGAAGCACTAGCGAGGATTCTGAACTATGATATTGTACTGAATATGCGGGCAAGGTATCAGACGCACCACTGGTACAGGAGAGTGACACTGTGGTTGTACTCAGAGGATGTACAGAGTACGCGGACAAGGTATCAGACGCACCGCTGGCACAGGAGAGTGACTAGAAATGACTCGAGTGTAGAAGAGTAAGGGAACCTGGAACACAGTGATGGCAAAGCAAACACTAGTAGTGACGATGTTGTACATAACTTCCTGTTGTCCAGAGCCCAGTAATATACCCCAAGGTAGCAGTTCATTGGCGGACAGCATCAGCTGACAACAACCATGCTACCATTGGACGAAGGGTCAGTTAGGTGATGAAGACTGTCATGGCTGCGCCCATGATGGCAACCTCGGTAACCAAGTCACGGAACAGCACATGGATGTCCAAGTACACCTAAGGCGTAATCCTCAGCGCGTGACTCGCCGCCGCATCTGACGTCTGACTGCACGAGAAGTCAGGGGAAGTCAGCGCTGTAGTGAGTAACGGCCGATCCTAGGCCGAATCCTGACAGTAGCCCACCTTTCAGGGTGGACTCCGGACACCCACAAGGCTTATCAGGAAATCTTTTGTGAAAAGCTTGAACAAGTTAAGTTGCATGGACATCAGAGGCCTTAATCCATGCTCATTCTTTGGGTCCCTATCCTTTCCAGTTAATAAGATACTGAAGGCAATTAGATCGATGTCAAGAATCAAGAATTCTCTCAATCTCAAACCCGACACCATGTTGAGTTTGCACTTGAGGCGTTTTAGGTGAAGAATGTTGAAATTGATTAAGAATCAAAGGATGTAACAGAACGATATGGAAGGTATTGGAGATCTTCAGCTGGGGTGGAAGTTCTAGTTTATACAACACAAGATTTATTACTTTGAGAATGCGGTATGGTCCAATGAAGCGTGGGGCGAACTTCATTCTTGGCACTTTTACATGAATGTTCTGAGATGATAACCACACCCAACCTCCGACTCTCAGAAGGAGAACCACAAAACATTTTTTATCAGCAAATTTTTTGTAACTACTTGAGGCTTTCTTCAAGGAACAATGAATATTTTTCCATAAGTCCACAAATGAGCCTACAAAGTTAATTACGGCTGGAACTTCCATGGACTGTCATTCTTGAAAATCAGGCACTCGTGGATGTCTACCATAGACTGCAAAAAATGGAGTGGAATCAGAAGAAGAATGATACCTGATGTTATGCGAAAACTCTGCCCAAGGTAAAAGATCGAGCCAGTCATCCTGTGAAGAGGATACAAAAAGTCTGATAAATGTTTCCAGCTCTTGATTCACCCTCTCTGTTTGACCATTTGTTTTGTGGGTGATAGGCAGAAGAGAACTTTAACTTAATTCCGCAGGACGCACACAGTGCTCTCCAAAACTTGGCTATGAATTGTACCCCTCGATCGGATACTATCTCTTTGGGCAAGCCATGTAGCCTGAAGAAGTCCCAGATGAATATCTTTGCCAATTGAGGAGCAGAATGAAGACCGACTAGGGGAATAAAATGGGACATCTTTGAGAGTCGATCCACAACCACCCAAATGGTGTTATGTCCTTTCGGACGGTGGTAATTCTGAAATAAAATCCATAGAAAGGTGTGTCCATGGAGCAACTGGAACAGGCAAAGAATGTAATGGTCCCACGACTTTATTGTGAGTGACTTTATGCTGAGCACACTTGACACAGGACATGATGAACTCTTGAACATCTTTCTTCATGGTAGGCCACCAGTAAGATCGCTGCAAAAATTTGTAAGTCTTAAGAATGCCTTAATGTCCAGAAAAAAGGGAGGCATGGGCCCATGTCAGTAAGCTTTAATGCAGTTGTGGAGCAACAAAGATTTTGCCTATTGGGGGAGACAGGAGTTGAGTGGGAGCAAAGACAAGAGAGTCTAGGATTGGGCGAACTTGAGGTTGATCCTCTTCCACGGGTGCAGATAGAATAGGCAGAGACAGGGCATCAGCTTTCTTGTTCAGGACTCCAAGGTGGAACTGAAGCTTGAAGTCAAGCCTAGAGAAGAAGAGGAACCAACGAGCTTGTCTGGCTTTTAATCGATGAGCTGTTTGGAGGTAAGCCAAATTTTTTTATGATCTGTAATGATGGTGACAGGGAATCTTGCACCCTCCAGAAGGTGTCGACACTCTTCCAATGCCAAGCATATAGCTAGTAACTCCTGGTCACCGATTACATAATTTTTCTCAGCTGGAGAAAATTTTTGCGAGAAGAACATACATGGGTGAGTCTTCCCATCCTCAGCAGTTTGAGACAGCACAGCTCCCACCCCCACCAAAGAGGCATCAACTTTCAGAATGAAGGGGTTTTCAAGTTGTGGTTGGCAAAGGATTGGTGCCATGGAGAATGCTGTTTTTAGATTTTGAAATGCCATTACTGCTGAAGTGGGCCAATGAGAAGGATTGGCTTCCTTCTTGGTGAGAGCTGTGATGGGAGCAACCAGAGTGGGTAAGTTTGAAATAAATAATCTATAATAATTAGCAAACCCTAAGAATCGCTGGGTAGCTTTCAGGGAGTTAGGTAGAGGCCAGTCCCAGATGGCACTCAGTTTGTCTGGATCCATCTGTAGAGAATCTCCAAAGATGAAGTGCCCCAGAAATGGCACGAAGGATTGCTCAAAGAGACATTTGGAAATCTTTCCATATAGACAGTGGTTACGAAGACAAGATAAAACCTCTCGTACATGAAATCCGTGTGACTGCAGATCCTTGGAAAAAAATAAAATGTTGTCTAGATAGACCACAATGAACTTGTAAAGGACGTCCTTGAAAATTTCATTCATGTAACCTTGGAACACCGCTGGTGCATTTCATAACCCAAAAGGCATTTACCAAGTATTCAAAGTGGCCATCTCAGGTCTTGAATGCGGTTTTCCATACATCCCCCGCCTTGATGCGGATCAAGTAGTAGGCCCCGCAAAGATCCAAGTTTGTGAAAAAGTGAGCATCATGAACCTTGTTGAAAAGTTCTGAGATGAGTGGCAGCAAGTATCGGTTCTTGATAGTAATTAGATTGAGTCCACGGTAATCTATGCAGGGTCTGAGTCCCCCATCTTTCTTCTCAACAAAGAAGAATCCAGCCCCAGCAGGAGAAGAGGATGGTCTGATAAACCATTTAGCTAGTTTTTTTTTTATGTAATTGGACATGGCTGCTGTTTCTGGAACCAAAAGAGGGTAAATTCGGCCACGAGGTGGCATTTTCCCAGAAATGAGATCAATGCCACAGTCCCAAGAGCGGTGAGGAGGTAATTTGTCGGCAGCCTGTTCATTAAAAACATCAGCAAAATCCTGATATGGTTCTGGCAGACTTGGATCTAGGAGGACTTTCAATTGATCAGGAGTAGGAGGCTTAAAAGCAGGTCCGGTAGAAGCTTGATTGATATGTACAGGAAGCACACAGACATTGATGAAAACAGCCCGGACCCCAAGCAAGGATTTGCATATTAGACCAATTCAGGGTTATGTAATTTAAGCCAAGGCAGACCTAAAACTAGTTCGTAGGAGGTTTTAGGTAGGACTAAGAATTCTAACATTTCTCGATGAAGGCATTCTACTTGGAGGAACAACGGGTGGATAACAGAAAATATGGAATCTCCCAGAATTAGGCCGTCTACCCCCGATAGGGTCAGCTTGCTGGGTAGAGAAGTGAATGGTATACCCAGGGTACATACCAAGGATTCTGAAATAAAATTTCCGGCGGCTCCTGGAATCTACCAAGGCTTTCAACTCTTTTTTTTTTTTCCTCAACTTCTAGGAAAGGGACACAGATAACAGACTATCCATTAAATGGGATGGCTTGATCACTACCCCCAACTGGACGCTCCCAGAACCAGTTAGGGTCTCGCGTTTCCCGCAAGAAGATGAAAATTCTTGAGAACGTGGTTCGGAGCTGCACAGTAAAGGCAGAGCTTATTCTAGTGTATGAAAATTAAATCACAACCTTGGGCGCTGCTTCACACAGCTGCAGAAATAAAATTATGTGACAATTCACCAGATTTGTCCAAAATACATGTACATGAAAAATATAATCTTACAGTTCCGCGCTTGTCTGTATTCCAACACTGAGAAAGACTCCAAATGTCCACGTATCAGTCCATACATAGGAAAATGAACAAAAATAGGAAAAAGGAACTCAATAAATGTCAAACACCCCTGGTGAGGGTTAAATCGTAGATAGTGATGAAGTCCAGTATTCAGAGAAGTTTTCACAAAGTCCAAACTTCCAAAGAATAGGCACCCCCACACGTGACTTGATAATATTGATGATATGTGCTTACATGTATGCTTACTTTTAAAAAGCTTGGTAAGTTCATATAATGGTTTCTCTATTAGATTATCCATGCGAGTGGTGAAATCTTGAAACACCCCTGCACCCTGGGATCCTGAAGCTTCCCAAGTGTCCCACCAAAATCGGGACACTTGGGAGGAGTGATATGCCTAGTTTTTATGATGGTAGTAGTAAGTCTGACTGCAGAGAACACCTTTCAGTATTCAGCCATTGTTCTCTCTCCTCTTGCTTATATCTATTTATCACCTCCAGAGTTCTATCACTCTTATACCCCATTCAGACTTATCGAGAACCCTGGGTTTTTGCCAGGGCTCGGCCAATGTACCCGGTACTCTCTTATGTCTGAAAGGCACCACCTGGGATTACAGTCCCGGATCGTCGCCCCTGCTATTGGCCAGGGTTTTTCCCGGGACTTTTGTCCTGGGTAGATAACCCAGGTTAAGTCTGAATGGTGTGACCAGGGATTTTACTCGCACCTAGAAGCCCTCTGATTGGCCGTTCGGGTCTGCCTGTAGAAAACGGGACTGTCTGGAGGTGGGGCGTCCTCCTACTGACACAAACTGACAGCGCTGGATCTGGAAATAGAAGTCAGTGGTTTGATAGCCCGAACAATAAGGGGTGAAGACCGATTACCTGATGGATTGGAAAGAGGTGTCTGGTCCGCGCTGCTGTGTGTAGAAGCAGCCGGCGCACACTAGCTACAGAGATGCTGCCCGTTGTTGTGAGGTCTGGTGGCTGGAGAAGGAGTGTGTGATTGCGTCGGTGTGTATCAGTGTGACGTGTGTATGACATGTATGTGTGTGTGTATGAGAGTGAAACGAGAGTAGCCTGTCAGACCTGGCTATTAGAAAACCAAGGCTGACCCAGCTTATGTCTGAAAGGGATCAACCAGGGAATTTCCCAGGTCCCAAGTGTAGTGTGAAAGGAGGTCTCGAGCAAAAGACCAGGTTTTTGCTGAGGTGAAAATCCCAGGTCTGAGCAGGGAAATTCACGGGTCGTATGTCTGAAAGTGGTATCATTGAGTTGTGATAACTGCCCCACAATATAATAGTTGGGGATGTTTTCCAGTGATAAAATATTACAGTGAATTTACTGGGTGAGGTATTACATTTTTGAAAGCAGGGCCATCGTCTGGAAATATTAACTTCTAAAATATAGTTCATTTATCATTGAGAAGAGACAAAGTTATTGCTGAAACTATACTTGCAATCGGACTATTCCCTGAATAAATGTATAATTAGTAGAGTAATCGCACCAGTGACCTCGGAAGCTATTAGCAGGGTGCTGGGGTTCTGGTCTGTATGCGCACTGTATGTGCGAGTGGCGGTTAGTCCACACAACAAGTAACTTAACCAGATGGAAAGTTTATTAACCAAGTAGAAATTAGGTGGTATTAGACACAACGTTTATCACACGGGGATGTAGTCAAAACATCTATCAAAATATAGACAGTCAAAATGGTCAAAAGGTCAACACTGGACATAAAGTGGACAGTGTCATATCTTTCATAGTCAAAGATCGATACGGCAAAAATACAAGCCACACCATGATCTCCAGATATAACCGGCTGGTCGAGCATGCTGCAACCTCTAGTTCCACAGCAACTGAATCAGGCTGACTATGAGGTCCCTTCACTCACAGTCCTCACTCACCGCCTTCTCCGAGTATCCACTCCTTACTCACTGTCGCTTCCCTACAAGTGGGTAAGGCAAGCTATAAAGCATTGTGTAGCCCACCCTGCCATCTGTTACAAGGAGTCCATGTAGTGGACCGCACTAGGGACCTCATTCAGAGGCCGTCGCACGGAGCGATTGGTCATAGCGAGCGATGTTTGTTTCAACTGCGCATGCGTGTACATGGCAGTGCACGTGCGCAAGCCTGTCTTTCCGACCGCAATCCTCTTGCTCGCTAGTCACTACGAGTTCGTAGCTGAGATTGACATTTCGTGCCGTTTGTGGGTGGTTACAGGGGAAGGTGCTTGTGAACGGGGGTGTGGTGGTGCAGACGCAGGCGTGGTTGACCTTTTAAAAAGGGTGTTTTAAGGGCGTGCATAATTACTGAGCGAGTCATCACACACGTCATCTCGTTGCAATAACGATGCTACTGCTCGTAGTGCTAAAGGTAGCCCAGGGTCTACCTTTAGCATTGCGAGTGCAGGCGATGGTTTCTGCGTCAACCGATGTTTGTAGGCAATTAACACTGTAACAGGTGTTAATCATGCTGACGTGGGTTGCCGCCTGCGACCGACACTGAATTAGGCCGTAGAGATAGGAGGTGTGCTTTCATTGTTGTGGGTGTTTCCGCGCTTACGATGTGCTTTGCGACTGAGCACTCGTTTTGCATATTCTCGATCACTCCCGAGCGACCGCCTCTGAATGAGGTCCTAGGTGCTGTGGCAAAAAGAGGGACAGATCAGGCCTAAGCTTATCTGGGCTGCTGATTGTAAAGTGGCTGGTCCAGGGAAGGGCCAGATACCAGGAAGCATATCTATGTCAGGCCGACTCCGATCTGTCTCATTTTAGCTGTTACACTGATGGTTCCTAGGGGGAGATGTATTATAGGGGCACGCATCGTGCTGCTATAACTCTTCCTGTCTTGCCTCTTTACCGAGGCGAAGCAGGAAGCCGTACCAATGAGTTGTCTTAACATCTCATCTGCCGGAGTGGGGGAGTGAAGATTCCCCCTCTGGCAATCCCTACCAGAGCCCACAGAGCATCAGCCTAGTGCTGATGCCGTGTCTCACCTCCCGGCTGGCTCTACTGGGCATGCGCGGGCCTGGAACCCAGCCGCAGTCAGGGACAGTGCTGTCCCTGCTGTGGTGTTAGGGCTACGACAGCTGCAGCTGTTGGAACTGTTATTGCCACTGACCATTCATACATCTGCCTGGCACACCAGTGCTGCTATCATTTTTCGCCCCTGTCATTCTGCTCGCTTCTCTGCATTACTACATGCAGGGAAGCAGTAACTGCAGCACTTAACATGCACAGTTACCGGTTTCCCCCCTACCGCCCCTTCATACATCTCCCCTATGTGGTCCTTCATCTGGAAAGAAGTTTCTATGGGCTCTATTTACTACAATCCGCATATTGAATGCAGATTGTAGTGTGATATTATCGACTGAATTCGCATTTACTACAAATCCCTTGCAGGGACAGAGCCTGCGATAAAGCTCTGTATTTTCACAAAAAAAATAGTGACACAGTGCCCGCGCATGCGCTTACCGGCCGCCGCTGCTTCCCCCCGGCGCTAAGCTCCGCCCTGGCCCTAAGCCCCACCCCCGCGATGCGCGCCCCCCCCCCCCCTTGATCCCCCCTCTACCTTAATTACACTTACCCGCATGATCCGGGCCTCCGGGTGTCCTCCATGCCTCCGGTCAGGTGATCTCCCATACTGCACTGGGACCCGATCACCTGATGACCGGGCCGCAGTGCACTATGGGAGACCAGATGACCGGAGGGGAGACGTCACCGCCCCAATGACCGGTCCCTGGAGTCAGGTAAGTAAAACATTTTTTTTACAGTAATCAGCTTGCGGTCTGTTTAGACCACACAGCTGATTACTGTGACCGACTCCCGGCTCTGCTCTGCCTTTTAGAGCAGAGTAGGAGGCCGGTAACCGGGGAATATTTTTTTACAGTTTATTTTTAGTAACTTTGGTCGGATCACATTTCCCATTACAATTATGGGAAATGCGATCTGATTACTAAAAATAAGTGATACTTAGGGGTTGGAGTAGAATTTTACGAATTCTGCTCCAATTTCCCTGTAATAACTATAGGTGATACTAAAATAATGTGAAAATGGTGTGAAAACACCCTTTTTCACTTTATTTTAGTAAAAATAATGTTAATAAATAGAGCCCTACTGTATGTTACCACAAGGTTTATCATTTGAGCTAAGTGCTGTAAGTTTCCTGCTTACATTCATAGAATGAATCACTCTTACTGTTTTTGTCTCTGGCAGGAATACCAACAATTGTAGTTGCCATAGTACTCAGTATAAATACCAATTTCTATGGGAATGGATCTGAATACAAGCAATATAGCGAAATTGATGACAGCTCTTCCTTGTTGTGAGTAAAAATTATTTAGTACATTAAAAAGAGAAACAATGATCAAATTGAAGCAAAACTTAAAGAAAGCTTTGATGAGAGTACAGTTCTTTTTATTTTGTGTAGCGAACTTTTATGCAAACATTTATCTTTTCGATTTATTGTTGGAAGACATGGTATAGTTGTTTTTACATGTAAAGTTGTTCTCCCTCAGTAGACATGATACACACAGAGTTATTATTACCTGTGTTATCGCTATTTAATAATAGCTCTGTGAATACAGTAAAGCTCCCTAAATTTCAGGTGTCAAAAACATAAGGACAAAAACAGGTCATGTGCCTGACTTGACCAGTCATAGCTCCACCTGCTGAAACATACCATATTATACTTGCACCCCACTAAACAAATCATTAACCTCCACACCTTTTGGATGATAAACATCATGACTGTACTTTGTGACTATTGAGGACTAGGTAGAGTAATGGTAATGGAGTGAATGGAAAAGGCAGATCCCAATGTCAGCCCTAGCTGCTGGTTAAGGCTCTTGGGTAGACACAGAGAACATACACAAAGAGCAAAATAATTCCATATTACTGTATTTTCTTATGTACTGTAAGTGCCATACTAATGATCAGTGCAAAATTCCCCCAAAAATATGGCAAAAAGGCCGTCAAACCTATTAAAGACACACACCTCATAAGACCTAAAATTAAAAGTGGAGTTCTAAGTGCACTTCAGTGGACAGAAATCTGAAAGAAATGTTTACTTACACGCCCCATTCCATTTGCCTGATTAGTTGGGGTCCTTGATCGATCCCACATCACAATCCACTCTCTTCTTCATGCTTGGCAAGTAAGTGTACATCCACACCCATGGATCACATCACACAGGAAGAGGAGAGTGGAATGGAGCATGGGGCCATTAGAGTGTGCCATTAGAGTGTGCGATGTCCCCAGTGAATCTAGTTAACAACCCATGGAAGGTACGTATACGAGATAGATGGGATATTTATGGAAACTGGGAAAAGTGCTGTAAACCAAATCAACCAATCAGTCATTTGCTTTCATTTTCTACACAGAATGAGAAAATTGACAGATACTATTGAATTGGTTGCTATTGATAAACAAAAAAGTTTTTATGTAAACAAATTTTCAAAACCTCATAACCCATATTTATTTTTGCAAGAGAATGTCCATAAAGAAGAAGTTACCTCTTTTTTTCTGTATTCAAAATAATGCAACAAGTTTTCTCTCTCTTTGTAGTTGCTGGATTCAGAATGATACTGTGTTTTATGTGACAGTCGTGGCATACTTCTGTGTCATGTTTCTTATCAACATATCCATGTTTATTGTTGTGCTTCTTCAAATCAAGTCATTGAAGTCTACCAGGATAAAGGACTGGAAGGCCCTCTTTCTTCATGACATCAAGAGCACGCTCAGTCTCTCTTTCTTACTTGGAATAACTTGGGGCTTTGCCTTCTTTGCATGGGGTCCTGTTAAAGTTCCCTTTATGTATCTTTTTGTCATTTTTAATACAGCACAAGGTATTTGCGGCATTAAACCTCCTGTATCACACACCTGTTATCTATTCCTGTAGACCGTAAACTTGTAAGCTGGGCCCTCTAAAACCTTTATTAATTAACTAGCTGTTGCCTACAGCTTCGCCCACGATGAAATTGCTTCTGCCAAAATGTTGTTTTATTTGATTGCTTTGCATAGGAGCCCTGTCGCGGGAGTGGCCCACGTGACCAGCAGCACTATACAGACTGGTGGCAGCAGCGTCTTCACCCACCACTCACACTGTGTGCCTTGTGCACAGACTACTATGTAGCCTATCCTATTCACCCACCACTCTCACCAATGTCACTGTGTGCCCTGTGCACAGACTGCTATGTAACCTATCCTATTCACCCACCTCTCACACCAACGTCACTGTGTGCCCTGTGCACAGACTGCTATGTAGCCTATCCTATTCACCCACCACTCACGCCAATGTCACTGTGGCCCTGAGCACATACTGCTATGTAGCCATCCTATTCACCTACCACTCTCACCAATGTCACTGTGTGCCCTGTGCACAGACTGCTATGTAGCCTATCCTATTCAGCCACCACTCACACCAATGTCACTGTGTGCCCTGTGCACAGACTGCTATGTAGCCTATCCTATTCACCCACCACTCACAACTATGTCACTGTGTGCCCTGTGCACAGACTGCTATGTAGCCTATACTATTCACCCACCACTCTCACCAATGTCACTGTGTGCCCTGTGCACAGACTGCTATGTAACCTATCCTATTCACCCACCACTCACACCAATGTCACTGTGTGCCCTGTGCACAGACTGCTATGTAACCTATCCTATTCACCCACCTCTCACACCAATGTCACTGTGTGCCCTGTGCACAGACTGCTATGTAGCCTATCCTATTCACCCACCACTCACACCAATGTCACTGTGTGCCCAGTGCACAGACTGCTATGTAGCCTATCCTATTCACCCACCACTCACACCAATGTCACTGTGTGCCCTGTGCACAGACTGCTATGTAGCCTATCCTATTCACCCACCACTCACACCAATGTCACTGTGTGCCCTGTGCACACTCTGCTATGTAGCCTATCCCATTCACCCACCACTCACACCAACGTCACTGTGTGCCCTGTGCACACTCTGCTATGTAGCCTATACTATTCACCCACCACTCACACCAATGTCACTGTGTGCCCTGTGCACAGACTGCTATGTAACCTATACTATTCACCCACCACTCACACCAATGTCACTGTGTGCCCTGTGCACAGACTGCTATGTAGCCTATCCTATTCACCCACCTCTCACACCAATGTCACTGTGTGCCCTGTGCACAGACTGCTATGTAGCCTATCCTATTCACCCACCTCTCACACCAATGTCACTGTGTGCCCAGTGCACAGACTGCTATGTAGCCTATACTATTCACCCACCACTCACACCAATGTCACTGTGTGCCCTGTGCACAGACTGCTATGTAGCCTATCCTATTCACCCACCTCTCACACCAATGTCACTGTGTGCCCTGTGCACAGACTGCTATGTAGCCTATCCTATTCACCCACCTCTCACACCAATGTCACTGTGTGCCCAGTGCACAGACTGCTATGTAGCCTATCCCATTCAAGTGACCGCAGGCCCAAAGCACCTCTCCTCCCACACCTTACCGGTCATTTGGTTGTGCCATACCTATCTCTTGCATTGATGATGTAAATAAAATTTGTTTTGTTATTGCTCAGCTTTACCTTGACGGATCGAGATTGAAAAAAAGAACAGGTTATTTCTAGGAGTTTCCACTACAAAAAGATGCAGTTTTCATGAAAATCGGTTTAGTAGTTTCTGCGCCAACTCGGAAGAAACAGACATAAAAATCTACTTTAAAAAAATGTATTTTAGTAAATGTGTGATTTAGCTCCTGAAACACAATGTCAATGTTGATCTATTAAAATTGAACCTTAGTAAACTTACCCCTAAAACAAGTACTATATTTGCAGAATGTTGGAAGAAAATATATGTGATTGGATATAAAAGTTAAGGAAAAGTTAAAAAGCCTATACTGCATGGCTATACTGTATTAAACGATTGTGGTATATTTGTCCGCAATCACAATGTTGATACCAAATTTTTTACTTAAGCCTAACCCCAGCCCTACAATTTCTACTGTCGACATTTTGACTGTGTCGACATTTCATATATCAACATTTTGACTCTGTCAACATGTTGGGCATCCACATTTTAGCCATGTCAATATTATGACACTGACATTATAGACATGTGCTAAGAACATCATTTATACTCCATTTTAATTGTAGAGTTGATGCTAATTGTTGTGACTACCCGTATTGTTGGTGCTTAGAATGCACCTGAATTTTCTTTTTCCTGTATAAACGAGCATGCACGGGGCCGGCATGTTACAGGGGAAACAGAACACTGATTTTTATTTACTTTTTCCTTCATCTGTCATCTCTGTATGAACCAGGTGTATCATGTTTTTACAAAGCAGATCACTGACTCAAGTGACAGCAATAGAATAAGCTGCACACCAGCCCCTAAGTCAACACTCCGCCTATGGCAGCTTTTACAGGCCTGTATCACTGCAGTCTGTGACAGTGCTGTATATCCAACTAGTGTAATAATACAGAACCATGGCTGAATCATAGGAGACAGCTTTTATGTGGGCTGAATGTAACTTCACTTAAATCACAGAGAGAGAAAGCAGTTTCCTCAATTAAAATAAAATATACCTATTTTCATTCATGTTTAAAAAACATAATTTGTTTTAAAAATGAAATGTTATGAAAAATAAATAATCATATTATCTATATTTTCTTCTACATTAGGTATGTTTATTTTTGTGTTTCACTGTGTAATTAAGGAGAGCGTAAGGAGACAATGGAGGATGTATCTCTGCTGTGGACAATGCAGACTTGACAATTATTCAGGTAAGTACTTATTTTACCAGGTTAATATTTTGCTCTAATACTTTGGGATATTCTAATGGCAACTTCAAAAGGAATCTTGTGTCATATGTAACAATGCAAACCCCTTTATCCGCTGCATTGTGACACAGCAGTGTGGGAAGTCTATTTCTGGATGACAGATGTTCCCGGCTCATGACTGAGCTGGTAATATCCGCATTCCTAAACACTTCTGAGGGTTGTGATAGTAATGCCAGCGTGTGGCATCAATCGGAAAGTGTTGGCGGTTGGACAGGTGTTTTCTCGTTACCTATATGTTGGAATAAAAATATCATTATACAAATGATTACGAGTCTGGCAAAAAGAGGGCAAAGATTAAATTCTGTATACAGATAAAAAAAAGCTGTCATCAACATCAAATTCCTAAATAATAAACAAATAATGATAGTAATTGAATGCTAAATGTATTTTTCTGGCTCGCCAGTGCTAAAGGTGTGATTGTTCATCGCCATTGTTATTTCATATATGTTATTCTAACTACACCAGACAATAGTTGCATTCTCTGTAGTGTCATTTATTCTGTCACTTTTTATTCTTTGTTTTTTTTCAATTGTGTAAGCAATACCATTTATACATAGTAATTTCCCAAAACTTTGTGAAATAGACAAATTTTCATTATCACACATATGTATATAGACCATGTGATAAGCTTCTGAACTCGCTGCTAGCCAGATGTAAATAGCACTGGTGCACTCTATTTTCTTTGTGTCTACTGGGAGTTTGCATGTGGCATTTTCTATTTATTATCTACAGTACTTCATTGGTCACCTGGCCGGCAGATTAATTAAATAATGACGCTACAAACTAAAATTTAAGATTTTGTTACTCCAAAACTTATTCGATTTTTATTCAAATTTTGTATATTCCTATAGATGAGATTTAATTTAATTATATGGACGGTCAGCACTGTGATCCTTCTATTATTCTCTAAATATTGAAAAAAAAATGTTTTACATATAAAAAGAAAAAAATAACATTAAAAGTACACACACAATTACAGAACACTGATATCTGACAATTTGTTTCCATTATATTGCTCCCATAATGATGATCTCCTCCTCATCTTGGGACTCATGCAGGTTTGTGCGCAATTTGCAGCCCTAACATACATGTAAATGCTGGACTGGCCATCTGGCAAATGACCAAATGGGCCGTTCCAGTTGTGTGAAGGCCTAGCTGAGCAGATTCGCCTCCTGGCATGCTTAGGCGGGAGCTTGACACGGGGCTACACCCCTGTGACTCGAGGCATGGCCACACCCACTTACTCGCATAGACCGAATGTGTATGTAATGTCCAAAAATTTAGGCTGTAAGATATATATACTAGGCTATATAAGCTGCTTTGCACAAAGACCATATTGCGCAATTATCACCTGCATTTCACATTTGAAAAGACGCACTACTCCATCGCACAGAGACTCTATTGCTATGGGCAGCACAGATGGTGTAATGGTTAGCATTACTGCCTCACAGCACTGAGGTTGTTGGTTCGATACCCACTACAGCCCTAACTGTGTGGAGTTTGTATATTCTCCATGTACTTGCGTGGGTTTCCTCCAGGTGCTCCGGTTTCCTCCCACACTCCAAAAATATACTGGTAGGTTAATTGGCTCTTAACAAAAATTGCCCCTAGTATGTATGTGTGTGTATGTGAGCATGTGGTAGGGAATATAGAGTGTAAGCTCCACTGGGGCAGGGACTGATGTGAATGGCCGAATATTCTATGTACAGCGCTGCGGAATATGTGTGCGCTATATAAATAACTGGTAATAAATAAATAAATAATAGTATGTCCCCACACATTGTACAGATCCCCAGAGCTCTTCTTCACATGAGGCAAGGTGATAGCGTTGTCCCAAGCAGTTATTGTCTTTCTATTAGTTGTAGAAAGCAGGTTCTCAACTCGCATCCAGGTCTGCAAAGTGTTCTTGTGGTGCCAGTAACTGATGCAGGAGTGGAGCATCAGCAGTGAAGGGAGAGGAAGTAGTCTCCCACTCCTCACTTTCTCCACTTATGCTGCTGTTATTGTGGTGGTAGTACCCTGATTGCAGAAGACTAGTGATGACCCAGCGTTGAGCATACAGTGTTCTCATTATAGTAGCAATAATTTTCTATCAACATCCAGTTTTAGGCCAAAACAGAGAAATGAGAATTATAACAATTTGGGAGGATGTGAGATAGCAGGAAAATTCTTTACATCCATAGGTTTAATTCACAATTAGAATAATATTATGAACACATATATAGTCTGTCTACTTTATTTAGCAGTATATTAAAATGTCACATCTATACTTTGCTTTTCAGATTGGAGTAGACTGAGCAATGTGGACACAAAACATGGCCGCATATGCTTGACGCCATCAGACTCTTACCAATCAACCCGATCTAACACCACCGCCTCTACCTCTAACGCTTCCAGTCTTTCAAGCTTCTCCAGTGGTGGCTATTATGAAAGAAATTTTATAAATGGTGAGTGGGTGGAGATCAGTTTGGCCTATTCGGTAACTCCCGTTGGGGCTACCATAGCACTGCTAACAACCAGTACATTTTCTGGCACCCTGTTCTCTATGTTCCTATTGTATGCAGAGCAGGAATCAAATGAGTCATTACTGGAACATTTAGGTCCTCTATGAGCACAAATCAGACCTGTATTGTTCTGCTTTGTTTTATCGCACATGCGTATTCCGCGTGACATGTAAATGTAATTTATATAGAATATTATTGCTATAGGACTTCATATATTGTCTATCTAGGACTTCATATATTGTCTGTCTCTGGTTGCAGAGCTCATAATAGAGAAGACATTGTTTATCTTCTCTTACCCATAGTACTATTATCATATCCCAGAACTCTACGGTTAACTTTACTGAGGTTGGTAATCTTTTAAGAAAACCAATGCTTGAGGGTGAGGGATATGCTACACATAACTGGGGATATTATGTCAATGAGAGCATGTGGCCAGGCTTGGCATTTAAATAGTATTTATTTCCTGAGTTTATGGTAATAGCACAATGTAACTTAACAAAACTTCTTTCAGTTAAAGAAATAATTAATGCAGAAATAAATATTATTTCCAGTTTCTCTATTTGTTACCGCTATCCCGAGATGCTTGATAAATAGGCTTCCCCAGGCAATGGCATCAGGAAGACTTTGTCAGTGAAACCACTGGTATAATTATCATTAGAGATAGTGATGTTATTGCCCATGGTTACCACTTACATGTGTAAAACAAAGTGGAAACAATCCTGTTTGCTGGTAAAAATGGATATTTGTCCTATGATAAATACAAACTGGTGAGGAATGGTCCAGTTGTGTCGGAAGTGCTGGATATGACTGTGGGATGTTTGACGCACCCCATATTTTTGGGGGTATATTTACTATAGTTCGGGTTTATAAAAGTGGCGGTGTTGCCCGCTGAAACCAATCAGATTGTAGCTATTATCTTTTAGAAGGTGATAGATAAATGCTAAGTAGAATCTGATTGGTTACTATGGGCAACACCTCCACTTCTATAAACCCTAACTTGCACTTTAGTAAATATACCCTTTTGTCTCAATTCCCCACCCTACAAAGTTGTCAGTTACTAGGAATTAACAGAAACTGGAAGTGTGAGCTTATAACGGCAGTTTGTCAGGAAGTAGGAGTTTGGCTATTTTGGGGAGCAGACTGTTTAAAAGAAATGCCTTAAATTCTATGTTTTGCTGCTTGTGGACATGGACTGTGTGGGGGAAGAGTATGTTTTGCAGCAAGTGGCCAGGGAGCCCATACTTCTTATATCCATGGCAGCTGCATTGACTGCTATGACTGATGTTATGCCACTGGCTCCTATGAGTAAGAGAAAATATGGAAAATTGTGCTTTAATTAAGGGGTGCATGAAATGTGATGGTAGACAGAACATTAATGTGGCATTCTTACTTTTTTACCATTCCTCTAATGGACTGATATCCTGGAAAATGTTTTGCCAAACACATGCATGTATACTCTTGAAAATGCACAAATTAGGGCTGGCACCTGTGTATGTGTAGTGGACAGAAATCGCCCCTGTATTTTTACTGGTTTGAAATCCCGCGGACTTGTCTTTTTCAAATGACAATGACAGGGTTTGTGTAAAAGGACTCGCAGCTGAGGCTGGAAACCACACCAATAACAAACATCATCCAAAGAATCACAAATCCACTACAGCAAATATACAGCTCATCGTTTGAAGTCTTTCATTTCTGATATGATTGTGATGTGTCCTTACAAATCTTTGCTGCAGTCGCACTAAAATGCACTCTCTGTGAGCCAGGTACTGTGAGACTCTGCTAGCGCCAGCCGTCTTTTTCTGCTAAAAATGTGAGTCGCAATACGATGTGACTAGGATCAGGGCCGCAACTAGGTGGGGGGGCTAAGGGGGCACATGACCCAGGTGCCGAACATGATGGGGTGCCGGGGAGAGTCTGCCGGGAGGCTAGGTTGCTGCTCTTGTGGGTTTGGAGCCGCATCCCGTCCTTGAGAGGCACAGAGACACCGTCAGTCTAATGTGGTGCCGGTCGCAAGCCAATCAGCAGAGGCTGCTGGTCCGTGAGCTCCAATTGGTTTGAGAGCGGCGCCACATTACAATGACGGCAGTACTGACAGTTCCCCAGCGTGTGCCAGCCCCATCCCGCGCCACCCCGAGCTCACCCACCGCATGGCCCTGGCAGGTAAGAGAAGGGAGATGGGGCCTTACTGTGGCATAATGTGTAAGAGGCCTTACTGTGGCATAATGTACATGGGGCATCACTGTGGCATAAATGTATAAGGGGCATTACTGTGGCATAAATGTATAAGGGGCATTACTGTGGCAGAATGTGTTGTAAGGGCATTAATGTGTTGCATAATGTGTTGTAAGGGGCATTACTGTGGCATAATGTGTTATGAGGGTCATTAATGTGTGGCATAATGTGTTATAACTAAGGGGCATTACTGTGTCACAAAACCACACACCCTTTTCGTCCTCTTCTATTGGAATGGGATTGGAATGCTGGTGGCTGTTTAGCCGCCGGTTTAAATCCCGACAAGATGAAAATCCCGACAGTGGCAGGTAAGTATGCTAATCTCCCCTGTCACCCTCCCCTAACCCTAACCCTCCCTAAGTGGTGCCTAACCCTAACTCCCTCTAACCACTCCCTAAACTTAACCCTCTCGCGGGGCGGAGCCTAACCCTAACCTCTTCCTGGGGGTGCCTAATCCTAGCACTCCCCCCTTGAAAGACTAACTTTAACCACCCCCCAAAACCTAACGCTAACCCCGCTACCTGAACTAAACCTAACCCTCCCCCCCCACCTCTAACAGGACGGACGCCCCGGACCTCGCTCGGGCAAGCATCGTCCTGGGTTCTGGCGTGGTGATTATGATAGGCGTCAGTATTTTGACGCCTGTCATAAGTCCCTAGCCGCCATTCTGTTGTTGGGATTGTGACCAGCGGCTCATAACTGCATCCTGTTCTATTTTTTTTTTTGTGTTGGGCGCCAAATTATGGCCTTGCCTCGGGTGACAAAAATCCTAGTTTCGGTTCTGCTAGGATGCACCTGCAGACTGTGCTGATAAATGTGACATGCGACACTTGTATATTTGTGTGCACCTGAGTCTCTGAATCTGTATACGTAGTGCTACAATGTAGTGACCGCAGCTTTTATCTTTCCAAGTTCCATTGTGCTTCATATACAGACTCAGGTGCACACAGACATACAAGTGTTTCATATCAAATGAATCAGCACGGTTTGCTGGTGTGTTCCTGGTCGCATCGCATTGCTAGTAGCATAGGTCCTGGTGGCTCACTCACGCCAGCTAAGTCACGCTGCGTGGCTTATAGAGGCTAGATGCATGATGACACGTGTATGTGAACCCCCACTAGTGATGCTTTTTCATGCATACCATTACGACACATCTAATAACTGTTTTGCTATATTTGTGATTGCTCATCCAAATCTACTTATTATTTCTTTAATGGAATGAACAAGAAAAACACCTTTAATCACTGGAATTATTGTTTGTTTTGTGCAGGAGGAGGAATATTCATCAACTATGCCAGCAGTACCACAGCTCCTTCCATTCACAGCACCATCTTCCCCCAAGTGAGGAGAGCAAACCTCGATACAAAGAGAATATTGTCATTCATGGAAATAGAGACTCAATGAAGACAGCTGTTTATATAACATGTATTATACTGAATCTCACAGTACAGTGAACCTTAAGGGCCTGATTCTGATTTGTGCACAAAGCAGCCACAGGTGTGGACAGCCTCGGCAGCCAGATGTACTTACTACATTATACTAATGCGAGTATCCGTGCGGCTTCAGTCACACCGCCAACATTTTTCCATCTGCTTCTACATCCATCATCATTGGTATCAGCACTTACATCTACCTCATGCTAGTTGCAGTAGATCCGTCTGATGCAGGCGTCCTGGCGGAAAACGCAGGACTCATATTAGGACGGAACCCTGGCTATAAGCCAACAACATTCCCACCTCACTCCCACTCTTTTGTATGCGTTCGCCAAGTAGCCACCCAGTTGCCACCCAGAAACACCTAATCCATGGAATCACTAGATGTGTACACTTATGGTGCGACTCAGAATCAGGCCCTATGTGTGCATTTTCTGTGTGCTGAAAATACTGTGGTAAAATGTTCTCAAATCCTTTGTAATTAAGGATGACTATCAAACATAACAAGGGGTGTTGCACATTGACAAGTATCAGGCCAGATAAAAGGAAAGAAGAAAGAGCCCTCAGGAATTTATCAAAGCTTGGAGAGATATAAAATTGTGGCAGATAAAGTACCGACCAATCAGCTTCTAACTTACATTGTACAGGATGAGTTTGAAAAACGACAGTTGGGAGCTGATTGATTGGTACTATATACTAAGCTTTTGAGAGAGATAAAGTAGGCGGAGATAAAGTACCAACCAATCCGCTCCTAACTGTCATTATTCAATTACAGCCTGTACAATTACAGTTAGGAGCTGATTGGTTGGTACTTTATCTCTCTCCAAGGCTTAGTACATAGATCCCTACATCTCTCTCCAAGCTTTGATAAATTCCTGTGCTAGAGGAGGAATCACATGTGTTAAGATAAAATGTATTTACTATTATAATTAGTGTTTAGACCAACACTAAATTAAGCATGAATAAACACTAAATCATTACTTAATTTAATTAAATTGCATCTTTTATTTGACTATTAGTAAATTGACAACGATTTCTCAGATGTTGAATGCAATTTTTTTTACAAGTACAATCAATGTTATTAGATGGTTAAACTTTTGTAAACATTCAAATTTGGCTGGACAAATGTACTGTAGCACTATGACCAATATGCCAGCTCCCACCAGAGTATGTATGTATGTATGTAAATGTTAATCAGAATACGGTTTCCTATGCATGAGAAGCTGCCAATACCTCAGCTATTGTCACATGACTGATTAAAATGTTGCCTTATTAAGAGTGGAGCTTAATCAGTGGAGCAAATAGAGGCTCAGGGCCAAATGTAATATCCTGCAATTTGCAGGAGCCAACATTATGCCGGTGAGACAGTCCTTAGGTTTAAAGAGGCAAATAGGAAAAACCAGGCAACTATATTTGGCCTTCAGATAGGGAAAACTGGGGGGAGGCAGGGGTCTGGCGGAACTTGTGTCCTGCAGGGGCGTCGGTGCACAGTGCCAACATCATAGATTTATACCTCCTAGGTATGCCTGCAACTGTCAGGGCCGGTGCATAGCTTCAGCTTGGCACCCCCTTTCCTTCCCTCGGATAGCTACACAAGCCCTTATACAGTGCCCCCAGTAGTGGTCCACTCTATGCAGTGCCCCTTATACAGTGCCCCCAGTATGGGGGTCCCCCCTATGCAATGCCCCCAGTAGTGGTTCCCCTATGCAGTGCCCCCAGTAGTGGTCTTCCTATACACTGCCCGCAGTAGTGCCCTTTATATAGTGCTCTCAGTAGTGGTCCCCCCTATGCAGTGCCCCCAGTAGTGGTCCCCCCTATGGAGTGCCCCCAGTAGCGGTCCCCCTATGCAGTGCCCCCAGTAGTGGTCTTCCTATACACTGCCCCCAGTAGTGCCCTTTATACAGTGCCCTCAGTAGTGGCCCCCCCTATGCAGTGCCCCCAGTAGTGGTCCCCCCTATGGAGTCCCCCCCGGGAGTACCCCTTATACAGTGCTCTCAGTAGTGCCCTTTATACAGTGCCCTCAGTAGTGGCCCCCCCTATGGAGTGCCCCAGTAGCGGTCCCCCTATGCAGTGCCCCCAGTAGTGGTCTTCCTATACACTGCCCCCAGTAGTGCCCTTTATACAATGCCCTCAGTAGTGGCCCCCCCTATGCAGTGCCCCCAGTAGTGGTCCCCACTTTGAAGTTCTCCCAGTAGTGGTCTCCCTATGCAGTGCCCCTTATACAGTGCCCTCAGTAGTGCCCCTTATACAGTGCCCTCATTAGTGGCCCCCCCTATCCAGTGCCCCCAGTAGTGGTCCCCACTATGAAGTGCTCCCACTAGCGGTCCCACTATGCAGTGCCCCCAGTAGTGCCCCTTATACAGTGCCCCCAGTAGTGGTCCCCCCTATGCAGTTCCCCGTACACATAAAACACACACACAGACAGACATTAAACATTATACTTACCTGAATCCCCACTCCTGCGCCCAACGCCGCGTGCTCCTCTGTCCTCCCGCTTTGCACTATGGGAAAGACGTCATGACGTCTCTCCTTTCACCCACTGCAAGAGCCGACTCCGATAGTGGGCGCAGCAGCCAATGAGAGTCTGTCTGACTCTCATCGGCTGATAAAACAAACACACAGCTGCCGGCGGCGGTGTGTTTGTAACTGTTCAGTACAGACCGCACTTACTGTATGTGTGGTCCGCCCTACACTTAATGAAACCATGTATTTTTTTCTGGACCCAGCGGCGCCCTCCAGTGACCAGCGCTCTAGGCACCTGTCTAAAGCTGCCTATTGGTAGAGCCGGCCCTGGCAACTGTGTAGAGAACCATACAGAGGTGGTGCTCTACGCAGCCACCTCAAGAGCCCAGAAAGGGCCCTTCCTGAGTGTACGTGAGCCAACACCAGAGGAAGAATCCATAACCCTGCTGCCAACATATAGGCGTTCAGCTTTGATTCACTGCAGCACTGGGTGTAGCTGAGATGGCGGGGGCAGCTATTGGCTGTGAGAGTGTGGCTGGGAAGCTGAGCTGCACTGGATGCTGAAGGCAATGCTTTGCAGAGTTCCCTTATCTTCCCCTTTGGGCCGGATTAACCTCTCATGGAGGGACACAGAATGACATGCTTTAAGGCAGGGTTAGCCAACCCTGGTTCTCGAGAGCTACCAACAGTGCATGTTTTCCAGGTCTCCTCACAGAATCACAAGTGTAATAATAAGCTCCACTTGTGGATCTTTTCAAATATGTTAGTGAGTAATGAATACACCTATGCACAAGCTAGGTGGTCTGGAAAACGTGAACTGTTAGAAACTCTCGAGGACTGAGGTTAGCTACCCCTGCATTAAGGTATGAACACTGCATTTGATGCTATATCACTGTTTCAATGCTTCCACTTCACCGTTGAAGAGTATTGGCTCACTGTACGTCATTAGTGCAGCTACTTGGTTATTGCAAGCCTGAAAATGGGCCCTTGGTTATTGCAAGCCTGCAAATGGGCCCTTCAAATATATCAGTGCTGGCAATTTTTTACACATGAACCTTTTCTATCTCCCTAGACTCCCATGCTCTTAGTCTTCCAAACACTGAAATCTTGATTATCTGGCAACACTCCATAGCATGTCAGCCTTTTACCTGTGGGGGGTGGGAAGAGTGGTGGGTGACACACACCAAGCTGAGTCCTGCATGAAAGAAATCCTAGGTTTGCTGCTGGAATCAAAAGTAGCATTTATACGGGAAACAGCCGGGAAGCCGGCGGACGCAATGCCAAATGCCGGCTTCCCAACTGCTAAATCCTGGCATGGGTTAAATGACAGGCGTCGAAATCTCGACACCTGTCATTTTACCTACACCGGGAGATCGGCGGCCGGCATCCCGATGGAAGGGATGCCGGGCGCCAGGCGCAGACAGCTGCGCAGCAGGGGAGGGTTAGGTTTAGGGCTCCCGGGGGGGACTTAGGGTTAGGCACCCCTCGGGAGGTTAGGGTCAGGCTAGGGGAAGGGGGTTTAAGGTTAGGCACTCCCGGGAGGAGGTTAGGGTTAGGCAGCACCCCTGGGGACTTAGGTTTAGGCGGCGGGGAAGGGGTGGGTTAGGTTTAGGCAATTAGAGGGGGGGATTAGGGTTAGGCACTTGGGGGGGAGGTTAGGGTTAGGCACCCTTAAGGGAGGGTTAGGTTTAGGGGGTAGAATAGGTTAGTTTATACTTACCTTCCGACGTTCGGAATTTCCACCTGTGTCGGTTTCCGCTGCCGGGATTTGAACCGCCGAATCCATTTATACATTCTACAATTGCTGGTCTCATGTCTCCTTTCATTACTTTGTACTGTATCAGTGTACTAGCAATTAAGCACAGTTCTTAAAATCTGGCATTTTATTAATTCATGTGACGCTATCCTAAGTTCCTAACACAGTGGTTCCCAGACTTTCTTGAATCACGGTGCCCTGGAGTATCAGCCTTTGTTTAACGGCACCACAGGCAGGGTTGTATTTACACCCAAGGGGGCTCGTGTGCAGCAGGCCTTTTTTTTCTGAGTAGTGCCCCCCTCCCCCACTGCCATCTTACCAATGATATTCGGGAAGATGTCACATGCGCACAAGAAGACAAGGAGTCTCAGAATCTCAGTGCTAGAGTCTTTGCTGTTACTGTGCAGTGGCATCTTTCCGAAGATGTCACTGGGTAGATGGCACAGCGGAGGAGGAGGGACCCGCTTGCCGGAGCAAGGTAAGTATACTTTGCGTGCAGGGTGTGCGGAGCGGGGTCCCCATGGACTCAGGAGCTCGTCTACAGCACACACACTGCACCCATTATACATAAACTTTTGCCCCTAGGCCATGATTTTCTTATTGAGAAATTCTGATTATTTTTTTTATTACGTATATTGTGCTTACCTGTCATCCTTACAGTTGGTTCAGTTATGTGGTGGTGGACAGGGATGCACTTCTATCTGTTCACATATGTTATGACTGGCAGCCACCAGCACTGGTTTTGTCTATCACATTGACCATAACTCATTTTATTTGGTCATGGACCATCAACCTGTGGCACCACAGGGTGCCATGACAACTAGTTTGGGCACCACGGATTGCTGATGTTAAAAGTTTGTATGTTATGTGACTGAGATTCATCATTTGCCTCTGATCAGTAAAGAAAATTACTGGGTAAGGGTGCGATAAAACTACTACCTACTGAATGCCAACATGTGCCTGCCAAAAAGTTTTGAATATATTATCACCCAGTTATAGGGGAAATGAAAGGAACTGATTTATTCTCTTACTATATAATTGAAGCAGTCTCCAGATTGTATTCATACCTGCCAACACATATCCAATTGGAAATACATAATAGGTCACTCACCTGACCTGCCCATTTCGGATAAAGCAACACCTTTTTTGGGGTGTCAAAATTCCCAGACTGCCCCTTGAAACTTGGGACTGTGGGAAGGTAAGAGCCTTACTAGCTTCAAATCAGTGACGTGAGGTAAATGGCTGGGGCGGCACTGGCTAGTATCCGAGCCAGATTAACAGATATGAACCCGAGGGTACATGTGGGCATTATACAAAGGTGCAGCAGTATATAGTGCTGAAATATTGGTGAGTTTTGATCAGGGATGTGCGGAAAAGGTAGATAGGGGAGGCAGTGCCTCACCTGCCATACACATTTTACTCCAGAGTTTTGACTATAAACATTCTTAGAACAATTCAAAGAAGATATTTATAATATTTTCTTTCCATTTTTCTCGTCATTTTTATAGTCAAAACTCTGGAGTATACCTATGTATGAAAGGAAAGGCTCTGCCTCACCTCACCGCATATCACTGCTTCAAATAGGTTAACAAACCATCTTTAGCTCAATATGGGATTCTAAATTCTGCAGCGATTGTTCACGTTCACAATGTCCCATCGTCTAGGCTTGGCAGAATTATGCAGAGGGCTGGTCTGAGTGGTGTTTGTCTGCATATAATAGGTAGAAAGCTGTGTAGATAAGTAAGGCAGGTCAAGATTCTTACTGAAAATAAATGATGATTTGTTTTTATTATTTCGATCAATAAAAAGCAATCTGTGAGTACTATTGTTTGAATTTGTTTGTTATATTGTTCTGAATCTCCCTAATGTATAAAGGGGAATTAAACCCCAATGTATAAATGGAATATATGTTTGCATTTACATCCTGAAGGCCATGCCAAATGCTCGGTCTAATTTTTAAACAGACCTTTGCATAACTCCAGAGTTCCAGGAAAGTCGCCTCTCACTCAACTTCACCATGTTGCAGTGGACAGCACCACACCCCACCTTACTGTTTCATGACTGGTTCTGGCAAATAACAGCCAGCTGAGACAGCCAATCACTAGTTGTGGGTCCAGTGCTGCCCATGCATTAAGAATAAGGTCAGTCAAGCTGCTTTTAAAGAAATAATATATTTTCCGTTAATTTTATGCAGTGAAATAATTTAATGCTAAACTTTGTTGTATGCTGATCCCTTAGAGTGAGTACCTCATTATGTTACAGATGTCACTGGCAGCAGTGTTTGGCACAGTTTTCCAGGGCTACAATGAGTTGCCAAATTATCTTTTTCATCTGTCACTTTATGCTCAAAGGCACAAGCACATGTATAAAAGATACGATCCTAAGTTCTGCTGTCATGGCAATGTATCCAATTGCCCATATTGTTTTAATTACATTTGCTTGTTACTACACTGAATCGGATGGCGCGGTGCCAGATCTTCCTGAGAACATCTGATGTAGGAGAGAGCTCAAACTAGTAGAAAAATATTGTCATGTTCCATCTGTTATTGTCAGTATATCATGAGCCAGTAAGTGCGTCATATTTTCCTTTACCGTTATTCAGGCTGGCCGGTAACCCTCTGCTCTAACCGCTAACAGGATGTGCCCAGTGCACACAGCAAAATAATGTGACTCTGCTGAACCTTGCAATCCCACTCCAACACCTCTCTACATTTATAACTATAGTTTGTATCCCACCCCTCTGTACATGGCTTGTCTAAGACGGGGGCTGTCAGCTTTGTAATTATGGTGGACCATATGATTCCTAACTGGGGCGTTCTCACATAAGCAAACTTAGGGCCTGATTCAGAGCCGCTCGTAAGCGGCCGCTCGTTCGTTCCGAGCGATGTTTGCACAACTGCGCATGCGTACGGATCGTAATACGCATGCGCGAACCAGTCAGTGCGGCCGAAAATCGTTTGTTCGCTAAATAGCGAATGCCTGCTATTTTGAGTGACAGAATGAGGCGTTTGTGGGTGGTAACAGGGGAAGGTGCTTGAAAACGGGGAGTGGAGATCCGAACGCAGGCGTGCTTAAAGGTCAAAACGGGTGTTTTATGGGTGTGCATAATTAATACAGCAGCGTCATTGACCACGTCACTGGGTTATTTTATAGTCGGAACTGCTCGCAAGATTGCGGTAGGAAAAACCAACCACAAGAATAGCGAGCAGTTCATACGCTGGTCGATGTACTCGATTAATCTAATAAATAGCGGACATGACGTAGGATGCGAGCGGCCAGGGGGCGTAGTTTTCCAAAAAACGACCGCATGTTTGGTTCGCTCGTTCAGACCTAGAGGCGTGAACAGACCGCAAAGAGCGAACGGTTCATTTGAATAGCCATCCCTTTTTTCTGAACGAGTGAGCGCAAATAGCGTCCGGCTCTGAATCAGGCCCTTAATTGTGAATCGAGAAAAACGGAGAAAAAAAAAAGATTATAGTCTGGTGCACTGTAGGGATCACTATGGTTCAAATCAATTTCTCTGTTATCATAGTAAAATATAACTTTTATTATTGTTAATTAAAAGGTAATATCAGGTCCAAAATATTGAAAGGCGAAATGAGTTAAAATAAATAGAATAGAGTATGTGATATATATATATATATATATATATATTATATATATATATATATATATATATGGAAAAAAAGTGATTTAAAATATCACCTGTCGTCGGTCTATTATACGCATGAATATGAATAACACAATAAATAAAGTAGCATTACTAGTATTGTGTACTTGTGCCAATTGATCATTTTAATTCCTGCACCATGCAGCTCAAGCTGTGTGACATGGGCAGAGCACATCAATAAAAGGATTTGTACTATTCACCTTGTGCAACCCACTTTTTTTTTGTGTGCTAATCTTCACTCCCTCTCACACACACACAAACAACAGAGTACGCACGGCACGGGACAGCGGTGGACCAGCAACACAGCAGCAAGATCCGGGTAAGTGCACACCACTTACCTACTAGTTTGCATAATAGTGTCCTAAGGGCCTGTTTCAGCAAGGATCACCATTGTGATTACGCACGCAACTGCGATCGAGACTGCGATCTCAGTGACTACACAGACCCATCGCAGAGTGATTGACAGGAAGTACAGTTTGAGGGAGGTGATGGGGGGTGGTCGACGAAACGCAGGCGTGCCAGTGCATTTGAACGCCGTTACAGAGGTATGCATAAATTATCCATTGCAATGCCATACGCAGCTTGGGCTTCCACTGTGTGCGATGAAGTTAGCAATTTCTGAGTAAGGTCTGACCTTGTGCAAGTGTGCATGAGGCTCCGATGTTACTTAAGGGTATAGATGGTTTTGCAGTCTTGCTAAGTATTATGCATGTGTGTAAGGTAAGGGGGGGGGGGGTCCTTATGTTAGGCTGTGTATGGCATTGTGATTGCAATCTTTAGCATATCTTCGCAGTGAAACTGCATGTGTAATTGCGATCACAATAGCGATCCTTGCTGAATCAAAACCTAAGTCCCAGATGCTTTGCCACCGGTAAATTTAAGATGGCGAGGCGACGCACATAGGCACAGCAGCGTCTGTTTGATGGAAGTTGGAGACCACACATATTCTGGCATACTGGTACATGATACCTGGGACAAACTATAAGGACAAGTTCCACTAGGACCAGCAGCCAGCGCACAGTTTTTGCACACAGAGCCTACATGTTGGAAACCACTGTGATTAGAAAACCCTTCCTACAGCAATTTGAGATTGCATTAATTGGTGGATCACACCACGATTGTGTCATAGACATTGACAGACACTAGTCTACACTACCGAATACGAATATTATAGAACCATCAATATCCCATAGCTCTTGGGCACAAATTTCTAGTTATCCTCCATATACATGAATGCTAAGCACATTGTATTATGATGTGCACAGCTGGAGTGGCATGTCTAGCACCACCTATGGTGTGTATCTTAACATTACTCAGGGGGCATGTCTAGTACTATTTTATGATTTCTCACAAAATGAAGAATGGCTCATGGCTTATTCTAACTTCTCTCTAGTACTAGGGTCAGATTAGCAATAAAGCCAAAGTGACTGTAATCCCAGGCTTCCTACTCAAAATAGGTCCATCAGAGTTGTAAAGTCCATTTTTTTTCAATGGTACATCATGACCAGCTGCAGAGGGAGAGTGGGAGCTTGGATGGGTTGGAGAATGGAGGCACAGCTAGAGCTCACATTGAGTAGGTCCCATGAGACTCAGCACAAAAAGTCAGAGGAAAATGTGCTGAGCTCTGATTGAAGGAGCTCAACACTTGTTCCTCTGACACCTGGTGCTCAGCAGCCTCATGGGAATGATCTCATTAGAGGCTGCTGTTGTCTACTGATCTTCACAGTGTGGCATACAATGTTAATTGGAGGCACAGTGTTACATGTAATATGAACTGGGGGCACAGTGTGGCATTTAATATAAACTGGGGGCATCACTGTGGCATTTAATGTGAACTGGAGGCATCACTGTGGCATTTAATATGAACTGGGGGCATCACTGTGGCATACAATGTGAACTGGGGACATAGTGTTACATACTGGGAGCATATTGTAGCATATAATGTGAACTGGGGACAAAGTGTTGAATACAATGTAAACTGGGGGCACAGTGTGGCATATAATGTGCAATGGGGGTACAATGTAGCATATAATATGAACTGCAGGATACATGGGTGCATTGTGCCAAAAGATTTCTGTTGTTTGGCCTGAATAAAAGTGAGCTTTATTCATATCCAAGTGAATGAAGGGGAAATGTGCACATCTAACATGTATAGATGCTAATATTCATTCATTATAAGAATAAAACAAATCAAATCTTAGAGGCATGGTTTATATACAATATTAGCGTTCCCGCTAGGCTGTTTAACTTCAAAAAGCACCCTATCCTCCAGAAGGAGGGCAAAAAGCGCACTGCCCTCAGAGCCTGCAGGTGCCGTCTTCACCCGTGGGTCGCAGTGTCCCGCGGATGGAGAAATGTGCGGTGACCCGGTCATCTATTCTCCCTGTCTGCAGCGCTTGGGGGCTGCCCGACGTTTCTGTTACTGCCGAGCACGCCCCCAAGAGTGATGAAAAGGGGATGCGTCTTATAGACACGCCCCCTTTTAATGGCCACGACCCTATTCGTGGCAAAAGTGCCCTCTCTAGCTCCGGCGCCCTGTCTGCCGCAGGTGCTAGCGTGAACACTACAATATAATCATAAATTACATATTCTACTTGATGGACGGGGAGCATAGCAGTAAAATACTTTAAAGAACTGTGTATTTTGAAAAGTAAAATAGCCAGCCATTGCCATCATAGATTACTTTATATTTCTAGTGATTAACACAAGCTCATAATTATGTAGGTTCCAGAGACCCACAATTTAATAAAATGTGGGGTCCTACTTCAATGTTACTGGGTCTCATCATAATTTAGAGTTTTAAAATTTCTAAATAATAAATATAATTTATTAACAGTTACTTATATAGTGCTCACATGTTTTGTAGTGTTTTTAATATGCCATCAGACCTCACCATATGCCCTTTAAATGCCCCTCACAGCTTCCCACATGCCACCCCTCCACATGCCTCTTATATGCCATTAGACTTCTCCACATGCCCCTTATATGCTATCAGACTACTCCACTTTCACCATATATCCCATCAGACCCTTCCACATGCCTTTTATATACCATTAGACTACCTCACATATCCATTATATGCCATTAGATATCTCTACATGGCACTTCTATGCCATCAGGCATTCTATGTGCCCTTTATATGCCATCAGATGCCTCAACATGCCACTTATATTCCATCAAACCTCTCCATGTGCTACTTATATTCCATGAGCCCCTCCACATGCCCCGTGTATGCCATCAGACCCCTCCACATTCACTTTATATGTCATCAGACCCTTCCACATGCCTCTTATGTCATTGGACTCCCTCAAATGTCCATTATATGCTATCAGATACCTCCACATGCTACTTATATGCCATCAATCCCCTCCATATGTACCGGTTCAGATTTTCCTGCGGGTCGGAACTCTGATTTAAAAACCAAACTCGGGTTTTAAATTGCATGCTAACAGGTCAAAATGAAGTCACGAAGGGTGTTAGGAATGATTAAAATGTGAGACCTGAGATAATGGTAATGGGTTTGAAGTGGACCATAAACTGGTAGTGTCAATTTATAAATTTAGACCCTTCCACGTGGCTCTTATGCCATTAGCCTCTCTCAAATGTCCATTATATGCTATCAGGTATCTCCACATGCCACTTATATGCCATCAATCCCCTCCATATGTACCATATATGCCATCAGATTCCTCCACATGTCCCTAGTATACCTTCAGATATGTTTGGGTCCGGTTCTCAGAGAACCGACAACAACCAAATTTAGTGGTTCAGAGTTGAACCGAGTCAGAGTTCAGAATCACTTTGGGGTACAGAGTAAGACCGAGTCCCGGTTCAGATCTTCCTGCGGTTCGGAACTCTGATTTAAAAAACGAACTCTGGTTTTTTGAATTGCATGCTAACAGGACAAAATGCAAAAGGTGTTAGGAATGATGAAAATGTGAGACCTGATATAAGGGTAATGAATTTGAGGACCATAAACTGGTAGTGTCAATTTAATAGATTTGATAATCTATATTATAATAATATAAATGTTTTAAAATAAAGTATCCGGGTTCCTGTTGTAACTTGGAGAAAGAGACCTCGTAATACTGAGCCGAACTCCAACCCCAGCCTTCCTATTTCCTGCTCTTGCAGACCGTCACTTCGCAGTGAGGGGAACAGGCAGGGAAGATGCTGCATGTCCTCTTACACAGGGAGGAGGAGCTGCTGTCATCACCCACCCCGTATTGCATACTGCCTGTGCATCTTGCTGCCGAGGCCAGTGTGACGTAAGATTTTTAAAGACAGAAAGGATGATATATCAAAGCTTGGAGAGAGATAAACTGTAGAGAGATTAAGGGGGGGGGGAGGGGTATTCATGAAAGCTTGGAGACCGATACAGTTGTGAAAGATAAAGTACCAACCAATAGACTCCTAACTGTCATTTTTCAAACACAGCCTGTAATGAGACAGTTATGAGCATATTGACTGGTTTATCTTTCTCCAAGCTTCATGAATACCCCCCAATCAGTTTCTAACTGTCATTTTACATGCTGTGTTTGAAAAATGACAGGAGCTGATTGGTTGGTGCTTTATCTCTCTCCACTTTATCTCTCATCAAACTTTGATAAATCTTTTCCAGAGTGATTTGTTCAAATTCGGCACTCATTCCCTAGCTGACTATTAAAAGAGCGGTGCAGCATTGTAGTGTGTAATACTGTAGTTGGGTGCCTGCCAACATTAGGGTAAGCCTGAGCACACCTTCACACCCCCTTTGCATTCCTATGTACAGAGGTACAGACATACAATCATCAACCTATGCACAAATATAGATACATATTCCCAGGCACACATATACAACAGTGCTTACATATATTAACAAATGAACTCTGCACCAGACTGCCACAGTTAGACTTACTAATACCTGCAGTAAGCACTGCACACGGCACAGCCAAAAACCTGGAGGAGAGTCAGACACAGGTCCAGTCCAGCCCACCCCAGGAGCAGTGTGTAGGGATGGTCATGAACTATCAAACCCAGTGCCATTGATGGATGCTGGATTTGCCATCGATGGTGGAGGTGTTTTTCCATTCAGGGCAGGGGGCACAGTACCTACCTGTCACTGCATTTAGATCTGCATTTTCCCTGATTGGCCCGCCACTCTCTGTGTCCCATAGTAGATATGCCAGACGGGATATAGTCTGCATCCTGGCACACACAATGCCGGCGGTTAAAATTCCAGTACTGGAATCCCGACAGCAGTCAGAATTCCGATGGCTGCGATACCGACGGCAAATATTATGATTATGGTTAGATTTAGGGTTAGGCACTAGGGAAAGGGATAGGGTTAGGCACTAGGGGAAGGGTTAGGGTTAGGCTGCAGGAAATGTGAGTTAGGGTTAGGATCAGTAGCGGCTCCAGAGGTGGGGCTGCAGCACAGTCCAAAATTCAAATAGGGGAGCCACACCAACTGTCATTTCAAACGCTGCCAAACATCATTGGCTGGGACTCACTGGCAGTTGGTGTTGCTCCCCAATTTGAATTTTGGACTGCGCTGCAGCCCCACCCCTAGGAGCCGCCACTGGTTAGGATACTTACCTACATGTGTATGGATTTCCAACATCGGGATAACGATGCCGGGATTCTCACCGCCGCATTGTGTGTGCCAGTGCCTACCCAACCCTGCCAGACATCTGATGCCTATTGACAGTTCAAACTATCAATGATTTTCCAATTACTGTTTCATGCCAGTGATGTAAAGCACCAATGGCACCATCAATGGGGACCATTGATAATGAATCCTTCAATGGCCATTCCTACCGTGGTGTGTGAGGGGGAGGGGGTGGGGCCATAGAGAGACCAATAAGCAGCAGCTTGGCCGCTATAAGGGGACAGCTAATAAAGTACATTATACAGGAGCCCACGGACAGCCACCTTCCTGATCATGATTCCCAGCCCAGTCCCCTCAATGTCGATTGATCAATAATTCAAAGGGAGAGGGTAAAAAATGATTTGCCATCAAATGATATACGTCTGGTTGTCTTAATTTGCTTCAGTAGATCATAATTTGCTCTGACTTTGCTGGACCCCACTGACAGGCAGAGCTAGCACCATGTCTAGCTTGTCTATGGGGACTGCAGTAAGCACCAGTTAGTAGGTTAAGGCTGGAGACAACTGCCATTTTCTATGTAGTTTTAACTGGAGATCGCAGGACAATAAAGAGACTCCATTAATTGTTCTCTGTATTTTATTTTTTTTAAAGCAGGATATTATGTGTAATCCAAATGTTGCATTGTTAAACTTGTCAAATGGAATGAAGATGTGTAATTTTCTTTGTACCTGAACGTTACGTGAAAAGGGGTAGGATGTTAAAGTACACTCTTCTATTTTACTGCATTTATCCTGACATCCTGTCATATAATTGTGCTCATGTTTGTTAAGAGAACAGGAAAGAGAAAAAAGAAACCTGCTTTGCATTCATGATTTCTAAACTCATTAACATAAGGGATAAATAAAAGCTATGGCGATGTCAGACTCAGTTTAACATGAATAAAAAAAAATGTATGCTTAACGCTTGAAAGATACGGTGGTTTTATAATTGTGCACACCCTTATAGAAATGGCAAAAGCCCCAAATCTGGATGAATCATATCTGACCGTCTTCCAATTTTAGTGTGATCTTATAACAATGAAAATGCAAATGGTAAACAAACAGGCTGCTTATATGAAAGAGAAGTGGAATACAAAATATATATATATATATAGTTTAGGGGTGAGCGGGTTCGGATTTCTGAAATCCGAGCCCCCCCGATCCGAGTCCGATCCGAGTCAGGCTCGACTTTTCCCGCCTGACTCGGATTCTGAAATCGAGGCAAAACGTCATCTTCCCGCCTTCCGAGTCTCGCGGGTTTTGGATCCTATATAAGGTACCCACGTCGGCGCCATTTTCTCACTCGGCTGTGGACAGTGAAGAGGGAGGGTGGGAGTTAGGGCTGTGTAGTGTAGTGTAGTGTAGTGTAGTGCTGCTGTTGTCCACTACTTCAAAGTCCATAGGGGCTGGCTGTGTTGTGCTGTGCTGCTGTTGTTAATAGGGGCTGTGTCCACTACTTCAAAGTCCATAGGGGCTGGCTGGACTGTGTTGTGCAGTCAGTTCTCCATAGGGGCTGTGTCCACTCCAAAGTCCTGTGCAGTGGCCCAGTCCTAAAGAGGTGCTGTAGTGTTGTCCAGGGGGTGCTCTGTCCATCAGGGGTGCTCCCCCCAAGTGCTAAAAAAATAATATATTTTCTGTGTTTGTGAATTGTGTGCGCAGTAGCCGCACGTGCATCAACAAAGTAGTGCCAAGCGTGTGCCTGTGTCATAAGTAAAGGGCCGGCTGGCTTGACCGTTAAAGGGTGCTGTAACCCCCGAAAGTACACTCCAGTCCAAACCAAAAAAAAATTATTTTCTGTGTTTGTGAATTGTGTGCGCAGTAGCCGCACGTGCATCAACAAAGTAGTGCCAAGCGTGCGCCTGTGTCATAAGTAAAGGGCCGGCTGGCTTGACCGTTAAGGGTGCTGTAACCCCCGAAAGTACACTCCAGTCCAAACCAAAAAAAAAATTATTTTCTGTGTTTGTGAATTGTGTGCGCAGTAGCCGCACGTGCATCAACAAAGTAGTGCCAAGCGTGCGCCTGTGTCATAAGTAAAGGGCCGGCTGGCTTGACCGTTAAAGGGTGCTGTAACCCCCAAAGTACACTCCAGTCCAAACCAAAAAAAAAATTATTTTCTGTGTTTGTGAATTGTGTGCGCAGTAGCCGCATGTGCATCAACAAAGTAGTGCCAAGCGTGCGCCTGTGTCATAAGTAAAGGGCCAGCTGGCTTGACCGTTAAAGGGTGCTGTAACCCCCAAAGTACACTCCAGTCCAAACCAAAAAAAAATTTATTTTCTGTGTTTGTGAATTGTGTGCGCAGTAGCCGCACGTGCATCAACAAAGTAGTGCCAAGCGTGCGCCTGTGTCATAAGTAAAGGGCCGGCTGGCTTGACCGTTAAAGGGTGCTGTAACCCCCGAAAGTACACTCCAGTCCAAACCAAAAAAAAAATTATTTTCTGTGTTTGTGAATTGTGTGCGCAGTAGCCGCACGTGCATCAACAAAGTAGTGCCAAGCGTGCGCCTGTGTCATAAGTAAAGGGCCGGCTGGCTTGACCGTTAAAGGGTTCTGTAACCCCCAAAGTACACTCCAAACCAAAAAAATATATATTTTCTGTGTTTGTGACTTGTGTGCACTGTGGCTGCACGTGCATCAACAAAGGAGCAGCGCCAAGCGTGCGCCTGTGTCCCATAAGTAAAGAGCCGGCTGGCTCATTTCTTAAAGGGTGGTGTAACCCACAAAGTGCACTACTCTCCAGCAAAAATAAAAAAATATTTTCTGTGTTTGTGTGCGCTTTAGCCGCACGTATATATATCAATATAACATAAATGGAGGACCAAACTTTCTCTGATAAAAATAAAATAGGGAAAGATCAAGAACCACTTCCTACTAGTGCTGTTGCTGCTGCTGGGAGTTGTTCATCATCCCAGAGAGGAAGTAGGAACATCACTACTTTTACTAAACAATTGACCCTCCAACAGTCCCTAGCGATGAGGATGAAGTACGACAGCAGTCATCCTGAAGCAAAACGTATAACTGAGGCCTTGACTGCTATGTTGGTGTTAGACGTGCGTCCGGTATCCGACATTAGTGCAGTGGGATTTAGACAATTGATGGAGGTAGTGTGTCCTCGGTTCCAAATCCCGTCTAGATTCCACCTGCATCCTCAAAGCAGCAGCGACAAGCGTGCGTCTGTCTGTTAAAGGGTGGTGACACCCTCAAAGTGTGCTACACAAACAATTAAAATATTGTTCTTTTTTTTTCTGTCTTTGTGAAATGTGTGGGATGTAGCCGCACCTGCATCCTTAAAGCAGCAGCGACAAGCGTGCGTCTGTCTGTTAAAGGGTGGTGACACCCTCAAAGTGTGCTACACAAACAATTAAAATATTGTTCTTTTTTTTCTGTCTTTGTGAATTGTGTGGGCTGTAGCCGCACTTGCATCCTCAAAGCAGCAGCGACAAGCGTGCGTCTGTCTGTTAAAGGGTGGTGACACCCTCAAAGTGTGCTACACAAACAATAAAAATATTCTTCTTTTTTCTGTCTTTGTGAATTGTGTGGGCTGTAGCCGCACCTGCATCCTTAAAGCAGCAGCGACAAGCGTGCGTCTGTCTGTTAAAGGGTGGTGACACCCTCAAAGTGTTCTACACAAACAATTAAAATATTGTTCTTTTTTTTCGGTCTTTGTGAAATGTGTGGGCTGTAGCCGCACCTGCATCCTTAAAGCAGCAGCGACAAGCGTGCGTCTGTCTGTTAAAGGGTGGTGTAACTCTCAAAGTGCTCCAAAAAATAAAAAACTATTTTTTTTGTGTTTGTGACTTGTGTGCGATGTAGCCGCACTTGCATCCTCAAAGCAGCAGCGACAAGCGTGCGTCTGTCTGTTAAAGGGTGGTGACACCCTCAAAGTGTGCTACACAAACAATAAAAATATTCTTCTTTTTTCTGTCTTTGTGAATTGTGTGGGCTGTAGCCGCACCTGCATCCTTAAAGCAGCAGCGACAAGCGTGCGTCTGTCTGTTAAAGGGTGGTGACACCCTCAAAGTGTTCTACACAAACAATTAAAATATTGTTCTTTTTTTTCGGTCTTTGTGAAATGTGTGGGCTGTAGCCGCACCTGCATCCTTAAAGCAGCAGCGACAAGCGTGCGTCTGTCTGTTAAAGGGTGGTGTAACTCTCAAAGTGCTCCAAAAAATAAAAAACTATTTTTTTTGTGTTTGTGACTTGTGTGCGATGTAGCCGCACTTGCATCCTCAAAGCAGCAGCGACAAGCGTGCGTCTGTCTGTTAAAGGGTGGTGACACCCTCAAAGTGTGCTACACAAACAATAAAAATATTCTTCTTTTTTCTGTCTTTGTGAATTGTGTGGGCTGTAGCCGCACTTGCATCCTCAAAGCAGCAGCGACAAGCGTGCGTCTGTCTGTTAGAGGGTGGTGTAACCCTCAAAGTGTGCTCCACAAACAATAAAAATATTCTTTTTTTTTTTCTGTCTTTGTGAATTGTGTGGGCTGTAGCCGCACTTGAATCCTCAAAGCAGCAGCGACAAGCGTGCGTCTGTCTGTTAAAGGATTACATCGGTGACAGCATCCAAGTAGGCATGTCAGACAGTCCGTACCTGTACTGGCAGGAAAAAGAAGCAATTTGGAGGTCCCTGTACAAACTGGCTCTATTTTACCTGAGTTGCCCCCCCTCCAGTGTGTACTCCGAAAGAGTGTTTAGTGCAGCCGGGAACCTTGTTAGCGAAAGGCGTAGGAGGTTGCTTCCACAAAATGTGGAGAAGATGATGTTCATAAAATGAATGATCAACTCTTCCAGGGAGACCAGCCTCCAGAACGTACAGAGGGACCTGTGGTTCCAGCAGGGACAAATTAATACTCTGTGAGGATGAGGATGTACATAACACTGAAGAGGGTGAGGAATCTGTGGATGAGGAGGATGAGGACGACTTCTTGCCTCCGTAGAGCCAGTTTGTGCAGGGACAGATTAATTGCCAGCTTGTTTTGTGGGGGCCCAAACGAACCAATCATTTCAGCCACAGTTGTGTGGCAGACCCTGGCGCTGAAATGATTGGTTTGTTAAAGTGTGCATGTCCTGTTTATACAACATAAGGGTGGGTGGGAGGGCCCAAGGACAATTCCATCTTGCACCTCTTTTTTTTCTTTGCATTATGTACAGTTTGGGGCCTAGTTTTTCAATGCCATCCTGTCTGCCACTGCAGTTTCACGCCTAGATGGGTCACGTGTTTGTGCCGCCCACTCGTGTCGCTTAGCATAGTCATCCAGCTACCTCGGTGCAACCTTTTGGACATAAAAACACTATTGTGAGGTGTGAGGTATTCAGAATAGACTGGAAATGAGTGGAAATTAAGGTTATTGAGGTTAATAATAGCATAGGAGCAGAAAAACCTACAAATTCTGTGATTTTAGCTGTTTTTATGCTTTTTTTCAAAAAAATACAGATCCAAAACACAAAACCCAGAACCCAAAACACGGAAGGGTGGTTTTGGCAAAACCAATCCAGATCCAAAACACGAAGAAAGATCCAGATCCAAAACCAAAACACAAAACACGAAAAGTGGCCGGTGCACACCCCTAATATAGTTGCACAAGTGTGCACACACCTAAGGGTTCTGTAGCTATGTTCCGAGTTAACTAATCGCATTGAATCATGTTCAAAGGTAATTAGCATACAGCTGCCAATCAATGAAAGTGAGCATCATTAACCAAACTAAAGATCATCTGGTCCTGTAGGAATTCCATTTCTTGGCTGCATCCTAGAAGGATTTCATTATGGAAAGGGGTGATGTATGTCATATCCACATTCGGAATGTTGACACCAGAATGTCAACATGTTCTGACTGTTGAAATCTTATGTCAATATGTAACATGTTGACATACTCAATGTCGACATGGTCATTATGTCGACATTGTGCATGTCAACAGTCACCATGTCGAGATAGCATTTTATCACCATTTAAGCCATATGCCTAACCCTACCCTAACCCTAAACCATACTTACCCGCTCTACCGGAAGTTGCGGGTAGCCCCATGCACCCCAGGAAGAGTGTCCGGATCTCTTGCATCCCACCCACTTCCCAGTGAAGTGGGCAGGATGGGGATATAATTGCCAGGAACCGGGGTTCTGTATGGAGCAAAAATGTATCATTTACATCCACCCCTTCCTCGCGGCCCCGTGATTTGCGGTAGTTTGCCGTGACAGGAGCCGGACTTAATGACATAGGGGCCCAGGCCCGCCCCCCGGAAAGGCCAGCTGCGTCTTTTCTCCGGGCTTCTCCAAGAGAGGAGATTTAAAAAGCCGACAAGTATGTCCTAGACCTTACTTTGAACCAAAATCTATTACGAAAATGTATTGTCAACATTGTGACTGTCAACATGCACAATGTCGACAATGTGTATGTATACATCACATATTGACATAATGTCCACAAAATGACTAGTAGTTTTATTAATAAAAAGTTTTATTAATAAAAAAATATATAAAACATACCATCAAAAAAAGATATTACATAAGTAATAATAATAAGTGTCATTTGCAATGTAAGCACATATGCCTAAAAATAAAATTATAGTTCTAGCTGAAACAGTCTAGATTGAATCCTGTTGATATGTATCTGTATGCAGTTAATAAATCCAAACACCAGATAATATTCCCATGCCTCTGACACAATCGGCCTACTTCTGAGTTGTATGCAAGTCCATCTGTGGATGGATCTGCATGTGCTGGAGTCTGCATACACAGACGCAACTTAGGGCCTGAAAATATGCAAATGTGGCAGCTACTGGAAATTGTATTGAGAGACCCCCCGGCAGCATGGCTAAACCACCGCTTCTGTACAAGGACGTAACCATTGGGCACACGTCAGTTGAGAAATCCAACCCCCGTTAGCACCCACAAAATGTCCCTGACTGCCAATGACTAAATAATTTCTATGACTGCCGTTGCAAGATCATGGCGGCACATGCGCAGCGCGACTCCGTAGGAGTAGAAAAAGCATCAGCCATTTGCAAAAACATCAGCATTGCATCCATCTCTGAATCAGGCTTATAGAGCAATTACGGGTCATTCTGAGTCGTATGGATCTCTAATGTATCTTTGTTGTATCTCCACTTGCGGCTGAGTTGATGTAACTAAGCAACAGCGAGACCTTCACACGTACAATAAGTGCTTTGAGGGAGTGTCATGAGCATGGAGACAGAGAGACAGAATTGCAGGCTGCTCAGAGGTGAGCTTATGCAGAGATCCTTCTCATTTCACGCTGATCTCTTGCACCAAGGATAGGGCTGGTGCAAACAGATACTTTCACAAGTGGCTGATGGGTGCGATGCAGTCACATAAATGCATCTGATTCTGAATACAGCTAGAGATCCACATTTATTTACAATCTCTGAAAGCAGCCACAATTGTGAATGTGAATAAGGCCCATCGAGTTCTTAGTAGCTAGTATATGTAGTATTATCCTTCTGGCAACAATGATAGATGATTGGGTCACACACAAGCCTTGCCATCTCTACAATAAATAAAGCAGGGGTGGTCACTCAGGTATCACAAGCCAGGAATCCCTGCACTGAAATGCAGTGTCCAGTATAATTCAAACTGATCCTCTGTCACATATAACTTGAATACTCACTGCCACAGAATATTTTGAACATAAGCCCCTGCCAAGACCCAAGGATTGAAGATTCAAATACCAATTCCCAAATACAATTCCAGACTCCTAATAATAAGTAACTCTGACTGATGCGTTTCCTCACTGCACATAGTGATGTCATCAGAGACACACTCATGGTGAAAACAGTTTTGGCATAACATATTGATTTTGGGCTTTACATCACAAAAACCTGTGTGTGTACTTCTATATTATATCCAGTGTAGGCCCACCTTTCTAGACAAATCCCTTTTGAATTTGATTTTCCATCTTCATCGGGGTGAGCACCAGGGACGTGTGGTGAGGTCAATGGATGGGTAGGTACTGGCTAGTATCAGAGCCAGATGTACACACACACACATATGAACCTGCCTCACACAGATCCCCCCACACACATAGATTCCCCCCCCACACACAGATTCCCCTTGTCAAGACCGGGCACTAGGACTTCCTCTGATGAGGTTAAGAACCGGGGAGGTTTAGGATAGTTGTAGGGAAATGACGGGGGTGACAGACTAAGGTCCTGATTCAGAGGCGCTCGTTATTTGCAAGTGCTCGCTCTGAATCATGGCGTTTTTAAACAAAAAAAAAAAAATCCGCTTCCAGGCTGCTCGCATAGCTGTGGGTGACCACCCACAGCTTGTGCGGACGGCCTGGCGATGGTCGTGATTATCGCGACCATCAGGCTTGAGACGAGACCCTTGTGGTAGGGTCTCGTCCACCCCAAGCCCCAGTGAACTTCCTGCGCAGCAGGGGGCGTGGCTGGGCAATGGCGCAATATTGGGGGCGGAGCCACGTGATCGCGTCATTGTGGCTCCGCCCCCTCTTCACAATCCCGAAAATATTGGCATTGTGAAGCATGGGGTGGAGCCACGATGACGCGATTCAGCACGAATCGCGACATCGGGCCCCCCCGCTGCGGGGGTTTGCTGTAGTAGTGGTGGGGCAGACAGCTGCCGGGAGGTTTGCCTGCCTTTCCGGGGGGTCGGGAGCGGCACACGATATTCGGGAGGCTACCGACCAAATCAGGAGGGTAGGCAAGCCTGATATAATGTATGTATCTGTATCTTTGTGTGTATGTATGTATGTATGTATGTATATTATAAGTCATACCCTTATATTAAGGCTGGGTACACACATAAAGATTTTCTGTCCAACCATCCAACTAGTTGATTGGTTGGAATGAAAATCTGGTACCGTATGGGAGTAACAGATGATCAGCAATTTGCTCCTAAATGCCAGAAAACAGATAAAAATGGTCGTCAGACAAGTTTGTTAAATGTTTGATCTAAACAATTTGTTCAAACAACAGTTTTTGGCCATTTTCCAGTGTTTGGGAGCAAATTGCTGATCATCAGTTACTCCCATATGTTACCAGATTTTCATTCCAACCAATCAACTAGTTGGATGTTTGGACAGAAAATATTTACATGTGTATGCACCTTAAGGCTAAATAGAAAAAAAACGGAAATCTCCATAGAGAATTCTGAAGGTGGGGCAGGGTGTTTAAGGGGATACCCCTCAAAAGCTATTGGAGGTAACGGGCTGAAATGTGGCAAGGACGGGTATAACTGTCGCTCGGTGCTGCATAGAAATTTCAGGGCAAAAACATAAAAAATGAGGATTTGGGAGTAATCTACACTGTCACTTTTTTCTGACATTCTCAATTAGGACCACTTTTCTGCTGTTCTCTATGGGGATTTTGGGGAAGGCATAACTCAGGGTAGGGGGTGAATTTAGACTTGGTGTTTGTTTTATTAGGTAGTTATTGTTCCAGAATAGGGCCTTTTGGGGTTCAGGTCATTGAGAAAGTTACAGTTTTTAAACTATTATCTCACAAATCTGCCATTATACAGATAGGAAGCTTCAGTTCCTTGCACAGCTGCAGTAGGAGCCTTCAGCAGGTGTAATCACTTTGGCTTCACTTGAATGCAGCAAGATGGCTGTCTTTTGTGAGCGGTAGTGGAGGCCGGGTCCGGGGGGGAAGTAAGCCGGCGTTTGCTGTGGCCGGGATGCGGGGGAGAGGGGGTAGGGGTTAGCGGGTGTTAGCTGAGGCTGGGAACTGGGACGGTAGTGGGCGTTAGCAGCGGCGGTGCAACGGCTGTGTGGGCAGCGGTGTTGCAGGCGTTAGGACCTGGGGGAGGTAGCAGCACACAGATGGATGCTCGGATCTGGAATATCCGTAATGCCTGCATCTGTGTTTAAAACAAACAAACAAACACAGAAGCAGGGACGGGTCAGTGAGACTCATCTGTGCTTCTGTGTTTAATTAAAAAAACAAACCTATGTAAAAAAAATAAAATGGCGTGACCCCCTCCCCAAAAACAACAACCAGTACCGGGCTTTGGAAAGCCAGTACTGATTGTGCTAAATACAGGGGACAAATGACATAGGGGTCCCCCGTATGAAGCACAACCAGCACCAGGCTTTTCAGAACCAGTCCTGGCTGCCAAAATACAGGGGACAAATGACATAGGGGTCCCCCGTATTCAGCGCCACCAGCACTGGGCTTTGAGCCGGCCCTGGTTCTGGAAATACAGGGGGAAAAAATGGGTAGGGTCCCCATGTATTTACCAGAACCAGCACCGGACTTTTTCTAGTGGGGGGGTGATGCCACAGCTAGGGGAGCCCTTTCACCGGGCCCTTCAGCCGAAGCATCACCCCTGATTGCTAGTCAGCCCAGGCCGGGGATCCCTGGGAAGCTAGGCACCTCCCCAATAAAGGGGTCCCTCCAGGGCACCCCAGACCCAGGCTGATAGCCCGGGGCTATCCACGGCACCCCTGGGCGGTGGGTGCTGGGTTGATTGTGTTGTGTGGTGCATATGAAAATATAAATATTGTCTTTTGCAGTAGTACTACAGGTCCCAGCAGGCATCTCCGCATACTGGCTTTTGGAGAACCACAAGTACCAGCAGGTGGGGCATTAAGGGCCTGCTGGTACCTATAGTACCCCTGCAAACCAAAATCCGGTGCTGGTTGTTGTTTTTTGGAGGGGGCCACGCCATTTTTTTTTACACAGGTTTTTTTTTTTATAGCAGAAGCACAGGCGGGTCTCACTGACCCGTCCCTGCTTCTGTGTTTATTTAAATACAGGTATCACGGATCGTTCAGATCCAAGCCTGCATCAGTCTGCCGCTACCTCCCCTGGGTCCTAACGCCTGCACCACCGCCACCACTAACACCCATGAGTCCCAGCAGCAGCTAATGGCATCTATCCCCCAGGTCCGGCCGCAGCGTAAGGCTGCTTCCTTCCCCTGAGCACACCTCCACTACCACCCGCACTGACCTGCCATCTTGCAGCACCCAAGTGAAGCCACAGTGAGTACACCTGATGGGGGCTCCAACTGAGGCTGCGCATCAAGTTGAAACTTCCTATCTCTATAATGGCAGATTCGTGAGGTAATAGTTTAAAAACTATAACTTTCTCAATTACCTAAACCCCAAAAGCACCTACCCTGGAACAATGGCTACCTAATAAAACAAACCCAGTGTAAATTTGCTCCCTACCCTGAGTTATGCCTTCCCAAAACAGCAGAAATGTGGTCCTAATTGAGTGTCAGAAAATACTGACAGTTGGAAATTTAAATTACTCCCAAGTCCTAATTTTTTATATTTTTGCCCTGAAATTTGGCATGCAGCACCGAGCGACAGTTCTACCAGCCCATGCTAAATTTCAGCACCATGCCTCCAATAGCTTTTGAGGTTTTGCCCCTTAAACACCATGACCACTCGGGATTTCTCTATGGGAAAATTCAGTTTTTTTTTTAGAGGACCCCTACGTCGCTCATCCCCTGTATTTTGGCAACCAAGACTGGCACTGATTAGCCTAGTGCTGGTTTTGCTTAATACAGGGAACCCCTACGTTGTTTTCCCCCTGTGTTTAGCACAACCAGCACTGGGGCTCCACAGCCCAATGCTGGTTGTGCTGTAGAGGCACATAATTTTTTTTTATATTACACATTCATTTTTTTAAACAATACATGGATGGATCTCACTGATACGTCCATGCATCTGTGTCTTATTGATTTGATTTTCTTAGGTGCATGCCCAGCACCAGTGTGTCCCTTTGTCGCCCACTGATGCTTCTGTGCACACCCGTTGCTACCACTGCTCCACACCTCCACTGCTGCCACAGCCCCACACACCTGCAGCCTGCCCCCACAGCCGTCTCTCCCTCTGCACCCTTAAAACACCTCCTGTGTGCTGTCTGCTCCTCCACCCATGTTAGTGTACCTATTTGATGTCCTTCTGCCCTGCAGGTGGCGCGGTTTGCTTGTCAAAACCCTGATGGTTAATAAATGATAAAAAAAGCAATGAAATTCCATAGACAAAAAACCTTACAGTTTTACATGTCCCATTAAGGCTTCTTACACATGATCTGAAATTTCACAAAACCTACTTAATTTGTGCCACGCAAACTAAAAAAATCAATGAAATTACGATCATTAATGGATGTGTTCCTTGCGCAATACAGATATGGTATGCCATCACACCCTGTGGTTAACTGCAGATTCAGCACTCACAGAACGAGATTGCTGTCACTCACAAAATAGTGGAGCTGCTAATTCACAGAATTGTGTGCTCATTGGAATACACACATGCAGTCTATGCAACTGAGGTTTGAGCAGTTATGTGGCTCCCACAACCCACAATCTTCCCATTTGATCACCACAACAATCTCACTGGCTTCCAACATCCTTCTCACTCCATACATTTATCTCATTCAGAATACATGTTAAGCTCCCTTATTTTTAAAACTATCATACTCTGTCTATGCATGTATACTTTCTTTAAAACTATCATACTCTGTCTATGCATGTACTCTTTCTTGTTTTTTTTTGCCCGCCGGGAGGTTTTTATTCTCGCACCTCCAGAGCAAGTGTGATATTTCCTAAAATCGTTAATTTTAGGAAAAATCAGTGGGACTTGCTCTGGCACCCTGGCGGCACCCCCCCTTAAGACTAATTAAGTTTCCAATTAGCTTAATTAGTCCTTAGTTACTTACCTTCTGCACCGCTGTCTTCTGTATCCAGCGCGGGAGCCGGCTCTTCAGCAGCAGGGTGAGTATGTCAGTGTGCGTGGTGTTTGTATGTATGTATGTATGTATTTGTGTGTATGAGTGACTGTTTGTGTGTATGACCCCCACTGCACCCGGAATGGGTGCTGGAAGAACTACATCTCCCAGCAACCCTTGCCCCTCCCACCAGCCCCTGGAGCCTCCCAGGAGCCCCGGGACTCCCAGCAGCCCCCTCTCCACTAAGAAGAGAAGGGAAGCCACCGGGACCTGCAGAGACCACCGGAGCCACCAGCCAGGTAGGTGAAGATTTTTTTAATTTTTTTATTTAAGTGGTGTGGGGTTTTCAGAGCTGAAAACCCTGCAACCTCTATTTTTTTTATTGAATACCATGGGTATTGGGAATGCGTAAATACCCACGGTATTCCAAAAATGAGAGATATGGTAAGAACTTACCCTTGTTATCTCTCTTTCTTCGAAGTCCATAGGGTCCACAGGGTTGACCTTGGAGTATAGGTTGGGAACCAAATCCGGGCACCACGCAGTTAAAGCTTTCAGCTCCCAGGATGCACTGGGTCCACTCTCCCTATAACCCCGCCCCCAAGCCGGAGGCACCTCAGTTTGTAAGTAGCCAAAGGCCGGAGGAGGAAAGAAAGAGAGAAGACTGGAACACTCAAGAACCATACTCACAGAGAAGGAGACGGGAAACCGGTGACCAGTAACACGGCCCATATGAAGCCAGGTGCATCAGGGCGAGTGCCCTGTGGACCCTATGGACTTTGAAGAAAGAGAGATAACAAGGGTAAGTTCTTACCATATCTCTCATTTGCTTCTTCAGGGTCCATAGGGGGTCCACAAGGTTGACCTTGGGGATGTCTTATAAGTTCTTATAAGGGTGGGGACGCTCCTGTGATGAGAGGAGAATCCGTTGCCCAAAGGAAGCATCTTGAGAGGCAAAGGAATCCAATGCATAGAACCTTAGAAAGGTGTGGACAGAAGACCACGTGGCCACCTTGCAAAGCAGAACAGCCAAGGTGCCACAGCGAGCCGCCCACGAGGGGCCCACAGCCCGAGTAAAAAAAGCATCAACAGAAACAGAAAGGACTTCCTATGTGTAGACCCCTGAGATAGACATACGAAGCCATCTAGCCAATGTCTATTTATCAGCCAGCCATCCTTTCCTGTGAATTCCATAGACCACAAATAAGGAGTCTGATTTCCTGAAGGAACTTGAACGGACCACGTAAATCCGGAGAGGCCGGACCACAGTCAATGAGGCCACCCCAACCGAGAGGACTGGAGACTGAAATGTTGGTAAAATAAGTTCCTGAATAATAAGGAACTTAAAAACCACTTTAGGAAGAAACACAGGGCAGGTGCGACTCACAACCCTGAGTGGTGAAATATCCAGAAGAGGGAGCCACATGAGTACGCTCCCAATTCCGACACTCTCCTGGCAGATGCAAACGCCATAAGAAAGATAGTCTAAGCCATAAACCACGTAAGGGCTATCAAAACTAGTGGTTCAAATGGAGGCCCCAGGAGGGCACAAAGAACCACTGCCAAATCCCAAGGAACCCTTAAGGGGGATAAAGTGAGGTAGAATTCAGAAAACACCCTGAAGGAGGGTCTGGATACCCGAGAGTGGAGCAATTCCACATCCGAACCATACTGACAGTGCAGAGACCCGCACTTTCAGGAAGACCAGGCGGAGGGCTAGACCCAAGCCAGCTGGAAGGAATGCCAGAACTTCTGGAAATCCTAAACACCTGAGGATCGTAGCTACAGGTACAATACCATAAGAATTATGTATGCCACATTCTGTGGTAGATCCCAGCAAAAGCTGGCCTACGCGCTCTAAATATCCTGATGATGACAGAGAAGCCTTAGGACCACAGTAGGAACGCAGTCAAAGACAAACGATCCAGGTCCTGGGAAAGGCAAGGACCTTGAGACAACAGGTCCGGATATTGAGGCAGCAGGAACGAAGTGTCGATGGAGAGACTCCAAAAATCTACGTACCAGCGATGTCTGGGTCAATCTGGAGCCACCAGCAGGACAGTACCTCCGTCTCGATTGAACTTCTGAAGACCTCGAGGAAGAAGGAAGACCAGAGGAAACAGGTACACAAAGTGGAAGGTCCACTTCACTGACAATGCATCACCAAAGCTTGCTTCAGTACCTCTAGTTCTGGACTCTAACACCGGCAGTGTGTGATAGAGTCAGGAGACCTTGAGGACCACCTGTAGGAGGCCCCCTCTGCTCACTAGGAGTTGAAACGTCGTGACGGCTGAGGAAGTCTGCTTCCCAATGGATAACTCCCGGAATGAACACTGCAGAGATGGCCGGGAGGAGACCCTTGGACTATGTCAAAATGTGTGACATTCCTGTCATTGCTGCCCATCTACGAGTGTCTCCTAGTTGTAAGTCACTGTTGTGACATTGTCGGACTGAACCTATACAGGTTTACCGTGAAGTATGTGTTAAGCAAGAGCGAGGGCCCAAGATAGCTTGAAGTTCCAATAAGTTGATTTGCAGGGCGGAATCGACAGATGTCCAACTGCCCTGAAAGGAGTATGGACCGGTCACTGCGCCCCAGAGACTGGCGTCCGTTGTAAGGATTACCCTAGATGAGATGGCCATAGCCACCCAGATAGAGACAGACGCACATCCGGAGAGAGCATCATCGTCTGAACAGTGATGCGATGGAGAAACCCATTTGATCTGGAGAGGATCAGTTTTTGCAAACGCCTGGAATGGAACTGAGCATATTCCACCTTTCCGAAGGTAGACACCCTGGATTCCAGAACCCGCATTACAGAGTGTAATGACACTTGTCGACTGTGGAGACATCCGCGCACTCGTAGTTGTAGAGTGGAGATCTTGTCTGACGTCAGAAGGATTTTCCGATTCTGAGAATCCAGCAGGGCTCCCAGATGAATCATACCCTGTTAGGGATTCAGGGAGGACTTTTTCCCAGTTGATTAACCATTTGTGAAGGAAAGCAATGGTTAACTTGAAATGGCTTTAGAGTACCTTGGTGATCCTGCTAAGAGCAGGAGGCCGTCCAGATACTGGAGCAGTCGAATACCCTGAACAGGTGGGCTGTCATAAAAGCCATAAATCTTGTAAACCCCAGTGGGGCTGTGGACAGTCCAAAGGGCAGAGCCTGAAAATTGGAAGTGTTGCTGTGACACAGCAAACCTGAGCTAACGCTGATGAGAGGGCTCTATAGGTACCTATAGGTACGCATCCTGAATATTCAGCGATACCATAAAGTCCCCAGGTTCCATAGCTCGGATGATGAAGTGTAGGGGCTCCCTCCTGAGCCTAGGCACCTTTAGGAACTGGTTCAGGGATTTGAGATAGAGGATAGGCCAATGAGGACCATTTGGCCTCTGCACCAGAAAGAAAGTAGAATAACCAGTCCCTCGCTGAGATAGTGGGGCTGGCATAATTACCCCTGCTTACCCCAAGGACTGTATAGCTTTCTGGATTTGGAAGGCCTTGTTCGGGTCTGAAGAAGTACCTGTGTAGCAAAACATGTGGGGAGGCCGTCTGAGCAATGAGAGGGCATTCTCGTGAGAGACTTCAACTCTTACCCAAACATCCGTGGTGACTTGACACCAGCACTGGGCGAACTGAAAAAGTCGGTATCTCACTCTGAGATCCCCCAGATGATGACCTGTCCCGTCAGGCTGAATGTTTATACTTAGGTTTAGAAGCAGGGTATCTGGATGTCCAGGTCTGCTCAGTACCAGGTATGGCGGCCCTCGTGGAGGCCGACAGCCTAGGAAAAGACTGGCGTGTAGACTGTCCCTGAGGACAAAAAGACTGAACAGATTTAGTCCGAGGCTTTGTAGTGGGAGTAGCTGAAGGCGGAAATTTTGCCGTTAGTGATACTGCCAGGTTGCTACAATCTTGTCTAGGTAAGGATCAAACAAGATCTCCCCAATATAGAGTATCCATTTTAAGGCCTATCTTGAAGTCCACCTCTGCCTTCCATGAGCGCAGCCATAGGGTATGGCGGCGGATACAGTCGCAGCCGAAACTCTGAAGGTTAGGAGACTGGCATCCAATGTAGTTACTCCAACATATGAAACTGCATTTTTTTATGTGAGCAACAAAAGACATCTGATCCCCAGAAGTTTTTGAGGGAAAAATCTCTACAAATGCATAATTCCAGCACTCAATAGCCAACCATGCAATAGCCATGGTTGGATGGGCAACAACCCCTGAAAGCGAGTATATTGATTTCAGGCAAAGTTACCACCTACGGATCCGTAGAATCCATCCGGGCAGGAATGGGAGGCGTAGTAGCGCTCTTAATCAGACGAGTAACATGAAAATCCACTCCAGGAGGTGATTCCTATTACTTGTAATGACCCTCAGGGAATGGGAAACATGAGGCCAAATGTTTTTGTGATACCTCTTATCTGGCGATAGCCAGACTCCCGCCATGTGATCCACCCGCTGGTCAGAGAAGGGGAACACAGCCGAAGACACTTTAATGCTTAAACTGAGGGTGATTTGATTTAGGTGCAGGTTCAACATCCTCTATTACTAGGAAGGACTTGACCGCCAGCACCAAAGCAGGGATAATAATACTTGAATTAGGCTCCCCCTCGTGTGAGAGGGAAAGGTCAGATACATCATCCAGTTCACCCTTGGCTGACGATCTATGTTAGACAGCAGTGCAGACTGGGAAGTAACCACATGGCGTTTACTACGCCAATTTGTGTTTCGTAGAAACGACATCCACCCAGGATGGCTGTTGTCGTAATCCCTGCAAGGGAAATGACAGACTGTCATTGTACCTGAGGGAATTGCATGTACTGTGAAAAACCCCGGTAGCGAGCGATAGTTTGTGTCACAGGAGTAAACCGCAAGAAACTGCGAGATACCCTGAGATGAAAGGCAGCACGTTGAAGTAACCCCAAGTGAGTTACAACAATGGGGGCCGCCAGGCGATCCGCAATGGAGGCCAGGATCTAGAGAAACAAACCGTCCAAGGGGCCCAGCACCTGATGGTGACGTATACATAACCCTTCCTGAGTCAAATCCTCCATACTCATACCTGCAGGCCATGACTTGCAGGATAGCAAAAATGGGTGCAGTATCGTGCTCTATTACCTGGTCAGACCTATATGACTAACAATCCTCGTGGAAATATCAAGCAGCGCTATACTGGTCCTGACTGACGCTAAGATTAGCTGCAGGTACCCATTGTCAGCGTATGCAACACACAGTTCCACCTAAAATATGGCAATGTACAGCATGCAACAGTATGTGAGAGAAACCTCACAAATATTGACAAGTATATATATGTGAGGTCTCAGAACCACCCTAGGTACACCTGTATTAGGGCAGATTGTAAAGAAAAGGAATATATATACATTGACAGGTGAGAGAATAAAACACAGACAGTCAGCGCTAGCATAAGTCGCATACAATGCAGAAATATGTATACATAAACATTACATATAATATACTGCAAATGGAACTACATTCAACTGCCCAGATTGAGTGTCTGGGAAGGCTATAGCGCTGTGTACACTCACCCAAATGGCAAGGTACGCAGGGGGACTGGACCAACTGTTGTCCTAGGAGATCTGCACTGCACCAGAGGGAAGATGGCCACCGAGACCTCAGAGGAAGCGTGGCCCACGGAGTAAGCAGCTCAGGGATGCAAGACTATAGGACTGAAAGGTGCGCTGAGCTGAGGGGAGGAGCCTCTGTAACAGGGAAGGCTGCCTCCCCTGGTCGGCTATTAACCCCCGGGAAGCCGGCTCTCATTGCCGATCGTTAAGTCCCTGGTGGTCTAGTGGATACGCGGGGGATCGTTAAGTCCCTGGTGGTCTAGTGGGGCCCCAACGCCACTGCCAGCGCCTCCGGTCTGTCCACAGAGACCGAGGCAAGAGACTGCATAGATGCGCAAGCGGTGATCCGAAACCTTACCTGCTCCCCCTCAATCCGGAAGCAGTCCTGGGCGCCCAACAGAGTCCAGCTAGCACAGACTCTGGGGTCCCGCCGAGATCCCCAGATTTGTATTGGCGTCTCGGCACTGGCGGGGTGACGGAGCGGCAGCTTGGACGTCCTATGGACAGTCCGACGATGCCGCTCTGCAGAGTCCAAAAGTAAATAAAAAACTATGAACTCAAAAAATAACAATAAGTTTAGGAGCTGCTAATCAGCCCCTCCTGCGATAACGGTGACCCGACTCCAGCCAGGCACCAACTTAAACTGAGGTGCCTCTGGCTTGGGGGCGGGGCTATAGGGAGAGTGGACCAAATCCCATCCTGGGAGCTGAAAGCTTTAACTGCGTGGTGCCCGGATTTGGTTCCCAACATATACCCCAAGGTCAACCCTCTGGACCCCCTATGGACCCTGAAGAAGAAATTGGGCGCAAGGTTTTTTCCTCGCTAATCCTCGTGCCCAATTGTATATGCTCCTTTGTCAGGTTCATGGAGGTTTCAGCTAGCCTATGTCTCATTCCCATTTCCTCTCATCCCGCACATGCTGAGAAAGCTCAGAAAAAAGAAAGTGGAAGTGATAGCAATCCTACGTTGGCCACTGCATCCATTGTTCCTGGCAGCCTGTAAGATGCTTCAGCCTTACTGCTTTGTCCAGAGATTATTTACACAGACACAAAAAAAAATAATAGTGTTCTCGGTGGCAATGACCCCTACCTGAAGGACTGGAGAGCTATACGCACTATGTTGCAATGAATCCTTTTATACATATCTATGACTTGGAGTTCAAAGTGGTTCTAAAGTTGGGTACATACTATCAGATTTTGCCAAACGATGCTAATAACTAGACCGATTTCAGACCAACCAAAAATAATCCCGAAAATGGCCGATATACACCACCCAAAATTGTTTATTACAAACTGATTCATTAAATCCCAAATCATCTAACCTTTCAAGGGAAATGCTAATTAATTAGCAGACATCGGTCATGATCTGTACACGCTGCACTTTCTGGACGGTACTAAAACGAGGTGAATTACATAGCGTGTGCTGCCCTCACTATATCGGGAGCCGATCCAACCAAGTGCTGCATACACACTACACAGTTACCGGCCCTTTCTGTCAGATATGTCAGGCTGAAAATCGCATCGTGTGTACCCAGCCTAAGATCCAATCCAACTTTCTTTCCAAAGGTTTTATCTACATTTCATATAAACCAGGAGGTTGTGACACCATCTTTTTATTCACAGCCACTGGCTACAAAAGAAACTGATTTCACTATATACAGTTACATTTCAACAAAAGAATGGGGAAAGAATAAGACAAAGCATTAATAAATAACAATGGTAATCTATCAACCAAACAATATTCACGTATGGATGGCAACGGGTGACTTCATGCAATCCCCAAATCACACAGTGGTTATATGTGAACCTTATACCTGTCTTTTACTTGAAATCTAAAACAACTTGTATAAACCAAAACTAATGTGGCCCATCCACTATCAGACTGTGAAACGACTGCACGATTATGACATTGTAATTGTGCAGTCGTTTCACAGTCTGTGCAGTGCCTACACTAAGCGATCAGTCATTCAGTGTAGGCACCCTCCCTCATCCCCGAACATGGCCAATCTGTCGTTATCAGCAGACTGACCAGCATGTTCGGGCAATGATAGATGTCAAAAACGACCAGCGGGAGCGCGTACTATGTCGTTATCGTTCAATCGCTGTTTAATCGGGTAGTGGATGTGCGCCTTTACATTGTTACTAGACTCAGATGTGGTGGGATAAACAAAATTTATAGTGAAGTTCTGTATATAATGTCTAGCGTTATATATATTACTGATTGTACTCATAGACGGGATGAAATGTCAGGCACATCTTAAATATGGACGGTCATCTGTTCATATGGTGTCCTTGCAACATGGTGTCATATACAAAAGTAATGGAAGGGAGCAACTAGTCCATTACCTCCAAACCAAGTTTAATAAAAACTAAAGCAATATGCACTCACATACAGTATGTTTTAAAATACAGATAGTATTTTAATAAAATCCCCAATGGGGGCGCATGTTTCCTTGCCAAAAGGACTTCAGCACTGAGTATATCAAGCAAGAGTCTCTTCAAGGTAAATCCCGGGAATTGATAATCTCCCTATGGCAGCACAGGTCCTCCAAGGCACGATACCTCAACACCATCCGGTTTTGAAGTGACTTTTTCCAGGACCTGGAAACTCAACCTAAACCTATGAGTAATGTCCCCAAACACCAGCAATCCATCTCATGCTGCCAACTTTAGAGGTTACTGGAAAAGGGGAGGAGGGAGGGGGTGGCCTCCGGTGCTCTCTGCTGATTATATACAGTATGCCCGTCTGATGTTCCATCCATCTGATGTGCACCCTGAATGTTGTTTATATGTGCCAGCCTCTCTCTCATCCATAATATGCTCTTCACAAGACACTTGGTGACTCTGTTTGGGAGCATATAAGAACAATTGTAAATACTTGATCAAATATATCTAGTAGCGGCAAATGTTTAATGAGAAGTATGGCAGCCCCTATACATTTGTAATTCTCTATAGGACATTTAACTTCCTATTTACTGTAAGTGTGCAAGGTCCAGGGTGAGTGAGGTGGGGGCACAAGGGAGGGAGGATACATGTACAGGGGGAGGCACAGAGGAACAAGACTAAAGACATTACAAATCTGCATCTACAATAAACTCCTAGAATTCATCTGAGAAAAGAACAGTTCTGCTTCTATCACGGACCAATATGTAGAATTGTCTACCAGTGTATGCTGGCGCTTGTAGTGCCACTTGTAGTATAATTGGACAGCTTTACCCTGGTACACAACACGTCGTCCTCCTAGTCCTACAGGACCGGGAACATGCCCAGTAGGCCCGGCTTGTATCACACAAATGTAGTTTGAGCCATTGCAGATTTCATTAATTCAATCATCATCTTGCTCATTGTGGGGTGATTGGCCATTGTCACCAGCAATAACATTATTAATGTGGCCAATGTATACACAACAATATGCTGCAATATACTGAGATGACTTTGTCTGTGCTGTGGTCAGTACTTATTACATAGTAATCTAGCTAATGTTACCTGGTGTAATGATGACAAATGATCTCTTTAGGATGCTCACAGAGTCACCTATGTCCTTCAGTTTCTTCCTAGAAGTAACAAATAATAAAATGGGAAACATAAGTGATCAGCCGTGTGTCTGTATATATTTAGCTATGGCTAAGGGCAGGTGATGTGGAATGCAGGGACGGGTTGTGGGGTTGTTCTAATTACCCGGGCCCAAGCTTTGTGGAGGGGCCCAGGTCCGCTGCACCCCCCTTCCCTTAGTATAGTTATAGCAGGGGAGTGGCTTCCCATTGGAAGACCTCTGTATGCTAATTGCAGTCAGGACTGGCAGTCCCAAGCATAGTCAAAACTAGAGATCTGATAATGAGTGGTCCCAGTTTTAGTACCATGTCAGATATTGTGTTACTGTTACTTGGGAAAAAAATATTCTATCACACACACACCAGTGGCGTCCTTCCCCATGGTGTCCCCCTCGGCGGGTTTTTGGGGCCCCAGTCAGTTTTAAAGTCTTTTCTTACCTATATGGCGGTTTCTCTGCAATGGGGAACCTCTGAAGAATTTATACTGTAGTAACAGAAGTTTTTGTGCAGGAAAAATGTGAATTTCCCTGATCAAACTTCTGTCTCTCCAGGCTCCCTTGTGTTACTCCAGACCCCCAAATGTCTCCATCCCCAGGGCCCCCTGTGGTTCTCTGTGTCTCTTAATCTCCAGGCCTCAATGTCTCACCATCTCCAGGCCCCCTTGTCTCTCACCAGGACCCCCTGGGCCTCTCCATTCCCAGGCCCCCTACGTCTCTCCATCCTAAGGCCCACCTGTGGCTCAGTCTCATTTGCCCAGCCCCAGTGTGCATCTCTCTGCCCCATTCCCCTGACCCCAGTGTGCATCTCTCAGCCCCAGTGTGTCCCTCAGCCCCATTCCCCCGGCACCAGTGTGCATCTCTCTACCCCAGTGTGTCCCTCAGCCCCATTCCCCCGGCACCAGTGTGCGTCTCTCGGCCCCATTCTCCGGGCCCTAGTGTGCGTCTCCCTGCCCCAGTGCATCTCTCAGTCCCATTCCCCGGCCCCAGTGTGCGTCTCTCAGCCCCATTCCCCCAGCCCCAGTGTGCATCTCTCTGCACCAGTGTGTCTCTCAGCCCCATTCCCCTGGCCCCAGTGTGTGTCACTCAGCCTGATTCCTCCAGCCCCAGTGTGCATCTCTCAGCCCCATTCCTCCAGCCCCAGTGTGCGTCTCTCAGCCACATTCCCCAGCCACAGTGTGTCTCAGCATCATTCCCCAGCCCCTGTGTCACCTCCAACCTCCCCCCAGCCCCCTGTGCAGTCAGCTCCAACCTCCCCCCCAGCCTTGTGCAGTCAGCTCCAAACCCCTCCTCCCCCTGCCCTGTGCAGTCAGCTCCAAACCCCTCCTCCCCCTGCCCTGTGCAGTCAGCTCCAATTCCCCCCAGCCCTGTATCATCAGCTCCAACCTCCCCCACCTCCCCTGCAGTCACCACCGCCAGCACTTACCTGCTGCTCCTCTGTTTTGACTGCTTGTGGGAAGAACTGCTGCTGGGCATGCGCAGCATCTCCCCCAGCAGCCATTTTTTTAAAGTAAGCTTCTGCGCATGTGCATTGCGCAGAAGTTGCTGCTCGATCTGAGATGGTGTGGGAGAGGGCAGCCACTGTAGAGACCGGCCCTTGACGGCGGTGGGCGGGCAAGCCGGGCAGCAGCGGATCGCCAAACTGGGCTAATGGGTGGTCCTGTGCACCCCCGGACCACTCACCAGTTTCGCATATGGTCCCAAGGGAACAAAGCACCACCCCTTGAGGCTGCCTGTTTGGCTGTGATTAGCATGGAGCTTTTCTAATGTGAAGTTACTGCCAATGCTAAACAGTCCCTGCAAGTGGTGGATTTTACTGGGGGGAGGGGAGTAAAATTAGATACTGGTGATAACACTGAAAATACAGGGACTGTGGGAGAGATGTTTCATTGGCAAAAATGCGGTAAAACCCCCGAAAATGCAGTTTTCGGGGGTTTTACTGCATTCCCTGTATGTATTAAGCAGCAGAATGTGCTGCATTCTGCTGCTTCGCGTTGCTAGGTAACGCCACCTTCAGGTGGCGTTACCCAATAGAAGCCTGTGGGCTTCTTAGCGCAACACTCGGGGCTGGGAGGGATCCAAACGGATCCCTCCCATGAGCCCCCGCGGCCTTCATGCGCAGAAGGACTTCTGGGTGTTAAACCCGGAAGTCCCTCTGCCCGGCAGCATCGCAAAGGGCAGCTCTCATCGAGAGAGCTGTTCTTTGCGATATTCTTGGTACATACCGCGGTAATTAACCGCGGTATGTACGCGAAGTCGGGGGGGGTGTACCGCATCGGCGATGTCGCCGATGATACATCTCCCCCTGGGGGTGGTAAAACTGAAAATACAGGGGCACGGTTTGTTACACTGTATATACAGAGACAGGGGTGCACCTGATGCCAAATCTGCCCCTGGTGAAGATAGGCAACATACGTACCTACCAGTCACCCATCTCATTGGTTATGGTAATAATAGTACAGTAATATTACCCTTTTATCTAGGTAAGTGAACTATAACACGATCAGTAGGAGTCAGTAACTTACCAGATGTAAATGTACAGGCCTATTATTCCCACAACGCCTACAGCCATCATGACCAGTGCAGCCATCAGCCATCCTTCTGGCATCTGGTCATCTATGCAAGAAAGGAACAGGTTAGGTGAATAAACTTGTTATCACATGCAGCCGTGTTACACATATACACTCCCAATTTGAAGCAATAATACAACCAATAGAGCTGCTCCTGTAACATGAGCAGGGCTGGTAATGTAGGTAATAAGTAATATAAGACAGTATGGTGCAGCTATATCACTTCTGTACCCAGTCCCTGAGCTAGAAAGCCTGATCCGGCTATCCTGATATAGGAGGCCAGCAGCATAGGCTACTACCTGCCCCTGTACTAAACACGACCAGCCCAAGTGCTTAGCTGCCAATTTCCCTAATTACCAGGGCCCTGATCTAAAAGCTGTATCACCGGGAATAATTTGTCCTGGAAATGTTGTTATATTACTACTATTTATTACTTTATTTGTAAATAATATTATCTATTCTTAAAATATGGGCTTTGGAAGTCAATACGTAAGAGTAATATTTAATATACAAAAATCTACATTATCTTCAGGTCCAAGGTCCGCAGAGACAGTACCGCACAGGACATGCTTAGATGCAGTGGCTGAGCAGCAATGTGTCCCAGGAAATGCTGCCAGCTATGTAAGTGCTGAAGAACACAATGGATGTACCCGGCCGTCCTGCTGTCACTGGTGCCTAATTAATGACATCACTCAACTCTCTCTATTTATCAAATGGTAGCACTGGATAAATCAGAGATTTCTGTATGGTGATTTGGGCTCTTGCTGGGGGCAAGCAGTTTAAAAAAACAAAAAAACCTGCCGCCTTTTAGTGGTTTGTAAAAGCACACATTCATTACTCACACGTTTTATATTGTAGTCATGTGAATAAGTTGGGATGCGTTTTATAACCATGTGCAATAATAACATGCTCTGTATGGTTTTACTTTTCCGTAATCTAAAATTTTCAAAATCGCAGTAAAATGACCAAAGAAAATTTCCCCCTATGTCTCTGTTTGGCTGACAAAAATTATTTATTTCCACTTAATAAAAATAATGAAAATAACAGGTATAATTTACCTTTGGTTGTCGGTATGGGCATCCCATGTCCTGATTGGAGCAGTATTAGTAGAAATACTATTCTGTAACACCACACAGCCATTTTGCAACTATCTCTCCTGAAAACTACCTATCAAAAGACTCCAAATGCTGAAGTCTGTGATATCAGCCTGAGCTCCAGCCCCACTGTGATGCATCATGTGATGTAACAGTGACAGCTAGGAAGTGGCCAAGGCCTTAGTAGGGATCAGTTATGCAGGGAAAATATATAATATCCCTGATGTGTTCTCACAGTAACAGAAATTCAGATCAGTTTGTCCCATCAAAGTGCTGTTAGTTCAGACCTGCTATTAGGGATATCTAATTATTACCAGTATTACCCTATATTTATATATTGCCTACAGGAGGGACTCTTGTCCTTCTGACTGGCACACAACCTGGGGACACCATGATAACTAAGGGTATATTTACTAAAACATCTAAAGTGGAGTTGTTGCCCATAATAATAATAAGCAATCAGATTCTGGCTATCATCACACTTACCATCTCTCCCTGATTATCATCACACTTACCACCTCTCCCTGATTATCATCACACTTACCACCTCTCCCTGATTATCATCACACTGACCAACTCTCCCTGATTATCATCACACTGACCAACTCTCCCTGATTATCATCACACTGACCACCTCTCCCTGATTATCACCACACTGACCAACTCTCCCTGATTATCATCATACTTACCAACTCTCCCTGATTATCATTATACTGACCACCTCTCCCTGATTATCATCACACTGACCAACTCTCCCTGATTATCATCACACTGACCAACTCTCCCTGATTATCATCACACTTACCAACTCTCCCTGATTATCATCACACTTACTAACTCTCCCTGATTATCATCACACTTACCACCTCTCCCTGATTATCATCACACTTACCACCTCTCCCTGATTATCATCACACTTACCACCTCTCCCTGATTATCATTATACTGAGCACCTCTCCCTGATTATCATTATACTGAGCACCTCTCCCTGATTATCATCATACTTACCAACTCTCCCTGATTATAATCATACTTACCAACTCTCCCTGCAGTGGCAGACCTAGAGAGTGGTGGGCCCAGGTGCAAGAATATGCTTTGGGGCCCCCCATGCAGTGCCCCAGAAGTGGTCCCCCTTGTGCAGTGCCCCCAGTAGTGGTCCCCCCTATGCAGTGCCCCCAGTAGTGGTTCCCCCTATGCAGTGCTCCCAGTAGTAGTCCCCCCTATGCAGTGCTCCCAGTAGTGGCCCCCCCTATGCAGTGCCCCCAGTAGTGGTTCCCCCTATGCAGTGACCCCAGTAGTAGTCCCCCAGTTGTAACCCCCCCTATGCAGTGCCCCCAGTAGTAATCCCCCTATGCAGTTCCCCCAGTAGTAATCCCCATATGCAGTGCCCCCAGTAGTAATCCCCCTATGCAGTTCCCCCAGTAGTAGTCCCCTCTATGCAGTGTCCCCAGTAGTAGCCCCCCCTATGCAGTGCCCCCAGTAGTAGTCCCCCTATACAGTGACCCCAGTAGTGGCCAGCCCCCCCATACAATGTCCCCAGTAGCAGCCCCCCCTATACAGTGACCATAATAGTGCCCCCCCACCCTATAAAATGCCCCCAGTAGCTCATATGCTGTGCCAATGCCCCCATAGTAGCGCCCCCTCCCCTTATGCTGTGCAAGTGCCCCCTTACACAAACAGAAAAACCACCGCTGTCCGGATGCTCCTCCCGGCCCGCTCTCTCTCTGCACCATGGGATGAGAGAGACGTCATGATGTGACGTCTCTCCCATCACCCGCTGCAGAGGGAGCCGGAAGACGGAGCTCATGAGTGAGCTCCAGCTGCTCCCTCCGTGGACGACGCAGCAGCCAATGAGAGTCTGTCTGACTCTCACCTGCTGCTATTACAAACACACAGCCGCCGCTGGCAGCTGTGTGTTTGTAATCTGTGTAGGGCAGATCGCTCTCACTGCAGTCAGCCCTACACTTGTGGGGCCCGGAGGACTAGTCAGGAGTGACTATGGGCCCCTGCACCACAGCGGGCCCCGGAGCAATGCACCGGCTGCACCGCCGCTAGTTCCGCCCCTGTCTCCCTGATTATCATCATACTTACCATCTCTCCCTGACTCTCTGTACATTCTAGCAATCTCCCTGATTGCACCTTACCCCCATTAATACACTCGAGTGCTTGTATAAGCTGGAGAGAATATAAGCACCTGGTTTTTTATGGGAGCAAAACGGACAGTGATTGGTTGTTGTGTTCCAGTTGTAGATTGGTTTTCTGGGTTGCTAGGGAGTAGTCTAGCCAACAGATAGTTCTTAGTAGGTGGGTACTGTAGGTGATATATATTTGCTGGTAGAGGAGTGACTGTCCTCTTTCCAGTTTTGTCCTCCCAGGCTGGATAAGTACACAGTGTTTACTGAAATATTATAGTAAACCACTTCTTTCAATTTCTTAATCCCCCTTTCTTTTTCTTGTTTTTTGTATTTTATATTACCTGTTAATCCCTATATCATTTATCCCTCTCAGCACCCATTTCCTCATCGCTCAAACCCTCCATCAACCCTCCCCTCCTACCCTACCAGTGCTGGGAACATGCCCCGTCCCCGCCACAATGCCCCACTCCTCGCCGCCTTTTGGAAGCCTCTCGTCCCCTGTCCACTGCAGTGGCTGCTTCCACGTGCCGTGGCACCAACTGAGCACCCCCTCGTGCTCCCGCGCCAACCCGGCGCGCCGAGAGTGATGCCGGGTCCGCAGCGGGGCCAGCTCCCTCACCTTCCACCTTGCATGCCTGGCTCCTGCGCGGGGCCGCCAGCATCGTGGGAACGCCTGGCCCCGCTTCGCGGGTCGCATCCCCGCAGGCCACGCCATGCTCGGCTCTGGTGCCCGGCCCCTCTCCCGTCCTTGCGGCCGCCATTTTGGATCTGACCAGGCATCCAGGAGCCGCGTTTTCCACAGCGCATATGTTCCCAGCCGCCATTTTAGACCTCCCCCAGGACCTCACGGGCAGGGGATTTTCCTGCTACTGGTTTTAATCTGACAAGAGCGTCTCCGCTCCAGAGCCCAGGCGAGCTGCTGTCGCCCTCCATGCACAGTTATCATCCAGGTAGTTCACCTGCGCGGGCTGGGTGGTGGTCGACGATCCCAGGGGGCACAGCACCGCCAGCACCTAATTCAATTATTCCCGCCCCCCCACTGCATTACTTACCAAACACGGGTTTAGGCTGGTCACCATATTTTACAGGTGCGCCGCAGCACCAGTTTGGCCCTCCCTTTGTGTCCTTTTTGCAGCAACAGCAGCAGCCCTTGTTCGTCCCCCCTCCCACTCATTACATGTCACAGGCGCATGTGCAACAATTTCAGCAGCCTGCCGGCTTGCACATTGCCCCATCTCAGTTGACGCAGCAGTCATTTGGCTTTTCAGGTGGCCCGCAGCCAGCATTCCAACCCCCTCTCCCGGTGATGCCCCCCCCCGGTTGCGCCCCCCCTCCACCAGCGGGTCCGCCCCCACCTGTCTGCCCAGTACGCGCTCCCGGTTTTAGCTGATACTGTGTTGCAGGAAGGCTAACGTGTCCGTTTCGAGCCCACAGGTTTCTGCCTTGGTTACGACAGCATCGGGTTCGGAGGTGCCTAGCAGGTAGCCAGCTGAGTTAGGATCGGCGAATCAAGCCGTGGCGGGCGCGCCATGCAGCGAGGGACAGGATTCAGTTTCACAGGAGCCCTCGGAGGGCCCTTCTACATCTGGAACAGGTGAGCATGAAGTGACTATTCCCAGCAGCGCAAAGCTTTTTCAAGTTCCAATGACTCTACTGATTTGTCCAGCTCTTCGGGGAAACCTCGGAAGCTTATGCGTTATTTTGCACAGCAAATTAGAGGGAAAGGTAAAAGCCGAGATAAATCGGTTGGAGAGAGAAGTAGCTCTTTGCATGATGCCGGGGGAGACATAGTACATTGCGCAAATACAGCTATATTGCGCGGCGTACGGTCCGGGTTAGGATTAGGAGGGGTAAGTTTGTAGATTTATTTGCGGTAACGCATGATGCGAAAAAGGCCTTAGATGCAGCAAAATCCAGTGGTCCAGTAGCGGAGGAAAGTAGGCGTAGTTACGCCAACTGGATGTCGGCATGTATGTGTTGGCAGCTTGTTATGCGGAAACCCGTCCTTGGGCGTATGGGAACATTTTGAAATATATGCATATGATTCATTGCATGTATGTATCAGCCAGGCCAATGTATGGCGGCAGTATGACGAAGTGTTTAGGAAGAAGCAGGAAAGGCAGAAAGTGTTGTCTTTAGGTTTTAAAGATGTGGAGGTGTGGCTTAAAGTCACGCAGCAAGGGAAGGTTGCCATTGAAGGGGCAGTTAATCGTAAGCAGCCCTTTCAGGCAAAGCCGGGCTTTAGCAGGCCCGCAAAAAGGACGGTGTTACGCCTTCAACAATGCACAGTGTCATAGGGTAGCCAGTTGCAAATATAAGCATGTTTGCATGTCATGTGGGGGAGGGCAGTCGTTGCAGCGGTCAGGCAGCGGGGCGAGGAGAACAAAAAGGATCTGGTAAACATAGCTATATCTCCAGTTAATAGGGCTGTTTTAGTCAGTTGGTTAGGGCGCTATCCTCTGAAGGACGAGGCGGCCTTTTTGTTGCGGGGTTTTTCGGAAGGTTTTCGGTTGCCTTTGGTGCACCGGTGTCGGTTATTGCCAGAAATAATCTAAAATCAGCTAGGGATATTCCAGAGGTGGTGTTGGCGAAGGTTAATAAGGAAATAGAATTAGGGTGCATGGTGGGTCCTTTTCAATCCCCACCTTTCGACGGTTTCTGCGTGTCACCGTTGGGGGTGGTACCGAAAAAGGAACTGGGTAAGTTCAGGTTGATACAGCACCTGTCTTACCCGGATGGAGGATCGGTGAACAACGCAATTAATCCTTCGGATTGTTCTGTCGTTTATCAGTCCTTTGGGGACGCGCTAGGTATTGTACAGGAATTTGGGAAGGGGGCATTAATAGCCAAGGTCGATGTTGAGTCAGCCTTTAGGCTGCTTCCCCTTCATCCTGATTCTTTTCGATACTTGGGTTTTAAAGTTGGTGGCCAATACTATGTGGACAAGTGTCTGCTGATGGGATGTTCCATATCTTGTTCCCTTTTTGAATGTTTTAATTCTTTTTTGCAATGGTGCATTCAAGCGGGCACGCGGCAATTGGGCGTGGCTCACTATTTAGATGACTTTCTGTTGGTGGGGCCGGCTGATTCCGCAGTATGTAGTGACCTTCTTTTCTCAGTGAAAGCACTTTTTTCAGTTATGGGGGTCCCCACAGCTAAGGAGAAAACAGAGTGGCCAACTAGCCAGTTATCCTATTTTGGTATCGAGATAGACACGGTCTTGGGTCTTTGTAGTGCCGGAAGATAAAGTGTGCAGATTGCAGTAGTTGTTGGTGTCCTTCGTCTTGGCTAATAAAAGTTTCGCTGAAGCAAATGCAGTCTTTGTTAGATTTATTGAATTTTGCCTGCAGGGTTATACCGATGGGGAGAGTTTTTTGCCATAGGTTGGAGCGGGCTACTGCAGGGGTTAAGAAACCGCACCATCTTATTCGATTGTCAGTAGAGATGAAAGAGGACTTGCGAGTTTGGTTGTCTTTTTTGCAGACCTTCAATGGGGTGCGCATATGGCTGCCGGAATCGGTTACTAATAGTGCGCTTCAGTTATATACTGACGCATCCGGCTCAGTAGGTTTTGGGGCGTATTTAGATGGCGAATGGTGTGCGGCGGCTTGGCCTGCTTCTTGGAAGACGGAGGGTTTGACAGCCAACATGTTACTTTTGGAACTCTTTCCGATTGTTGTGGCAGTCGAGCTTTGGATTTCTAGGCTCGGTAATAGGCGTATAGTTTTCTGGTGCAACAACTTGGGCATCGTGCAGGCCGTCAATAACCAAAGAATGGACTGACCTCCGGCTTTGCGCTTATTGAGGCGTTTGGTGTTGCTTTGCTTAACTGGGAATATAGCGTTCACGGCTCGTCATGTTCCAGGCGTTGATAACGGCATAGCGGATGCGCTGTCCCATTTTCAGTGGGATAGGTTTAGATCTTTAGCACCGTTAGCTTGCGGAATTGGTTTAACCTGCCCTGATCACATCTGGCAGGTTATCAGGTCGACATAAAAGGTCTAGCGATGAAGGCTTTGGCTCCGGGAACGATGGGATCTTATTCTGCAGCTTGGAGTGACTGGCAAGTGTTTCTGGCTTCAAGAGGTGGGGGTAAGCCGTTGCAGGAGGTAATTTTGCAGTTTGTATGGGATTGGCATGAAAAAGGCCGTTCCAAAGCTGCTATGTCAGCATCATTGGCAGGGATTTCTTATTTCTCTAAAATGTTAGGGCTTAGTGATCCTACCAAATCCTTCATCCTTAGTAAAGGATGGGCGAGGGAGCAGGTTCAAGTGGGTGATTTGCGCAGGCCAATTGATATCAAATTACTAAAAAACTTAGGACCTTATTCAGAGGCGGTCGCACAGAGCGATTTGTGGTAGCGAGCGATGTCTTTTTCAACTGCGCATGCGTGTACATGGCAGTGCGCGTGCGCAAGCCTGTCTTCCCGACCTCAATCCTCTTGCTCGCTAGTCACTATGAGGTCGTAGCTGTGATTGACATATTGTGCCGTTTGTGGGTGGTTACAGGGGATGGTGCTTGTGAACGGGGGTGTGGTGGTGCGCACGTAGGCGTGGTTGACCTTAAAAAGGGTGTTTTAAGGGCGTGCATATATTACTGAGGGAGTCATCACACACGTCATCTCGTTGCAATAACGACGCTACTGCTCGCAGAGATAAGGGTAGCCCAGGGTCTACCTTAAGCATTGCGAGTGCTGGCGATGGTTTCTGCCTCTACCGATGTTTGTAGGCAATTAACAATGTAACAGGTGTTAATCGTGCTGACGTAGGTTGCCACCTCTGACCGACTCTGAATTAGGCCGTAGAGATAGGATGTGTGCTTTCATTGTTGTGGGTGTTTCTGCGCTTACGATGTGCGTTGCGACTGAGCGCTCGTTTTGCATATTCTCGATCACTTTGGGTGCGACCACCTCCTCCTGACCACCTGACACCTCCTGGCAGTGTCAGGTATTGCGTTTGGGCCTTATGAAGTGGTTTTATTTAATTTAGCTTTTTCTTTTACATTTTTTGGGGCGCTCAGGGTAGGCGAGCTGACTGCTTCCAGTAAAAGAACGACTGATTCCGGGCTACTTGCCGCTAATGTCGTAGTACAGACAGATCTGGTTTTGGTTCAAATTCAGAGGTCAAAAACCGATCAATTGGGTAAAGGTCGCTGGATCTCTGTCCCTTCGTATCAGGACCCTGACATTTGTCCAGTGACCTTAGCTAGGAGTTTCTTGTTACAGCGCCCAAAAGGGGGAGTGCAGTGGTTAGTCCATGAGGACCTGTCCCCTTTATCCCGATTTCAATTCACTAGCATTTTTTAAAAATGTTTAGTTGCGCTGGATTTGCCGCTAGAGTATTATGGGACACATTCCTTTCGCATAGGGGCAGCGACATATGCAGCGGTATCAGGAGCTTCTATTGCAGAGATAAAACGATTAGGTCATTGGCGCTCTGCTGCTTATAATGGATATATTAGAGGAGGGGAGTTGTGCTCCTTGCGTGTTGCTTTTTGGGAAACCCAACGCCTTAAGCTTCTCACCGTATAACATTGGGGAGTGAAGTGCTTTTCAAGTTTTACCCTCACAAATATATAGATATATAGGAGGTTTTTGTGTTTTTCAGATTCATTTGGGTCACCCAAACAGCCTGTTACCCCTTCCTTGGCCTGTTATGTTATTTACTTTACAATACTAATGTTTATATTAGGGGTGAGCGGGTTCGGATTTCTGAAATCCGAACCCCCCCGATCCGAGGCAGATCCGAGTCAGGCTTGACCTATCCCGCCTGACTCAGATCTGAAATCGAGGCAAAACGTCATCATCCCGCCTTCCGAGTCTCGCGGGTTTTGGATCCTATATAAGGTACCCGCGTCGGCGCCATTTTCTCACTCGGCTGTGGACACTGAAGAGGGAGGGTGGGAGTTAGGGCTTGCTGGGCTGTGTAGTGTAGTGTAGTGCAGAGTAGTGTTGTGCTGTGCTGCGCTGTGCTGCGCTGTGCTGCTGTTGTCCACTACTTCAAAGTCCATAGGGGCTGGCTGTGTTGTGCTGTGCTGCTGTTGTTAATAGGGGCTGTGTCCACTACTTCAAAGTCCATAGGGGCTGGCTGGACTGTGTTGTGCAGGCAGTTCTCCATAGGGGCTGTTTCCACTCCAAAGTCCTGTGCAGTGTCCCAGTCCTAAAGGGGTGCTGTAGTGTTGTCCAGGGGGTGCTCTGTCCATCAGGGGTGCTCCCCCCAAGTGCTAAAAAAATTATATTTTTTGTGTGTTTGTGAATTGTGTGCGCAGTAGCCGCACGTGCATCAACAAAGTAGTGCCAAGCGTGCGCCTGTGTCATAAGTAAAGGGCCGGCTGGCTTGACCGTTAAAGGGTGCTGTAACCCCCAAAGTAAACTCCAGTCCAAACCAAAAAAAAAATTATTTTCTGTGTTTGTGAATTGTGTGCGCAGTAGCCGCACGTGCATCAACAAAGTAGTGCCAAGCGTGCGCCTGTGTCATAAGTAAAGGGCCGGCTGGCTTGACCGTTAAAGGGTGCTGTTACCCCCAAAGTACACTCCAGTCCAAACCAAAAAAAAAATTATTTTCTGTGTTTGTGAATTGTGTGCGCAGTAGCCGCACGTGCATCAACAAAGTAGTGCCAAGCGTGCGCCTGTGTCAAAAGTAAAGGGCCGGCTGGCTTGACCGTTAAAGGGTGCTGTAACCCCCAAAATACACTCCAGTCCTAACCAAAAAAAAAATATTTTCTGTGTTTGTGAATTGTGTGCGCAGTAGCCGCACGTGCATCGACAAAGTAGTGCCAAGCGTGCGCCTGTGTCATAAGTAAAGGGCCAGCTGGCTTGACCGTTAAAGGGTGCTGTAACCCCCAAAGTACACTCCAAACCAAAAAAAAAATATTTTCTGTGTTTGTGAATTGTGTGCGCAGTAGCCGCACGTGCATCAACAAAGTAGTGCCAAGCGTGCGCCTGTGTCATAAGTAAAGGGCCGGCTGGCTTGACCGTTAAAGGGTGCTGTAACCCCCAAAGTACACTCCAAACCAAATAACAAAATATTTTTTCTGTGTTTGTGAATTGTGTGCGCAGTAGCCGCACGTGCATCAACAAAGTAGTGCCAAGCGTGCGCCTGTGTCATAAGTAAAGGGCCGTCTGGCTTGACCATTAAAGGGTGCTGTAACCCCCAAAGTACACTCCAAACCAAATAACAAAATATTTTTTCTGTGTTTGTGAATTTTGTGCGCAGTAGCCGCACGTGCATCAACAAAGTAGTGCCAAGCGTGCGCCTGTGTCATAAGTAAAGGGCCGGCTGGTTTGACCGTTAAAGGGTGCTGTAACCCCCAAAGTACACTCTAAACCAAATAACAAAATATTTTCTGTGTTTGTGAATTGTGTGCGCAGTAGCCGCACGTGCATCAACAAAGTAGTGCCAAGCGTGCGCCTGTGTCATAAGTAAAGGGCCGGCTGGCTTGACCGTTAAAGGGTGCTGTAACCCCCAAAGTACACTCCAGTCCAAACCAAATAAAAAAATATTTTCTGTGTTTGTGAATTGTGTGCGCAGTAGCCGCACGTGCATCATCAAAGTAGTGCCAAGCGTGCACCTGTGTCATAAGTAAAGGGCCGGCTGGCTTGACCGTTAAAGGGTGCTGTAACCCCCAAAGTACACTCCAAACCAAATAACAAAATATTTTTTCAGTGTTTGTGAATTGTGTGCGCAGTAGCCGCACGTGCATCAACAAAGTAATGCCAAGCGTGCGCCTATGTCATAAGTAAAGGGCCGGCTGGCTTGACCGTTAAAGGGTGCTGTAACCCCCAAAGTACACTCCAGTCCAAACCAAATAAAAAAATATTTTCTGTGTTTGTGAATTGTGTGCGCAGTAGCCGCACGTGCATCAACAAAGTAGTGCCAAGCGTGCGCCTGTGTCATAAGTAAAGGGCCGGCTGGCTTGATCGTTAAAGGGTGCTGTAACCCCCAAAGTACACTCCAAACCAAATAACAAAATATTTTTTCTGTGTTTGTGAATTGTGTGCGCAGTAGCCGCACGTGCATCAACAAAGTAGTGCCAAGCGTGCGCCTGTGTCATAAGTAAAGGGCCGGCTGGCTTAACCGTTAAAGGGTGCTGTAACCCCCAAAGTACACTCCAGTCCAAACCAAATAAAAAAATATTTTCTGTGTTTGTGAATTGTGTGCGCAGTAGCCGCACGTGCATCAACAAAGTAGTGCCAAGCGTGCGCCTGTGTCATAAGTAAAGGGCCGGCTGGCTTGACCATTAAAGGGTGCTGTAACCCCCAAAGTACACTCCAGTCCAAACCAAATAAAAAAATATTTTCTGTGTTTGTGAATTGTGTGCGCAGTAGCCGCACGTGCATCATCAAAGTAGTGCCAAGCGTGCACCTGTGTCATAAGTAAAGGGCCGTCTGGCTTGACCGTTAAAGGGTGCTGTAACCCCCAAAGTACACTCCAAACCAAATAACAAAATATTTTTTCAGTGTTTGTGAATTGTGTGCGCAGTAGCCGCACGTGCATCAACAAAGTAATGCCAAGCGTGCGCCTGTGTCATAAGTAAAGGGCCGGCTGGCTTGACCGTTAAAGGGTGCTGTAACCCCCAAAGTACACTCCAGTCCAAACGAAATAAAAAAATATTTTCTGTGTTTGTGAATTGTGTGCGCAGTAGCCGCACGTGCATCAACAAAGTAGTGCCAAGCGTGCGCCTGTGTCATAAGTAAAGGGCCAGCTGGCTTGATCATTAAAGGGTGCTGTAACCCCCAAAGTACACTCCAAACCAAATAACAAAATATTTTTTCTGTGTTTGTGAATTGTGTGCGCAGTAGCCGCACGTGCATCAACAAAGTAGTGCCAAGCGTGCGCCTGTGTCATAAGTAAAGGGCCAGCTGGCTTAACCGTTAAAGGGTGCTGTAACCCCCAAAGTACACTCCAGTCCAAACCAAATAAAAAAATATTTTCTGTGTTTGTGAATTGTGTGCGCAGTAGCCGCACGTGCATCAACAAAGTAGTGCCAAGCGTGCGCCTGTGTCATAAGTAAAGGGCCGGCTGGCTTGACCGTTAAAGGGTGCTGTTACCCCCAAAGTACACTCCAGTCCAAACCAAAAAAAAAATTATTTTCTGTGTTTGTGAATTGTGTGCGCAGTAGCCGCACGTGCATCAACAAAGTAGTGCCAAGCGTGCACCTGTGTCATAAGTAAAGGGCCGGCTGGCTTGACCGTTAAAGGGTGCTGTAACCCCCAAAGTACACTCCAGTCCAAACCAAAAAAAAAAATATTTTCTGTGTTTGTGAATTGTGTGCGCAGTAGCCGCACGTGCATCAACAAAGTAGTGCCAAGCGTGCGCCTGTGTCATAAGTAAAGGGCCAGCTGGCTTGACCGTTAAAGGGTGCTGTAACCCCCAAAGTACACTCCAAACCAAAAAAAAAATATTTTCTGTGTTTGTGAATTGTGTGTGCAGTAGCCGCACGTGCATCAACAAAGTAGTGCCAAGCGTGCGCCTGTGTCATAAGTAAAGGGCCGGCTGGCTTGACCATTAAAGGGTGCTGTAACCCCCAAAGTAAACTCCAGTCCAAACCAAAAAAAAAATTATTTTCTGTGTTTGTGAATTGTGTGCGCAGTAGCCGCACGTGCATCAACAAAGTAGTGCCAAGCGTGCGCCTGTGTCATAAGTAAAGGGCCGGCTGGCTTGACCGTTAAAGGGTGCTGTTACCCCAAAAGTACACTCCAGTCCAAACCAAAAAAAAAATTATTTTCTGTGTTTGTGAATTGTGTGCTCAGTAGCCGCACGTGCATCAACAAAGTAGTGCCAAGCGTGCACCTGTGTCATAAGTAAAGGGCCGACTGGCTTGACCGTTAAAGGGTACTGTAACCCCCAAAGTACACTCCAGTCCAAACCAAAAAAAAAAATATGTTCTGTGTTTGTGAATAGTGTGCGCAGTAGCCGCACGTGCATCAACAAAGTAGTGCCAAGCGTGCGCCTGTGTCATAAGTAAAGGGCCGGCTGGCTTGACCATTAAAGGGTGCTGTAACCCCCAAAGTACACTCCAAACCAAAAAAAAAATATTTTCTGTGTTTGTGAATTGTGTGCGCAGTAGCCGCACGTGCATCAACAAAGTAGTGCCAAGCGTGCGCCTGTGTCATAAGTAAAGGGCTGGCTGGCTTGACCGTTAAAGGGTGCTGTAACCCCCAAAGTACACTCCAAACCAAATAACAAAATATTTTTTCTGTGTTTGTGAATTGTGTGCGCAGTAGCCGCACGTGCATCAACAAAGTAGTGCCAAGCGTGCGCCTGTGTCATAAGTAAAGGGCCATCTGGCTTGACCATTAAAGGGTGCTGTAACCCCCAAAGTACACTCCAAACCAAATAACAAAATATTTTTTCTGTGTTTGTGAATTGTGTGCGCAGTAGCCGCACGTGCATCAACAAAGTAGTGCCAAGCGTGCGCCTGTGTCATAAGTAAAGGGCCGGCTGGTTTGACCGTTAAAGGGTGCTGTAACCCCCAAAGTACACTCTAAACCAAATAACAAAATATTTTCTGTGTTTGTGAATTGTGTGCGCAGTAGCCGCACGTGCATCAACAAAGTAGTGCCAAGCGTGCGCCTGTCATAAGTAAAGGGCCGGCTGGCTTGACCGTTAAAGGGTGCTGTAACCCCCAAAGTACACTCCAGTCCAAACCAAATAAAAAAATATTTTCTGTGTTTGTGAATTGTGTGCGCAGTAGCCGCACGTGCATCATCAAAGTAGTGCCAAGCGTGCACCTGTGTCATAAGTAGAGGGCCGGCTAGCTTGACCGTTAAAGGGTGCTGTAACCCCCAAAGTACACTCCAAACCAAATAACAAAATATTTTTTCTGTGTTTGTGAATTGTGTGCGCAGTAGCCGCACGTGCATCAACAAAGTAATGCCAAGCGTGCGCCTGTGTCATAAGTAAAGAGCCGGCTGGCTTGACCGTTAAAGGGTGCTGTAACCCCCAAAGTACACTCTAAACCAAATAACAAAATATTTTCTGTGTTTGTGAATTGTGTGCGCAGTAGCCGCACGTACATCAACAAAGTAGTGCCAAGCGTGCGCCTGTGTCATAAGTAAAGGGCCGGCTGGCTTGACCATTAAAGGGTGCTGTAACCCCCAAAGAACACTCCAAACCAAAAAAAAAATATTTTCTGTGTTTGTGAATTGTGTGCGCAGTAGCCGCACGTGCATCAACAAAGTAGTGCCAAGCGTGCGCCTGTGTCATAAGTAAAGGGCTGGCTGGCTTGACCATTAAAGGGTGCTGTAACCCCCAAAGTACACTCCAAACCAAATAACAAAATATTTTTTCTGTGTTTGTGAATTGTGTGCGCAGTAGCCGCACGTGCATCAACAAAGTAGTGCCAAGCGTGCGCCTGTGTCATAAGTAAAGGGCCGTCTGGCTTGACCATTAAAGGGTGCTGTAACCCCCAAAGTACACTCCAAACCAAATAACAAAATATTTTTTCTGTGTTTGTGAATTGTGTGCGCAGTAGCCGCACGTGCATCAACAAAGTAGTGCCAAGCGTGCGCCTGTGTCATAAGTAAAGGGCCGGCTGGTTTGACCGTTAAAGGGTGCTGTAACCCCCAAAGTACACTCTAAACCAAATAACAAAATATTTTCTGTGTTTGTGAATTGTGTGCGCAGTAGCCGCACGTGCATCAACAAAGTAGTGCCAAGCGTGCGCCTGTCATAAGTAAAGGGCCGGCTGGCTTGACCGTTAAAGGGTGCTGTAACCCCCAAAGTACACTCCAGTCCAAACCAAATAAAAAAATATTTTCTGTGTTTGTGAATTGTGTGCGCAGTAGCCGCACGTGCATCATCAAAGTAGTGCCAAGCGTGCACCTGTGTCATAAGTAGAGGGCCGGCTAGCTTGACCGTTAAAGGGTGCTGTAACCCCCAAAGTACACTCCAAACCAAATAACAAAATATTTTTTCTGTGTTTGTGAATTGTGTGCGCAGTAGCCGCACGTGCATCAACAAAGTAATGCCAAGCGTGCGCCTGTGTCATAAGTAAAGAGCCGGCTGGCTTGACCGTTAAAGGGTGCTGTAACCCCCAAAGTACACTCTAAACCAAATAACAAAATATTTTCTGTGTTTGTGAATTGTGTGCGCAGTAGCCGCACGTACATCAACAAAGTAGTGCCAAGCGTGCGCCTGTGTCATAAGTAAAGGGCCGGCTGGCTTGACCGTTAAAGGGTGCTGTAACCCCCAAAGTAAACTCCAGTCCAAACCAAAAAAAAAATTATTTTCTGTGTTTGTGAATTGTGTGCGCAGTAGCCGCACGTGCATCAACAAAGTAGTGCCAAGCGTGCGCCTGTGTCATAAGTAAAGGGCCGGCTGGCTTTACCGTTAAAGGGTGCTGTAACCCCCAAAGTACACTCTAAACCAAATAACAAAATATTTTCTGTTTGTGAATTGTGTGCGCAGTAGCCGCACGTGCATCAACAAAGTAGTGCCAAGCGTGCGCCTGTGTCATAAGTAAAGGGCCGGCTGGCTTGACCGTTAAAGGGTGCTGTAACCCCCAAAGTACACTCCAGTCCAAACCAAATAAAAAAATATTTTCTGTGTTTGTGAATTGTGTGCGCAGTAGCCGCACGTGCATCAACAAAGTAGTGCCAAGCGTGCGCCTGTGTCATAAGTAAAGGGCCGGCTGGCTTGATCGTTAAAGGGTGCTGTAACCCCCAAAGTACACTCCAAACCAAATAACAAAATATTTTTTCTGTGTTTGTGAATTGTGTGCGCAGTAGCCGCACGTGCATCAACAAAGTAGTGCCAAGCGTGCGCCTGTGTCATAAGTAAAGGGCCGGCTGGCTTAACCGTTAAAGGGTGCTGTAACCCCCAAAGTACACTCCAGTCCAAACCAAATAAAAAAATATTTTCTGTGTTTGTGAATTGTGTGCGCAGTAGCCGCACGTGCATCAACAAAGTAGTGCCAAGCGTGCGCCTGTGTCATAAGTAAAGGGCCGGCTGGCTTGACCGTTAAAGGGTGCTGTTACCCCCAAAGTACACTCCAGTCCAAACCAAAAAAAAAATATTTTCTGTGTTTGTGAATTGTGTGCGCAGTAGCCGCACGTGCATCAACAAAGTAGTGCCAAGCGTGCACCTGTGTCATAAGTAAAGGGCCGGCTGGCTTGACTGTTAAAGGGTGCTGTAACCCCCAAAGTACACTCCAGTCTAAACCAAAAAAAAAAATATTTTCTGTGTTTGTGAATTGTGTGCGCAGTAGCCGCACGTGCATCAACAAAGTAGTGCCAAGCGTGCGCCTGTGTCATAAGTAAAGGGCCGGCTGGCTTGACCGTTAAAGGGTGCTGTAACCCCCAAAGTACACTCCAAACCAAAAAAAAAATATTTTCTGTGTTTGTGAATTGTGTGTGCATTAGCCGCACGTGCATCAACAAAGTAGTGCCAAGCGTGCGCCTGTGTCATAAGTAAAGGGCCGGCTGGCTTGACCGTTAAAGGGTGCTGTAACCCCCAAAGTAAACTCCAGTCCAAACCAAAAAAAAAATTATTTTCTGTGTTTGTGAATTGTGTGCGCAGTAGCCGCACGTGCATCAACAAAGTAGTGCCAAGCGTGCACCTGTGTCATAAGTAAAGGGCCGGCTGGCTTGACCGTTAAAGGGTGCTGTTACCCCAAAGTACACTCCAGTCCAAACCAAAAAAAAAATTATTTTCTGTGTTTGTGAATTGTGTGCTCAGTAGCCGCACGTGCATCAACAAAGTAGTGCCAAGCGTGCACCTGTGTCATAAGTAAAGGGCCGGCTGGCTTGACCGTTAAAGGGTACTGTAACCCCCAAAGTACACTCCAGTCCAAACCAAAAAAAAAAATATTTTCTGTGTTTGTGAATAGTGTGCGCAGTAGCCGCACGTGCATCAACAAAGTAGTGCCAAGCGTGCGCCTGTGTCATAAGTAAAGGGCCGGCTGGCTTGACCATTAAAGGGTGCTGTAACCCCCAAAGTACACTCCAAACCAAAAAAAAAATATTTTCTGTGTTTGTGAATTGTGTGCGCAGTAGCCGCACGTGCATCAACAAAGTAGTGCCAAGCGTGCGCCTGTGTCATAAGTAAAGGGCTGGCTGGCTTGACCGTTAAAGGGTGCTGTAACCCCCAAAGTACACTCCAAACCAAATAACAAAATATTTTTTCTGTGTTTGTGAATTGTGCGCGCAGTAGCCGCACGTGCATCAACAAAGTAGTGCCAAGCGTGCGCCTGTGTCATAAGTAAAGGGCCGGCTGGTTTGACCGTTAAAGGGTGCTGTTACCCCCAAAGTACACTCTAAACCAAATAACAAAATATTTTCTGTGTTTGTGAATTGTGTGCGCAGTAGCCGCACGTGCATCAACAAAGTAGTGCCAAGCGTGCGCCTGTCATAAGTAAAGGGCCAGCTGGCTTGACCGTTAAAGGGTGCTGTAACCCCCAAAGTACACTCCAGTCCAAACCAAATAAAAAATATTTTCTGTGTTTGTGAATTGTGTGCGCAGTAGCCGCACATGCATCATCAAAGTAGTGCCAAGCGTGCACCTGTGTCATAAGTAAAGGGCCGGCTGGCTTGACCGTTAAAGGGTGCTGTAACCCCCAAAGTACACTCCAAACCAAATAACAAAATATTTTTTCTGTGTTTGTGAATTGTGTGCGCAGTAGCCGCACGTGCATCAACAAAGTAATGCCAAGCGTGCGCCTGTGTCATAAGTAAAGGGCCGGCTGGCTTGACCGTTAAAGGGTGCTGTAACCCCCAAAATACACTCTAAACCAAATAACAAAATATTTTCTGTGTTTGTGAATTGTGTGCGCAGTAGCCGCACGTACATCAACAAAGTAGTGCCAAGCGTGCGCCTGTGTCATAAGTAAAGGGCCGGCTGGCTTGACCGTTAAAGGGTGCTGTAACCCCCAAAATACACTCCAGTCCATACCAAATAAAAAAATATTTTCTGTGTTTGTGAATTGTGTGCGCAGTAGCCGCACGTGCATCAACAAATTAGTGCCAAGCGTGCGCCTGTGTCATAAGCAAAGGGCCAGCTGGCTTGATCGTTAAAGGGTGCTGTAACCCCCAAAGTACACTCCAAACCAAATAACAAAATATTTATTCTGTGTTTGTGAATTGTGTGCGCAGTAGCCGCACGTGCATCAACAAAGTAGTGCCAAGCATGCGCCTGTGTCATAAGTAAAGGGCCGGCTGGTTTGACCGTTAAAGGGTGCTGTAACCCCCAAAGTACACTCCAGTCCAAACCCCCCAAAAAAATATTTACTGTGTTTGTGAAATGTGTGCGCAGTAGCTGCACGTGCATCAACAAAGTAGTGCCAAGCGTGCGCCTGTGTCATAAGTAAAGGGCCGGCTGGCTTGATCGTTAAAGGGTGCTGTAACCCCCAAAGTACACTCCAAACCAAATAACAAAATATTTTTTCTGTGTTTGTGAATTGTGTGCGCAGTAGCCGCACGTGCATCAACAAAGTAGTGCCAAGCGTGCGCCTGTGTCATAAGTAAAGGGCCGGCTGGTTTGACCGTTAAAGGGTGCTGTAACCCCCAAAGTACACTCCAAACCAAATAACAAAATATTTTTTCTGTGTTTGTGAACTGTGTGCGCAGTAGCCGCACGTGCATCAACAAAGTAATGCCAAGCGTGCGCCTGTGTCATAAGTAAAGGGCCGGCTGGCTTGACCGTTAAAGGGTGCTGTAACCCCCAAAGTACACTCTAAACCAAATAACAAAATATTTTCTGTTTGTGAATTGTGTGCGCAGTAGCCGCACGTGCATCAACAAAGTAGTGCCAAGCGTGCGCCTGTGTCATAAGTAAAGGGCCGGCTGGCTTGACTGTTAAAGGGTGCTGTAACCCCCAAAGTACACTCCAGTCCAAACCAAATAAAAAAATATTTACTGTGTTTGTTAAATGTGTGCGCAGTAGCTGCACGTGCATCAACAAAGTAGTGCCAAGCGTGCGCCTGTGTCATAAGTAATGGGCTGGCTGGCTTGATCGTTAAAGGGTGCTGTAACCCCCAAAGTACACTCCAAACCAAATAACAAAATATTTTTTCTGTGTTTGTGAATTGTGTGCGCAGTAGCCGCACGTGCATCAACAAAGTAGTGCCAAGCGTGCGCCTGTGTCATAAGTAAAGGGCCGGCTGATTTGACCGTTAAAGGGTGCTGTAACCCCCAAAGTACACTCCAAACCAAATAACAAAATATTTTTTCAGTGTTTGTGAATTGTGTGCGCAGTTGCCGCACGTGCATCAACAAAGTAATGCCAAGCGTGCGCCTGTGTCATAAGTAAAGGGCCGGCTGGCTTGACCGTTAAAGGGTGCTGTAACCCCCAAAGTACACTCTAAACCAAATAACAAAATATTTTCTGTGTTTGTGAATTGTGTGCGCAGTAGCCGCACGTACATCAACAAAGTAGTGCCAAGCGTGCGCCTGTGTCATAAGTAAAGGGCCGGCTGGCTTGACCGTTAAAGGGTGCTTTAACCCCCAAAATACACTCCAGTCCATACCAAATAAAAAAATATTTTCTGTGTTTGTGAATTGTGTGCGCAGTAGCCGCACGTGCATCAACAAATTAGTGCCAAGCGTGCGCCTGTGTCATAAGTAAAGGGCCAGCTGGCATGATCGTTAAAGGGTGCTGTAACCCCCAAAGTAAACTCCAGTCCAAACCAAAAAAAAAATTATTTTCTTTGTTTGTGAATTGTGTGCGCAGTAGCCGCACGTGCATCAACAAAGTAGTGCCAAGCGTGCGCCTGTGTCATAAGTAAAGGGCCGGCTGGCTTGACCGTTAAAGGGTGCTGTAACCCCCAAAGTACACTCTAAACCAAATAACAAAATATTTTCTGTTTGTGAATTGTGTGCGCAGTAGCCGCACGTGCATCAACAAAGTAGTGCCAAGCGTGCGCCTGTGTCATAAGTAAAGGGCCGTCTGGCTTGACCATTAAAGGGTGCTGTAACCCCCAAAGTACACTCCAAACCAAATAACAAAATATTTTTTCTGTGTTTGTGAATTGTGCGCGCAGTAGCCGCACGTGCATCAACAAAGTAGTGCCAAGCGTGCGCCTGTGTCATAAGTAAAGGGCCGGCTGGTTTGACCGTTAAAGGGTGCTGTAACCCCCAAAGTACACTCTAAACCAAATAACAAAATATTTTCTGTGTTTGTGAATTGTGTGCGCAGTAGCCGCACGTGCATCAACAAAGTAGTGCCAAGCGTGCGCCTGTCATAAGTAAAGGGCCGGCTGGCTTGACCGTTAAAGGGTGCTGTAACCCCCAAAGTACACTCCAGTCCAAACCAAATAAAAAAATATTTTCTGTGTTTGTGAATTGTGTGCGCAGTAGCCGCACATGCATCATCAAAGTAGTGCCAAGCGTGCACCTGTGTCATAAGTAAAGGGCCGGCTGGCTTGACCGTTAAAGGGTGCTGTAACCCCCAAAGTACACTCCAAACCAAATAACAAAATATTTTTTCTGTGTTTGTGAATTGTGTGCGCAGTAGCCGCACGTGCATCAACAAAGTAATGCCAAGCGTGCGCCTGTGTCATAAGTAAAGGGCCGGCTGGCTTGACCGTTAAAGGGTGCTGTAACCCCCAAAGTACACTCTAAACCAAATAACAAAATATTTTCTGTGTTTGTGAATTGTGTGCGCAGTAGCCGCACGTACATCAACAAAGTAGTGCCAAGCGTGCGCCTGTGTCATAAGTAAAGGGCCGGCTGGCTTGATCGTTAAAGGGTGCTGTAACCCCCAAAATACACTCCAGTCCATACCAAATAAAAAAATATTTTCTGTGTTTGTGAATTGTGTGCGCAGTAGCCGCACGTGCATCAACAAATTAGTGCCAAGCGTGCGCCTGTGTCATAAGCAAAGGGCCAGCTGGCTTGATCGTTAAAGGGTGCTGTAACCCCCAAAGTACACTCCAAACCAAATAACAAAATATTTATTCTGTGTTTGTGAATTGTGTGCGCAGTAGCCGCACGTGCATCAACAAAGTAGTGCCAAGCATGCGCCTGTGTCATAAGTAAAGGGCCGGCTGGTTTGACCGTTAAAGGGTGCTGTAACCCCCAAAGTACACTCCAGTCCAAACCCCCCAAAAAAATATTTACTGTGTTTGTGAAATGTGTGCGCAGTAGCTGCACGTGCATCAACAAAGTAGTGCCAAGCGTGCGCCTGTGTCATAAGTAAAGGGCCGGCTGGCTTGATCGTTAAAGGGTGCTGTAACCCCCAAAGTACACTCCAAACCAAATAACAAAATATTTTTTCTGTGTTTGTGAATTGTGTGCGCAGTAGCCGCACGTGCATCAACAAAGTAGTGCCAAGCGTGCGCCTGTGTCATAAGTAAAGGGCCGGCTGGTTTGACCGTTAAAGGGTGCTGTAACCCCCAAAGTACACTCCAAACCAAGTAACAAAATATTTTTTCAGTGTTTGTGAATTGTGTGCGCAGTAGCCGCACGTGCATCAACAAAGTAATGCCAAGCGTGCGCCTGTGTCATAAGTAAAGGGCCGGCTGGCTTGACCGTTAAAGGGTGCTGCAACCCCCAAAGTACACTCTAAACCAAATAACAAAATATTTTCTGTTTGTGAATTGTGTGCGCAGTAGCCGCACGTGCATCAACAAAGTAGTGCCAAGCGTGCGCCTGTGTCATAAGTAAAGGGCCGGCTGGCTTGACTGTTAAAGGGTGCTGTAACCCCCAAAGTACACTCCAGTCCAAACCAAATAAAAAAATATTTACTGTGTTTGTTAAATGTGTGCGCAGTAGCTGCACGTGCATCAACAAAGTAGTGCCAAGCGTGCGCCTGTGTCATAAGTAAAGGGCTGGCTGGCTTGATCGTTAAAGGGTGCTGTAACCCCCAAAGTACACTCCAAACCAAATAACAAAATATTTTTTCTGTGTTTGTGAATTGTGTGCGCAGTAGCCGCACGTGCATCAACAAAGTAATGCCAAGCGTGCGCCTGTGTCATAAGTAAAGGGCCGGCTGGCTTGACCGTTAAAGGGTGCTGTAACCCCCAAAGTACACTCTAAACCAAATAACAAAATATTTTCTGTTTGTGAATTGTGTGCGCAGTAGCCGCACGTGCATCAACAAAGTAGTGCCAAGCGTGCGCCTGTGTCATAAGTAAAGGGCCGGCTGGCTTGACTGTTAAAGGGTGCTGTAACCCCCAAAGTACACTCCAGTCCAAACCAAATAAAAAAATATTTACTGTGTTTGTTAAATGTGTGCGCAGTAGCTGCACGTGCATCAACAAAGTAGTGCCAAGCGTGCGCCTGTGTCATAAGTAATGGGCTGGCTGGCTTGATCGTTAAAGGGTGCTGTAACCCCCAAAGTACACTCCAAACCAAATAACAAAATATTTTTTCTGTGTTTGTGAATTGTGTGCGCAGTAGCCGCACGTGCATCAACAAAGTAGTGCCAAGCGTGCGCCTGTGTCATAAGTAAAGGGCCGGCTGGTTTGACCGTTAAAGGGTGCTGTAACCCCCAAAGTACACTCCAAACCAAATAACAAAATATTTTTTCAGTGTTTGTGAATTGTGTGCGCAGTTGCCGCACGTGCATCAACAAAGTAATGCCAAGCGTGCGCCTGTGTCATAAGTAAAGGGCCGGCTGGCTTGACCGTTAAAGGGTGCTGTAACCCCCAAAGTACACTCTAAACCAAATAACAAAATATTTTCTGTGTTTGTGAATTGTGTGCGCAGTAGCCGCACGTACATCAACAAAGTAGTGCCAAGCGTGCGCCTGTGTCATAAGTAAAGGGCCGGCTGGCTTGACCGTTAAAGGGTGCTTTAACCCCCAAAATACACTCCAGTCCATACCAAATAAAAAAATATTTTCTGTGTTTGTGAATTGTGTGCGCAGTAGCCGCACGTGCATCAACAAATTAGTGCCAAGCGTGCGCCTGTGTCATAAGTAAAGGGCCAGCTGGCATGATCGTTAAAGGGTGCTGTAACCCCCAAAGTAAACTCCAGTCCAAACCAAAAAAAAAATTATTTTCTTTGTTTGTGAATTGTGTGCGCAGTAGCCGCACGTGCATCAACAAAGTAGTGCCAAGCGTGCGCCTGTGTCATAAGTAAAGGGCCGGCTGGCTTGACCGTTAAAGGGTGCTGTAACCCCCAAAGTACACTCTAAACCAAATAACAAAATATTTTCTGTTTGTGAATTGTGTGCGCAGTAGCCGCACGTGCATCAACAAAGTAGTGCCAAGCGTGCGCCTGTGTCATAAGTAAAGGGCCGTCTGGCTTGACCATTAAAGGGTGCTGTAACCCCCAAAGTACACTCCAAACCAAATAACAAAATATTTTTTCTGTGTTTGTGAATTGTGCGCGCAGTAGCCGCACGTGCATCAACAAAGTAGTGCCAAGCGTGCGCCTGTGTCATAAGTAAAGGGCCGGCTGGTTTGACCGTTAAAGGGTGCTGTAACCCCCAAAGTACACTCTAAACCAAATAACAAAATATTTTCTGTGTTTGTGAATTGTGTGCGCAGTAGCCGCACGTGCATCAACAAAGTAGTGCCAAGCGTGTGCCTGTCATAAGTAAAGGGCCGGCTGGCTTGACCGTTAAAGGGTGCTGTAACCCCCAAAGTACACTCCAGTCCAAACCAAATAAAAAAATATTTTCTGTGTTTGTGAATTGTGTGCGCAGTAGCCGCACATGCATCATCAAAGTAGTGCCAAGCGTGCACCTGTGTCATAAGTAAAGGGCCGGCTGGCTTGACCGTTAAAGGGTGCTGTAACCCCCAAAGTACACTCCAAACCAAATAACAAAATATTTTTTCTGTGTTTGTGAATTGTGTGCGCAGTAGCCGCACGTGCATCAACAAAGTAATGCCAAGCGTGCGCCTGTGTCATAAGTAAAGGGCCGGCTGGCTTGACCGTTAAAGGGTGCTGTAACCCCCAAAGTACACTCTAAACCAAATAACAAAATATTTTCTGTGTTTGTGAATTGTGTGCGCAGTAGCCGCACGTACATCAACAAAGTAGTGCCAAGCGTGCGCCTGTGTCATAAGTAAAGGGCCGGCTGGCTTGATCGTTAAAGGGTGCTGTAACCCCCAAAATACACTCCAGTCCATACCAAATAAAAAAATATTTTCTGTGTTTGTGAATTGTGTGCGCAGTAGCCGCACGTGCATCAACAAATTAGTGCCAAGCGTGCGCCTGTGTCATAAGCAAAGGGCCAGCTGGCTTGATCGTTAAAGGGTGCTGTAACCCCCAAAGTACACTCCAAACCAAATAACAAAATATTTATTCTGTGTTTGTGAATTGTGTGCGCAGTAGCCGCACGTGCATCAACAAAGTAGTGCCAAGCATGCGCCTGTGTCATAAGTAAAGGGCCGGCTGGTTTGACCGTTAAAGGGTGCTGTAACCCCCAAAGTACACTCCAGTCCAAACCCCCCAAAAAAATATTTACTGTGTTTGTGAAATGTGTGCGCAGTAGCTGCACGTGCATCAACAAAGTAGTGCCAAGCGTGCGCCTGTGTCATAAGTAAAGGGCCGGCTGGCTTGATCGTTAAAGGGTGCTGTAACCCCCAAAGTACACTCCAAACCAAATAACAAAATATTTTTTCTGTGTTTGTGAATTGTGTGCGCAGTAGCCGCACGTGCATCAACAAAGTAGTGCCAAGCGTGCGCCTGTGTCATAAGTAAAGGGCCGGCTGGTTTGACCGTTAAAGGGTGCTGTAACCCCCAAAGTACACTCCAAACCAAGTAACAAAATATTTTTTCAGTGTTTGTGAATTGTGTGCGCAGTAGCCGCACGTGCATCAACAAAGTAATGCCAAGCGTGCGCCTGTGTCATAAGTAAAGGGCCGGCTGGCTTGACCGTTAAAGGGTGCTGCAACCCCCAAAGTACACTCTAAACCAAATAACAAAATATTTTCTGTTTGTGAATTGTGTGCGCAGTAGCCGCACGTGCATCAACAAAGTAGTGCCAAGCGTGCGCCTGTGTCATAAGTAAAGGGCCGGCTGGCTTGACTGTTAAAGGGTGCTGTAACCCCCAAAGTACACTCCAGTCCAAACCAAATAAAAAAATATTTACTGTGTTTGTTAAATGTGTGCGCAGTAGCTGCACGTGCATCAACAAAGTAGTGCCAAGCGTGCGCCTGTGTCATAAGTAAAGGGCTGGCTGGCTTGATCGTTAAAGGGTGCTGTAACCCCCAAAGTACACTCCAAACCAAATAACAAAATATTTTTTCTGTGTTTGTGAATTGTGTGCGCAGTAGCCGCACGTGCATCAACAAAGTAATGCCAAGCGTGCGCCTGTGTCATAAGTAAAGGGCCGGCTGGCTTGACCGTTAAAGGGTGCTGTAACCCCCAAAGTACACTCTAAACCAAATAACAAAATATTTTCTGTTTGTGAATTGTGTGCGCAGTAGCCGCACGTGCATCAACAAAGTAGTGCCAAGCGTGCGCCTGTGTCATAAGTAAAGGGCCGGCTGGCTTGACTGTTAAAGGGTGCTGTAACCCCCAAAGTACACTCCAGTCCAAACCAAATAAAAAAATATTTACTGTGTTTGTTAAATGTGTGCGCAGTAGCTGCACGTGCATCAACAAAGTAGTGCCAAGCGTGCGCCTGTGTCATAAGTAATGGGCTGGCTGGCTTGATCGTTAAAGGGTGCTGTAACCCCCAAAGTACACTCCAAACCAAATAACAAAATATTTTTTCTGTGTTTGTGAATTGTGTGCGCAGTAGCCGCACGTGCATCAACAAAGTAGTGCCAAGCGTGCGCCTGTGTCATAAGTAAAGGGCCGGCTGGTTTGACCGTTAAAGGGTGCTGTAACCCCCAAAGTACACTCCAAACCAAATAACAAAATATTTTTTCAGTGTTTGTGAATTGTGTGCGCAGTTGCCGCACGTGCATCAACAAAGTAATGCCAAGCGTGCGCCTGTGTCATAAGTAAAGGGCCGGCTGGCTTGACCGTTAAAGGGTGCTGTAACCCCCAAAGTACACTCTAAACCAAATAACAAAATATTTTCTGTGTTTGTGAATTGTGTGCGCAGTAGCCGCACGTACATCAACAAAGTAGTGCCAAGCGTGCGCCTGTGTCATAAGTAAAGGGCCGGCTGGCTTGACCGTTAAAGGGTGCTTTAACCCCCAAAATACACTCCAGTCCATACCAAATAAAAAAATATTTTCTGTGTTTGTGAATTGTGTGCGCAGTAGCCGCACGTGCATCAACAAATTAGTGCCAAGCGTGCGCCTGTGTCATAAGTAAAGGGCCAGCTGGCATGATCGTTAAAGGGTGCTGTAACCCCCAAAGTAAACTCCAGTCCAAACCAAAAAAAAAATTATTTTCTTTGTTTGTGAATTGTGTGCGCAGTAGCCGCACGTGCATCAACAAAGTAGTGCCAAGCGTGCGCCTGTGTCATAAGTAAAGGGCCGGCTGGCTTGACCGTTAAAGGGTGCTGTAACCCCCAAAGTACACTCTAAACCAAATAACAAAATATTTTCTGTTTGTGAATTGTGTGCGCAGTAGCCGCACGTGCATCAACAAAGTAGTGCCAAGCGTGCGCCTGTGTCATAAGTAAAGGGCCGTCTGGCTTGACCATTAAAGGGTGCTGTAACCCCCAAAGTACACTCCAAACCAAATAACAAAATATTTTTTCTGTGTTTGTGAATTGTGCGCGCAGTAGCCGCACGTGCATCAACAAAGTAGTGCCAAGCGTGCGCCTGTGTCATAAGTAAAGGGCCGGCTGGTTTGACCGTTAAAGGGTGCTGTAACCCCCAAAGTACACTCTAAACCAAATAACAAAATATTTTCTGTGTTTGTGAATTGTGTGCGCAGTAGCCGCACGTGCATCAACAAAGTAGTGCCAAGCGTGTGCCTGTCATAAGTAAAGGGCCGGCTGGCTTGACCGTTAAAGGGTGCTGTAACCCCCAAAGTACACTCCAGTCCAAACCAAATAAAAAAATATTTTCTGTGTTTGTGAATTGTGTGCGCAGTAGCCGCACATGCATCATCAAAGTAGTGCCAAGCGTGCACCTGTGTCATAAGTAAAGGGCCGGCTGGCTTGACCGTTAAAGGGTGCTGTAACCCCCAAAGTACACTCCAAACCAAATAACAAAATATTTTTTCTGTGTTTGTGAATTGTGTGCGCAGTAGCCGCACGTGCATCAACAAAGTAATGCCAAGCGTGCGCCTGTGTCATAAGTAAAGGGCCGGCTGGCTTGACCGTTAAAGGGTGCTGTAACCCCCAAAGTACACTCTAAACCAAATAACAAAATATTTTCTGTGTTTGTGAATTGTGTGCGCAGTAGCCGCACGTACATCAACAAAGTAGTGCCAAGCGTGCGCCTGTGTCATAAGTAAAGGGCCGGCTGGCTTGATCGTTAAAGGGTGCTGTAACCCCCAAAATACACTCCAGTCCATACCAAATAAAAAAATATTTTCTGTGTTTGTGAATTGTGTGCGCAGTAGCCGCACGTGCATCAACAAATTAGTGCCAAGCGTGCGCCTGTGTCATAAGCAAAGGGCCAGCTGGCTTGATCGTTAAAGGGTGCTGTAACCCCCAAAGTACACTCCAAACCAAATAACAAAATATTTATTCTGTGTTTGTGAATTGTGTGCGCAGTAGCCGCACGTGCATCAACAAAGTAGTGCCAAGCATGCGCCTGTGTCATAAGTAAAGGGCCGGCTGGTTTGACCGTTAAAGGGTGCTGTAACCCCCAAAGTACACTCCAGTCCAAACCCCCCAAAAAAATATTTACTGTGTTTGTGAAATGTGTGCGCAGTAGCTGCACGTGCATCAACAAAGTAGTGCCAAGCGTGCGCCTGTGTCATAAGTAAAGGGCCGGCTGGCTTGATCGTTAAAGGGTGCTGTAACCCCCAAAGTACACTCCAAACCAAATAACAAAATATTTTTTCTGTGTTTGTGAATTGTGTGCGCAGTAGCTGCACGTGCATCAACAAAGTAGTGCCAAGCGTGCGCCTGTGTCATAAGTAAAGGGCCGGCTGGTTTGACCGTTAAAGGGTGCTGTAACCCCCAAAGTACACTCCAAACCAAGTAACAAAATATTTTTTCAGTGTTTGTGAATTGTGTGCGCAGTAGCCGCACGTGCATCAACAAAGTAATGCCAAGCGTGCGCCTGTGTCATAAGTAAAGGGCCGGCTGGCTTGACCGTTAAAGGGTGCTGCAACCCCCAAAGTACACTCTAAACCAAATAACAAAATATTTTCTGTTTGTGAATTGTGTGCGCAGTAGCCGCACGTGCATCAACAAAGTAGTGCCAAGCGTGCGCCTGTGTCATAAGTAAAGGGCCGGCTGGCTTGACTGTTAAAGGGTGCTGTAACCCCCAAAGTACACTCCAGTCCAAACCAAATAAAAAAATATTTACTGTGTTTGTTAAATGTGTGCGCAGTAGCTGCACGTGCATCAACAAAGTAGTGCCAAGCGTGCGCCTGTGTCATAAGTAAAGGGCTGGCTGGCTTGATCGTTAAAGGGTGCTGTAACCCCCAAAGTACACTCCAAACCAAATAACAAAATATTTTTTCTGTGTTTGTGAATTGTGTGCGCAGTAGCCGCACGTGCATCAACAAAGTAGTGCCAAGCGTGCGCCTGTGTCATAAGTAAAGGGCCGGCTGGTTTGACCGTTAAAGGGTGCTGTAACCCCCAAAGTACACTCCAAACCAAATAACAAAATATTTTTTCAGTGTTTGTGAATTGTGTGCGCAGTAGCCGCACGTGCATCAACTAAGTAATGCCAAGCGTGCGCCTGTATCATAAGTAAAGGGCCGGCTGGCTTGACCGTTAAAGGGTGCTGTAACCCCCAAAGTACACTCTAAACCAAATAACAAAATATTTTCTGTGTTTGTGAATTGTGTGCGCAGTAGCCGCACGTACATCAACAAAGTAGTGCCAAGCGTGCGCCTGTGTCATAAGTAAAGGGCCGGCTGGCTTGACCGTTAAAGGGTGCTGTAACCCCCAAAACACACTCCAGTCCATACCAAATAAAAAAATATTTTCTGTGTTTGTGAATTGTGTGCGCAGTAGCCGCACGTGCATCAACAAATTAGTGCCAAGCGTGCGCCTGTGTCATAAGTAAAGGGCCAGCTGGCATGATCGTTAAAGGGTGCTGTAACCCCCAAAGTAAACTCCAGTCCAAACCAAAAAAAAAATTATTTTCTGTGTTTGTGAATTGTGTGCGCAGTAGCCGCACGTGCATCAACAAAGTAGTGCCAAGCGTGCGCCTGTGTCATAAGTAAAGGGCCGGCTGGCTTGACCGTTAAAGGGTGCTGTAACCCCCAAAGTACACTCTAAACCAAATAACAAAATATTTTCTGTTTGTGAATTGTGTGCGCAGTAGCCGCACGTGCATCAACAAAGTAGTGCCAAGCGTGCGCCTGTGTCATAAGTAAAGGGCCGGCTGGCTTGACCGTTAAAGGGTGCTGTAACCCCCAAAGTACACTCCAGTCCAAACCAAATAAAAAAATATTTTCTGTGTTTGTGAATTGTGTGCGCAGTAGCCGCACGTGCATCAACAAAGTAGTGCCAAGCGTGCGCCTGTGTCATAAGTAAAGGGCCGGCTGGCTTGATCGTTAAAGGGTGCTGTAACCCCCAAAGTACACTCTAAACCAAATAACAAAATATTTTCTGTTTGTGAATTGTGTGCGCAGTAGCCGCACGTGCATCAACAAAGTAGTGCCAAGCGTGCGCCTGTGTCATAAGTAAAGGGCCGGCTGGCTTGACTGTTAAAGGGTGCTGTAACCCCCAAAGTACACTCCAGTCCAAACCAAATAAAAAAATATTTACTGTGTTTGTTAAATGTGTGCGCAGTAGCTGCACGTGCATCAACAAAGTAGTGCCAAGCGTGCGCCTGTGTCATAAGTAAAGGGCTGGCTGGCTTGATCGTTAAAGGGTGCTGTAACCCCCAAAGTACACTCCAAACCAAATAACAAAATATTTTTTCTGTGTTTGTGAATTGTGTGCGCAGTAGCCGCACGTGCATCAACAAAGTAGTGCCAAGCGTGCGCCTGTGTCATAAGTAAAGGGCCGGCTGGTTTGACCGTTAAAGGGTGCTGTAACCCCCAAAGTACACTCCAAACCAAATAACAAAATATTTTTTCAGTGTTTGTGAATTGTGTGCGCAGTAGCCGCACGTGCATCAACAAAGTAATGCCAAGCGTGCGCCTGTATCATAAGTAAAGGGCCGGCTGGCTTGACCGTTAAAGGGTGCTGTAACCCCCAAAGTACACTCTAAACCAAATAACAAAATATTTTCTGTGTTTGTGAATTGTGTGCGCAGTAGCCGCACGTACATCAACAAAGTAGTGCCAAGCGTGCGCCTGTGTCATAAGTAAAGGGCCGGCTGGCTTGACCGTTAAAGGGTGCTGTAACCCCCAAAACACACTCCAGTCCATACCAAATAAAAAAATATTTTCTGTGTTTGTGAATTGTGTGCGCAGTAGCTGCACGTGCATCAACAAAGTAGTGCCAAGCGTGCGCCTGTGTCATAAGTAAAGGGCCGGCTGGCTTGATCGTTAAAGGGTGCTGTAACCCCCAAAGTACACTCCAAACCAAATAACAAAATATTTTTTCTGTGTTTGTGAATTGTGTGCGCAGTAGCCGCACGTGCATCAACAAAGTAGTGCCAAGCGTGCGCCTGTGTCATAAGTAAAGGGCCGGCTGGTTTGACCGTTAAAGGGTGCTGTAACCCCCAAAGTACACTCCAAACCAAGTAACAAAATATTTTTTCAGTGTTTGTGAATTGAGTGCGCAGTAGCCGCACGTGCATCAACAAAGTAATGCCAAGCGTGCGCCTGTGTCATAAGTAAAGGGCCGGCTGGCTTGACCGTTAAAGGGTGCTGTAACCCCCAAAGTACACTCTAAACCAAATAACAAAATATTTTCTGTTTGTGAATTGTGTGCGCAGTAGCCGCACGTGCATCAACAAAGTAGTGCCAAGCGTGCGCCTGTGTCATAAGTAAAGGGCCAGCTGGCTTGACTGTTAAAGGGTGCTGTAACCCCCAAAGTACACTCCAGTCCAAACCAAATAAAAAAATATTTACTGTGTTTGTTAAATGTGTGCGCAGTAGCTGCATGTGCATCAACAAAGTAGTGCCAAGCGTGCGCCTGTGTCATAAGTAAAGGGCTGGCTGGCTTGATCGTTAAAGGGTGCTGTAACCCCCAAAGTACACTCCAAACCAAATAACAAAATATTTTTTCTGTGTTTGTGAATTGTGTGCGCAGTAGCCGCACGTGCATCAACAAAGTAGTGCCAAGCGTGCGCCTGTGTCATAAGTAAAGGGCCGGCTGGTTTGACCGTTAAAGGGTGCTGTAACCCCCAAAGTACACTCCAAACCAAATAACAAAATATTTTTTCAGTGTTTGTGAATTGTGTGCGCAGTAGCCGCACGTGCATCAACTAAGTAATGCCAAGCGTGCGCCTGTATCATAAGTAAAGGGCCGGCTGGCTTGACCGTTAAAGGGTGCTGTAACCCCCAAAGTACACTCTAAACCAAATAACAAAATATTTTCTGTGTTTGTGAATTGTGTGCGCAGTAGCCGCACGTACATCAACAAAGTAGTGCCAAGCGTGCGCCTGTGTCATAAGTAAAGGGCCGGCTGGCTTGACCGTTAAAGGGTGCTGTAACCCCCAAAACACACTCCAGTCCATACCAAATAAAAAAATATTTTCTGTGTTTGTGAATTGTGTGCGCAGTAGCCGCACGTGCATCAACAAATTAGTGCCAAGCGTGCGCCTGTGTCATAAGTAAAGGGCCAGCTGGCATGATCGTTAAAGGGTGCTGTAACCCCCAAAGTAAACTCCAGTCCAAACCAAATAAAAAAATTATTTTCTGTGTTTGTGAATTGTGTGCGCAGTAGCCGCACGTGCATCAACAAAGTAGTGCCAAGCGTGCGCCTGTGTCATAAGTAAAGGGCCGGCTGGCTTGACCATTAAAGGGTGCTGTAACCCCCAAAGTACACTCTAAACCAAATAACAAAATATTTTCTGTTTGTGAATTGTGTGCGCAGTAGCCGCACGTGCATCAACAAAGTAGTGCCAAGCGTGCGCCTGTGTCATAAGTAAAGGGCCGGCTGGCTTGACCGTTAAAGGGTGCTGTAACCCCCAAAGTACACTCCAGTCCAAACCAAATAAAAAAATATTTTCTGTGTTTGTGAATTGTGTGCGCAGTAGCCGCACGTGCATCAACAAAGTAGTGCCAAGCGTGCGCCTGTGTCATAAGTAAAGGGCCGGCTGGCTTGATCGTTAAAGGGTGCTGTAACCCCCAAAGTACACTCTAAACCAAATAACAAAATATTTTGTTTGTGAATTGTGTGCGCAGTAGCCGCACGTGCATCAACAAAGTAGTGCCAAGCGTGCGCCTGTGTCATAAGTAAAGGGCCGGCTGGCTTGACTGTTAAAGGGTGCTGTAACCCCCAAAGTACACTCCAGTCCAAACCAAATAAAAAAATATTTACTGTGTTTGTTAAATGTGTGCGCAGTAGCTGCACGTGCATCAACAAAGTAGTGCCAAGCGTGCGCCTGTGTCATAAGTAAAGGGCTGGCTGGCTTGATCGTTAAAGGGTGCTGTAACCCCCAAAGTACACTCCAAACCAAATAACAAAATATTTTTTCTGTGTTTGTGAATTGTGTGCGCAGTAGCCGCACGTGCATCAACAAAGTAGTGCCAAGCGTGCGCCTGTGTCATAAGTAAAGGGCCGGCTGGTTTGACCGTTAAAGGGTGCTGTAACCCCCAAAGTACACTCCAAACCAAATAACAAAATATTTTTTCAGTGTTTGTGAATTGTGTGCGCAGTAGCCGCACGTGCATCAACAAAGTAATGCCAAGCGTGCGCCTGTATCATAAGTAAAGGGCCGGCTGGCTTGACCGTTAAAGGGTGCTGTAACCCCCAAAGTACACTCTAAATCAAATAACAAAATATTTTCTGTGTTTGTGAATTGTGTGCGCAGTAGCCGCACGTACATCAACAAAGTAGTGCCAAGCGTGCGCCTGTGTCATAAGTAAAGGGCCGGCTGGCTTGACCGTTAAAGGGTGCTGTAACCCCCAAAACACACTCCAGTCCATACCAAATAAAAAAATATTTTCTGTGTTTGTGAATTGTGTGCGCAGTAGCCGCACGTGCATCAACAAATTAGTGCAAAGCGTGCGCCTGTGTCATAAGTAAAGGGCCAGCTGGCATGATCGTTAAAGGGTGCTGTAACCCCCAAAGTAAACTCCAGTCCAAACCAAAAAAAAAATTATTTTCTGTGTTTGTGAATTGTGTGCGCAGTAGCCGCACGTGCATCAACAAAGTAGTGCCAAGCGTGCGCCTGTGTTATAAGTAAAGGGCCGGCTGGCTTGACCGTTAAAGGGTGCTGTAACCCCCAAAGTACACTCTAAACCAAATAACAAAATATTTTCTGTTTGTGAATTGTGTGCGCAGTAGCCGCACGTGCATCAACAAAGTAGTGCCAAGCGTGCGCCTGTGTCATAAGTAAAGGGCCGGCTGGCTTGACCGTTAAAGGGTGCTGTAACCCCCAAAGTACACTCCAGTCCAAACCAAATAAAAAAATATTTTCTGTGTTTGTGAATTGTGTGCGCAGTAGCCGCACGTGCATCAACAAAGTAGTGCCAAGCGTGCGCCTGTGTCATAAGTAAAGGGCCGGCTGGCTTGATCGTTAAAGGGTGCTGTAACCCCCAAAGTACACTCCAAACCAAATAACAAAATATTTTTTCTGTGTTTGTGAATTGTGTGCGCAGTAGCCGCACGTGCATCAACAAAGTAGTGCCAAGCGTGCGCCTGTGTCATAAGTAAAGGGCCGGCTGGCTTAACCGTTAAAGGGTGCTGTAACCCCCAAAGTACACTCCAGTCCAAACCAAATAAAAAAATATTTTCTGTGTTTGTGAATTGTGTGCGCAGTAGCCGCACGTGCATCAACAAAGTAGTGCCAAGCGTGCGCCTGTGTCATAAGTAAAGGGCCGGCTGGCTTGACCGTTAAAGGGTGCTGTTACCCCCAAAGTACACTCCAGTCCAAACCAAAAAAAAAATTATTTTCTGTGTTTGTGAATTGTGTGCGCAGTAGCCGCACGTGCATCAACAAAGTAGTGCCAAGCGTGCACCTGTGTCATAAGTAAAGGGCCAGCTGGCTTGACCGTTAAAGGGTGCTGTAACCCCCAAAGTACACTCCAGTCCAAACCAAAAAAAAAAATATTTTCTGTGTTTGTGAATTGTGTGCGCAGTAGCCGCACGTGTATCAACAAAGTAGTGCCAAGCGTGCGCCTGTGTCATAAGTAAAGGGCCAGCTGGCTTGACCGTTAAAGGGTGCTGTAACCCCCAAAGTACACTCCAAACCAAAAAAAAAATATTTTCTGTGTTTGTGAATTGTGTGTGCAGTAGCCGCACGTGCATCAACAAAGTAGTGCCAAGCGTGCGCCTGTGTCATAAGTAAAGGGCCGGCTGGCTTGACCGTTAAAGGGTGCTGTAACCCCCAAAGTAAACTCCAGTCCAAACCAAAAAAAAAATTATTTTCTGTGTTTGTGAATTGTGTGCGCAGTAGCCGCACGTGCATCAACAAAGTAGTGCCAAGCGTGCGCCTGTGTCATAAGTAAAGGGCCGGCTGGCTTGACCGTTAAAGGGTGCTGTTACCCCAAAAGTACACTCCAGTCCAAACCAAAAAAAAAATAATTTTCTGTGTTTGTGAATTGTGTGCTCAGTAGCCGCACGTGCATCAACAAAGTAGTGCCAAGCGTGCACCTGTGTCATAAGTAAAGGGCCTGCTGGCTTGACCGTTAAAGGGTACTGTAACCCCCAAAGTACACTCCAGTCCAAACCAAAAAAAAAAATATTTTCTGTGTTTGTGAATAGTGTGCGCAGTAGCCGCACGTGCATCAACAAAGTAGTGCCAAGCGTGCGCCTGTGTCATAAGTAAAGGGCCGGCTGGCTTGACCATTAAAGGGTGCTGTAACCCCCAAAGTACACTCCAAACCAAAAAAAAAATATTTTCTGTGTTTGTGAATTGTGTGCGCAGTAGCCGCACGTGCATCAACAAAGTAGTGCCAAGCGTGCACCTGTGTCATAAGTAAAGGGCTGGCTGGCTTGACCGTTAAAGGGTGCTGTAACCCCCAAAGTACACTCCAAACCAAATAACAAAATATTTTTTCTGTGTTTGTGAATTGTGTGCGCAGTAGCCGCACGTGCATCAACAAAGTAGTGCCAAGCGTGCGCCTGTGTCATAAGTAAAGGGCCGTCTGGCTTGACCATTAAAGGGTGCTGTAACCCCCAAAGTACACTCCAAACCAAATAACAAAATATTTTTTCTGTGTTTGTGAATTGTGCGCGCAGTAGCCTAACGTGCATCAACAAAGTAGTGCCAAGCGTGCGCCTGTGTCATAAGTAAAGGGCCGGCTGGTTTGACTGTTAAAGGGTGCTGTAACCCCCAAAGTACACTCTAAACCAAATAACAAAATATTTTCTGTGTTTGTGAATTGTGTGCGCAGTAGCCGCACGTGCATCAACAAAGTAGTGCCAAGCGTGCGCCTGTCATAAGTAAAGGGCCGGCTGGCTTGACCGTTAAAGGGTGCTGTAACCCCCAAAGTACACTCCAGTCCAAACCAAATAAAAAAATATTTTCTGTGTTTGTGAATTGTGTGCGCAGTAGCCGCACATGCATCATCAAAGTAGTGCCAAGCGTGCACCTGTGTCATAAGTAAAGGGCCGGCTGGCTTGACCGTTAAAGGGTGCTGTAACCCCCAAAGTACACTCCAAACCAAATAACAAAATATTTTTTCTGTGTTTGTGAATTGTGTGCGCAGTAGCCGCACGTGCATCAACAAAGTAATGCCAAGCGTGCGCCTGTGTCATAAGTAAAGGGCCGGCTGGCTTGACCGTTAAAGGGTGCTGTAACCCCCAAAGTACACTCTAAACCAAATAACAAAATATTTTCTGTGTTTGTGAATTGTGTGCGCAGTAGCCGCACGTACATCAACAAAGTAGTGCCAAGCGTGCGCCTGTGTCATAAGTAAAGGGCCGGCTGGCTTGACCGTTAAAGGGTGCTGTAAACCCCAAAATACACTCCAGTCCATACCAAATAAAAAAATATTTTCTGTGTTTGTGAATTGTGTGCGCAGTAGCCGCACGTGCATCAACAAATTAGTGCCAAGCGTGCGCCTGTGTCATAAGCAAAGGGCCAGCTGGCTTGATCGTTAAAGGGTGCTGTAACCCCCAAAGTACACTCCAAACCAAATAACAAAATATTTATTCTGTGTTTGTGAATTGTGTGCGCAGTAGCCGCACGTGCATCAACAAAGTAGTGCCAAGCGTGCGCCTGTGTCATAAGTAAAGGGCCGGCTGGTTTGACCGTTAAAGGGTGCTGTAACCCCCAAAGTACACTCCAGTTCAAACCCCCAAAAAAAATATTTACTGTGTTTGTGAAATGTGTGCGCAGTAGCTGCACGTGCATCAACAAAGTAGTGCCAAGCGTGCGCCTGTGTCATAAGTAAAGGGCCGGCTGGTTTGACCGTTAAAGGGTGCTGTAACCCCCAAAGTACACTCCAAACCAAATAACAAAATATTTTTTCAGTGTTTGTGAATTGTGTGCGCAGTAGCCGCACGTGCATCAACAAAGTAATGCCAAGCGTGCGCCTGTGTCATAAGTAAAGGGCCGGCTGGCTTGACCGTTAAAGGGTGCTGTAACCCCCAAAGTACACTCTAAACCAAATAACAAAATATTTTCTGTTTGTGAATTGTGTGCGCAGTAGCCGCACGTGCATCAACAAAGTAGTGCCAAGCGTGCGCCTGTGTCATAAGTAAAGGGCCGGCTGGCTTGACTGTTAAAGGGTGCTGAAACCCCCAAAGTACACTCCAGTCCAAACCAAATAAAAAAATATTTACTGTGTTTGTTAAATGTGTGCGCAGTAGCTGCACGTGCATCAACAAAGTAGTGCCAAGCGTGCGCCTGTGTCATAAGTAAAGGGCCGGCTGGCTTGATCGTTAAAGGGTGCTGTAACCCCCAAAGTACACTCCAAACCAAATAACAAAATATTTTTTCTGTGTTTGTGAATTGTGTGCGCAGTAGCCGCACGTGCATCAACAAAGTAGTGCCAAGCGTGCGCCTGTGTCATAAGTAAAGGGCCGGCTGGTTTGACCGTTAAAGGGTGCTGTAACCCCCAAAGTACACTCCAAACCAAATAACAAAATATTTTTTCAGTGTTTGTGAATTGTGTGCGCAGTAGCCGCACGTGCATCAACAAAGTAGTGCCAAGCGTGCACCTGTGTCATAAGTAAAGGGCCAGCTGGCTTGACCGTTAAAGGGTGCTGTAACCCCCAAAGTACACTCCAGTCCAAACCAAAAAAAAAAATATTTTCTGTGTTTGTGAATTGTGTGCGCAGTAGCCGCACATGCATCAACAAAGTAGTGCCAAGCGTGCGCCTGTGTCATAAGTAAAGGGCCGGCTGGCTTGACCGTTAAAGGGTGCTGTAACCCCCAAAGTACACTCCAAACCAAAAAAAAAATATTTTCTGTGTTTGTGAATTGTGTGTGCAGTAGCCGCACGTGCATCAACAAAGTAGTGCCAAGCGTGCGCCTGTGTCATAAGTAAAGGGCCGGCTGGCTTGACCGTTAAAGGGTGCTGTAACCCCCAAAGTAAACTCCAGTCCAAACCAAAAAAAAAATTATTTTCTGTGTTTGTGAATTGTGTGCGCAGTAGCCGCACGTGCATCAACAAAGTAGTGCCAAGCGTGCGCCTGTGTCATAAGTAAAGGGCCGGCTGGCTTGACCGTTAAAGGGTGCTGTAACCCCCAAAGTACACTCCAGTCCAAACCAAATAAAAAAATATTTTCTGTGTTTGTGAATTGTGTGCGCAGTAGCCGCACGTGCATCAACAAAGTAGTGCCAAGCGTGCGCCTGTGTCATAAGTAAAGGGCCGGCTGGCTTGATCGTTAAAGGGTGCTGTAACCCCCAAAGTACACTCCAAACCAAATAACAAAATATTTTTTCTGTGTTTGTGAATTGTGTGCGCAGTAGCCGCACGTGCATCAACAAAGTAGTGCCAAGCGTGCGCCTGTGTCATAAGTAAAGGGCCGGCTGGCTTAACCGTTAAAGGGTGCTGTAACCCCCAAAGTACACTCCAGTCCAAACCAAATAAAAAAATATTTTCTGTGTTTGTGAATTGTGTGCGCAGTAGCCGCACGTGCATCAACAAAGTAGTGCCAAGCGTGCGCCTGTGTCATAAGTAAAGGGCCGGCTGGCTTGACCGTTAAAGGGTGCTGTTACCCCCAAAGTACACTCCAGTCCAAACCAAAAAAAAAATTATTTTCTGTGTTTGTGAATTGTGTGCGCAGTAGCCGCACGTGCATCAACAAAGTAGTGCCAAGCGTGCACCTGTGTCATAAGTAAAGGGCCGGCTGGCTTGACCGTTAAAGGGTGCTGTAACCCCCAAAGTACACTCCAGTCCAAACCAAAAAAAAAAATATTTTCTGTGTTTGTGAATTGTGTGCGCAGTAGCCGCACGTGCATCAACAAAGTAGTGCCAAGCGTGCGCCTGTGTCATAAGTAAAGGGCCGGCTGGCTTGACCGTTAAAGGGTGCTGTAACCCCCAAAGTACACTCCAAACCAAAAAAAAAATATTTTCTGTGTTTGTGAATTGTGTGTGCAGTAGCCGCACGTGCATCAACAAAGTAGTGCCAAGCGTGCGCCTGTGTCATAAGTAAAGGGCCGGTTGGCTTGACCGTTAAAGGGTGCTGTTACCCCAAAAGTACACTCCAGTCCAAACCAAAAAAAAAATTATTTTCTGTGTTTGTGAATTGTGTGCTCAGTAGCCGCACGTGCATCAACAAAGTAGTGCCAAGCGTGCACCTGTGTCATAAGTAAAGGGCCGGCTGGCTTGACCGTTAAAGGGTACTGTAACCCCCAAAGTACACTCCAGTCCAAACCAAAAAAAAAAATATTTTCTGTGTTTGTGAATAGTGTGCGCAGTAGCCGCACGTGCATCAACAAAGTAGTGCCAAGCGTGCGCCTGTGTCATAAGTAAAGGGCCGGCTGGCTTGACCATTAAAGGGTGCTGTAACCCCCAAAGTACACTCCAAACAAAAAAAAAAATATTTTCTGTGTTTGTGAATTGTGTGCGCAGTAGCCGCACGTGCATCAACAAAGTAGTGCCAAGCGTGCACCTGTGTCATAAGTAAAGGGCTGGCTGGCTTGACCGTTAAAGGGTGCTGTAACCCCCAAAGTACACTCCAAACCAAATAACAAAATATTTTTTCTGTGTTTGTGAATTGTGCGCGCAGTAGCCGCACGTGCATCAACAAAGTAGTGCCAAGCGTGCGCCTGTGTCATAAGTAAAGGGCCGGCTGGTTTGACTGTTAAAGGGTGCTGTAACCCCCAAAGTACACTCTAAACCAAATAACAAAATATTTTCTGTGTTTGTGAATTGTGTGCGCAGTAGCCGCACGTGCATCAACAAAGTAGTGCCAAGCGTGCGCCTGTCATAAGTAAAGGGCCGGCTGGCTTGACCGTTAAAGGGTGCTGTAACCCCCAAAGTACACTCCAGTCCAAACCAAATAAAAAAATATTTTCTGTGTTTGTGAATTGTGTGCGCAGTAGCCGCACATGCATCATCAAAGTAGTGCCAAGCGTGCACCTGTGTCATAAGTAAAGGGCCGGCTGGCTTGACCGTTAAAGGGTGCTGTAACCCCCAAAGTACACTCCAAACCAAATAACAAAATATTTTTTCTGTGTTTGTGAATTGTGTGCGCAGTAGCCGCACGTGCATCAACAAAGTAATGCCAAGCGTGCGCCTGTGTCATAAGTAAAGGGCCGGCTGGCTTGACCGTTAAAGGGTGCTGTAACCCCCAAAGTACACTCTAAACCAAATAACAAAATATTTTCTGTGTTTGTGAATTGTGTGCGCAGTAGCCGCACGTACATCAACAAAGTAGTGCCAAGCGTGCGCCTGTGTCATAAGTAAAGGGCCGGCTGGCTTGACCGTTAAAGGGTGCTGTAACCCCCAAAATACACTCCAGTCCATACCAAATAAAAAAATATTTTCTGTGTTTGTGAATTGTGTGCGCAGTAGCCGCACGTGCATCAACAAATTAGTGCCAAGCGTGCGCCTGTGTCATAAGCAAAGGGCCAGCTGGCTTGATCGTTAAAGGGTGCTGTAACCCCCAAAGTACACTCCAAACCAAATAACAAAATATTTATTCTGTGTTTGTGAATTGTGTGCGCAGTAGCCGCACGTGCATCAACAAAGTAGTGCCAAGCGTGCGCCTGTGTCATAAGTAAAGGGCCGGCTGGTTTGACCGTTAAAGGGTGCTGTAACCCCCAAAGTACACTCCAGTCCAAACCCCCCCAAAAAATATTTACTCTGTTTGTGAAATGTGTGCGCAGTAGCTGCACGTGCATCAACAAAGTAGTGCCAAGCGTGCGCCTGTGTCATAAGTAAAGGGCCGGCTGGCTTGATCGTTAAAGGGTGCTGTAACCCCCAAAGTACACTCCAAACCAAATAACAAAATATTTTTTCTGTGTTTGTGAATTGTGTGCGCAGTAGCCGCACGTGCATCAACAAAGTAGTGCCAAGCGTGCGCCTGTGTCATAAGTAAAGGGCCGGCTGGTTTGACCGTTAAAGGGTGCTGTAACCCCCAAAGTACACTCCAAACCAAATAACAAAATATTTTTTCAGTGTTTGTGAATTGTGTGCGCAGTAGCCGCACGTGCATCAACAAAGTAATGCCAAGCGTGCGCCTGTGTCATAAGTAAAGGGCCGGCTGGCTTGACCGTTAAAGGGTGCTGTAACCCCCAAAGTACACTCTAAACCAAATAACAAAATCTTTTCTGTTTGTGAATTGTGTGCGCAGTAGCCGCACGTGCATCAACAAAGTAGTGCCAAGCGTGTGCCTGTGTCATAAGTAAAGGGCCGGCTGGCTTGACTGTTAAAGGGTGCTGAAACCCCCAAAGTACACTCCAGTCCAAACCAAATAAAAAAATATTTACTGTGTTTGTTAAATGTGTGCGCAGTAGCTGCACGTGCATCAACAAAGTAGTGCCAAGCGTGCGCCTGTGTCATAAGTAAAGGGCCGGCTGGCTTGATCGTTAAAGGGTGCTGTAACCCCCAAAGTACACTCCAAACCAAATAACAAAATATTTTTTCTGTGTTTGTGAATTGTGTGCGCAGTAGCCGCACATGCATCAACAAAGTAGTGCCAAGCGTGCGCCTGTGTCATAAGTAAAGGGCCGGCTGGTTTGACCATTAAAGGGTGCTGTAACCCCCAAAGTACACTCCAAACCAAATAACAAAATATTTTTTCAGTGTTTGTGAATTGTGTGCGCAGTAGCCGCACGTGCATCAACAAAGTAGTGCCAAGCGTGCACCTGTGTCATAAGTAAAGGGCCAGCTGGCTTGACCATTAAAGGGTGCTGTAACCCCCAAAGTACACTCCAGTCCAAACCAAAAAAAAAAATATTTTCTGTGTTTGTGAATTGTGTGCGCAGTAGCCGCACATGCATCAACAAAGTAGTGCCAAGCGTGCGCCTGTGTCATAAGTAAAGGGCCGGCTGGCTTGACCGTTAAAGGGTGCTGTAACCCCCAAAGTACACTCCAAACCAAAAAAAAAATATTTTCTGTGTTTGTGAATTGTGTGTGCAGTAGCCGCACGTGCATCAACAAAGTAGTGCCAAGCGTGCGCCTGTGTCATAAGTAAAGGGCCGGCTGGCTTGACCGTTAAAGGGTGCTGTAACCCCCAAAGTAAACTCCAGTCCAAACCAAAAAAAAAATTATTTTCTGTGTTTGTGAATTGTGTGCGCAGTAGCCGCACGTGCATCAACAAAGTAGTGCCAAGCGTGCGCCTGTGTCATAAGTAAAGGGCCGGCTGGCTTGACCGTTAAAGGTTGCTGTTACCCCCAAAGTACACTCCAGTCCAAATAAAAAAAAAAATTATTTTCTGTGTTTGTGAATTGTGTGCTCAGTAGCCGCACATGCATCAACAAAGTAGTGCCAAGCGTGCACCTGTGTCATAAGTAAAGGGCCGGCTGGCTTGACCGTTAAAGGGTGCTGTAACCCCCAAAGTACACTCCAGTCCAAACCAAAAAAATATATATTTTCTGTGTTTGTGAATAGTGTGCGCAGTAGCCGCACGTGCATCAACAAAGTAGTGCCAAGCGTGCGCCTGTGTCATAAGTAAAGGGCCGGCTGGCTTGACCGTTAAAGGATGCTGTAACCCCCAAAGTACACTCCAAACCAAAAAAAAAATATTTTCTGTTTTTGTGAATTGTGTGCGCAGTAGCCGCACGTGCATCAACAAAGTAGTGCCAAGCGTGCGCCTGTGTCATAAGTAAAGGGCTGGCTGGCTTGACCGATAAAGGGTGCTGTAACCCCCAAAGTACACTCCAAACCAAATAACAAAATATTTTTTCTGTGTTTGTGAATTGTGTGCGCAGTAGCCGCACGTGCATCAACAAAGTAGTGCCAAGCGTGCGCCTGTGTCATAAGTAAAGGGCCGTCTGGCTTGACCATTAAAGGGTGCTGTAACCCCCAAAGTACACTCCAAACCAAATAACAAAATATTTTTTCTGTGTTTGTGAATTGTGTGCGCAGTAGCCGCACGTGCATCAACAAAGTAGTGCCAAGCGTGCGCCTGTGTCATAAGTAAAGGGCTGGCTGGTTTGACCGTTAAAGGGTGCTGTAACCCCCAAAGTACACTCTAAACCAAATAACAAAATATTTTCTGTGTTTGTGAATTGTGTGCGCAGTAGCCGCACGTGCATCAACAAAGTAGTGCCAAGCGTGCGCCTGTCATAAGTAAAGGGCCGGCTGGCTTGACCGTTAAAGGGTGCTGTAACCCCCAAAGTACACTCCAGTCCAAACCAAATAAAAAAATATTTTCTGTGTTTGTGAATTGTGTGCGCAGTACCCGCACGTGCATCATCAAAGTAGTGCCAAGCGTGCACCTGTGTCATAAGTAAAGGGCCGGCTGGCTTGACCGTTAAAGGGTGCTGTAACCCCCAAAGTACACTCCAAACCAAATAACAAAATATTTTCTGTGTTTGTGAATTGTGTGCGCAGTAGCCGCACGTACATCAACAAAGTAGTGCCAAGCGTGCGCCTGTGTCATAAGTAAAGGGCCGGCTGGCTTGACCGTTTAAGGGTGCTTTAACCCCCAAAGTACACTCCAGTCCATACCAAATAAAAAAATATTTTCTGTGTTTGTGAATTGTGTGCGCAGTAGCCGCACGTGCATCAACAAAGTAGTGCCAAGCGTGCGCCTGTGTCATAAGTAAAGGGCCGGCTGGCTTGATCGTTAAAGGGTGCTGTAACACCCAAAGTACACTCCAAACCAAATAACAAAATATTTATTCTGTGTTTGTGAATTGTGTGCGCAGTAGCCGCACGTGCATCAACAAAGTAGTGCCAAGCGTGCGCCTGTGTCATAAGTAAAGGGCAGGCTGGTTTGACCGTTAAAGGGTGCTGTAACCCCCAAAGTACACTCCAGTCCAAACCCCCCAAAAAAATATTTACTGTGTTTGTGAAATGTGTGCGCAGTTGCTGCATGTGCATCAACAAAGTAGTGCCAAGCGTGCGCCTGTGTCATAAGTAAAGGGCCGGCTGGCTTGATCGGTAAAGGGTGCTGTAACCCCCAAAGTACACTCCAAACCAAATAACAAAATATTTTTTCTGTGTTTGTGAATTGTGTGCGCAGTAGCCGCACGTGCATCAACAAAGTAGTGCCAAGCGTGCGCCTGTGTCATAAGTAAAGGGCCGGCTGGTTTGACCGTTAAAGGGTGCTGTAACCCCCAAAGTACACTCTAAACCAAATAACAAAATATTTTTTCTGTGTTTGTGAATTGTGTGCGCAGTAGCCTCACGTGCATCAACAAAGTAGTGCCAAGCGTGCGCCTGTGTCATAAGTAAAGGGCCGGCTGGTTTGACCGTTAAAGGGTGCTGTAACCCCCAAAGTACACTCCAGTCCAAACCCCCAAAAAAAATATTTACTGTGTTTGTGAAATGTGTGCGCAGTAGCTGCACGTGCATCAACAAAGTAGTGCCAAGCGTGCGCCTGTGTCATAAGTAAAGGGCCGGCTGGCTTGATCGTTAAAGGGTGCTGTAACCCCCAAAGTACTCTCCAAACCAAATAACAAAATATTTTTTCTGTGTTTGTGAATTGTGTGCGCAGTAGCCGCACGTGCATCAACAAAGTAGTGCCAAGCGTGCGCCTGTGTCATAAGTAAAGGGCCGGCTGGTTTGACCGTTAAAGGGTGCTGTAACCCCCAAAGTACACTCTAAACCAAATAACAAAATATTTTCTGTGTTTGTGAATTGTGTGCGCAGTAGCCGCACGTGCATCAACAAAGTAGTGCCAAGCGTGCGCCTGTGTCATAAGTAAAGGGCCGGCTGGTTTGACCGTTAAAGGGTGCTGTAACCCCCAAAGTACACTCTAAACCAAATAACAAAATATTTTTTCTGTGTTTGTGAATTGTGTGCGCAGTAGCCGCACGTGCATCAACAAAGTAGTGCCAAGTGTGCGCCTGTGTCATAAGTAAAGGGCCGGCTGGTTTGACCGTTAAAGGGTGCTGTAACCCCCAAAGTACACTCCAGTCCAAACCCCCAAAAAAAATATTTACTGTGTTTGTGAAATGTGTGCGCAGTAGCTGCACGTGCATCAACAAAGTAGTGCCAAGCGTGCGCCTGTGTCATAAGTAAAGGGCCGGCTGGCTTGATCGTTAAAGGGTGCTGTAACCCCCAAAGTACACTCCAAACCAAATAACAAAATATTTTTTCTGTGTTTGTGAATTGTGTGCGCAGTAGCCGCACGTGCATCAACAAAGTAGTGCCAAGCGTGCGCCTGTGTCATAAGTAAAGGGCCGGCTGGTTTGACCGTTAAAGGGTGCTGTAACACCCAAAGTACACTCTAAACCAAATAACAAAATATTTTCTGTGTTTGTGAATTGTGTGCGCAGTAGCCGCACGTGCATCAACAAAGTAGTGCCAAGCGGGCGCCTGTGTCATAAGTAAAGGGCCGGCTGGCTTGACCATTAAAGGGTGCTGTAACCCCCAAAGTACACTCCAGTCCAAACCAAATAAAAAAATATTTTCTGTGTTTGTGAATTGTGTGCGCAGTAGCCGCACGTGCATCATCAAAGTAGTGCCAAGCGTGCACCTGTGTCATAAGTAAAGGGCCGGCTGGCTTGACCGTTAAAGGGTGCTGTAACCCCCAAAGTACACTCCAAACCAAATAACAAAATATTTTTTCTGTGTTTGTGAATTGTGTGCGCAGTAGCCGCACGTGCATCAACAAAGTAATGCCAAGCGTGCGCCTGTGTCATAAGTAAAGGGCCGGCTGGCTTGACCGTTAAAGGGTGCTGTAACCCCCAAAGTACACTCTAAACCAAATAACAAAATATTTTCTGTGTTTGTGAATTGTGTGCGCAGTAGCCGCACGTGCATCAACAAAGTAGTGCCAAGCGTGCGCCTGTGTCATAAGTAAAGGGCCGGCTGGCTTGACCGTTAAAGGGTGCTGTAAACCCCAAAGTACACTCCAGTCCAAACCAAATAACAAAATATTTTCTGTGTTTGTGAATTGTGTGCGCAGTAGCCGCACGTGCATCAACAAAGTAGTGCCAAGCGTGCGCCTGTGTCATAAGTAAAGGGCCGGCTGGCTTGATCGTTAAAGGGTGCTGTAACCCCCAAAGTACACTCCAAACCAAATAACAAAATCTTTTTTCTGTGTTTGTGAATTGTGTGCGCAGTAGCCGCACGTGCATCAACAAAGTAGTGCCAAGCGTGCGCCTGTGTCATAAGTAAAGGGCCGGCTGGTTTGACCGTTAAAGGGTGCTGTAACCCCCAAAGTACACTCCAGTCCAAACCAAAAAAAAAAATATTTTCTGTGTTTGTGAATTGTGTGCGCAGTAGCCGCACGTGCATCAACAAAGTAGTGCCAAGCGTGCGCCTGTGTCATAAGTAAAGGGCCGGCTGGCTTGACCGTTAAAGGGTGCTGTAACCCCCAAAGTACACTCCAGTCCAAACCAAAAAAAAAAATATTTTCTGTGTTTGTGAATTGTGTGCGCAATAGCCGCACGTGCATCAACAAAGGAGCAGCACCAAGCGTGCGCCTGTGTCCCATAAGTAAAGGGCCGGCTGGCTCATTTCTTAAAGGGTGGTGTAACCTACAAAGTGCACTACTCTCCAGCAAAAATAAAAAAATATTTTCTGTGTTTGTGAATTGTGTGCGCAGTAGCCGCACGTGCATCAACAAAGTAGTGCCAAGCGTGCGCCTGTGTCATAAGTAAAGGGCCGGCTGGTTTGACCGTTAAAGGGTGCTGTAACCCCCAAAGTACACTCCAGTCCAAACCCCCCAAAAAAATATTTACTGTGTTTGTGAAATGTGTGCGCAGTAGCTGCACGTGCATCAACAAAGTAGTGCCAAGCGTGCGCCTGTGTCATAAGTAAAGGGCCGGCTGGCTTGATCGTTAAAGGGTGCTGTAACCCCCAAAGTACTCTCCAAACCAAATAACAAAATATTTTTTCTGTGTTTGTGAATTGTGTGCGCAGTAGCCGCACGTGCATCAACAAAGTAGTGCCAAGCGTGCGCCTGTGTCATAAGTAAAGGGCCGGCTGGTTTGACCGTTAAAGGGTGCTGTAACCCCCAAAGTACACTCTAAACCAAATAACAAAATATTTTCTGTGTTTGTGAATTGTGTGCGCAGTAGCCGCACGTGCATCAACAAAGTAGTGCCAAGCGTGCGCCTGTGTCATAAGTAAAGGGCCGGCTGGTTTGACCGTTAAAGGGTGCTGTAACCCCCAAAGTACACTCTAAACCAAATAACAAAATATTTTTTCTGTGTTTGTGAATTGTGTGCGCAGTAGCCGCACGTGCATCAACAAAGTAGTGCCAAGTGTGCGCCTGTGTCATAAGTAAAGGGCCGGCTGGTTTGACCGTTAAAGGGTGCTGTAACCCCCAAAGTACACTCCAGTCCAAACCCCCCAAAAAAATATTTACTGTGTTTGTGAAATGTGTGCGCAGTAGCTGCACGTGCATCAACAAAGTAGTGCCAAGCGTGCGCCTGTGTCATAAGTAAAGGGCCGGCTGGCTTGATCGTTAAAGGGTGCTGTAACCCCCAAAGTACACTCCAAACCAAATAACAAAATATTTTTTCTGTGTTTGTGAATTGTGTGCGCAGTAGCCGCACGTGCATCAACAAAGTAGTGCCAAGCGTGCGCCTGTGTCATAAGTAAAGGGCCGGCTGGTTTGACCGTTAAAGGGTGCTGTAACACCCAAAGTACACTCTAAACCAAATAACAAAATATTTTCTGTGTTTGTGAATTGTGTGCGCAGTAGCCGCACGTGCATCAACAAAGTAGTGCCAAGCGGGCGCCTGTGTCATAAGTAAAGGGCCGGCTGGCTTGACCGTTAAAGGGTGCTGTAACCCCCAAAGTACACTCCAGTCCAAACCAAATAAAAAAATATTTTCTGTGTTTGTGAATTGTGTGCGCAGTAGCCGCACGTGCATCATCAAAGTAGTGCCAAGCGTGCACCTGTGTCATAAGTAAAGGGCCGGCTGGCTTGACCGTTAAAGGGTGCTGTAACCCCCAAAGTACACTCCAAACCAAATAACAAAATATTTTTTCTGTGTTTGTGAATTGTGTGCGCAGTAGCCGCACGTGCATCAACAAAGTAATGCCAAGCGTGCGCCTGTGTCATAAGTAAAGGGCCGGCTGGCTTGACCGTTAAAGGGTGCTGTAACCCCCAAAGTACACTCTAAACCAAATAACAAAATATTTTCTGTGTTTGTGAATTGTGTGCGCAGTAGCCGCACGTGCATCAACAAAGTAGTGCCAAGCGTGCGCCTGTGTCATAAGTAAAGGGCCGGCTGGCTTGACCGTTAAAGGGTGCTGTAAACCCCAAAGTACACTCCAGTCCAAACCAAATAACAAAATATTTTCTGTGTTTGTGAATTGTGTGCGCAGTAGCCGCACGTGCATCAACAAAGTAGTGCCAAGCGTGCGCCTGTGTCATAAGTAAAGGGCCGGCTGGCTTGATCGTTAAAGGGTGCTGTAACCCCCAAAGTACACTCCAAACCAAATAACAAAATCTTTTTTCTGTGTTTGTGAATTGTGTGCGCAGTAGCCGCACGTGCATCAACAAAGTAGTGCCAAGCGTGCGCCTGTGTCATAAGTAAAGGGCCGGCTGGTTTGACCGTTAAAGGGTGCTGTAACCCCCAAAGTACACTCCAGTCCAAACCAAAAAAAAAAATATTTTCTGTGTTTGTGAATTGTGTGCGCAGTAGCCGCACGTGCATCAACAAAGTAGTGCCAAGCGTGCGCCTGTGTCATAAGTAAAGGGCCGGCTGGCTTGACCGTTAAAGGGTGCTGTAACCCCCAAAGTACACTCCAGTCCAAACCAAAAAAAAAAATATTTTCTGTGTTTGTGAATTGTGTGCGCAATAGCCGCACGTGCATCAACAAAGGAGCAGCACCAAGCGTGCGCCTGTGTCCCATAAGTAAAGGGCCGGCTGGCTCATTTCTTAAAGGGTGGTGTAACCTACAAAGTGCACTACTCTCCAGCAAAAATAAAAAAATATTTACTGTGTTTGTGAATTGTGTGCGCAGTAGCCGCACGTGCATCAACAAAGTAGTGCCAAGCGTGCGCCTGTGTCATAAGTAAAGGGCCGGCTGGCTTGACCGTTAAAGGTTGCTGTTACCCCCAAAGTACACTCCAGTCCAAATAAAAAAAAAAATTATTTTCTGTGTTTGTGAATTGTGTGCTCAGTAGCCGCACGTGCATCAACAAAGTAGTGCCAAGCGTGCACCTGTGTCATAAGTAAAGGGCCGGCTGGCTTGACCGTTAAAGGGTGCTGTAACCCCCAAAGTACACTCCAGTCCAAACCAAAAAAATATATATTTTCTGTGTTTGTGAATAGTGTGCGCAGTAGCCGCACGTGCATCAACAAAGTAGTGCCAAGCGTGCGCCTGTGTCATAAGTAAAGGGCCGGCTGGCTTGACCGTTAAAGGGTGCTGTAACCCCCAAAGTACACTCCAAACCAAAAAAAAAATATTTTCTGTTTTTGTGAATTGTGTGCGCAGTAGCCGCACGTGCATCAACAAAGTAGTGCCAAGCGTGCGCCTGTGTCATAAGTAAAGGGCTGGCTGGCTTGACCGTTAAAGGGTGCTGTAACCCCCAAAGTACACTCCAAACCAAATAACAAAATATTTTTTCTGTGTTTGTGAATTGTGTGCGCAGTAGCCGCACGTGCATCAACAAAGTAGTGCCAAGCGTGCGCCTGTGTCATAAGTAAAGGGCCGTCTGGCTTGACCATTAAAGGGTGCTGTAACCCCCAAAGTACACTCCAAACCAAATAACAAAATATTTTTTCTGTGTTTGTGAATTGTGTGCGCAGTAGCCGCACGTGCATCAACAAAGTAGTGCCAAGCGTGCGCCTGTGTCATAAGTAAAGGGCTGGCTGGTTTGACCGTTAAAGGGTGCTGTAACCCCCAAAGTACACTCTAAACCAAATAACAAAATATTTTCTGTGTTTGTGAATTGTGTGCGCAGTAGCCGCACGTGCATCAACAAAGTAGTGCCAAGCGTGCGCCTGTCATAAGTAAAGGGCCGGCTGGCTTGACCGTTAAAGGGTGCTGTAACCCCCAAAGTACACTCCAGTCCAAACCAAATAAAAAAATATTTTCTGTGTTTGTGAATTGTGTGCGCAGTAGCCGCACGTGCATCATCAAAGTAGTGCCAAGCGTGCACCTGTGTCATAAGTAAAGGGCCGGCTGGCTTGACCGTTAAAGGGTGCTGTAACCCCCAAAGTACACTCCAAACCAAATAACAAAATATTTTTTCTGTGTTTGTGAATTGTGTGCGCAGTAGCCGCACGTGCATCAACAAAGTAGTGCCAAGCGTGCGCCTGTGTCATAAGTAAAGGGCCGGCTGGCTTGACCGTTAAAGGGTGCTGTAACCCCCAAAGTACACTCTAAACCAAATAACAAAATATTTTCTGTGTTTGTGAATTGTGTGCGCAGTAGCCGCACGTACATCAACAAAGTAGTGCCAAGCGTGCACCTGTGTCATAAGTAAAGGGCCGGCTGGCTTGACCGTTAAAGGGTGCTTTAACCCCCAAAGTACACTCCAGTCCATACCAAATAAAAAAATATTTTCTGTGTTTGTGAATTGTGTGCGCAGTAGCCGCACGTGCATCAACAAAGTAGTGCCAAGCGTGCGCCTGTGTCATAAGTAAAGGGCCGGCTGGCTTGATCGTTAAAGGGTGCTGTAACACCCAAAGTACACTCCAAACCAAATAACAAAATATTTATTCTGTGTTTGTGAATTGTGTGCGCAGTAGCCGCACGTGCATCAACAAAGTAGTGCCAAGCGTGCGCCTGTGTCATAAGTAAAGGGCCGGCTGGTTTGACCGTTAAAGGGTGCTGTAACCCCCAAAGTACACTCCAGTCCAAACCCCCCCAAAAAATATTTACTGTGTTTGTGAAATGTGTGCGCAGTTGCTGCACGTGCATCAACAAAGTAGTGCCAAGCGTGCGCCTGTGTCATAAGTAAAGGGCCGGCTGGCTTGATCGGTAAAGGGTGCTGTAACCCCCAAAGTACACTCCAAACCAAATAACAAAATATTTTTTCTGTGTTTGTGAATTGTGTGCGCAGTAGCCGCACGTGCATCAACAAAGTAGTGCCAAGCGTGCGCCTGTGTCATAAGTAAAGGGCCGGCTGGTTTGACCGTTAAAGGGTGCTGTAACCCCCAAAGTACACTCTAAACCAAATAACAAAATATTTTTTCTGTGTTTGTGAATTGTGTGCGCAGTAGCCGCACGTGCATCAACAAAGTAGTGCCAAGCGTGCGCCTGTGTCATAAGTAAAGGGCCGGCTGGTTTGACCGTTAAAGGGTGCTGTAACCCCCAAAGTACACTCCAGTCCAAACCCCAAAAAAAAAATATTTACTGTGTTTGTGAAATGTGTGCGCAGTAGCTGCACGTGCATCAACAAAGTAGTGCCAAGCGTGCGCCTGTGTCATAAGTAAAGGGCCGGCTGGCTTGATCGTTAAAGGGTGCTGTAACCCCCAAAGTACTCTCCAAACCAAATAACAAAATATTTTTTCTGTGTTTGTGAATTGTGTGCGCAGTAGCCGCACGTGCATCAACAAAGTAGTGCCAAGCGTGCGCCTGTGTCATAAGTAAAGGGCCGGCTGGTTTGACCGTTAAAGGGTGCTGTAACCCCCAAAGTACACTCTAAACCAAATAACAAAATATTTTCTGTGTTTGTGAATTGTGTGCGCAGTAGCCGCACGTGCATCAACAAAGTAGTGCCAAGCGTGCGCCTGTGTCATAAGTAAAGGGCCGGCTGGTTTGACCGTTAAAGGGTGCTGTAACCCCAAAGTACACTCTAAACCAAATAACAAAATATTTTTTCTGTGTTTGTGAATTGTGTGCGCAGTAGCCGCACGTGCATCAACAAAGTAGTGCCAAGTGTGCGCCTGTGTCATAAGTAAAGGGCCGGCTGGTTTGACTGTTAAAGGGTGCTGTAACCCCCAAAGTACACTCCAGTCCAAACCCCCCAAAAAAATATTTACTGTGTTTGTGAAATGTGTGCGCAGTAGCTGCACGTGCATCAACAAAGTAGTGCCAAGCGTGCGCCTGTGTCATAAGTAAAGGGCCGGCTGGCTTGATCGTTAAAGGGTGCTGTAACCCCCAAAGTACACTCCAAACCAAATAACAAAATATTTTTTCTGTGTTTGTGAATTGTGTGCGCAGTAGCCGCACGTGCATCAACAAAGTAGTGCCAAGCGTGCGCCTGTGTCATAAGTAAAGGGCCGGCTGGTTTGACCGTTAAAGGGTGCTGTAACCCCCAAAGTACACTCTAAACCAAATAACAAAATATTTTCTGTGTTTGTGAATTGTGTGCGCAGTAGCCGCACGTGCATCAACAAAGTAGTGCCAAGCGGGCGCCTGTGTCATAAGTAAAGGGCCGGCTGGCTTGACCGTTAAAGGGTGCTGTAACCCCCAAAGTACACTCCAGTCCAAACCAAATAAAAAAATATTTTCTGTGTTTGTGAATTGTGTGCGCAGTAGCCGCACGTGCATCATCAAAGTAGTGCCAATCGTGCACCTGTGTCATAAGTAAAGGGCCGGCTGGCTTGACCGTTAAAGGGTGCTGTAACCCCCAAAGTACACTCCAAACCAAATAACAAAATATTTTTTCTGTGTTTGTGAATTGTGTGCGCAGTAGCCGCACGTGCATCAACAAAGTAATGCCAAGCGTGCGCCTGTGTCATAAGTAAAGGGCCGGCTGGCTTGACCGTTAAAGGGTGCTGTAACCCCCAAAGTACACTCTAAACCAAATAACAAAATATTTTCTGTGTTTGTGAATTGTGTGCGCAGTAGCCGCACGTGCATCAACAAAGTAGTGCCAAGCGTGCGCCTGTGTCATAAGTAAAGGGCCGGCTGGCTTGACCGTTAAAGGGTGCTGTAAACCCCAAAGTACACTCCAGTCCAAACCAAATAACAAAATATTTTCTGTGTTTGTGAATTGTGTGCGCAGTAGCCGCACGTGCATCAACAAAGTAGTGCCAAGCGTGCGCCTGTGTCATAAGTAAAGGGCCGGCTGGCTTGATCGTTAAAGGGTGCTGTAACCCCCAAAGTACACTCCAAACCAAATAACAAAATATTTTTTCTGTGTTTGTGAATTGTGTGCGCAGTAGCCGCACGTGCATCAACAAAGTAGTGCCAAGCGTGCGCCTGTCATAAGTAAAGGGCCGGCTGGCTTGACCGTTAAAGGGTGCTGTAACCCCCAAAGTACACTCCAGTCCAAACCAAATAAAAAAATATTTTCTGTGTTTGTGAATTGTGTGCGCAGTAGCCGCACGTGCATCATCAAAGTAGTGCCAAGCGTGCACCTGTGTCATAAGTAAAGGGCCGGCTGGCTTGACCGTTAAAGGGTGCTGTAACCCCCAAAGTACACTCCAAACCAAATAACAAAATATTTTTTCTGTGTTTGTGAATTGTGTGCGCAGTAGCCGCACGTGCATCAACAAAGTAGTGCCAAGCGTGCGCCTGTGTCATAAGTAAAGGGCCGGCTGGCTTGACCGTTAAAGGGTGCTGTAACCCCCAAAGTACACTCTAAACCAAATAACAAAATATTTTCTGTGTTTGTGAATTGTGTGCGCAGTAGCCGCACGTACATCAACAAAGTAGTGCCAAGCGTGCACCTGTGTCATAAGTAAAGGGCCGGCTGGCTTGACCGTTAAAGGGTGCTTTAACCCCCAAAGTACACTCCAGTCCATACCAAATAAAAAAATATTTTCTGTGTTTGTGAATTGTGTGCGCAGTAGCCGCACGTGCATCAACAAAGTAGTGCCAAGCGTGCGCCTGTGTCATAAGTAAAGGGCCGGCTGGCTTGATCGTTAAAGGGTGCTGTAACACCCAAAGTACACTCCAAACCAAATAACAAAATATTTATTCTGTGTTTGTGAATTGTGTGCGCAGTAGCCGCACGTGCATCAACAAAGTAGTGCCAAGCGTGCGCCTGTGTCATAAGTAAAGGGCCGGCTGGTTTGACCGTTAAAGGGTGCTGTAACCCCCAAAGTACACTCCAGTCCAAACCCCCCCAAAAAATATTTACTGTGTTTGTGAAATGTGTGCGCAGTTGCTGCACGTGCATCAACAAAGTAGTGCCAAGCGTGCGCCTGTGTCATAAGTAAAGGGCCGGCTGGCTTGATCGGTAAAGGGTGCTGTAACCCCCAAAGTACACTCCAAACCAAATAACAAAATATTTTTTCTGTGTTTGTGAATTGTGTGCGCAGTAGCCGCACGTGCATCAACAAAGTAGTGCCAAGCGTGCGCCTGTGTCATAAGTAAAGGGCCGGCTGGTTTGACCGTTAAAGGGTGCTGTAACCCCCAAAGTACACTCTAAACCAAATAACAAAATATTTTTTCTGTGTTTGTGAATTGTGTGCGCAGTAGCCGCACGTGCATCAACAAAGTAGTGCCAAGCGTGCGCCTGTGTCATAAGTAAAGGGCCGGCTGGTTTGACCGTTAAAGGGTGCTGTAACCCCCAAAGTACACTCCAGTCCAAACCCCAAAAAAAAATATTTACTGTGTTTGTGAAATGTGTGCGCAGTAGCTGCACGTGCATCAACAAAGTAGTGCCAAGCGTGCGCCTGTGTCATAAGTAAAGGGCCGGCTGGCTTGATCGTTAAAGGGTGCTGTAACCCCCAAAGTACTCTCCAAACCAAATAACAAAATATTTTTTCTGTGTTTGTGAATTGTGTGCGCAGTAGCCGCACGTGCATCAACAAAGTAGTGCCAAGCGTGCGCCTGTGTCATAAGTAAAGGGCCGGCTGGTTTGACCGTTAAAGGGTGCTGTAACCCCCAAAGTACACTCTAAACCAAATAACAAAATATTTTCTGTGTTTGTGAATTGTGTGCGCAGTAGCCGCACGTGCATCAACAAAGTAGTGCCAAGCGTGCGCCTGTGTCATAAGTAAAGGGCCGGCTGGTTTGACCGTTAAAGGGTGCTGTAACCCCCAAAGTACACTCTAAACCAAATAACAAAATATTTTTTCTGTGTTTGTGAATTGTGTGCGCAGTAGCCGCACGTGCATCAACAAAGTAGTGCCAAGTGTGCGCCTGTGTCATAAGTAAAGGGCCGGCTGGTTTGACTGTTAAAGGGTGCTGTAACCCCCAAAGTACACTCCAGTCCAAACCCCCCAAAAAAATATTTACTGTGTTTGTGAAATGTGTGCGCAGTAGCTGCACGTGCATCAACAAAGTAGTGCCAAGCGTGCGCCTGTGTCATAAGTAAAGGGCCGGCTGGCTTGATCGTTAAAGGGTGCTGTAACCCCCAAAGTACACTCCAAACCAAATAACAAAATATTTTTTCTGTGTTTGTGAATTGTGTGCGCAGTAGCCGCACGTGCATCAACAAAGTAGTGCCAAGCGTGCGCCTGTGTCATAAGTAAAGGGCCGGCTGGTTTGACCGTTAAAGGGTGCTGTAACCCCCAAAGTACACTCTAAACCAAATAACAAAATATTTTCTGTGTTTGTGAATTGTGTGCGCAGTAGCCGCACGTGCATCAACAAAGTAGTGCCAAGCGGGCGCCTGTGTCATAAGTAAAGGGCCGGCTGGCTTGACCGTTAAAGGGTGCTGTAACCCCCAAAGTACACTCCAGTCCAAACCAAATAAAAAAATATTTTCTGTGTTTGTGAATTGTGTGCGCAGTAGCCGCACGTGCATCATCAAAGTAGTGCCAATCGTGCACCTGTGTCATAAGTAAAGGGCCGGCTGGCTTGACCGTTAAAGGGTGCTGTAACCCCCAAAGTACACTCCAAACCAAATAACAAAATATTTTTTCTGTGTTTGTGAATTGTGTGCGCAGTAGCCGCACGTGCATCAACAAAGTAATGCCAAGCGTGCGCCTGTGTCATAAGTAAAGGGCCGGCTGGCTTGACCGTTAAAGGGTGCTGTAACCCCCAAAGTACACTCTAAACCAAATAACAAAATATTTTCTGTGTTTGTGAATTGTGTGCGCAGTAGCCGCACGTGCATCAACAAAGTAGTGCCAAGCGTGCGCCTGTGTCATAAGTAAAGGGCCGGCTGGCTTGACCGTTAAAGGGTGCTGTAAACCCCAAAGTACACTCCAGTCCAAACCAAATAACAAAATATTTTCTGTGTTTGTGAATTGTGTGCGCAGTAGCCGCACGTGCATCAACAAAGTAGTGCCAAGCGTGCGCCTGTGTCATAAGTAAAGGGCCGGCTGGCTTGATCGTTAAAGGGTGCTGTAACCCCCAAAGTACACTCCAAACCAAATAACAAAATATTTTTTCTGTGTTTGTGAATTGTGTGCGCAGTAGCCGCACGTGCATCAACAAAGTAGTGCCAAGCGTGCGCCTGTGTCATAAGTAAAGGGCCGGCTGGCTTGACCGTTAAAGGGTGCTGTAACCTCCGAAAGTACACTCCAGTCCAAACCAAAAAAAAAATATTTTCTGTGTTTGTGAATTGTGTGCGCAGTAGCCGCACGTGCATCAACAAAGTAGTGCCAAGCGTGCGCCTGTGTCATAAGTAAAGGGCCGGCTGGCTTGACCGTTAAAGGGTGCTGTAACCCCCAAAGTACACTCCAGTCCAAACCAAAAAAAAAAATATTTTCTGTGTTTGTGAATTGTGTGCGCAATAGCCGCACGTGCATCAACAAAGGAGCAGCACCAAGCGTGCGCCTGTGTCCCATAAGTAAAGGGCCGGCTGGCTAATTTCTTAAAGGGTGGTGTAACCTACAAAGTGCACTACTCTCCAGCAAAAATAAAAAAATATTTTCTGTGATTGTGTGCGCCTTAGCCGCACGTATGTATCAAATCGATATAACATAAATGGAGGACCAAACTTTCTCCGATAAAAATTAAATAGAGAAAGATCAAGAACCACTTCCTCCTAGTGCAGAAGCTGCTCCCACTAGTCATGACATAGACGATAACATGCCATCAACGTCGTCTGCCAAGGCCGATGCCCAATGTCTTAGTAGAAGCCACATACAATCCCACATGATAAAGTTCAGGAAAATGACCTTAAAAAAAACATTTAAATCATCTGAAGAGAAACGTAAACTTGCCAGTATGCCATTGATGACACGGAGTGGCAAGGAACGGCTAAGGTCTTTCCCTATGACTAGTGTGTGTCATACTAGTATGACTAGTATGTTCATGACTAGTGGTTCAGCTTCACATGACGATGGAAGCCCTCCTCCCGCTAAAAAAATCAAACGAGTTAAGCTGGCAAAAGCACAGCAAAGAACTGTGCGTTCTAAGAAGATATCACAAATCCCCAAGGAGAGTCCAAGTGTGGTGGCGGTTGCGATGCCTGACCTTCCCAGCACTGGACGGGAAGAGGTGGCTCTTTCCACCATTTGCACGCCCCCTGCAAGTGCTGAAAGGAGCACCCACAGTCCACTTGCTGATATGCAAATTGAAGATGTCACTGTTGAAGTACAACAGGATGAGGATACTGGTGTAGCTGGCGCTGAGGAGGAAGTTGGCGAGGAGGATTCTGATGGTGATGTGGTTTGTTTAAATCAGGCTCCGGGGGAGACAGTTGTTGTCCGTGGGATGAAAAAGCCCATCACGGTCATGCCTGGGCAGAAGACCAAACATTCCACCTCTTTGGTCTGGCAATATTTCTATCCAAATCCGGACAACAACTGTCTTGCCATATGTACCATATGTAAACGTGGAATAAGTAGGGGTAGGGACGTTAACCACCTAGGAACATCCTCCCTTATACGGCACCTGCAGCGCGTTCATAATAAGTTACTGTCAAGTTCAGAAACTTTGGCTATGACCGTAAGCAGTCCAGGGACACCTAAATCCCGTTGTCCTGTTGTATCCAAGCGCCTGCAAACCACACCGTCAACTCCCTCCTCATCAATTTCCTCCTTAGTCAGGATTGGAAGTAGTCCTGCAGGCCATGTCACTGGCATGACTGACTCTCCTATCCGGGATTCCTCCGGAGGATCCTGCATTGCTACGCCTCCTGCTGCCGCTGCTGCTGTTGCTGCTGCTGGGAGTCGTTCATCATCCCAGAGAGGAAGTAGGAACACCACTACTTTTACTAAACAATTGACCCTCCAACAGTCCTTTAAGTACGACAGCAGTCATCCTGAAGCAAAACGTATAACTGAGGCCTTGACTGCTATGTTGGTGTTAGACGTGCGTCCGGTATCCGCCATTAGTGCAGTGGGATTTAGACAATTGATGGAGGTAGTGTGTCCCCGGTTCCAAATCCCGTCTATATTCCACTTCACTAGGCAGGCGATACCGAGACTGTACAGAAACGTCAACAAAAGTGTCCTCAGTGTCCTGAAAAATGCCGTTGTACCCAATGTCCACTTAACCATGGACATGTGGACAAGTGGAACAGGGCAGACTAAGGACTATATGACTGTGACAGCCCACTGGGTAGATGTATCACCTTACGCAGCAACAGCAGCAGCGTCACCAGTAGCAGCATCTCAGAAACGCCAGCTCGTTCCAAGGCAGGCTACGCTGTGTATCACCGGTTTCAGTAAGAGGCACACCGCCGACAACCTCTTAGAGGAAATCATCGCCCAGTGGCTTACCCCACTTAGACTCTCCTGGGGATTTGTGATATCTGACAACGCCACCAATATTGTGCGGGCATTACATCTGGGCAAATTCCAGCACGTCCCATGTTTTGCTCACACAATAAACTTGGTGGTGCAGAATTTTCTAAAAAGCGACAGGTACGTGCAGGAGACGCTTTGGGTGGACCGAAAAATTTCTGGCCACTTTCGCCATTCAGCGACTGCGTGCCGAAGACTGGAGCGCCAGCAAACACTCTTGAACCTGCCCCGCCATCATCTGAAGCAAGAGGTTGTGACGCGGTGGAACTCACCCCTCTATATGCTTCAGAGGATGGAGGAGCAGCAAAAGGCCATTCAAGCCTATACATCCACCTATGACATAGGCAAAGGAGGGGGTATGCTCCTGACTCAAGCGCAGTGGAGAATGATTTCCGTGTTGTGCAAGGTTCTCCAGCCCTTCGAACTTGCCACACGTGAAGTCAGTTCAGACACTGCCAGCTTGAGTCAGGTCATTCCCCTCATCAGGCTTTTGCAGAAGCAGCTGGAGAAAGTGAAGGAGGAACTAAGACGGAGCGATTCCGCTCGGCATGTGGGACTTGTGGATGAAGCCCTTCTTTCGCTTTGCCAGGATTCCAGGGTGGTCAATCTGTTGAAATCAGACCACTACATTTTGGCCACTGTGCTCGATCCTAGGTTTAAAGCCTATGTGGTGTCTCTTTTTCCGGCCGACAAAAGCCTGCAGAGGTGCAAAGACCTGCTGGTGAAAACACTGTCAGCTGAAGCGGAACGTGACACGTCAACAGCTCCTTCTTCATTTTCTCCCGCAACTGGGGCTGCCAGGAAAAAACTTAGGTATCCTAAGCAACCCGCTGGCGGTGATGCAGGGCAGACAGGACCAAGTTTGGACATCTGGTCCGGACTGAAGGACCTGGCAACAATTTCTGACATGTCTACTGTCACTGCATATGATACTGTCACCATTGACAGAATGGTGGAGGATTACATCGGTGACAGCATCCAAGTAGGCATGTCAGACAGTCCGCACCTGTACTGACAGGAAAAAGAGGCAATTTGGAGGCCCCTGTACAAACTGGCTCTATTTTACCTGAGTTGCCCCCTCTCCAGTGTGTACTCCGAAAGAGTGTTTAGTGCAGCCGGGAACCTTGTCAGCGAAAGGCGTAGGAGGTTGCTTCCACAAAATGTGGAGAATATGATGTTCATAAAAATGAATTATCAACTCTTCCAGGGAGACCAGCCTCCAGAACGTACAGAGGGACCTGTGGTGGTGGATTCCAGCGGGGACGAGTTAATACTCTGTGAGGATAAGGATGTACACAACACTGAAGAGGGTGAGGAATCGGTGGATGAGGAGGATGAGGACGACATCTTGCCTCCGTAGAGCCAGTTTGTGCAGGGACAGATTAATTGCCAGCTTGTTTTGTGGGGGCCCAAACGAACCAATCATTTCAGCCACAGTCGTGTGGCAGACCCTGGCGCTGAAATGATTGGTTTGTTAAAGTGTGCATGTCCTGTTTATACAACATAAGGGTGGGTGGGAGGGCCCAAGGACAATTCCATCTTGCACCTCTTTTTTTTCTTTGCATTATGTACTGTTTGGGGCCTAGTTTTTCAAACTGCCATCCTGTCTGCCACTGCAGTGTCACTCCTAGATGGGCCACGTGTTTGTGCCGCCCACTCGTGTCGCTTAGCATAGTCATCCATCTACCTCGGTGCAACCTTTTGGACATAAAAACACTATTGTGAGGTGTGAGGTGTTCAGAATAGACCTGAAATGAGTGGAAATTAAGGTTTTTGAGGTTAATAATAGCATAGGAGCAGAAAAATCAACACATTCTGTGATTTTAGCTGTTTTTATGCTTTTTTAAAAAAAAATACAGATCCAAAACACAAAACCCAGAACCCAAAACACCGAAGGGTGGTTTTGGAAAAACCAATCCAGATCCAAAACACGAAGAAAGATCCAGATCCAAAACCAAAACACAAAACACGAAAAGTGGCCGGTGCACACCCCTAGTTTATATATTTTCATTTTACCGGTTGGTCTGGATGTTTCAAGTCGAGTGTGATTTATCAGCCATTCTTATGTCTTTTGGGCCAACAGGCACTTTTGGCCTCTGTAGCACCTTTTGTGGATAGATGGATTGGAGTGAGAGGCATGCGATGGAATGGTTTGTTGGATCTGCTGTGGCAGTCAGAGGAGAGGTGGGGGATCCCCGATTGTGTAGTGGTCCACTTAGGGGGGAATTACCTTGGCACTTGCAAGGGCATTGAATTGATAAATGCGATCAAGAAGGATTTTCAGATTATAGCGGACCGCTGGCCACGAGTCTTGTTAGTTTGGTCAGAGATGATACCACGTGGGTTTTGGGGGGGGGGGAACAAAGCTGGGCTGCTTTGGATAGGGTAAGAAGGAAGCTTAATGCAGCGGTTTCTCGTTTTGTGTTAGGCATAGGTGGGCGTGCTATTAAGGACCATCGCATTCGATTTGAGGAGGTGGATTATTATTTACATGATGGCGTGCATTTGACTGGCGAGGATCTGGAGCTGTTTGTCAAGGCTCTTATCTCAATTCATTAGGTAGGGGGAGTTGGTTAGCTTCTGGTGACGGTACTTGGTCTTTGACCCGTACGTGGCAGAAGGCTGGGCTTCTCAGCAACTAGTATATTGCACAACAAGGCTTGATTAGCGTTTCCCCTAGTCGGTCACTACCTTAAAGGGGGGGACCAGGTCACCATCTCATGGAGGGACCAGTACTGGGCCATTTAGGGGGAACTGGTTCTACCCAAGTCGGTTATGCGCAGGGGGTGGAATTTCTATCCCCAGCGGTTATTTAATAATGTACTCATAGAGCTCAGCCGAGGTGCACTCCCTTTCACCACCATTGCTAATAGGTTAAGCAATATTCAATAATTCAATCAATAATTCAATTTGATTAATAAATTTGGCTGAGACCTCCCTTTTTGCAAATTTACTCAGTTGTCCGTGTCGTTATTTCATATGGTTTAAAAGGTTAATAAACATTGTGTGTGTCTTTATTTAAATAATCAAGTAAGTGAAGTGGGAGTAATAAAACCTATAGGTGACTTATGTAGCTGTTATATACATGGGGAAAAAATAGAAATCAGAGAAATATACATTCGGAATCCCAAAGGTAAGTAGCAGGGTTGGGGGCAGGGTTAGCATTAGGGTTTAGGGTTAGGTAATAGGTAGAAGTTAGGGTTAGGCACTAAGGGGGGAGGGGGAGGTTAGGTTTAGGCACTAGGGGGGAGGGTTAGGGTTAAGCACTAAGGGGGAGGGGGAGGTCAAGTTTAGGCACTGGGGGAGGTTAGGTTTAGGCACTGTGGTGGAAGGGCTAGGGTTAAGGTAGGGAGAGGGGAAGGGTTAGGAAACTGCTAGAAAAATGTCAGTATTCTAACACTGTCGGGATGTCAGCTTCAGGATTCTGACCAAGATCCTGAGAGCCGGCATCCCGTACCCATCCCATACATTCAAATGGTGTAATCAGTGCTATTACCTTGCATTGGTTATAAGGCACAATGATCCCTATGGCCACACATATAAGATTTCTCTTGGCCACTTCTATGGAACCACTTCTGGCTAATACAAAATACATGAGCAAGCCCTGAGAAAAAATTGAACCAAGATGAAAGTCTGTTAATCTGGAGCTGTTATTCCCCCGTATACTGTATATCACTGTACGGTCTCCTCTCCCTATATACTAATAATAATACCACATATCAGTGTGAGCCGGGAGCTGTGTTATTCCCACTCATATATCACTGTATCACACCTCTCAACATGGCCCTCTCCAGGAGGGACACAATGTTCTGGTCCTGGACCTCCCTGGTAAGAGGTGGGGCTGCAGCGCAGTTCAAAATTCAAATAGGGGAGCAACACCAACTGTCATTTCAAACGCTGCCAAACATCATTGGCTGGGACTCCCCTATTTGAATTTTTACTGTACTGCAGACCCACCTCTGAAGCCGCCACCAATCATAAAATACCAGGAAAGTCCAGGAGCAGAGCATTGTGTCCCTCCTGGAGAGGGTTATGTTGGGAGGTATGCTGTATGGTCCCCTCCTCCCCTATATAAAAATACCACATATCAATGTGAGCCAGGAACTATGTTATTCCCCCTCATATATCACTGTATGGTCCCCTCTACCCTATATATTAATAATCATACCACACATTCAGTGGGATCCGGGAGCTGTATTATTCCCCTTCCTATATCACTGTATTGTCCCCTCTCTCCTAAATAATAATAACTGTGGCGCCGCCCCTCCGAATCGCATCACCCGGCTGTTATTTTTTTCAGCATGACAGGCAGCCCGGCTGCCCATTCACAGCTTAGAGAACTGTCAGCTGCCCGTGGCCCGTCTGATCCTTTATCGAGAGAAGAGGCTTTGCTATTAAAACAGGGCTTGGCAAATCCCAGGGAACAGGTCGCCATGGCGATCAGATTTACTACCTGGATACCTAGCGACCAGATTATCCGGGATGCAGCCAGTGTCGGACTGGAACATGAAGGGCCCCCCGGGGCCCATGCTTAAGAGGTGTGGTCATCCACCAGTGAGGGTGTGGCCAGCCACCACAGATACTTGGCTTACCATTAGGCAAATCTTCGTGTAGTTTCTATAGAAGGGAACCAAGCCCCCATGCTGATCAGTGGTCCTGCTCCACCAGGTATCTGACAGTCTAATAGAGTAACAATCTATAATTTGAGGTCTGGAACCTGACACCAAGAGGAGGGGGTGGGCCCACAGGTAGTGGGGCCCACCGGGGATTTCCCCTGTACCCCTGTAGGCCAGCCTGACCCTGACTGCAGCAGCCATTTCATGCAGGGTGCATATAGTGAGCCGATTCTTCTGTCCGTCGCTGTGATGCAGGGCCGTAACTATAGTGCGACCAGTGCCTTGGCACAGGGCACTGCAGGGCAGGGGGCGCTGTTGGGCCTGTTAATTTTCCTGTTTATTATCATTCTCACTTGTAGCTTCCTCTTCTTTTATCCCCAGAATCTCCTGGCCTCCCCTATCTCTTCCCTGGCCCTTCCTCATGAGGCCATGGCCCTTTTTCAGATGCACTCTCTTATGTCCCTATTTAAAAAATGGGGGGGCACCAATGCTCTCTCTGGCACAGGGCACCAAAAAGTCTAGTTACGGCTCTGCTGTGATGACTCTCAGCTCTCCAAACTGGCTTGATGGGAACTTCTTGCATACCATACGGTCAAGCTGCTCCCATAACAGCTCAATGGGGTTGAGATCTGGTGACTGCGCTGGCCACTCCATTGCAGACAGAATATCAGCTGCCTGCTTCTTCCCTAAATAGTTCTTGCATAATTTGGAGGTGTGCTTTGGGTCATTGTCCTGTTGGAGGAGGAAATTGGCTCCAATCAAGCACTGTCCACAGGGTATGGCATGGCATTGCAAAATGGAGTGATAGCCTTCCTTATTCAAAATCCCTTTTACCTTGTACAAATCTCCCACTTTACCAGCACCAAACGAGCCCTAGACCATCACATTACCTCCACCATGCTTGACAGATGGCGTCAGGCACTCTTCCAGCATCTTTTCACTTGTTCTGCGTCTTACAAATGTTCTTCTGTGATCCAAACACCTCAAACTTCGATTCGTCTGTCCATAACACTTTTTTCCACTCTTCCTCTGTCCAATGTCTGTGCTCTTTTGCCCATATTAATCTTTTCCTTTTATTGGCCAGTCTCAGATATGGCTTTTTCTTTGCCACTCTGCCTAGAAGGCCAGCATCCCTTAGTCGCCTCTTCACTGTAGATGTTGACACTGGCATTTTGCGGGTACCATTTAATGAAGCTGCCAGTTGAGGACTTGTGAGGCGTCTATTTCTCAAACTAGAGACTCTAATGTACTTGTCTTCTTGCACAGTTGTGCACCGGGGCCTCCCACTTCTCTTTCCACTCTGGTTAGAGTCTGTTTGTGCTATTCTCTGAAGGGAGTAGTACACACCGTTGTAGGAAATGTTCAGTTTCTTGGGAAGTTCTCGCATGGAATAGCCTTCATATCTAAGAACAAGAACAGACTGTCGAGTTTCACATGAAAGTTCTCTTTTTCTGGCCATTTGGAGAGTATAATCGAACCCACAAATGTGATGCTCCAGATATTCAACTAGCTCAAAGGAAGGCCAGTTTTATAGCTTCTCTAACGAGCAAACCCGTTCTCAGCTGTGCTAACATAATTGCACAAGGGTTTTCAAATCATCCATTAGTCTTCTAACGCGCTTAGGAAACACAATGTACCATTAGAATACTGGAGTGATGGCTGCTGGAAATGGGCCTCTATACACTTATGTAGATATTCCTTTAAAAACCAGGCATTTTGCAGCTAGTATAGTCATTTACCACATTAACAATGTATAGAGTGTATTTCTGATTAATTTAATGTTATCTTCATTGAAAAAAACAGTGCTTTTCTTTCCAAAGTAAGGACCTCAAACTTTTGAACGGTAGTGTGTATATATATATATATATATATATACATGTATATATATATATATACACATCAGGCAGGCAGCCCGATGTATGTGTGTGTATATATGTATGTATATATATATATATATAGTGTTAGAATATATACATACATATATATATACACATATATGTGTATATATATATGCATGTGTATGTATGTAAAAGTTGTGTGTGTGGGTATATATATACATACATACATGATACACTTTTATGGATAGGGGCCCCCACATGTTTGTTGCCCAGGGCCCCCCCACAGTCTTTAATTCGGCCCTGTCCAGAATATAGCAGTAATTTTAGGAACTGATATCTGGATTAAGGGCCTGATTCAGACCTGCTCGTGAGCGCTGAGCGCTCACAAGCGGGTCGATGGTGCCCTAGTGTGCATGCGCACGACGGAGGGAGCTCCGTCGTGCACATGCGCGAGACCCGAATAACGACGGGGAAGCCGTCGTTATGGGTCTCGCACCAAAGGGGGCGTGCTGTCGATGTTGATTGACAGCACTCCCCCTTTGGTGGGCATGCCGGAGGCGTGGCTGCCAGAAGGAGGCGTTCCCATGGGAACGCCTACCGTCTGGGTCCGGCCCCACTGAATCACTAGTGATGTCAGTGGGAGTGATTTTGGCTCTGATAGAGCCAAAATCACTCCATGGCTTGCCGTCACCGAGACCCTACCGCAGGGTCTCGTTGCAAGCCCGATGGTCGCGATGGTCTTGACCATCACGACCATCTTTTTGGCCGCTCGCATATGCTGTGGGTGGTCACCCACAGCTATGCGAGTGGCCAGGAGGCCGCTCCAAGTTTAGGTAGGAGGGCCCTGATTCAGAGCGAGCACTCTGGTCAGAGCGTCCGGCTCTGAATCAGGCCCTAAACTCCTTGTTCATGGAAAAGCTTATGATGCTTTGTGAGAAAAATGTCCCATGAGTCCATAGCTACCATTTCCAGTGTCCAAATGATATTGTGGGGTCCTTTAGCAACGCTGGCGAAGCTTTTGCAATGTAAATAGTCCCCTATGGCACAGGTCCAGTCCACTGGTATTAAGACAGCTGTCTGTATAGGTTTTTACAAAGTCTACATAGTTTGCACCTTGGTCTCCGGGAACTATTGTGGAACCATCATATTTAAATATTGCCCTTTTGGAAGAAATAAAAATATATATACATAAATGCCTTTGTACATACAGTACAGTATTAGCATCAGCATATCTTATTCATGTCAGCATTCATGATGCTAATACTATACTGTATGTACAAAGGCATTTATGCATATATATTTTTATCTCTTCCAAAAGGGCAACATTTAAATATGACGGTTCCACAATATCATTTGGACACTGGAACTGGTAGCTGTAGCCTCATGCTGGACATTTTTCTCACAAAGAGCTCTATTTACTACAATCGGCATTTGTAATGCAGATTGTAGTGTGATATTTACTTGTGATAAAGCTCTGTCCCTGCGAATCCCCTCCACACTTATCACAGTATTTTTGCAAAAAATACTGTGACAAGTGCCGACGCATGCACTGACCGACCGTCGCTAAGCCCCGCCCCCTGTGATCCATGAACAAGGAATTTAGGGCCTGATTCAGAGCCAATCGTAAGCGGCCACTCGTTCGCTCCGAGCGATGTTCGCACAACTGCGCATGCGTACTGCTCGTAATACGCATGCGCGAACCAGTCAGTGCGGTCAAAATTCATGTGCTCGCAAAATAGCGAATGCCTGCTATTTTGAGTGACAGAATGAGGCGTTTGTGGGTGGTAACAGGGGAAGGTGCTTGAAAACGGGAAGTGGTGATCCGAACGCAGGCGTGCCAAAAGGTCAAAATGGGCGTTTTAAGGGTGTGCATAATTAACAAAGCAGCGTCATCGACCACGTCACCTTTAGCCTGAACTGTTCGCATGATTGCGGTAGGAAAATCCAACCACAAGCACTGCGAGCAGTTCAGACGCCTTTCGATGTACTCGAATAATCAAATAAATAGCGGAGATGACGTAGGATGCGAGCGGCCAGGGGGCGTTTTTATCAAAATAGCGGCCGCAGGTTTTGTTCGCTCGTTCAGACTTAGAGGCGTCAACAGACCGCAAAGAGCGAGCACTTCATTTAAATAGCCAGCCCTTTTTCAGAACGACCGTTCGCAAATAGCGTCCGGCTCTGAATCAGGCCCTTAAACCAGATATCAGCTCCTAAAATTACTGCTATATTCTGGACAGGGCCGGATTAATGACTGTGGGGGGCCCTGGGCAACAAACGTGTGGGGGCCCCTATCGATAATAGTTTTTATGAATTCTACTCCAATTGCCCTGTAGTAACTTTAGGTGATACTAAAATAATGTGAAAAGGGTGTGAAAACACCCTTTTTCACTGTATTTTAGTAAAAAATAGGATCTTGGTACTTACCGATAAATCCCTTTCTCCGATTCCACAGGGGACACTGGAGTCTCAATACAATGGGTATAGGAGTGGGTTAACCGGGAGCTGGCACCTTAAAAAAAAAAAAAAAAAAACTAACAGTAGCTAGCTCCTCCCCCTCTATACCCCCCCCCAAGCCAGTCTAAAATAACTGTGCCCGAGGAGAGCTGGAAGTAAAGAGAAGGAGACAGAAAAGCTACAATAACTACATCCATGTACTAACACATCATACACAGAAAGAAAAACGGTAACAGACCAATCAAATGACCTAATGCAACAACTGTAGCACCTTGCAGAAAAGAACAGCGCAGGGAGGGCGTCCAGTGTCCCCCGGAGAATCGGAGAAATGGATTTATCGGTAAGTACCAAAATCCCATTTTCTCCTTCATCCACTAGGGGACACTGGAGTCTCAATACAATGGGGACGTCCCAGAGCTTACCTCCCGGGTGGGAGAGCGCTGAGAACCCTGCAGGACTGCACGACCAAACTCAGAAGCGGAGGCCGCAAAAGTATCAAATCGATAAAACTTAAGGAAAGTATGCTTTCCCGACCAAGTAGCTGCTCTGCAAAGTTGGTTTAATGAAACCCCCCGAGCAGCCGCCCATGAAGGACCTACCGAGCACATTGAATGAGCGGTAATGGTACTAGGTGGTTGTCTGGAAGCCACCACATAAGCCTGTCTGATAGCCAGGCGAATCCATCTTGAAATGGTTTGTTTGGACGCCGGCCAACCTGGACGGGCCAAATCAAACCTAATAAATAAAGCGTCAGATTTACGGAGGGAAGCCGTCCGGTCCACGTAAGTCTTAAGAGCCCTGACGACATCAAATAACTTTGAATTTGGAGAATCGTCTTTGAAAACCGGGACCACTATCGGCTGATTTATATGAAAAGCAGTCACTACCTTGGGAAGAAAGGATTTCTGCGTGCGTAACTCCACCCTATCCTCATGAAAAATGAGGAAGGGGGGACGACAGGCTAAGGCACTGAGCTCCGACACTCGCCTTGCTGAGGCGAGCGCCAACAGCAGAACCACCTTCCAGGTTAAATACTTCATTTCTACCCTGTGTAAAGGCTCAAAGGTTTCAGACTGAAGGAACATTAAAACTAAATCCAAATCCCAAGGTGCAGTGGGCGGTACGAAAGGAGGTTGAATTCTGATGACTCCTTGTAAAAAGGTCTGAACATCTGGAAGCAAGGCCAATTTCCTCTGAAAGAAAATTGACAATGCAGATATCTGTACCTTTAAGGAACCTAGACGAAGGCCCGCTGTTAGACCGGCCTGAAGAAAAAGCAGGAGATGTGATGTCCTAAAAACTGCTGGAGGGTAATTACGTCTCTCGCACCAAACAACATAAGCCTTCCATATCCGATAGTAATGCTGAGAGGTGACATCCTTCCTGGCCCGCAGCATAGTGGGAATCACGCTGGATGGGATCCCCTTGCTTCTGAGGACGGCCCTTTCAGTAGCCAAGCCGTTAAACGAAGCCGCCGTAAGTTCTGATAAACAAACGGCCCCTGCAGAAGAAGATCCTCCTGAAGGGGTAGGGGCCAAGGTTCGTCTATTAACAGATTTTGTATTTGCGAGTACCACACTCGCCTGGGCCAATCTGGTGCTACTAGTAGTACCTTGACTCTTTCTCGCTTGATTCTCTGGAGCAAGCGTGGAATGAGAGGAAACGGAGGGAAGATGTAGATGTAATGGAAGGGCCACAGAGCTGACAGAGCGTCCAGCGCCGCAGCTTGAGGATCCTTTGTCCTGGAGTAGAAGACTGGTAACTGGTGATTTACTCTTGACGCCATGAGATCGGCTTGCGGACAGCTCCACCTCCAAGTCAGTTGATGGAACACCTGAGGATTCAGGGATCATTCCCCTGGATGGATGTTCTGCCGACTGAGATAGTCGGCCTCGTAGTTCTCTACTCCCGGTATGAATATTGCAGAAATTGCTACTGTGAATTCCTCTGCCCATATCAAAATCCTGCTTACCTCCCTCATAGCGGCTCTGCTTTTTGTGCCGCCTTGTTTGTTTATATATGCCAAAGCCGTGGCATTGTCTGACTGAACTCGGATCGCCTGACCCCTCAATATGGGCTGCGCCTTCTGAAGGGCATAAAATACTGCTCTCAACTACAGCACATTTATGGATAGACTTGCTTCCCGTTGAGTCCAGAGCCCCTGAAAATGCTTTCCCAGGGTCACTGCTCCCCACCCTCTCAGGCTTGCGTCTGTGGTGAGGAGTATCCAATCCCACATCGCAAATCTTCTTGCCGCCAACAGGTGAGAGGGATTCATCCACCATATGAGGGATGTTCGTGTTTGCGGCGCCAAAAGGACCCTCTGATGTAGAAACAGGTGGGACCCTGACCACTGGGAAAGAAGATCTAATTGAAAGGTTCGGGCGTGAAATCTTGCGTACTATATCGCCTCGAAAGCTGCTACCATTTTCCCGATAAGACGGATACAGAGATGTAACGACACCCAGCGATGCTGTAAAACCATGCGCACCAGGTGCTGAATGGGGGCAACCTTGTTCTGGGGCAAAAATACTTTTTGTTCCCTTGTGTCTAGTATCATTCCCAGAAAAAGCAGGCGTTGGGTGGGGATCAGGGAGGATTTCTTGAAATTTAGGATCCATCCGTGTTGTAAGAGAACACTCTGCGTTAGATGAATATCCTTTAACAGGCGATCCCGTGACGAGGCCTTTATCAAGAGATCGTCCAAATACGGAACAATAACAATACCCTGACGATGCAGCAGGGCCATCATTTCTGCCATAATCTTTGTAAACACCCTTGGTGCTGACGAAAGACCGAAAGGCAGGGCCTGAAATTGAAAATGCGAGTCTAGTATTGCAAAACGAAGAAAAAACTGATGAGGGGGCCATATCGGTATATGGAGATAAGCATCCTTTATGTCGAGGGACACTAAAAACTCATCTTTCTCGAGACTCGCAATCACGGATTGGAGAGATTCCATTTTGAATCTGAAGACTCGCAGATAAGGGTTTAATTCCTTTATATTGAGGATGGGCCTCATATTGAGGATGGGCCTCATGGAGCCGTCTGGCTTGGGCACGAACAAACTGGAATAAAACCCTTGACATTTCTGGTGGGATGGAACTTTCACTATTACCTGAGACAATAACAGTTTTTTTATTGCCTCCTGGATAGCTACATGTTTTACCGTAACCTGAGGTAAACCTGTCTTGAAAAAACGAGAGGGAGGCTGTATTCTAAAATCCAGCCTTAGTCCCTGAACAATGACATCCCGAACCCAGGCGTCCTGACAAGACTGGTTCCAAATGTCCTTGAAACGTAGGAGCCGAGCCCCTACTCTGGGGTCCCCCAAATGAGAAGGGAAAATGTCATGCGGTAGGCTTTGCAGCGGCTTTATCCTGCAGTGAGCTGGAGGCAGCTGAAGACAATGCTCTACCCCGGCCTCTGGTACCCCTGGAGAAAGCTGGGCCTCCTCTGGCACGCCCTCTAAATCTCCCAGGGGCACGAAAGGACGGACCTGCCGAGGGTCTTTTGGTAGGAGGAGGGGTAGCAGATGGTAAATACGTGGACTTTCCACCTGTAACTTGTGAGATTCACTTATCTAATTCTGAGCCGAAAAGAACCTCCCCCGTAAAAAGAAGAGCCTCTACTGCTCTCTTAGACTCTGCGTCTGCTTGCCACTGACGCAACTACAGAGCCCTTCTAGCTGACACCGCCAATGCTGAAGATCTGGCGGATAGACTGCAAATGTCCTTTGACGCTTCCCCCAAGAATGCAGCTGATTCTGCAATCTGCTCAGCTACCTGAATGAGGTCATCGGGTTGTGCACCGGACCTAAACCCTTCCGCTAGCTGCAAAGCCCAATTCTCAATGGCTTTGTTCACCCAACAGCAGACTTGAGCCGGACGCATCAAAACACCTGCTACAGTGTATAGGGATTTTAATGTCTGTTCCAGCTTCCTGTCCGAGGTCTCTTTTAAAGCAACCGCACCCGGCACTGGAAGTACTGTCTTTTTAGAAAGACGGGCTACTGATGGGTCTACCGCAGGAGGAGTTTCACACTATCTCCTACTGTCCTGCGGAAAGGGGTAATAAGAGAGATATTTTTTGTTCATTTGAAATCTCTTATCTGGGTGTTTCCATGCAATAGAGAGAATATCATCCAGCTCCTCCAATGCTGGAAAGGTAACGGACTGCTTAACCCTTCTACCAAAAATAGATGGTTTTGCAGTTACCTCTACCTCCTCCACATGTAACACCTGTCGTACTGCTGTAATCAAGGCCTCTACCCCTTGTGATGCAGGTTCAAATTCCTCAGTAATCTGAACCTCTTCCTCCTGCACTTCCCCCTCCTCTTGGTCCTGAACATCCTCTTCGTCTGATTCATCCCAATGTAGGGGATTATGAATCAACCTTTTACTAAGGACCTGAGTAGATGCAGAGGGAGCCTGGGACATTGCTTTTGTAAGACCCTCTACCGATCTTGCTAGAGATCGGGCCCAATCTGGTTCAGCTGCTGTCTGATTCAGCCTCTCCCTGTCTCTGCGAGCTGCTTCAAACTCAGATGACAGGTTGGATATAACTGATGTTATCTGATCCGACCACATAGGCTGGCTCACATTAACAGAGTCCTGAGGTTGAGACATGCAATTATCACACAGTAAGGATGCATTAGGCTGTCCCTGTGTGAATTTTTCCCCACACGTCTTGCAGGAAAAGGCCTTTTGGGCTGCCTTAGACCCCTTGGTAGACATTACTGTTACCACACACACACACACACACACACACACAGAGTCAGAAAAATATGACAGTAGTAATTACAATCGCACCTATGACTGACTGAGAAGGGGCACAGAGGGGGATAAGCAATGTACTGTACAGCGCTAGTTCAATAACGCTGCAACAATAATAGCGAGGGCTGATAACTGAGTACTAGCCTGACTCCAGACACAGCCTGCTCCTTCACTTAGTAGTGCTCCAAAATGGCCCCTCAGTGTTCTTTAGAAGCGCTGAGGCTGATGGGAGGCAGAAGCAGAAGAAAAAACTTAGACTCCGCCCCCCCGCTATGGCGCCTTCCGCACAAGCGGCAACTGTGAAATGCCCGGCTATTATAAAGTCCTGGCTCCTCTGCTAACCAGGGAGCCAGGTGACACTAACCTTGACCCTGCCTATGCTGCCGGTGGCGGGCATGTGCTGTGGGAACCCGCTACGAGCACTGCAACCAGCGCGTATCTGGGTTCCCCAGAGACTGAGGTCTCTGTAGCAGGAGACCTCAGCGCAAATCTTGCGCAGCAGCGGTGAGGTCTCCCCCGGCAGCATCCATCGGTGTAGACAGGCAGGGGCAGTGGGCTGCCTGTCCATCCTCCTGCTGATTGGAGGTCATTCTTTCTATTAAAATAAGCCCTAAACAGGAGATCAACGTCCCGCTCCCAGGGCACATTTTTTTAGACTGGCTTGGGGGGGGTATAGAGGGGGAGGAGCAAGCCACTGTTAGCTTTTTTTTTTTTTTTTAAGGTGTCAGCTCCCGGTTAACCCACTCCTATACCCATTGTATTGAGACTCCAGTGTCCCCTAGTAGATGAAGGAGAAATAATGTTAATAAATAGCAGGGGTGTATCTACCCATTGGCCAGGATGGCACTCGCCAGGGATGCCGACCAAAGGGGGGGAGCCGCCCGGCAGTGCCACCAGTAGCCAAGGGGTGGACAAGTCCCCCGGGCCCCACAATTGTAGGGCAGACCGCAGTGAGAGCGGTCTGCCCTACACAGTTTACAAACAGACAGCCACCAGCGGCGGCTGTGTGTTTGTAATAGCAGCCAGCTAATGAGAGTCTGCCTGACTCTCATTAGCTGCTGCGTCGTCCGCGGAGGGAGCCGGCTGGAGCTCACTCATGAGCTCCGTGTTCCGACTCCCCCCACAGCATGTGACGGGAGAGACGTCATACGTCAAAACGTCTCTCCCATACAGGAGAAGAGCGGGCTGGGACGCGGTCGTGTCAGGAGCGGGGACCAGGTAAGTTGAATTTTTTTTTGTTCTTTGTGTGTGTGTGTAAGTCTGGCATGGGGGGGCACTGAAATAGGGGGTGTCCGCTACTGGGGGCACTTTATGGGGGGGTGCACACTACTGTATTGGGGTGGCCACTACTGGGGGCAATTTATGGGGGTGGCCACTACTGGGAGCACTGTATAGGGGTGGCCACTACTGGGGGCAATGTATAGGGGGGGACAACTACTAGGTACTATTACTGGGGGCACTGTATAGGGGGGATTACTACTGGGTACTATTACTGGGGGCACTGTATAGGGAGGACTACTACTGGGGGCAATGCAGCATAGGGGGGATTACTACTGGGGGCACTGTATAGGGGGGCTACTACTGGGGGCAATGCAGCATAGGGGGGATTACTACTTGGGGATTACTACTGGGAGCACTGCATAAGGGGGGTAGGAGGGCGCCAGTACATTACATTGCCAGGGGAGCTTGGATCCCTAGATACACCCCTGATAAATAGAGCCCCAAGCATCATCAGCTTTTCCATGAACAAGGAATTTAGGGTCTGATTCAGACCCGGTCGCAAGCGCTCTGCGCTCGCAACTGGGTCGATGGTAGGTGCGCACGATGGAGCCGGCTCCGTCGTGCGCATGCGCGAGACCCGGATAGCGTCGGGCACTCCGTCGCTCCGGGTCTCGTACTAAAGGGGGCGTGCTGTCGATGTTGAGTGACAGCATGCCCCCTTTAGTGGGCGGGCCGAGGGCGTGGTTGCCCAGACGGAGGCGTTCCCATGGGAACGCCTACCGTCTGGGGCCGGCCCCATTGATATCACAAGTGATGTCAGTGGGAGAGCCGAAAGCTTTCTGGGGCTTGTGGCAACGAGACCCTACCACAAGGGTCTCGTCGCAAGAGCGATGGTCGCGATGGTCTTGACCATCGCGACCATCATCATGGCCGCTCACTATAGCTGTGGGTGGTCACCCACAGCTATGCGAGCGGCCAGGAGGCCGTTCTGAAAAAAAAAAATGCCCGGCCCTGATTCAGAGCGAGCGCTCTGTCAGAGCGTCCGGCTCTGAATCAGGCCCTTAATCTGGATATCAGCTCCTAAAATTACTGCTATATTCTTGACATTATTTTTGTCCATGTGGATTGGGTGACTTTTATCCTTTTATTTTCATTTCTTCTTATTGTGCTGATATAGTTATATCTTTACATTTACATGTGTTTTTATTTGTGCATTTGATAACTTTTTGGTATTAAATTGTGATAAATTTTTCATGTTCGTGTTTGTATTCTGAGCGCTGTTCTTTTCTTGTTATATTTCCATTTGTCTGTGAGGATTGGTCGTCCTCCAATATATGCAGCAGCTCACTTTAATATTGGATCTTTACACCTCAAAGCAGCGCCTCATCAGTTACCTTCTAGGTACTGATCCTCTCTTTTGTGAACTATATAAATAACTGGAAATAAATAAATAAAGTGCAAAAAGTCTTTATACTTAAAACCGGGTGGTGTTCATTATATAAATAATGAATGCCTTTGCAGTGTGCCTGGCTTGTATGCAGTATCGCTACAGGAAAAATTAGCATAAATGTAAACAATCTGTAATAGATTAAAAATGAAAGTTACAAGAATAAAGGTGGGTACACACCTGACAGATATATCTGCAGATGATGGTCATTCATACACACTGAACGGCCATCATCTGCTTGTGCCAGGGGGTAGGACCCGGTGACCGGCGGGTGTGTTGGGGGTGTATCCCGTCCCCCTCCTCGCGGATGCTGCTGTGTGTGTATGGGCGGTCTGCTGACCGCCCGTACACACCTGCCGATGGACTGATATGTTTGCAGACATATCTGTCCATCGGCTGTGCAGCACAGCCAATGCGATATGTCAGTGAATGGCGACGTTCACCGACATATCGCGGGTACACACTGGCCGATCAATTGATCAGCCAATGTATCTATCAGTGTGTACCCAGCATAAATCTGCCTTATAGCTGTGCATAGGGGACTTATTTAATCAATGACAAAATCAGTAACCGAGACATTCTTTAAGCATTTTATTACTTTTGTCTGGAAGAGAATATATACAAATCTTGTGATTTACCAGCATTCACAGTGAATCCTGATTTGGTCAAGGAACAATAATTATGACTGGATTAAAGACTACCATGAGCACAGGAAGGATTCTGTGGCTAAGATGGGGACTTCATCACCACATGAGATGTTGATGGCACATTCATTCGCAAAAATTAATAAAGGCCTGTATGTCTTCATGGGTGTCCCTAGGGGTTTTTGTTGTTGCCAAGACATTCCCCTGGGTGCAGTAAATCATTGTATACCTTCTCTATCCTGCAGGAGCTTTGGGCACTTTGGGAGACTGTCAGCAGCTGAGGGTCTTGTTCAGGAAGCAGCTGAACAGGCCAATCGTCTGCTGAGTGTCTCCTCTATATCATCAGGAGGTGCCCAGCACACAGCTCTGGGAGGAGAGGACTCAACTCTGCGGAATCTGCGGTTGCCTGGAGGAAAGAGGATGCGCACTGTCTGTGTGCCTATCTGATCTGTCACTCTGTCTTCTAACACTGTCAGTGTGACTGTTCCTTAGTCTTGCTTGTATCTCCTTTACAGATGACGCCAGCAATCAAGATCAGACTAGGAGAAGGTGGCAAAAGAGCTGGCATTGTGTGGTCTCTAGACTCAAGCTGCTGAACTAAGGACTTCGGGGCCTATTCATCAACCGATAAATGGCAGGTAACCATGCAGAAGCGCATATTTAGGTTACCGGGCCATTCATTATCAGGGATCCCAAATAGACCACCTGATATTCAGCAAACTCTGAAAACTGAAAGTTTTCGGAGTTTGCTTGCGAGAACAAGCGCAATCTTCAGATGCAATGATGAATTGCTCCGGTGTAAAGTTTCCCCTGCTGCGAGTTGGATACTTAAGTATCCCTCACAATGAGATGATTACTTAATACTGCCCCCCGATGATGAATAAGTCCCTTTGTGACTATTTGTCTTACAGGATACCACCAGACCCCAGCCTGCCATCAGGTTGCTACTACTCCAGGCCCCAGTTTTACTCCTAGGAGGTTCTGGGTGTGGATCTGCTTAGGACAAATTCCTGTGGACAGAATACACCTCTCTCTCTCTCTACTCAGTAGCTATGCTCTCTACTCTGTACCTAAGCTCTCTACTCAGTACCTATGCTCTCTACTCTGTACCTAAGCTCTCTACTCAGTACCTATGCTCTCTACTCAGTACCTAAGCTCTCTACTCAATACATATGCTCTCTACTCAGTACCTATGCTCTCTACACAGTACCTAAGCTCTCTACTCAATACATATGCTCTCTACTCAGTACCTATGCTCTCTACTCAGAACCTTTGCTCTCTACTCTGTACCTAAGCTCTCTACTCAGTACCTAAGCTCTCTACTCAGTACCTATGCTCTCTACTCTGTACCTAAGCTACCTTTACATATGCCAAGTCGTATTATTGACCTGCGGTGTGTAAACTAACAATCTGCAGCCATTTCTAATCCTGGTCGCTGTCAAACATTCAGGGCCCTGTTTTCACTATTCAGAATGCTATCAATTTATTTGCTGGGACATTGTCTACTTTCCAGAGCTTGGTTGAGGGCCGGGAAGTGTGGGGGGCTGGGAGTGACCAAGCACCCGGTCCACCTAATCTTTGTGCCCAATAGAGGTTGAACCTTCTGCACCCACATTATAGTTCCACTATTGCGTCTTTAGTTGACAACCGGACATCATTTTCTTTTTATCCATCCGTGATATTTTTTTTGTTCAGAAGAGACTGTTTTAAAATTCGTCTCTCTCACAAATTACCCACACCCGACAGATTCACATTGGGACATAGGAACATATCTATTTACATATATTAAAATTAAAAGCATGACTTGATCCCATATGATTAGACACCTTGTTACATTAACATATGTATTAGTTCCCTTGCCACATTGAATTTTTCAGATGTCTGACATGACATTATTATCTGCTATTCTCAGTTATATAAGGTATTGAAAAGCTTTGTGTCATTCTCAGCTGCAGTTGGCAGATCAGTGCATGCAAAAATAAGCTCATGAAACATTTACATGTAAGTCAGTGAATGTCAGTAGTAGCTGCTTCATAGAAAACTCATATTTGAGGCATAAAGTTTTATTGTAGCTTAATTATATTTAGTGGCTTTATGAAAACCTACCCAAGACCACACAGATTTGACCCCAGAGTTTTGCTTCTCTTAATGAAAATGATAATTTGTCTCTTATTTTTCATCATCATCTTTTTTTTTTTTGGTGACTACTCCTAGAATGTATTTGTTCTGTATTCTACCAATACAGAAATACGCACTACATAGTTCAGGCTAAAGCTGGTGTAACACAGGGCCTGATTCAGAGATGGACGCTCTTAACGAGCGCTCGCTCTGAATCAGGGCTTTTTTTTTTTGTTCAGCCTCCTGGCCGCTCGCATAGCTGTGGGTGACCACCCACAGCTATTACGAGCGGCCAGGTTGATGGTCGCGATGGTCAAGACCATCTCGACCATCGGGCTTGCGATGAGACCCTTGTGGTAGGGTCTTGTGGCCGCAAGCCCCAGAGAGCTTCTGGCTTTAATAGAGCCGGAAGCTCTCCCACTGACATCACTGGTGATGTCAGTGGGGCAGCCCCCAAACGCCTCCGTTTGGCCAGCCACCCCCCCTGCCCACTTACCAAACTTGGCGAGCTATCAATCACCATCGACAGCTCGCCCCCTTTGGTGTGATACCCGGAGTGACGGAGCACCTGTCGCTAGCCGGGTCTCGCGCATGCGCATGACGGAGCCGGCTCCATCGTGCGCATGCCCAGTGGGCAAACATCGACCCGGTTGCGAGCACTCAGCGCTTGCGACCGGGTCTGAATCAGGCCCACAGTCCTAAGCTGGAATGTAATACGTTTGTTTTGGTAAAAGTGCCGCATCAAATCACTGAAAAATTTTATGCTCAACTGTATTGGATGGAGAGAGAGGAAAGGAGGAGCCACTGGTTGGGGACGGTTCTATGCAGCCCTGGTGCCAGAGACTGCATCAGCATACTAAATGCAGAAAGGGTCAATAGACATTGGAGGTCACCTGCCAGGAGAGGTATTGTGCACAGGAGGAAGAAGTGCGGGAGTTTGGCCAAGGAAGGAAGTGTATCCATTATTGAGAAGCCAGGCAAACAATAATGTGCAGCTATTATAAGGAGAGCCAGATATCAGAAGTTATTTAACTTACAGACAGCCAGTTCAATCCAAGTAAGAGGGGTCAGGAAAGTAATGGTAACTATTTGGGTGACCAATTCCAGCTCCCAATTCTATTACACATTCCTAAAAAAATTCCTTCCTTCAAAGACGATATTTATTGGAATGCATGCTGCGTGCCCTCGAAACAGACAGTAATGTCACAAACACTTCATATTGCCGCCAGGATGGGTCATTTACAAAAGTACAGTACAGTTTTAAGACATCATGCTCCTGTTCTTACACAAATTCATCTGGATTTATGGAGAACTAGATGGATCTGCTGCAGCATAGCTGCAAAATCTGCAGAGGTGTAAAATACTTTATTATCTGAGAGGAGCTGATGTTTTCTTGGCATGTGTGAGTTAGGCACCAACGCATCTAACAATGCACTTATATGTAATGTAAATAGATTCTGCAATCCTGTGGATAGGGTACATTTAGTTGGAGTTCCCTGTATAGCAGGCAAACTCACAGCATTATAAACTTCCTATCAGCTGATGTCAGGCTACATTTCTACGCCAGGTGAATAGAGAAAAAGCATATCCTATATTAAGGACAGGAAGACATATTGGTGGGAAAATGACCAGCTTTATTTAATTATGGTAGTAAAGAAATTACAGCACTATACACAGTATTACCATCTTGATTAAATAATTCAATAAAAGGTGTAATTAAAAGGTGTAGGTGAGAGCCAATTGCCAGCCCATCACCAGCAACTCAATGCCTACATGAGGGCTACCTACCAGCCCATTATCAACAACTGAAGAATTAGATGGGGGCCAACTGCCATCCCAATGCCAACAACTCAAGGTATTCAAACTCCCCTGCCAACTGTACACAAAATGGCCCACCGGGACCAGTGGTATCTCTGACCCCAGAGGATAGAAATGAAACATGTTTATGAGGAAAGCACCTCCAGACCTACAGCAAGACACTGTTATCTTCCTTTTCCACAAAATAATAAAGCAGACAAGGACAATAAGTAGGAGGCAGGGACGTGCGGTTAGGTCAATGAATTAGGAGGTGCTGGCTACTATCAGAGCCAGATTTACACACACACATATGAACCTGCCCCACTTACACAGATCTCCCCCCTCACACAGATCCCCCAACACACACAGATATCATGTAGCACATATACCCCTCATACAAATCTCCCATTTCTTTCCCTCCTCAGTGCTGCTACTGAGCTCCGATGCCTGAGTACTTCCTGGACTGGTCACCTGATCGCCAGAGATGTCCATCAGAGCTTAAGGCACGCCTTCTCACAGTGAGGCATGCCTCCATTATCTCTTTTTCTCTGTGTTTTATTGGCTGCTTTGTGGCCTAGCCTCCAGCTCCAGGCATTGTCTGGCTACTAGAGGTGAGGCTGAGCTCTTACTGCCTCATCTCCTATCTCTCCTTGTATTTCCAGGGAGTGCTGCAATTTTGGTGAATTTTGCCTGTAAAAACTATCAGACTAATACAAAGAAGATATATATAAGTTATAAATATCTTCTTTGTATTATTCTAATAATTTTTATAGTCAAAACTCTGTAGTCTGACAGGGTGTATTACAGGGAAGGCTCTGTCTCCCTTGCCTGCCCTGACTGCATGTCCCTGGTAGGAGAGTGGGTGGGGGGTAACTTTCAAAGAGGGAAGAGACCTTCCAACCAGGAAATCACTATTATAAACCAGCAACAGTCCCAAAACTCCACTCCTTAACTGTAATAGGACTACATAAATCAGACCATAAAAAGTGTATACCACATAAATTTTGAACCCTGTTCCTATTGGATGAGGTCAATATCCTGACCACGGGGATTCCGACACTTAGAATGCCAGCACTGGAATCCCGACCGCTGGAATCCGGAATGTAAATAGTGGGGTTGGGCGGAGGGTTAGCATTAGGGGTTAGGGTTAGGCACTAGAGGGAAGGTTAGGGTTAGGCACTAAGTGGGGACAGCTAGATTTATGGTACGGGAAGGCTAGGTTTAGGCACTGGGGGGGGTTAGGGGCAGGCACCGGGGAGGGAGGGTTAGGGTAGGGAGAGGGGGAGAGTTAGAATACTGACCAACAATTGTTGGTATTCTAATCCCGTCGGGATTCCAACTGCCGGGATCCCAAGCGCTGGCATCCCGTACCCATCCCGTTCCTAAATATATTCTGACACAGTCTAGTAGTTTACATTCTGATAGGCATATAAAATTCCTTCTGTCTTCCTTCTCCCAAAAAAAGGATCAGATTTGTACATACAGTTGTAGCTGATGAAAACCAGGCCTTGAACTACCCAGATATATTTTGGTAGTAAATTACTTTTAGAGACAGGAATCACCTTTGTACATGTCAGATGAAGATGCAGGTACTTAAATATATGTGTGGTAAATGACCTTAATATTATTTGAAAAATAAGTACATTTCTAATATATTTTACTTCTTGTCGTTAATCTTCGTATTTCATAAAACAATGAAATATACTTAAACTAATCACAGTCTATATTAATATTTTTATCAAAATGCTACATATTATCTTTTATAGCTAATTATTTGAAGCTATCAGTTACCATTTATAATACAATGTGATGCTGCATCGAAGTACATGTTTTTAGTATTTTTCTCATAATCCACGAGAAAAACTGATTGAACTAGCAGCAATAGGAACAGATCCCATTTTTCCAGTATTCTTGAGTGGAAATTCTGCATTACACAGATACAGCGCCTCCCACACTTCTCAAAGCAGAATTGTGAGCACTGTTACTTACAACCACTCTTTAAAACTGATGGGTGCAGGAAGACATCCCTTAGTTCAGAGGGAGGATACACATATTTTAATGCACCAAGTGGAACTGAGATAAGGTACTAAATGTGTGCATTAGTGTCTACCGTTATGCAGCTCATCAATTCCACATAACACAGGAGGAAAATTTAAAAAGAAGAAAAAAAAGATTCAGTGTAATCAGGGAAAAATAGAAAAATATGCCTGCAAATCTTCTGTCACTTAACCAGACATTGTCATCTGCCGCAAATGGCACTGCTCGCCTGATATACTGGAATGGAAATGGCACTTTCTACCGAGAAGATGACGATTTGTCTCCTGGTTTGGAAATACTGGCAATAATCTCTGTCACATATGCTCTTATCATTTCAATTGGTCTCCTTGGGAACACAATACTTATCAAAGTATTTTTCAAAATTAAGTCGATGCAGACAGTTCCCAATATTTTCATCACCAGCCTTGCTTTCGGAGACTTGCTTCTTCTCCTGACATGTGTTCCGGTGGATGCATCCCGGTATATGGTGGACACGTGGCTTTTTGGGAGGACCGGCTGCAAGGCTATATCTTTCATACAGCTCACTTCAGTTGGTGTGTCAGTATTTACCTTGACTGTCCTTAGCGCTGACAGGTAATGTTTACCTTTTTTATTATTATTATCAATATTTTTGTATTTTACATGTACCCAGATACTGATTGTGAAAAAAAACAAACAATTAACTTTAACTATTTGTTTGAAATATAGAACTAGATTAATTTTAAATGAATTCTGGAAACAAAAAGTATATTACATAATTACAAAATGTGATCTGTGTGTATCTGACCATGTTTTCACTCAGTAATAAAGTAAGATATATAAATATATATAGAAATATAAGGTCATAATATATTTGACAGCGTTGTTTAAAAAAGTTACAGATAGTAGTGGTATTCTTAGAATCATGGTTACTACAGTATGCCCTACCTACCATATTTTATTATTATTATTATTATTATTATTATAATTATTAATAATAATTTTTATATTTATGACACCACAAATTGTACCCAGCGCCATACAAAGATGTATATAGAAAACAGTAACAGGGTATGAAAGCATATAAACAATATGTAAAATGCGACGGCTGATCAAAGCATAAGTACATAGTAAAAATACCAATTAACACACTACAGACAGGGTAGAACACAAACAGGTGTAGGGCAACTCGCTGAAGCTAGCAGGAGCATAAAGAAGCGAGTCAAATCAGTGCCCAGTGATCCTGTACCCAAACTATGGGCAATCAAATAGATTCAGTCACTGAATAGAGAAGGATACAAGGGAGAAGAGCACTGGTGACTGGGATAGAGGAAGGGAGGAACAAGAGGGTGGAGGGCACTGCCCGTAAAAGGTTAAATAAGGATATACTGTAGATATAGTCTCTGTAATTAATACTGGGCTGTGGCTTTTTGTAATGAGCAAATTATGTCAAAAGAGTGCCAATAACATTTTTGTAATTAAATAGCACATTGGCATTGCACTATAATGAGGGCAGATGAAATAAATGTATATTACAAACACAGCATATATACAGACATATTCCTGGACAAGATACATTTAAACTAAATTTTGCTAAAGCTTGTAATATTATGTGAAAACAACATACAATGCAAAAAAATTTTGTGGAAGGAAGGCTATAAAAAACATGAAGCTTGAGTTTGAATACAGTTCGTAAATACAATGCTTTATTCTTAATGTATAATTTATTGCAAATTTAAAATGAGCCATGAAATTAACTCTACTTTGACACAAAAAAATGCACAAATTAGTACAATTGTAAATACAGTAAATTACTTATCTTGTTTATGAAATCTGTCTGTTGCCATCTGGCTTAAATACAGTTATTAAAAATATATTCATACTAAAGAAATCTATCCAATTTTTTTCCTCATGATATTTTGGCTTTGTTTACAGTTTCTTATTTTTTATGTAAATTGTAAAAAATGCAAATATTAAGGTATTTAAAATTAAATAAGCATTGTAAACCACTATTCCACAGCACATTGTTAGATTTCAATGCAAAAAATTGGAAATGAAATACTGAACATGGATATATTACAAAATAATTGTGTGTATGTATATATATATATATATATATATGTATATTTATGTGTATGTTTTAGTTGTTTAGCAAAGTTTAGCAAGTGCATGTATACTGTATACTTTATTGATATTCGTAAGAGGATGTTCTCATGTAAAGCAAACTGGATGATAATACAGCCTGTATGGTTTTTAATTTTGAATGGACATAATATGTCAAAATAATTACTGTGCCACAACAGAGAACTGAGCATTTATCATATCCTGTTTTCTTTAATATTTGCACAGATATAGAGCTATAGTGAAGCCTTTGGAACTGCAGACCTCAGACGCAGTTCTGAAGACCTGCGGAAAAGCAGTCTGTGTCTGGATCATTTCCATGTTGCTCGCAGCTCCAGAAGCAGTGTTTTCCGATTTGTATGAATTCAGCAGCCCTGACAAAAATACGTCTTTCAAAGCCTGCGCCCCTTATCCAGTATCTGAAAAAATACTACAGGAGGCTCATTCTCTCATGTGTTTCCTGGTGTTTTACATTATACCCCTGTCAATTATTTCTGCATATTATTTCCTCATTGCGAAAACACTGTACAAAAGCACATTCAACATGCCGGCTGAAGAACACACCCACGCCCGGAAACAGGTTTGTTACATTAAATTAACTTTTAAAAAATTAGGGTAAATTTTACATTTTCTTCCCAAAAACCTTGTAATTATAATTATATTTACATTATAATTTCATTCGCATTCAGGCCATCATTAAATCAATCCTCCAATTTGCAATTTATATTTAAAGCTGAAGCCAGTTCTTGGAAGAGCAGTTGGTGTGGCTCCCCTATTTGTATTTAGGACTGCGCTGCAGCCCCACCTGGAGCCACCATTGGTGTTAACAAATAAAAAGTAATTGCTTCCATTTTATTGGACACCCTTAGTAAGAGGTTCCCTAGCCATTTCACTAAAAGATCGCAATAAGCGCAAAAAGGGGCGTAGTCCACAATAGTATCCCCAATTCAAATTACGCCACACAGTAGCACAATCTTATCCACATTACACTTGCACATATTTCCCCTGATTTACATTACACCAAATGGTAGTGTACCTTATTCATGTTATGACATACAGTAGTGCCCTTTTTACACAATGTCCACATCAGTTCCCCTTATAGACGATGCTCACAGAAGTAGTGCCCCCAATACACATAATGCCCACAGTAGTAGTGCCCCTTATACAATGCCCACAGCATTAGTGCCCCTTACACATAATGCCTACAGCAGTAGTGCTCCTTATGCCATGTCCACTGTAGTGCCCCTTATGCAATGCCCCCAGCAGTGGTGCTCCTTATGCAGTGCCCCCAGTAGTGGTGCCCCTGTGGAGTAGGCAGTGGTGGCGCCTCTCCAGTCCGGTGCCTCCCTGCGGCGCAGGGCTGGCTGAGCGACTGGCCGGGTAAGGTGGGCTGGGTTCCGCCTACAAATAGAAATGACAGAACACACTTTAACCCCTGCCCGGGAGTCTTTCTGCACATAAGTGAGCCTCAAGGGAGCCTATTGGATCCCTCTCAGGGAATGCTCTGAAAGGAAACCCATAGGCATCTTTTAGGCAAGGCCATCTATATATGGTGGTGTATATCGGGTGCAAGCTCCATAAAGTTTTGCTTTCCGGAGCTTTGTACATATGGAAAATGTGGTCAAATTTCCAAAAACTGCTGTCACAAGAGGGTTAAGTACTTGCGGAGATGAACCCGGGGTGGATTCAGGGGAGTTTATAGGAGCAGGCGACTTATAATGAAAGGACGCTGGTCTGAGATGTGTGTTGCTCATGAATGGCCCACTGATGAAGAATAAATGCTGGAGACGAGATACACCAGGAGCGGTCTGCGGATACACCCAACAGGTAACTGGGACATCTGGGAGGATCACAGACTGTCAGGATAGCTTAAGCAGGGCTCCCTCTGGAGGTGGTGGTAGGGAGTAGCACCACTGGTATGAAGTGTCTGGGAGTCTGGAACCTGGAGCAATATACTATATGTGAGACTCAGCAGGAACAAGGAATGCAGGGATCTCAGAGAACCAACACCCAGCTAAGCTGGGAACAACGTTGCAATGGCAATGAAGGAATTGCAGACCAGCCCTTAAATACCCGGAGGAAGTGCAGGATTGGTTGCTAGGACTCCTGGAATGCTCTGCCTGGATTGGTCGAGAAGAGTCACCTGACCAAATCCAAGATGGCGGTGCCCATGTCACACTGCAGCACTGTCAAGGTGTGCAATCCTCAGGCTAGCAGCCAGGACACTATACCTCCAGACCTCTGTAGCATGCACCGTGGACCTCCATGTGCCTGCACCCCCGCCAGAAGGACACCGCCAGAGCATCCGCCCCACTGACCCCGACCCCTCACAGTCCTGGTCATGACAACTGCGGTTTATTGAGTTTTGGCCACATTTTAGTATCAGTACATCCCACCCTATGTGTTCAAAGGAGGATTGTATGCATCAATGAAGAGAGATGGGTTTGAGAGATAAGCTAGAGGTGGACATGTAGTGAGGGAGAGGGAATGGGGTCAAGAGGGCATGAAGTGATGTGAAGCAATGAGTGCATAAACTTCATCCTCATCTATGGGATAGACTGATTTAAGGGTGCCTTGATAGTGCAGAGGTAGTTTGGTTGGACGTGTATTGGCTACCATGGTGAGATATCAAGTCAAATTATAATGGTAATATCTTATAAGGAAGTTGCAAATTCATGACCTTTTGCATATAGCAGGTTTGTTTAATGTACCATGGTCTATTTTACAATGCTGGAAACTGGGGGGATCATGTAGAGTGCAACATACAGCAGTTTTAATTGTATGAAATATACATTTCTGTATTGTATGTTTGCATGCAGATTTTGTTGCATGTTACAATTACGAATCAGTACGACTAGAGGGGTGGAATGAGAAAAAAGGGGGGCGAGTGTAGGCTTAGTACAGTAAAGTGATGCTCCCATAATTGCAACTGGGTAAGACCTGGGGGCCCATTTATCAAAGTGCATTTGAAGTAAATTCCCCGAAAACACCTGTTTTCGGGGGTTTACCTCAAATACTAAGTATCCCCCGGATGTATGAAGGAGGGACCGCAGCGGGTATCTCCGATACCCGCTGCGATCCCTCCATTGCCGCCGGCAGTCGCCTCCCCCATAGGTTTCTATGGGGGATGCGATGCTGCCAAATCTATCAATATCGGGAATGCGAAGCATTCCCGATATTGGCCCCAGCAGCTAACGCTATCTGAAGATAGCGTTAGCCGCTGTGTCCTATGGGCACTCACCGCATTTCAGCCGGCGGAGGGATTTTCCAGATCCCTCCGCCGGCAATGGGCGCCGCTCATGTGCAGTCCGCGGGACTGCGCATGCGCAGCAGCCCGGGATGCGCTCCGGCCACATCGTAGGGACGGGCTCTTTTTGGAGCCCGTCTCCCTGCATGTGCCAGGTCACACATTCAACCGGTATGATCGCATTTTGCAATGCGATCATGGGCGGTACTGCATGCCCTGATCGCATTGCAAAATGCGATCCTTAATAAATGGGCCCCCTGGACACAAATGCATTCACATGACAGGAGCTGAAGGGCTGGTGCAACGAGATGCACTGATGGTGACGATTGGCAGCACTAGCTAGCTGCTTCTGATTGGATGTTTGAGGATTAACCTCCCCAGCTGCTATTACTCCATTCATTAGAATGGCTGCTATCTTACATGTAGTCAGACCTGTAAGTGCTGAGTGACGGGCTTATGTGCGTTGATGGTACCAAAGTATACGCAGAAGAGCGAGGTTGGACGTATATGTGAAGGCAGTAGTGAACATCTTTATGCCGGCTGTGCTTTGGCAAGCATTAGCATATTTTTGCAGCTGCGTTCCGTGTGATATTGCAGCTGCGATTGCATTAGCGATCACTGCTGAATCAGGCCCTTTGTATTTAATTTAATTAAACGTAAGTTCTACCTTGTGTTTGTATTTAATAATCACACACTTTAATTGGATGGTATTCCCTTGCGCCCTAAATAACACTTAAAAAAATAACACTTATCTTGTTACAGAAAACCTGATCTCTTTGGACCGGAATTCTCCACAATGTGATGGTTTGTAATAATGAAGATATATTCTCGGACCATAAAACATGTGAAGATATAAATATACAAGATCTAGTGCAACCAGTTCACATTCATCACAAATTTATGAAACAAATGTTGCATTAGTACAATGTAATGGCAACGGATAAATTTACTGAAAAAGGTGTATTGCAGTAAATAGTGATACAATCTCCTTCGTGATAATGAATAGTAACCACAATAGATAAAAAATAAACTTTCAATGAAGATAAAAAATCCAAATAGCACCATCCATATAATGAAAGAATCAGATGTTTTACAGCTGATATATCCAGACAAGTAAATGATGAGGGTGGCTTCCTACCAGAATAAGGATAAACAAGTGCATGTAGAAACCGAATGGATGATTCCAATCCTGGTCCCAGATGGAAAAAGCACCTTCGCCTGGTCTGGTCAGTCCATCAATCCCCTTCCTTAGCCAACAAGGTTTTTAAGGAGTAAATGTATAAATCTCTGTCTTTGCTAATACTTTAGCTATATTATTGCATCTCCAGCTTCCTGTAACTGATTTCAGTGCCCCAAATAATGTTATATATTTACAGTTCTCTTCATGACACTGCTTGAAATGTGCTGAACGTGCATGGGTCTCAAGACCATTTCTTATATTGCGCAGGTGCTCTCCATATCTTATTTTTAGGCTCCTGGAGGTCCTTGCCAATACAGAATTTCTCGCAACTACATCCTATAAAATAGATTATGTTCCTTGAGGCATAAATTTTTTTGATTTGTCCGTTAATTTTCACCTCTGTGCATTTACTCGACCCCTTGGTGTTCTTGACATACCGCATGAGCAGCATCTAAAAAAACCTTTTGAATGGATAGTAGTGCTGGATTTTGGCGGTGACATAGCACTTCTGACTAGGTTGTCCTTCACATTCCTGGCCTTCCTGTATATAAATTGAGGTCTGTCCAGGATATAATTTTTTAAGAGTGGATCTCCCATTAAAATAGACAAATGGGACTTGATGATTTCTGTTGATTTTCTTTCATTATATGAATGGTGCTATTTGGATTTTTATCTTCATTAAATGTGTTTATTTTTTATCTATTGTGGTTACTATTCATTATCACGAAGGAGATTGTGTCACTATTTACTGCAGTACACTTTTTTCAGTAAATGTTTCCGTTGCTATTACATTGTACTAATGCAACATTTGTTTCATAAATTTGTGATGAATGTGAACTGGTTGCACTAGCTCTTGTATATTTATATCTTCATGTTTTATGGGCTGAGAATATATCTTCATTATTACAAACCATCACATTCTGGAGAATTCCGGTCCAAAGAGATCAAGTTTTCTTCTGTAACAAGATAAGTTTTATTTTTTTCAAGTGTTATTTAGGACACAAGGGGATACCATCCAATTAAAGTGCGTGTATATGTTTGATTATGGTGAGGATAAACACCGGGTGGATGTGTAACCTCTAGCTTACCTTTAGGTACAATTTTAGCCAGTGCCATTTATATATATATATATATATATATATATATATATATTTATATATATATATTGTATTTAATAATCATCTATATATTGTTAATGGGACTTTCACGTTTATTAATAGCTCTGTCAGCACAAAATTCTGTATTGTTTATCTGGCTCTTCATTACATTATTATATTGTGTACAAACGTGGTATTGCAATTTTTGTATTTACTACAAACACTGCTAAGCAAAAGTTTTATGGCAACAGAAACAATAGGGTTGTCAATGGGAAAATTGAAAAGTATGAGAGTAGGTTACAGAATATATAAGCCAAGTAGAAATTGGCCACGGGATTGGGAGATTAGACCTGGGTGGTAATAATTGACAGCAACATGAAGGGGGACAGGATGGAAAAGATGAATGGTGTGGACCTCAGAGGAAGCGAAGAAGATTGAGCATACTGGGGGTTCAATTCGGGAGGCGCAGCCTGGACATGGTAGGATTCCTTCCCCAATACCTCATCTGTCTCAAAGTTTGGGAGTATGGCTGGGGAGAGTCTCTTGTAGGAGAGTAGAGTGCAGGGGATGCAGGAGCTATGCAAAATATCTGTATTGCAAGCAGGTTGAGGGATTTTAAAATGAATAGATCGTATATAGATGCAATTTTTTATGAACAGATTTTGCATTCCAGATTGCACAGATAAAGGTGTTTGGAGGGCAGTGGACACCTTTGGATAAGGTTGGAGGGATTGAAAATATAATGTGGATGGAAAGTTTTGGGGTGAAAAGAAGAGCATGAATAGATAGCGGGGATCACATGGGGCCTGGTTTTGGGTGAGATTTTGCAGCAGCAATGAGTAGCCAGGGCAGAAAGAAGACATGGGAGGATGATTTGAGGCGTGAGTGAGTATTATTGTATGTGAGAGAAAGAAATAGGATGCTGGAGAGAAGATAGGAGTTCGAGGAAGTGTGATAGGAAGGGGTCGGTGAACATAAGAGGGTACATTTAGTAAATACATGCTGGATTAGTTTATCTATTCTAGATACTGAGAGTGAAGAGGAGCATGTTATACAGACAGTGCAGGACAGTGGAGGAGGCCCATTTTGCTGCCTGCCCTGGCTGGGATAATGGTGTAAGCAATCTCCTCTATATGGACACATATGAGTACGTTTACTAAGCATTATGTTTTGCGGAACTGACCACTAAGTAAATCTACCCCATGGTGCGGCTCCCTGATAGCTGGACAACAGTATAAACATTTCATTTTAGTGAGCTCTATTTGAGCTCTATTCAGCAGCTGAATAAAGATGGCAGTTCAGTAAACCTCCTAATAATCCTGTTTTGTGTAATTACACTCCTCAGCCCTACTGTGTCATGTATTAGCATTTTCCATAAACATTAGTTGTTTTATATTTGATGTTTGTAATGACATTTAAGTGATTGTCTGTCTAAATATTATGCCAAGTTTTAATGCCATTATCTCTAAAATATTAATTTATGACAGCATAACTTATCTTGCCAGCCTGCCTCTGGTATGACTCATTGGTAATGTGTAAATTACAGGACATGTTTCCTCTGGAGGAGGTATTGTGAACTAGTTACTGAATTAATATTTAGGTTGAAATATCCCCTCTATCTGCAACTTGCAGTCTGTAACACGTGGGCCATGGACTGCTGTGCTATTACGTGGGCCATGGACTGCTGTGCTATTACGTGGGCCATGGACAGCTGTGCTATTACGTGGGCCATGGACTGCTGTGCTGTTACGTGGGCCATGGACTGCTGTACTATTACGTGGGCCATGGACTGCTGTGCTATTACGTGGGCCATGGACTGCTGTGCTATTACGTGGGCCATGGACTGCTGTGCTATTACGTGGGCCATGGACTGCTATGCTATTACGTGGGCCATGGACTGTTGTGCTATTACCATTCTAAAAATATTTATATTATATTCTACAATATGCACATATGTTTCTCAGGCCTTCCCAGGCCAGATTTACCTGGGAAGCTGGCAGCTGACGCGGCCCTCACGGGCCACTCCAACATCCTACCAAAAGATAATAATTGTTTATGCTATGTGAGAGGGATGGGCACATATTTAAATCAGCCTGTGTAGATACGTTACTTCTGCACTATAATGAACAGGTTATTGAGAATTACAGTATAAATTCATTATGATTGTGCACATAACAATCTCTGAGGAATATTTAGAGATGATAAAACTGGGATCAGCAGATAATGCGTTAGAGAAGTAATTACCTTTCTGATATCTGTATAATCCATTAGTTGAAAATTCATTGATCAAAAAAAGATTGATTATACATGGAACACACTCATCATGACTGTGTGATTACTGTAGATATAAGTTATAAAAATGATGGTGTTTTCATGCTGAGTCTTGTAGTTCCACCTGGTTGTCAATTTTGGAGCAAAAGAAAAACGAAAAAACCCACTTACAGTACTTGTCTCCTTCCACCCATATAATAGAGAAAGCCGCACACACACACTAATCCCTGATGCTATGCACCAGGTTCTATAATCCTTCAGTGTGGTATAAAATGTATGTGGTTTTCAAGAAGGAATGGCAAATAATGGTTGATATTACATTTTAACCCTGGTATGTTAGTAGTGCCTCCTTTAAAAGGCCAGCACACTCTTCTTGTTGTCATTATCAGTGATGATGGAAAGGTGTGCTGGACAGTACACTCTCCCCACCATTGTGGGCCATAGGGATGGAACCTGTGCCCAAGTATCAAGGATACAGTAATTGTCACATTGAACCATATTTTCTTACCTTATTTACTAATGTAGCATCACAATGGCAAGGAACATGTCAATGTATGCTGAGCAATCATAATGACATTGGCATATCTATAATGGATGCAGGGTGTTCAGTGCACACGGGCCCCTGAGTCCAGGGGGGCCCACACCGCACACACTGCACCCATATTTAATACTTGCCACTCCGGAGTCCTGCGTTGTCGCTGCAGTAGCAGCGCAAATCACCGTAAAAGTGGCGCTGCCTTCATTTCCCCAGAGATTTGTGCAGTGAATGGTGTCCCCAGTACCAAGGCACGGATGCCATGTTACCGTGGACCTGTGCATGCCCAGTAGAGGTGTCTCTGGTACCATAGCACAGGCACAGTGTTACCAGAGACCAGCACATGTGCAGTAAACTCTGGCACAATGCCAGAGTCTACTGCACCACAGAGAGAAGAGGGCCCGCATGGAGTAGTCTGCACACAGGCCCCCACCTCTCTTATACCACCCTTTAATAATGATGTATGTTTTTGAGTGTTGCTTACCTAACTTGTAGTATCAAGTCACCAGTTACTCTTCGACAGAAAGTCCAGAGATAATGTACAGTCCTGGGATGATCATCAGGATACAGCAAGCGAGGCCCAAACAGCAGTCAATGGGTCAGATGCATGGGAAAACAATACCAACAAGCAGGGGTGAGACAGAAATGTGATCACAAAATTAAAAATTAAACACAGCGGTTACTAGTAAACAGACGGGTTCCGGACTATAGATAGACAGTAAAAAGGTTGACAATGTCTAGACGGACAGGGACAATAGGTCGACACACTAAAGGTTGACATGTAAGAAGGTCGACAAGTACAAATTGTCAACATGGTCAAAAGATCGTCACAAAAATTGTTGACATGATTTTTTTTTTTTTTTTTAGGGTTAGGTTTAGGCACTTACCCCGACGGTTAGGCTTAGGCACTTGCCCCGACGGCTAGGGTTAGGTACCAGGAGGGAGGGTTAGGCACCAAGGGGATGGTTAGGGTGAAGATTAGGGCTAGAAATAAAAAAATAATCATGTATCAACCATTTTTGTGTCGACCAGTATGTGTGTCGATCATTTTTGCGTCAAATTTTTTACCATGTCGGCCATTTGTACCTGTCAACCTTCTTACATATCGACATTTAGTGTGTCGCCCTTTTGTCCATGTCGACCTTTTATCCCAGTCGACTTATTGACTGTTTCAAGTGGGTTCAGACTAAGAGATCCCAGATGGGTGGATTCCCAGAAATGATACTTAAACAAACAAAATGAATATAAATGTGCAAATTTATTATAATACTTAGCTACAATCGTCTATTAATTCAGTAGATACAGCAATCACATCAGCAAATCCAGGAGCCCTTCTCTTAGCATCTAGAGACTGGATTATGTTCAAACGTCCTAGCACTTCTGCAGTCATTGTTGTTCCAGGAATACGGCTGATTCTATACCAGGTGTACCCAACCAGTCAGAGGCAAAGAGCCAAAAAATATCTGTGGTCAAGTTGAACAGCCGATCGCATGTCATAAGGCCACGCCCCAATTTTGTGCGCACGCCTTTGGTATGACCAGGGCTGGATTAAGGTCTGCGGGGGCCCCTGGGTATCAAACTTGTGGGGGCCCCTATCAGTGATCAAAGTATATATATATATATATTGTGACACAGTTAGGTTAGGGGGTCCCTCTCCTGGGTAGAGGACTCCTTCCTTACACACACACACACACACAGCAGCAGGGAAGCAGCACACCAGTCTGGATGCAAGTACAAGCTGGTCGGCGCCAGTCTTTATTGTACAATGTCAGAAACATAAAGAAAACATAAATATAAATCCTAGCCCTGTCGGGGCACTAACTTCACAGGTAGTTCCCTCACTACCAGAACCTGGCAGGGCCTAATGCCCTCGCCAGCAACAAAGCACAGCACAACACTCACAGATAGGTTTTTCAAGTGTCTCTGAGCAAACTCCCTGCCTGCTCTCCCAGGTGAGACAATCAGCCCTCAACACACTAGGCTTATATTGGCCACTCTCAGGTGGAAAACTAACAAGCCTGATACCAGGCTGCGAGAACCAAAACCTGGAGTGGCCGTGGGTGGAGCCCTCCCTCTCCTCTCACCCACAGCCCCCAGGTCCCAAACCGGCTTTTCAAAAAGCCGAAACTCAAGCCTGCTACACTGCAGACTTTCTCCTGGGGGTTTAAAACACAAAAGACAGGAATCTGGGACAAATGTACCTGCCACAAACCACTTTACCAGTGATCCTATCACATATCCCCCCCTTTGTTTCGACCTGTGGGGCGGAACAACTGAAGCCCCCAAACAATGAACGCGTGACAACGCGTCAACATTGGCCAGCTGGCTTCCTGGCCTGTGTTCCACTGAAAATTTAAAAGTTTGTAATGCCAAGAACCATCTTGTAATTCTCGCATTACTGTCCTTATTTTCAGACATCCACTTCAGAGGGGCATGGTCAGTGATCAATTTGAACTTTCTTCCGACCAAGTAGTACCTGAGAGCCTCTAATGCCCACTTTATGGCCAACGCCTCCTTCTCCACTGTGGCATAGTTTCTCTCATGTACATTCAACTTTCTGCTAAGATAGAAAATAGGGTGTTCCTCACCCTCCTTGTTCTGGGACAGGACCGCTCCTATACCTACTTCTGATGCATCGGTTTGTACTATGAATTCCCTTTCAAAATTAGGAGTCATCAGGACTGGTTGGGAACACAACGCTACTTTCAACTCCTGAAAAGCTTTCTCTGCCTCAGGACTCCATTCTACCATGACTTTTTGTTTGCCTTTGGTCAGGGCAGTCAGTGGGACTGCCATGGTGGCAAAGTTGGGTATAAACCTCCTGTAGTACCCCGTAATTCCCAAGAAGGCTCTCACCTGCTTCTTATTCAGAGGCCGTAGCCAGTTTTGTATGGCATCAACTTTATTGAGCTGAGGCTTTATCAGGCCTCTGCCAATGGTGTATCCCAGATATTTTACTTCCTCCATGCCTAGACAACACTTTTTTGGGTTGGCTGTCAAACCTGCCTTATAGATGGAGTCCAACACTGCTTGTACGGGTAGGCATCGAATTTTGAAACACTGTTCAACTTTCGGAAGTCATTGCAGAAACGCACACTGCCGTCGGGCTTTGGAATCAACACAATGGGACTTGACCATTCACTATATGATTCTTCAATAACCCCTAACTCTAGCATATTTTTAATTTCTTTCGACACTGATTCTCTTTGTGCTTCTGGTAACCTATAGGGCTTTAGATTAACTTTAACCCCTGGGTCAGTGATGATGTCATGTTTAATGACCGAGGTTTTCCCAGGTACGTCAGAGAACAGCATCCTATTTCTAATCAGAAACTCCTTGACCTCTTGTTGTTGAATTGCCGACAGGGTTTTTGCCACTGTCACTTCGGGAACTAAGGGCCCTGGACTTACTGGAGGGTCCCGGACGGCCGACAGTACCGTTCTATCTTTCCAGGGCTTTAACAGATTTATATAGTATATCTGTTCCGGCTTTCTTTTCCCTGGCTGGTAAACTTGGTAATTGACCTGCCCCACTCTTTCTAAGATTTCAAAGGGCCCTTGCCATTTAGCCAAAAGTTTATTTTCCACAGTGGGAACCAATACTAACACTCTGTCCCCAGGAGCAAAGCTGCGTAACCGAGCACTGCGGTTGTATACCCTCTGCTGTGCCTGTTGAGCCTATTCCAGGTGCTCTCTCACTATCGGCACTACCGCAGCAATTCTCTCCTGCATTTGAGAAACATACTCAATCACCGTTTTGTAAGGACTAGACTGCCCCTCCCATGTCTCTTTGGCAATGTCTAGTAACCCCCTTGGGTGTCTCCCATACAACAAGTCGAAGGGTGAAAACCCGGTGGAGGACTGGGGAACTTCTCTTATGGCCAACAATAAATACGGCAATAAGTAGTCCCAATCCCTACCATCCTTGTCGACCACTTTCCTAAGCATGTGTTTTAACGTCTTGTTAAACCTCTCGACCAGCCCATCGGTTTGGGGGTGATAAACCGAAGTTCTTAACTGTTCGATTTTGAACAGGCGGCATAACTCTTTCATGACTTTGGACATAAACGGTGTACCCTGGTCAGTTAGTATCTCCTTAGGTATACCCAGCCTGCTAAAGACATGAACTAGCTCTCTGGCAATGGTCTTGGTTGACGTATTGCGCAACGGGATCGCTTCCGGGTACCTGGTAGCGTAATCCATTATGACCAGAATATACTGGTGTCCCCTGGCAGACTTCATTAAGGGTCCAACCAAATCCATCGCTATTCTTTCAAACGGCACCTCTATAATAGGCAATGGAACTAGTGGACCCTTAAAATGTGGCCTGGGGGCATGATACTGACACTCAGGGCAGGATGCGCAAAAGTCAGATACCTCTTTATGAAGCCCGGGCCAGACAAACCTCTGCATTATTCGCTCACTGGTTTTCTCTACCCCTAGATGGCCTGCCGTTATATGACCATGGGCCAGATCCAACACTGTTCTTCTGTAGGCTTTGGGAACTATTAGTTGTTCCACAACATCTTCCCCCTTCTTAGTCACCTGATATAACAAATCCTGACATATTGCCATGTGGGGATAGGACAAAGGACTATCAGGGTCTACGGGTTTACCATCAACTACTTTTACATTCTCCCTGGCTTTTACCAAAGTAGGGTCATTCAACTGCTCCACGGCAAAGACCTCTCTTCTGACCTCTAAATTAGGCAGACGATCACCTGGCCCAACAACACTTCCCACCTCAATGGGAGGCACATCAGTTGGCGGGCCACCATCACGTTCCGCATTCTCTAGTTCGCCAACCATAGTAGAAAAAGGGAATAACTCTGACTCAGAAGAAACTCCCTCCTCCACTACATCGACAACCTTCTCAAATGGATCGGGGTTGTTCACCTCTGGAACAAAACGGCTTTCCCACAACTTCCAGAAGTGAGCAAAGTCTCTCCCCAATATTGCATCGTACACCAGACCATGCACCAAACCCACAGAAACTATAGCAGAGCCACATGGTGTCTCAATGTTCACCTCGGCCATAACATAATATCGAGTATCCCCATGTATGCAGGTCACACCAACAGTTTTCCCTGTATGCTTCAAGGGGTTCACCAGCTCAGCTTTTATACGTGTCACCAAGCTACCAGAGTCTAACAGTGCCTCTACTCGGTTGCCATCTACAGTGAGTACACACATGTGCTTATCAGTCTCAGCCTGCCGGTCAGCCGTACAGGCTATCTGTGCAAAGAAAGACCCCCTGCGGTAGACATGAGCAGTATCACATTGCATAGGTTCAGTTGTAAGTGCACAATTAGCGGCAATATGGCCGAAGCCACCACATCGGAAACACTGAGTCATATTAATGTCTAGTCATTTATGGGGCAAGAACCTTCCCGGCCTGGCAGGCCTGTCTCCAGGTTCTACACCCTCAGTCTTAGGTACATTCCACCGCCCAGCACCCTTCTCCCCTGGAACAGTCTTACCAGTGTCTCTGGGAGTTCGCCGGTGCGCCATCGGGGCTCGGTGGGGCATACTCATCAGCTCCTCAGCCGCCACGTACCTCTCCACCAGCTCGACCAACTGGTCCGCGGACTTAGGGTCTGCATGGCTCACCCACTTGCGCAGAGTCACAGGTAATGATTGCAGGTACCGGTCCATCACGACCCTTTCCACGATCTGTGGTCCCGTCAGCGTCTCGGGATGTAGCCATTTTGAGGACAGATGGATGAGGTCATGCATCTGTGAACGTGGAGGCTTGTCCTTATGGAACTCCCAGCGGTGGACCCGTTGGGCACGAACAAAGGTGGTGACTCCCAAGCGAGTTAGGATCTCCTGTTTTAGGTTTTTATAGTCCTTGGCATCAGCCAGGCATAAGTCGAAATATGCTTTTTGTGGCTCCCCAGACAAAAAAGGTGCCACCAGACTTGCCCACTGCTCCTGGGGCCAACTCTCCCTTTCGGCCGTTCTTTCAAATGCGGCGAGATAGGCCTCCACATCATCGCCCGAAGTCATCTTTTGAAGGAAGTGACTGGCTCGTACGGAGTGAGTGGGGTTGGAGGACCAGTAGCAACATCTCTGGGCCGGGCGACCAGGTGCTGTAGCACCTCTTTTATGGCCTGGCAGGTTTCCTCGATGGCGACCTGTTGTTGCTTCTGGGCTGTCTCCAAGGCCAACAGTTGCACCCTGGTGGATTCCTGCTGTGCCCAGGTAGATTCCTGCTGAAGTTTGTTCGTCTCCTGCTGAGCTCTGGTAGATTCCTGTTGAGCTGCTGTAGCTTGGAGCAAGGCCTTAATCATGTCCTCCATTTTGTCCTGGGGTGTAGGTTGGAAGCTTAACCTTGCCTCTCTGAGCATTGGCTGACGCCTCCTCTATGGGACTCCAAGGACACAGTGTTATTTCCACACTCACAAACTGGGTGTCTGTCCCTTTAATTTTTAAACGGAAAGTTTTCCTCTTGCTGCACCTTCAGTGTGTGTGGGTGCCCGCATTCTCCACCATATTGTGACACAGTTAGGTTAGGGGGTCCCTCTCCTGGGTAGAGGACTCCTTCCTTACACATACACACAGCAGCAGGGAAGCAGCACACCAGTCTGGATGCAAGTACAAGCTGGTCGGCGCCAGTCTTTATTGTACAATGTCAGAAACATAAAGAAAACATAAATATAAATCCTAGCCCTGTCGGGGCACTAACTTCACAGGTAGTTCCCTCACTACCAGAACCTGGCAGGGCCTAATGCCCTCGCCAGCAACAAAGCACAGCACAACACTCACAGATAGGTTTTTCAAGTCTCTGAGCAAACTCCCTGCCTGCTCTCCCAGGTGAGACAATCAGCCCTCAACACACTAGGCTTATATTGGCCACTCTCAGGTGGAAAACTAACAAGCCTGATACCAGGCTGCGAGAACCAAAACCTGGAGTGGCTGTGGGTGGAGCCCTCCCTCTCCTCTCACCCACAACCCCCAGGTCCCAAAAAGCCGAAACTCAAGCCTGCTACACTGCAGACTTTCTCCTGGGGGTTTAAAACACAAAAGACAGGAATCTGGGACAAATATACCTGCCACAAACCACTTTACCAGAGATCCTATCACAATATATAATATATATATTACTGTGTGCATGTGTGTGTATTTGTATATATATATATATCTATACACACACACACACACACACACACACACACACACACACACACACACACACACACACACACACACACAGAGGTCAGTGCCAGCCTATGTGTCACTGAGGTAGAACCATAGACACTCACCTTGGGGCCGGGCACTCTTCATCCTCCAGGCTCTCTTTCAAGCTCCCTGACCCAGCCGCCATCAAACTGTCTATAACCCCGCTCTCTGCACCGGACCTGCTCCCTCATCACTCTTCCTCGCAGCTGTCACACTCCCCGTGGCTCCCGACATGCGTGGGGGAGAGAGGGAGGGACCTTCCGCTGCTGCCACGGCCGCTGGAGAAAGAGACTGTAGTTCATTGTCTCCATGCCTGCACTGGTGGCTGGCCGCACACAGACACTGCAGGGCTGGGCGGACAATGCTGCCCACGGACACGCAGTGCATGGCTGGCCTATTGGAATGCTCACACCAAGCTCCATCTCGCCGCTGCCGCATTCGTGTATGCGCGGTCCTTATTTCATATGGGGCTTGTGAATTCAGGGAAATTAGGAGGTTCTGCGGGGCAGAGGGAGACTTGGTGGAGCAGGAGCAGCCAGCAGAATGCGGGAGTGTTGGGTAGCATGTGGGGGCCCCCTATGTGTGGGGGGCCCGGGATGACCGCCCCTGTCACCCTGCCTATAATCCGGCCCTGGGTATGACATTCGTAGGAGCATGACCTTGTGTCACACCCCTGAGTTTAGTCACGCTGGCGGCAACCCCAGCACATTGAAAATCCACAATTTACATAAACTTCCCAATATATATTTTTTACTGTTGAAGTGAAAAAAAAAGCCAGAGCAAGATAGAAAACATTGAAATAGCCACGTTCACATAAAATACAGAGAAACAAGCCAGATCCACATAAAATACATTTAAAATACATCCACATAAAATACATATTGAAATCCAGTACCACATAAATACATTGAGAAAGCCAGTGCCTATTATGCTGTGTCCCGTGTAGTTGTGCCCCATATGCAGTGCCCCCCTGTAGTTGTGACCCTTATGCAACTCCCCCTGTAGCTGTGCCCATTAAGCAATGCCCCCAGTAGTTGTGGCCCTTCTGAAATGCCCCCTGTAGTCGTGCCCATTAAGCAGTGCCCCCAGTAGTTGTGGCCTTTATGCAATGCCCCCTGTAGCTGTGCCCATTATGCAATGCCCCCTGTAGCTGTACCCATTAAGCAATGCCCCCAGTAGTTGTGGCCCTTAGGCAGTGCCCCATGTATTTGCGCCTCTTATGCCGTGCCCCCTGTAGTTTTGGCCCTCATGCAGTGCCCCTGTATTTGTGCCCGCTAAAGTAGTGCCCCTTAAGCAGCACCTCCTGCATTTGTGCCGCTTAAGCAGTACCCCCTGTATTTGTGCCCCCTAAAGTAGTGCCTCCTATATTTGTGCCCTCTAAAGTAGTGCCCCTTAAGCAGTGACCCCTGTCTTTGTACACCCAAAAGTAGTGTCCCTTATGCATTGCACCCTGTATTGTATTTGTGCCCCCTAAAGTAGTTCCCCCAGCCCAGTACTTACTTACCTGACCATGTTGGCTTTGGCTCCTGCTGTGGCTGCCTTGCTCTGACTGGATTTAACTAGATCCATCCAGCAGGCAAAAAGGGCAGGCTCCTCACATTGCGGGTGACGTAATGATGTCACCCGCGCAATGCATCACTGGGAACGCTGGCCTCTGAAGCATTCAGGGGCTTCTTTAGTCTCTGATTCCTTCAGAGACCAGTGATCCCAGTTCCAGTAGGGGGAGCTGCATTTTACAAACAAAGGAGCCGCATGCGGCTCAAGAGCCGGTTTTATACTGACAAATTACAGCTTATACAGTCAGGTGCATAAATATTGGGACATTGACAGAAATTTAATATTTTGGCCTCTATTCAACACCACAATGGCTTTGAAATGAAACAAACAAGATGTGCTTTAACTGCAGACTTTCAGATTTAATTTGACGGTAATTACATCCAAATCAGGTGAACGGTGTAGGAATTACAACGGTTTCTCTATGTGCCTCCCACTTTTTAAGGGGCCAAAAGTAATGGGACAAACTGAACAATCCTAAATCTAACTTTCACTTTTTAATACTTTGTTGCAAATCCTTTGCCGGCAATTACAGTGTGAAGTCTGGAACGCATAGACATCACCAGACGCTGGGTTTCATCCCTGGTGATGCTCTGCCAGGCGTCTACTGCAAAAGTCTTCAGTTCCTGCTTGTTCTTGGGGCATTTTCCCTTCAGTTTTGTCTTCATCAAGTGAAATGCATGCTCAATCGGATTCAGGTCAGGGGACTGACTTGGCCATTGCATAACATTCCACTTTTTAGCCTTAAAAAACTCTTTGGTTGCTTTTGCAGTATGCTTCAGGTCATTGTCCATCTGCACTGTGAAGCACCGTCCAATGAGTTCTTAAGCATTTGACTGAATATGAGCATATAAATTTGCCCGAAACACTTCAGAATTAATTCTGCTGCTTTTGCCAGCAGTCACATCATCAATAAATACAAGGGAACCAGTTCCATTGGCAGCCATACATGCCCACACCATGACACTATCACCACCATGCTTCACTGATGAGGTGGTATGTTTTGGATCATGAGCAGTTCATTTCCTTCTCCATACTCTTCTCTTCCCATCACTCTGGTACAAGTTGATCTTTGTCTCATCTGTCCATAGGATGTTGTTCCAGAACTGTAATGGCTTTTTTTAGATGTTGTTTGGCAAACTCTAATCTGGTCTTCCTGTTTTTGTGGCTCACCAATGGTTTACATCTTGTGGTTAACCCTCTATATTCACTCTTGTGAAGTCTTCTCTTGATTGTTGACTTTGACACATATACACCTACCTCCTGGAGAGTGTTCTTGATTTGGCCAACTGTTGTGAAGGGGTTTTTCTTCACCAGGGAAATAATTCTTCTGTCATCCACCACAGTTGTTTTCCGTGGTCTTCCGGGTCTTTTGGTGTTGCTGAGCTCTCCGGTGCGTTCTTTCTTTTTAAGACTGTTCCAAACAGTTGATTTGGCCACACCTAATGATTTTGCTATCTCTCTGATGGGTTTGTTTTGATTTTTCAGCCTAATGATGGCTTGCTTCACTGATAGTGACAGCTCTTTGGATCTCATATTGAGAGTCGACAGCAACTGATTCCAAATGCAAATGTCACACCTAGAATCAACTCCAGAACTTTTACTTGCTTAATTGATAATGAAATAACAAGGGAATAGCCCACACCTGTCCATGAAATAGCTTTTGAGTTGATAGTCCCATTACTTTTGGCCCATTAAAAAGTGGGAGGCACATATAGAAACCATTGTAATTCCTACACCGTTCACCTGATTTGGATGTAATTACCCTCAAATTAAATCTGAAAGTCTGCAGTTAAAGCACATCTTGTTTGTTTCATTTCAAAGCCATTGTGGTGGTGAATAGAGGCCAAAATATGAAAATTCTGTCAATGTCCCAATATTTATGCACCTGACTGTATAAGCTGCTCTCTAAGAGAAAAACACCTGAATAAGAATTTTAACAGGTATAAAGGTCATTTTTAGAAATATACATAAATATTAATAGACAGTAGGGGCACTGTTGCCTTAATTATGAATACTGAAAAATAACATCTCAATAACTGTTTTATGGTGTGTATTTTGGATTAAGGTAACACAATGTTGACTTTGGATTAAGTATGACTAGTCACATTACTAAACAGTGATCTTTGTCCTTTCTTAGCTTCTCTCTGTCAAAAACACCGTAAGATTAGCTTATACAAATATTTATACATGTATATTTCACCATAACTGTCCCTTAAAATACACCATTTCTAAAGCATGTTGACATACTGTATACTGGACTTTGTCACAATCTGTATATGATGCAAAATGGCTTGGAAAATCCATTTTGGTCACTCCTGATACACTCCACCCTTGCTCTCAGGTGATTTTGTACCATATAACTTTCAAATTTATCCTGTATCAGTTATCATTTTAACAGGATACAATGTAGGATTCCCATGAACAATCCTTTGTTCCCAGAGAACCAATTAGCTGGATCTAACCAGGATAGCCATCCTCTACCATCTAGATCATACTCTGAGTCATTGTATTATGAGCTTGATCCAAGTGTCAACGTTTTTACACATAATGTAGCAGAACCAACTGATTGTTCCAGTCATCAGTCATTCCATGTAGAGCCCTTATTTTCTTTGCTCCAGTAGTTGTATAATTTCTATGTTGCAATAGGTCAGTCTCCTGTAGAGAGGACAAAGAGGAGTGGGGAGGAAACTGAGTGGAAACATGGAGGAGGGGGAGGATACTGGGCAGGAACACCAGGAAGCAGCACTGCAAAGGGGGACAATGTCCCTCAGCAGCTGACTTAAGCCCCCACTTAGCCTTTTTTTGTGTTCACTTCAGGCCACCTTCCAGTCACCACCCAAGAATGCCCATGATTTTGCCTCACTAGTCCTAATGTCAGCGTCTCCTTTTGCAACAGTGAACTCTGCATACACTGAGGAGAAGACATGTGCTGTAGGGGTTTCCAGGACTTTTTGCATATGCGCGGTAGCAAATAATCGCTCAACTGTGCAAATATGGGCATTACGTGCAGACAGCGTGCACTTCTGTATCAGGCCCAGTGTGCTACTTGTGTTATGTTTACTGTACAGCGGAAATAAGCTGGCAATGAGCACAGAAATATGCATTGTCCAACATTTTGGGCAAGCCTCACTATCATATAAATGTTAGAGGAGAGTCTATAAAGTATATGCAATGTTAGGTACATTGTTCTGCCGTTGCAGTGGCTGAAATAAATATTGCCCGGCATACTGAATGCTAGCAGGGCTGTTGACACATGCTGTGGTGCCCGAGTAATGAAGGGGCGTTACCACATTTATGAGGTGTGGCCACCCCCCTACATTAAAAGAAAAAAAATGGAGAATACAATATGTAGCGGCGGGAAATGGCGCAGTGAGCTGCAAAGGGGATCATCTATCCAGATCAGCAGCTGACCCGGCCCCCACGGGCCCCTCCAACAGGCCTGGGTAATTAGTACCCGCTCAATTGGGCGCCCCTGAATGCTAATCCTGTTGTGGACCTCTGGGCAAACTTAAGACTATAAATGATTTTTAACAATAAATTTGCAATAAGTCATACAATTATTATAGACATAAAGTATCATTCTTAAGTACTATAAAATGACACATTTGTATAAATTTAATTGATTGATCATCAGATTTACACAAAAAGATTTTAAGCAAATATCCCTGTCGTTTATTAATATGTTTGGAATATAAGATTAAATAGTTCCTTTATAGAATGTTCAGCAAACCACTTTGTGATGTATAAATCTCATCACTGTGGGTTCTGTCTGTTGAAATGCAATGTTAAAATGAAAAGGTAGCCTCAAACAACCACATCTGCCTGATAATGGGGCTATCAATTTTTTAAGAGCTTCCTAATTGGAAATGTTCATAAATATGGTTGGAAGATGACCCCTACTGGCCTGTGTGTGCCTTATCTGTCCAACTGCACTAACAGGTCCTAATGCACTCTGCAATTGATCTTGTCCAATTTGGTCAACCAAACTGTACAGATATTCTGTTACCCATGAGCAGCAGGATCACCTTCAAGTAGTCAGATTAATATAAATTATCTAGTAATATAGACAAACATGTATTAATGTTTCCATATCAGGTAAGAATGTATGAACTGCAATCTCCTCCTCACATCCCTTCTTGATTTCAGAAAGTGTTTTTTATTTATTTTTTGTCATTATTTACAGTATAACCATTCCGAAGAACATTTCTAATTACAACATTGGATCAAAATTAGGCCATTCCCTGGTCCAAACTCCCATTGCCAACATGGCCACGCCTTTTTTTGTACAGTAGAGCAAACTTAAGCAGAGTACACACTAGACCAGGGGTCTTCAACCTTGGCCCTCCAGCTGCTTATGGAACTATAGACCCATGGATGCCCTGCCACAGTTTTAGCATGGTGTTATATCTAAACAGTGGCAATGCATGCTGGGATGTGTAGTTCCACATCAGCTGGAGGGCCAAGGTTGAAGACCCATGCACTAGACGATATGTTGTCCGATCTGGCGGGTCAGATAACATATCGTCCACATCGGCCAGTGTGTACCCGTTATGTTGCTGATGATGCACGCTCCCATGCGTCATCAGCGACATCGCCCATCGGATCTGCATGCAGGTCTGACGGGCAATATCATCAGCGGAGGCCATGCTGCCATGCACCAAATCAAGTTATTTATGGTCAATGTAATGTAAATATGTCAACAAACAGAAGTGCAAACCTGTCCACCACCACATAACTGAACCTAAGGATGGCAGGTAAGCACAATTTACTCCACTTTACTATTTTACTTGATTTTTTTTTCTGAATTTCACAATAACAAATTTAAACTTAGGGGTGCCAAGAAAACAATGCTGATACTCTAGGGCGATGTGATTCAAAAAAGTTTGGGAACCACTAGTTTAGAGTGTACCCAGCATTAGAGACTACCACATCCTATATGTAACGTGATGCAGCCGCCGGTCACAATCCTGACGGCACTATGCCGGCTAGGGATTATTGATAGGCGTCGGCACCGATGCCTATCATAATCCTGAATGCCAGAATCCAGAACGACGCAGGATCGAACGAGGTAAGCACGGGCCGCGCATCCTCATAGCCGCGCGGGGGGGGGTTAGGTTTAGGGTGCCTCAGGCAGGGCCGGATTAACAATGGGGCGGGTGGAGCTACAGCTCCAGGCCTCCCCATGAAAATAGACCCTCAGCATCCTCTGCAGAGCAGGCAGTGATGACAGGCAATTTTTTTCTTCCTGTCACTACTCCGATCATTAGCCTCCTGGAGTCCTAGCTACCCTACCCTGGAGTCCCCGGCTACCTGACACCTCGCCTACCCTCGGGGCCACCCGAAGCTCCGCCACCGGACCGTTCGAAGCTCCGCCCACGGATCGTCCGAAGCTCCGCCCCCGGACCGTCCGAAGCTCCGCCCCCAGGTCATAAATGGAGCAAACAATAGTGTTGTCACTCGGTGCAGACGGGACCCTGCAGTGACACATCTGTGGCAGCCAGGCAATGAATGGGATAGGGAGGAGTCGTCGTGCATTGAGAAGTGCAGGAGGGATAGTTGCAGATGAACTGGCTTGTAAGAAGAGTTCCAGGGACCCTCTGTAGGATAGTGTGTGCATGGAGTGGAAACCCAAGAGAAGAGGTGAGCAGAAACAGTTCCTGCTAGTTTGCCCAGTGCTGGGGGTGCAGGGAGAAGTGGGACCTGCACTGGGGAAGAATCCAGTGAGTCCCTTTTATCTATATAAAAAAAATAAAATACAAGTACTGCCCATTTAAGCCTAATTCCTGCCTTGTGAGTGTGATGCTGGGTACACACTATGCCATATGCCGTTCGTGCAGCCAGCAAATCACATATAGCAAAGTGCAGTTGCGGGTCTGTACAGACGATATATCTGTGAACGACATTGGCCCTCATTCAGAACCGGACGCTCTGAGCAGAGCGCACGCTCTGAATGAGGGCCGTCCTCCATAATTATGGAGCGTCCTCCTGGACGCTCATATAGCTGTGGGTCACCACCCACAGCCTATACGAGCGTGCAGGTTGATGGCCGCGATGGTCTTGACCATCGCGACCATCGCCACTGCGAGCCGGAGCCTGCGGTTGTGTTTTTCAACCGCAAGGCCCGGAGTGATTTTGGCTCTATCACTCCCACTGACATCACTAGGGATGTCAGTGGGCCGGCTTCTGACGGTAGGCGTTCCCTTGGGAACGCCCCCGTCTGCGAGGCACGCCCCTGGCACGCCCACCAAAGGGGGCGTGCTGTCAATCAACATTGACAGCACGCCCCCTTTGATCAGGCACAACGAGCGAAGGAAAGTCCTTCGCTCGTCGCGTCTGGCGCATGCGCACGACGGTGCTCCCGCTGTCGTGCACATGCGCAGTGCACAACATCGACCCACTTGCGAGCGGACAGCCGCTTGCGAGTGGGTCTGAATCAGGCCCATTGTTCACAGACATATCAGGTCGGCCCTGCAACACAGACGATGCTGATATATCCTGCATATATATTGGTATCCCTGCCTGTGTGTGCGGGCAGGGCAGACGGAGACAGCCGGGGTGAGCTGTGGAGGCACCCGTGCTTGCCACTTCAAGCCCTTCCCCCCGTGTCACTGAGTGATCCGCCTGCCTCTTTGTCTAACAACCTGCCACTGAGGCTGTTCAGAGAAGGAGAGGACTAAGGGGGCAGGCACAGGCATCAGCTGCGGCCCACACACAGTCTGCTCTGACTCACTGTCACAAGATTGAGCTTCGATATGGCGCTTTCTGGAGTGGAGGAAGGCGGAGGCTGCGCTGTGGCAGTGAATTTCATTGCAGTACATTTAAGGAACCATTCAGGGATTCCTGGCACTGACTGCTCAGTGCCAGGAGAGGACTGCTCAGAGGAGAGGACTGTCACTGCTCCCCCTGAGTCTGCACTAGCCACCAACTCCAAGCAGCCACATTAAGGATGCCACAGCAGCCCACCACAAGCTCACAGAATCAGGCTGACAGTAATTGTGATGGATATTGATTGAAATTTTTTATTTAATTTTTTATGGGTTTTTTTTCTCATGTGGTAGCGAATATGTGTTGTTGTTTTTTTTTCATGCTGGGGCCTATGTGTTTTTTTTTCTAATGTGGGGGCCTATGTGTTTTTTTTGTAATGTGGGGGCCTATGTGTTTTTTTTTTTCATGCTGGGGCCTATGTGTTTTTTTTTTCTAATGTGGGGGCCTATGTGCTTTTTCTTTCTTTTATGCAAAGCCCTTATGTTTGGTATTTTCATGTGGGGGGCCTTCTTACTGCAGCCATGCACACAGCATACATGTCACATAATAACAAAGGAGCAGAGTGTAAAATTGAAAATGAAAGGGGAAAAAAAGGAAAGAAGAAGCAAAAAGATAAATAGATGGAGACAGGAATGGATACACAAAGCAATGGCGTAAGGTTATTGCCTGAAAATGAGAGGAACCCCCCCTAAAAGAAAAGTCTAGTTCCGCCCCTGCATCACAACTGGGCGGCCAAATTTAAATGCCGGCCAAGTTGTGTTTTTTTTTCAGACCGAGTGGCCCTTTGGTAAGTATGTATCACTTACCAAATTGGCCACTTGGTCGGCCGGCTGCCGTTCGGCCACTCAGTTGCTTTAGTGGATACCTAGCTTAAGGCATCATATTTCATGTGGATGTGCTCTAGAATTAGCCATAAATATACCCACACCCCCTTGCATGGCGGTCATGCACACTTTAGTGGTGTATTGTGGAAACCCCCCCTTTAGAGATCCTATATTTGCCCCTGTATACATATATAGAACTGCCAGCAGCTTGTATGATTTATCCCAATGCAGGAGCCATGGTGTGTAGCTGTGTATTAGCAGTCACTTGGATGCTTGGTGTATTATTTATAGCGGTCACTGTAATGCTGTCTGTATTATATGGTGGTCCCTGCAATGCTCTCTGTATCATACTGGCGGTCACTATGATGCTTTCTGTATTATATGACAGTCACTACAATGCTCTCTGTATTATATGGCGGACACTGAGATGCTTTCTGTATTACAAATATGTCCACATTCATCTAGCCTCTTTGAGCGTTAAACATAACTTGATAGTGCCGAGCATCTTTTGCATGCAACTTTTTTCCCTTAAAATGCATTTTATTCACAAAGCAATGCAAATAGGATGCACAAACAGCTTATGCTGATTAAAATGATATGCTGCATGCCTATATTCTATGTGAGACTGCGGGTGCATCTGCATGCAAAATGTAGGCTACTATAAGATTCACGTTCTGTAGCTTGGTAAATCCGACAGCGCTGGTCACACCCCTTGCAGCAGCACACAATAGGCCCTTCATAAATTTCAGCTCCAGGCCCTTGTCAACATTAATCTGGCACTGGCCCCAGGGGGATTTAGGGTTAGGCACCACCCTGGGAAGGTTAGGCTAGGGGAAGGTGGGGTTAAAGTTAGGCAACCCCGGGGGAAGGTTAGGGTTAGGCACCCCCCCCCCCCGTCCGGGAGGGTTAGGTTTAGTGTGCGGGGAGGGGGGTTAGATTTAGGCACCCCAGGGGGGAGGTTAGGGTTAGGCACCCCTAAAGGAGGGCTGGGGGGGTAAGGGAGGGTTAGGTAGTTTACTTACCTCCGTCTGGATCTCCGCTGTCCGGCCTGCCGGCATCGGGATTTCATTCTTACCGGTCATTCATACCGATCACATATCTAACATAGCTACATTGTTACTAGTATTATAGTCAATGATAGTGTCAAACACAAAGACATACTCACTAAGCACCTCCTCCTTTAGCTACTGCAAGGATCATTGCTAAATAATGTAATAAGGACAATAATATCATAGACAGAAATAAGGGGACCTGGTCTTGTTGGAAAGCAGTGTTTGTGTACACCCCTCTTCCAGAGTACAGCAAGCCTCAACCATTTAGATAAAAGATGCCATACCTGTGTATACATTTTGTGACATGTATAGCACTTCATTCCCATGCATAGACTTAGGGGTATATTTTCTAAAGTGTAGATTTTTAGAACTGGAGATGTTGCCTATAGCAACCAATCAGATTCTACTTATCATTTATCTAGCACCTTCTAGAATCTAGAAGATAATAACTAGAATATGATTGGTTGCTATGGGCAACAACTCCACTTCTAAAAACCTGCACTTTAGTAAATATACCCCTATCTGTCCTCAACAGAGAGATTTGACTCTGAATGGGACTTACTGAGTTTTTTTATTCAGATTAATTGGATGATTGATCCTGTTCAGGATGAAATTTCCCTTGAAATTGGGAATAATCACCTTAACAGGTTTTCTTTGTTTGTACTTTATTTTGTTAGATTTCATGTTTGCCTGAAGTACAAATTGTGACTGGTAAATATGAAATCTTTTTTACTACAAAAACTAGGTCGGGAACAGGGAATCTGATATTTGAAAGCCTCACTGATCTCTCCTGCACTGTACTCACTGTTTCTCTGCTATGCCATTAAGTCAGATTGAAGGGTTCCTTTGTGGGGAAGCTGTACAGCTATGTATATACTTTATAAATATTTTATATCCTCAAGCACTAAATCACTTTTATTTTTATCTTTTCTAGATTGAGTCCCGCAAAAGAGTTGCAAAAACAGTCCTGGTGCTGGTTGCTCTCTTTGCCTTCTGTTGGCTGCCTAATCATATCCTCTACCTCTATCGATCCTTCACATACCACTCGGCTGTGAATTCCTCTGTGCTCCATCTTTCTGCCACCATTTTTGCCCGCATATTAGCTTTTGCCAATTCCTGTGTCAACCCATTTGCTCTGTGCTGGCTCAGCAGAAGTTTTAGGCAGCATTTTAAAAAACAGGTATACTGCTGCAAGACACATCCTCCGCTGTCCCAACCAAGCCCAACTCACAGCAGTACTGCAACTGCAATCACTGCAATAAAGGGGAACATCCAGATGTCTGAAATTAGCATTGGCCTAATAGGAGCCTACGATATGAAGAGAGAAAGTGACAGCACTTAAACACATTTTACAAAGTTAAAATACTGTTAAAGGAGAACCACATGGAACTTGTTTTGTCTCATAACCAGCTTTTCGCCAAGTAGCAGAAACATGAACAACTCAGCTACACCTGGAGAAGTTCAAATAGAAACAACTCTGGGGTTGGTGGTTGAAGCCGATATGGTGAGCTGTGGCTCAACTAGGAGGTACTTGTAAGCTGAAGTGTAGGGAGGACACCATCTGCTTCAGGTTACAGGGGGAGAGGCGTGAACAATATCTCATGGAGTTATCCTCTGAATAAAACCACATAAATTATGTTTGTGATCTCTTATCCTGAAACCTGTGGTCCAGAACACTGTGAAAAGCAAAGCGGCAAAAAAGAAAATCACTTCTGCTCTGGGATTAGTTATACACACAGGTCCTTAGTTAGTGGTGGTTGTATGTGGTGTGAATAAGCGCATTTCCGTATTGTACTTGATCATCAAATTGTGTCCCTATCTAAACTTTTGTATATTGTAGACTTGCATCCCGTTATGCCTAGGGAATATGGGGGTGGGCAATCATAAGTAGAATATAGTATCGGCATGTTCAGTTCATGTAAGTATAGCTTCCCCTTGGAGATGCAGCATAATTAGAAGTGGACATATCCATAGACACTTCTATAGGAAGGTACTAAAGTTCTGGTGCAATAAAACATGATGATGATGATGATGATGAACATCAGCAACACTATCTAGCTGCGTCTGATTGGCTGACCATTCCAGCTGATGCTTGTTAATTCATCTCCAGTCACGGCCGTCTCTGAGCACTACTTACCATTTCTATTTTGAGTTTTGACAACTGCAGGAAAAAAAATCCAATTCAACTTTCAAAGGTGTAAACAATGGATGTGGAGATGTTTAATGACATTTTATATGGAAATGTGCCTTTCACATTTATTAGTAACAGTCAAGGCTCTATTCTCTCGTGTATATGATTTGATTACATTAAGGTGGCGCTATATAAATAACTGTTAATAAATAAATCAGTAAGGGAGGATGGGTGTGCCAAGTGTGCCCAAAAGGGAGGAGGGGTGCTAATAGTGCCAAGTAAGGGTGGGGGAGTGCTAAGTGTGCCAAGTAAGGGTGGGGGAGTGCTAAATGTGCCAAGTAAGGGTGGCGGAGTGCTAAGTGTGCCAAGTAAGGGTGGCGGAGTGCTAAGTGTGCCAAATAAGGGAGGGTGTGAAGGGAGTAGTGTTTATGTGTGAGGATTTGGGGACAGCGTGTGTGTGTGTGAGGCTAGGAGTGTAGTGTGCGTGTGTGTGAGACTATGAAGGCAGCATGTGTGTGTGAGGCTATGCGGGCAGCGTGTGGTGTGTGTGTGAGGCTATGAGTGTAGCGCGTGGTATGTGTGTGAGGCTATGAGGGTAGTGTGTGTGTGAGACTATGAAGGCAGCATGTGTGTGAGGCTATGCGGGCAGCATGTGGTGTGTGTGAGGCTATTAGTGTAGCGTGTGGTATGTGTGTGTGTGTGAGGCTATGAGTGTAGCATGTGGTGTTTGTGTGAGGCTATGAAGGCAGCATGTGTGTGAGGCTATGCGGGCAGTGTGTGGTATGTGTGTGTGTGAGGCTATTAGTGTAGCATGTGGTATGTGTGTGAGGTTATGAGAGTAGCATGTGGTGTGTGTGTGAGGCTATGAAGGCAGCATGTGTGTATGAGGTTATGCGGGCAGCGTGTGATGTGTGTGTGTGTGTGTGTGTGTGTGAGGCTATGAGTGTAGCGTGGTGTGTGTGTGAGGCTATGAGTGTAGCGTGGTGTGTGTCTGTGTGGTTATGGGGGCAGCATATGTGTGTAAGTCTATGGGGGCAACGTGTGTATGTGATGTTATCGGGGCAGAATAGGGATGGCCATCAGAGGGGTGTCCATAACAGAACCACTTCAGGTAAGGCCTATCTTACAAAAACATCGCTCAACCGTGTCCAACATCGCAACTGCGTCCGACTCAGAATGAGGCCCATTATAAGCAATATTCAGCATTTGTGACAATAGTGTTATGTTGTTATAAGTGACTCGTCAGCCCTGTTGATAACAGAATCACCTGTGCTGAAAAATGCCAAGGAAATAAGAAATGGAGGATACAAGCAGCTTCCAACAATGGCCGACAAACAACGGGAAGGAAATCAAGGTTTACAAAATAAGTTACTTCTGTCCCAAATTCTCAAAAAACATCTGAGCACAGGATTCATAAAAGTGTCATATGGGAGGCTAGAGAAAACAAAATCTGCCCCAGACATACCCAAATGTTGGTCCTGCAGCCCCAAAAAGACAGTTACGGGTTGAGGAGAGACCAAGACCCTCAAATCTGTGTGAGCTGTAAAAATAAATGGTGTTACATAATGAAATGTCTATTATGTGGGTTTACTCTAATCAGCAGATGCTCTATGCAGCTCTTCCAATATCAAGTTCACAGAGTAAAGGACAGGATCAATTAGCGGAACAACCCTGCACTGTGCACATATGTATGGAAGGGAAAATGTTGCTTGTTTTTGCTCATACCTTTATAGGGTGCAAGGATGAACGTGAGGTGAGGTTATCCTGTCCAGGTAATCCGGTTTATAGTAGCTAACAGCATGCAGCTTGGATTGAAAAGGGACTAATAAGCATAACAACTTTGGCCTAATGAAAACTAACAGATATGTTCCACATTAGGGATTAACTTTACTAAGATGGGAGTTCTATTTAAGAAGTGATGTTGCCCATAGCAACCAATCAGAATCTACTTCTCATTTATCTAGCACCTTCTAGAAGATAATACCTGGAATCTGATTGGTTGCTATGGGCAACATCACTTCTTCGTAGAACTCCCATCTTAGTAAATTTACCCCAGGAATCTAGATGCAAGGAAAATACATTGAGATAAAATAATAGGCTTGGTAATGGTGAATAAAAACGGATGGGACTGATTCAGAGAAATACACTAATGTCACTGCAGCTGCAAATAGGTATGTAGCAGCTGTGTGAAAATATACAAATGTCGCAGCTGCTGGGATTGGCATTGAGAGTGAGACACCCACCGGTGGCTTTGCAAATCCAAGTGAACGTGTACAATGATGCAGCAGTGTGCGATCGGCCTTCTGAGTGACCCTATGGTCATGTAGAATGGGCGCAGGAACTCAGATGCTGGACCAATATTACTGCATATGGGATCGCAGTTGCAGGCACAGACATGCCCCCAAAATAGTCGCGACACGCCTGCAATTGAGTTGCAGCCCCCTCATTACTGCCCACAACCAGTTCCTGCCTGCCAAACACTGTGCAAATAAATCCTCACTGCGTGCAACAACGGTAATAAAACTTGAGGCATGCGCAGTGCGACTCAGACGCATGCACAGATTACTGATAGTCACTCAGCTGCTTAATTATCTGTATTGCATCCATCTCTGAATCAGTATTTCCTGGAGGAAATTGTGAATTCAAATACATGTGGGTGAGTGTAGATTGTTAGCTACTGCTGTACACTTCTGGTTCTTAGTGCTTTAAAATCGAATTTAGAGAAGAGAGCTGCAGTTCATAAACACCTGAGACTAATATTACAGCATCACTCACCATAATGACCAGTTTCTAACTAAAATCATCATACATTGAGAAAGATCAACTTTGCATGCAACAGCTGTAAGATGTCAAATGTAGCATTAATGTATGAAGTAAACATTAAGCTTAGTGAGAGGAACCTGCAAACATATGAACAGTGGGCCGGTTTAAGAATATTTGTATGAGTAAATCAAAATTTGTTATACAGCTATTGTCACAAACCAAAATTCCAAAGGTTAAGGCTTACACTGGGGTGTGGTATATGAGTTTGACATTCACTGTGTCGACATATTAAGGTCGACATGGTCTGAATGTCAACAGGGTCTCAATATCGACACTAACATTGAGACGATGAGAATATCAACAATACTATCTAACCTTAACCCTAGCCACAGCCTGACCCTAACCGTAGCCAAGACTAACCCTAGCCATAGCCTGATCCTAACACTAAGGGTCTCATTCAGACCTGCTTGCAAGCGCTTGCAAGCAGGTCGATGTTAGGCTCTGCGAACGCGCAGCGGCCGCACTGCGCGTGCGCAAGCCCCGGAGCAAGAGAGAAATTCTCTCGCTCCGGAGCTCACTACAAAAGGGGCGGCTGTCGATGTTGATTGACAGCACGCCCCGTTTTGTAGGCGTGGCGGGGGGGTGGTTTCACAAACAGAGGCGTTCCCAAGAGAACGCCTGCCATTTGTGGGCGGCCCCACTGACATCACCAGTGATGACAGTGGGAGAGCTTCCGGCTCTATTAGAGCCGGAAGCTCTCTGGGGCTTGCGGCAGACGAGACCCTACCACAAGGGTCTCGTTGCAAGCCCCGATGGTCGCGACCATCATCGTGACCATCATCCTGGCCGCTCGTTAAAGCTGTGGGTGGTAACCCACAGCCTAGCGAGCGACCAGCTCAGAAAATGGAAGCGGCCACCCTCATTCAGAGCGATCGCTCGCATTTTGTGAGCGCCTCTGAATGAGGTCCTAAGTTCATAATTAAACATGCAGTATGTCATCAATATGAATGCCAACATTCTGAACTATTCGACATTGCAGTGTCGACATTGCGAATGTCGACTATAGGACTGTATACAGTACCTTACATTGTATTGAATAAAAAGGCAGACTCAGACCATACATATCTGCAGCCATATATATTAGTTCGTAAGGGCGGCTTAGTAAAGTTTGTTTTATTGGCATAGTACAGCTGTTCTTTGAAAACAGTATTTTGATATTTTTTTCTTCAGTCAGTTCTATGAAACTATTTCCCTGTATAGTTATAAACAGCATCACTTACTTATCAATATTCTGCTTAGACACCATGACCAAACTAAAATGCAGATAAGACAGGGCCTGGTATACATAGTTACTTATCATGGTCCGCCAGAAGAAAAACAACTTGTAAACATGAACCTGGATCAGAAACACTTGGTGTATGTAGTTTAGATTGTACAAATGCTCTTGGCATAGTGTATGTTGTCACACCAGCTATTCTATATTACAGCATGGTCTCAGGATCTACTGAGTGGAGACAATCAGTTCATATTAGTGAGTCTGTAGGTTATGATACAGAGGTGGACTCTATTTCTCCGCATAGGTGAGATGCTCTGAACATTTCTCCTGCATCCTTGGTGGTCACCTCTGCTTACTGAATGTCCTCTTATGACTGCTTGAGGTTAAAAGTCTACATAATATGTAGTTTCTAAACTTCCTATTACATCTTTCATTTGTAAATATCAATTTGCATGCTGATTCCATTATATGTAGTGAACGAAAACCGGTCACATGGGCGAAAATGACAATGTTGAAATTCACCATACTGTTGACATTAGAATGTCGACATACCCCATGTCAACATCCTCAGAATGTCGACATGTTCACAATATCAACATCTGACATGTTGCCATGTAAAATCTTGATATTCTCAGAATGCCACCGCTTAGGGTTAGGTGCTGTCAGGAGGTTAGGCTGTGGGTGGACTTTAGGGTTAGGCTGCGGTGGTGTGGGGAGTTAGGCACTAGGGGAAGAGTAAGGGATTAGGAATAAGGATTGGGGAATAACGATCCGACGTCTGCGCCGGAAGTGCTGCACATGTGACCGCCGGGACCAAAGGAGCAGTTGCTAGAGCGGCTGGGACCAGGTAAGTGACCACTGGGCCACCAGGGACTTAAGGTCAATTTTCTATTATGTCGACATGTCATCCATGTAAACATGATGGATGTTGACCTGTTAAGCATGTCGACCAGCTACATTTCGACCATGTCAAAATTCTCATGTTGACCTGATGCAAGTCGACATAATAAATGTTGACTTACCATACCACACCCCAGAGAACACGCTGTGAGATTATACTAAACTGTACTGTAGATGCTGCCAAAAGCATTAATAAGAAATAAGCATTAAGTAATACTACACTTAGGTTCAGTCATTCAGTTCTATGTCATTTGGTGGTTAAGTTTTGTTGTTATTTCCTTTTGGGTTATGCAGTGGAAAAGATTTGGATTACTTCAGGAAGAAATATTTAGGATTTACCTGAATAATAAATTAGTAAACGAAGGCTTGAGAAAATTTTACTCTAATTCAAATTTAATTTTTTGTATCTCACGGGCCCTGGTTGCCAGAGCATGCTGGCTGTAGTCCCACAAGTTCCATCATGTTCTGGCAGACATAGGCATAATGGCATCAACCAAAGCCTCAGTGTTCTACATCATGGTTTGCCCTCGGGGTGGGAATCAGGGCTGCCATCAGAAATTGTGGGGCATGGAACTGACAAAATAGGTAGGCTCACCTCCCCCATGTTTCTACAACTCCAGTCCCACAGTGTCCTTCCAGCTCCAGCAGCACTCTTTTGCCTCTCCAGCTAACAGCCCTTCTGTTTCTCTAGCCAGCACCCGTTCTGTCTCCCCAGATAACACCCCTTCTGTCTCTCCAGCCACAACCCCTTCTGTCTTCCCAGCCGGCACCCCTTCTGTCTCCCCAGCCAGCACCCCTTCTGTCTCCCCAGCCGGCACCCCTTCTGTCTCTCCAGCCAGCACCCCTTCTGTCTTCCCAGTCGGCACCCCTTCTGTCTCTCTGACCAGTACCCCTTCTGTATTTCCAACCATCCCCCACATCCAGCCCACAGACACTTACCTTCTCCTGTGTCTTCTGGCTGCTCTGTAATGATGTCACGTGTGCCTTGTCTCAATTAAAAAGAAAACAACTTTACTGTACCAGGCATCTGTCGGCAAGCAGCTGCCCGGACGGACCCCACAGTAATGGGTAAGATAGGTACATCGATAACCGCTGGCTGCACCACTGCAGTGATCAGCGGGTGCAGGCAGCGGTTATAATTGGATCTCTCTGTGCCTCCCTGACATCTGGCATCTGGAGGCCAAAGCTTCCATGGCCTACGGGAGTTCCTCCACTGTGCAGCTCTCAGGGTATTGGTGGTAGAAGCCAGGGGTGCGCCCCCTCCCTGTCTGGGCCCGGGACTCCAGTCCTAGCAGTCCCTCCTGATGGCTACACTGGTGAGGGGCACATTTAAATTGATAATCCGTGATTACTTATCGCAGTGACTTCTACTTTAGAGATTTACAAGTTGTACATAAGACCAGAGAACTACTAGTATACTGGAATATATTGTTCATTCAAGAATTACTACACAGTGAATTTGTATTTTGTAATACTTTTTTTAGAAGCACTGCTGAAAGCATTACACACAATACACTGTTCAAGGCAATATAAGAATTATTATTCTTTAAAAGCTTCAGTGCGCCTTCCAATAGTTGAATACATTACTTACTATATCATTTATCATTATTAAACTTTTCAATAATACAAAGGCCCCTTTACTTTTTATCCTTTTTTATTCTAATCTGGGTTCAGATTGCGTATTGTTCCATCCACTTGGGAAGAAAATAGTTTAGTGATTTTGCGGGCTTATCTTTTAAAGGTACGTGCAATGTATTTAGAACCTTAAATGTAATTAATCAGATCCACACTATGGGGGGAATTCAACTAGCCGCGAAAAGCCGCTTTTTTGTAAAAAATGGCTTATCCTGTGAATTTATTTTTATCGCGGAATCCTATTAGCCGTGATTATCGCGAGTGTGAATTCTCCATAACATACAGTCATGAAAAGTATTCACAGCTTCTGAGCCGGTAAAAGTTGGGGAAAATCCCCATTTCAAGGTAAAAATGTCACCCCCTGCTGCATTTGCGATCCCAGCACTGCAACAGAGGTCGCAGGCTGGGATCACCATCACGACCATCGGTGGTCGATGGTCGCAATGGTGAACGGCCGCCCGCCAGCTGAGTAAGACTCAGTGTGGAGGGGGGGTGTCTGGGGACTGAGTCTAAAAGCCCCTGATTTGACTGATTTATAACTATGCATATAATTAAATAACAACCATTTGACACAATTTAAGAATCCCAAATACTTTAATTAAGGCCACTAATACACTTCTACATTGTTATCATATATCACTTTTCCTTTTTTTGTGGTACAGGCAAATTTCCCCATTTTCACCTACATTTATTGCGGGTAAAACCAGGAAGAAATTTTCATGCGTATGCCGCATGACAACTATTGGAATTGAACTGTGCGAAAAACAGGTGCGCAAATAGTCGCGATAAGCGGGGTTCGTACGCGAAGAGTGCGAAAACTTAGTGAGCAAAAAATTACCACGTTATTGAATTCCCTTCTATATGTATATTCACCTTTCCATGAGATTCCCACACACTATTATTATTATTAGTAGTAACCTTTATTTATATAGTGGAAAACAAGTCATGTGGGTGGGTTTGAGGTATGGCGCTCCTAGGGGAAAAAGGATATATGTTTATCTAGCAGCTTAAAACCACTCGGATTCTTTCACCAAGAAGGACCAAGAGAACAATACAAAATGAAAATATGGGAATGAGCAGTTTTTGGGCTCTGCCCCTGATGATGGTGAGTAATTATGATATAAAAACATAGAGAGCAAATATAATTCAATATAAGAGTCAAAAATGTATTAGTGTAAAAAATACCTTCAAAAGATACTATAGATCTTCACAAAATATATAAAACACATCGTATCACAGGACTCGATACTTCTGGTGATCCCCGCAGATACTGTGAGGATGATGTGTGTTCCGTCCGGCAGTAATGTCCTCTCAGTGATCGCGGTACTACCGGTGCTCGCCAGAAGTGATGTTCCGCGATTCCTCTCATAAACTGAAGTGCATTGGTGAAGTTCGTCCCTTTTGGTTAAGGGAACCATCATTAGCAATGGATTTTTATAACCACCTCCGTGTATGTGGAATATCACATACGGAGGAAAGGCTTTCTCTTTTCCGGCGGTACATACGGAAAAGGGGTAAAGGGACAATAAATATGCATTATGGATCTTATATTTATAAATTTACATATATTGAGGCTATCCATTCCATAAATAAATGACATTAATAAAGATATATAAAAATAACATTATAGAAAAATATATAACATATAAATAGAGAAGATAATATATCATCCAAAAAAGGAGAAATGGATAAAATAGTAAAATTTTAATAAAAAGGGGACAAAGTAATAATGGATAAAAGCAGCATCAATGTTATTAGAGGAACCATTTTAATTTGAAGTCAGCATTCTATCCCTTTGGTGTAAGTGTTTTTAAGTTAAAAATGGACCGCATCTCCGCTTTGGCCAGCATGTTTTCAACATTTTTCTGTCGCCAATTTCCTCTAATATTCTCAATACCTTGATGCCGCTCGAAGAACAATTGTGCATTTTTTTTAAATGTTCAGGGACGGAGTGTGGAACGGAACCTTTCTTAATGTTCCTTAGGTGTTCATCAAGGCGGGTTTTAAGGGGTCTTGCAGTTCTCCCTACATATCTTAGGCCACATTTGCACTCTATTAAGTAGATGACATTGTTACTATTGCAAGTTATAAACTTGTTAATCTTTTACTTCTTATTGTTGACGTCAAATTCTTTAAATTTGGATACTTCACTTTTTATAGTGCGGCATGCTAAACACAGCCCGCACCTATGGAACCCCTTTGTTCTTTTTCATCTAAAGACCAGTTTATTCTTGAGACTGGGAGCTTTGAGGTAAATGAATGAAGGTACTTGAGGGATGATCTCCTTCAACAGCGGATCACATTGTAATATGTTCCAATGTTTTTTTCATAATACCCTCTATTTCTTTATGTTCATTACTATATTGTGTGAAGAAGGCCCATTCCACTTTTTCAACTTTAGTTCTGTCCTTCAATTTATGTATTAACAGGCTTTCCCTTTGAGTCTGGTATGCATTTTCTTCCACCTTTTTCAACAAATCCGGTTTGTATCCACTTTGTACAATTTTTTCTCCATACACTTTATTTGTTGTGGAAATTCCTTGTCTTCCATACAATTTCGTTTTACCCTCATGTACTGACTCCTAGGAATACCCTCGAGCCATTTCTTATGATGTTCACTTTTTGTATGTATGTAAGTGCTGGAGTCTGTGGGTTTCTGATGACCCTAAAGATGGGTACACACTGACAGATATATCTGTCCAATCTGTCTAATGGGAAGGAAAATCTGGTAATGTATGGGAGCAAACACCAATAGAAATTTGCTCCAAAACCATGAAAGACAGACCAGATTTTCCATTCCACCAGACAGATTGAACAGATATATCTGTCAGTGTGTACCCAGCTTTAGTATGGATACAATTGTCTCTGATTTATATCTCAAGATCTAAAAAATAAATAGATTATGTACTAAAATTGAAGGTTAAAAGTATATTTTTATCATTCCTGTTAAGGGATTCTGGGAATTGTCAGAGCTCTTCTTCTGTGCCTCTCCATATAAAAATAATGTCACCTATATATCTGAACCATTTGACCAAGTTCACCCCGTCATTTAGCGTTTCACATATTGTTTCCTTTTTACCAGATTGCCATAAACAAGTTGGTGGAACTGGGGACGAACTTGATCCCCATGGCAGTCCCTTGAAGGTAAAAGTCCCTTTAAAAAATAAATAATTATTTTTTAAAATAAACTCAATACCTTCAAGAATAAAACTTTTAAGATCCACACTCATATCTGTTTCTGATAAAGATTGTGCGATGGCGCTTTTTACTTGCTCATGATCAATAATAGTGTAGAGGTCATGTCCGCCGTTGCTAAAACCATATCTTTATCCCATTGTACTCTATAGTTTTTTTAAAACATCCATAGTGTCCCTTAAATATGATCGGCTTCTTTTTACCAGGGTTTGTAAATAATCTTTAAAGGTGGATAGGTCTTATGGGGAGATTCTGTATACTCTTGTGTACTTTGGCTAACATGTAGATCACTGGCGTAGAGGGATTTTTTTTCTTTAGGAAGTTGTATTCATCCTCGGTTAAAACTCCCTGTATTCCATCTCCAATTTTATTCTATTAGTCGGGTTGCCTCTTAATTTTTGGTAAGTGTTCCTTTCTTGTAATTGTCAGATAATTTCCTCTTCATATTTTTCTTTATCCATTAGTACCACAACCCCTCCTTTGTCTACCGGTTTGACTACTGTTTTTATCTTCTCTTAATGTCTTAATAACTTTTCTCTCCTTCCTTGATAAATTATTCCTGGTTTTAATCTGTGATTTTTTTGAGAATTTCTCGAGATCATCCTGAACCATTTGGGAAAAAGTTTTGATGAAATTTACTTTCATGTGGGTTGGATAAAAGTGGGATTTATTTTTAAGTTTGGGTATGATCTCCTCTTCAACTGTTTCATCTTTGATGTTTTCCTTTTTCTTCTTATGGAAAAACTTTTTTATGGTTAATTTCCTAACAAATTTTTGTAGGTCTATAAATGTTTTGAAGGAACTTACTTTGTGGGTCAGGGCAAATTTTAGTCCTTTCTGTAGTATTTTTCTTTCATCTTTGTTTAAGCCCTTGCAACTTACGTTAATCTTGGTACCTTCTTTCCTATTATCATTGGTCTCTGTGGATGTTGAGGATGTGGAATTGGATACATTTATAAGAATAGGATTCATCTTTTTTCTTTAATATTTATAACCCCATAAAGTTCCCCTTTTTTTAGTGATTTTATTATAATGTCAGAATCTCCTAAATGGTGATTGGGATATCTTCTGGGGTATGGTGAAAATGGTTCATCCTGTAATGTACCGTATCTGTTCATAAGAGGTATTGGTTTCTCCTATCTGTAATTGTTCCTTCTCACATTTGTACAGGTCCTCCTTGATTGTTGCCATTCTGTCTGTCTGAAATCTTCTCTCTCTATATGTGAATTCCTTCTCTCTTGTTGATATTTTTCTCTATTTCCCTGTTTATTTCTAAATCTCCTTTTCTCTGACAGGTGAGTTAATTATTGTATTTATATTCCATATGGTTCCCCCTAAATGATTTGGGGGTTTCCTCCATCACTATTTCGACTTCCTTGTTCTTTTTGTTTTCCTTGAATGTATTCAACAGGTTTTGATCCCGCAGAAGTTTTTTCTGTTTCTGTTGAATTACATTCTAGGCATTCTTATGAATTTTCTCCTCTATGCTTTCCTCCAATATTATAAAATCCTTATCACCTTGAAAAGGTTTTACTAATGTTTGTAAATTTCTGTCTCATCATTTATGCTCCTTAGCTTTTTCCATCTTTCTCTTAAAATCAGGTCCATTAGAGAAAAGGAACAGGTCTGTAAAATGTTCTTTCATTCTTCAAAGAAACAGGTATTAGTATCGCTAAACAATGGCATTTTATTGATCTTTAGCCCCTTGAGGATGAGTTGCTCTGTCTGGTACTATTCTAGAGTAGAAAAAATACCTTCGCTCTAGGCAAAGACAAGGGGAAAGACAAATAAATGTCTATACCGGGGCACTCTTGAACAGCAATACAATAGGAAAAAATTATAAAACTTAACCTTTAATAATGAACCTTAAAAAGTGAAAGGAAAAAAGGGGGGAATGAAAAAATCTCTGGGTGAAAAAAATGAATAAACAATTAACTGATCATGGACGTCATAGAGATGTGCATGATAAACTAGCGACATATAACTATAGTATGAGCATAATGTATTAATCAATCCACTTGAAATAATTATATTATGGAGACGAGAGCTAGCACAAACAGGATTATAGGATAGATATTGTATAGATTCTGTTAATAGTATCCTAAAGTGCCCTGTGTTATGAATATCAGCAGTTCATACAGTATAAGTTATTAAGGTCAGTTTGGTCACTAGAATAAATAGTTATCTAGCACATAGCACATGTCTGTGTACAAACACAAGTATATAACAAAATTGGATATAGATAGATTCTGTACCCAGGAGAAAAAAATAATTTTTAACAAATACAAATATGAATTAGGTACACATATAACAATTATTAATATAAATCATCCTTTCAGGATGATGATAATCAAAACAGGTTAATACCTCACATGAACAGAGTTATGTAAACAAAAATGTATTAAGCAAATTCTGGTGACAATAGAGACTTGAGGCATTATTTTTGTACCAGTCTACTTTACTTACCTATATCTCAGGGGCAGATTGGATTCACTATAGCACACATATTTGACATCTTTTCTAACCCTCCAACAAGCTCTCTCATTTGTGTCCCCTATCTGTTACTCCCTCTGCAATGCTATCTCTATCAGAGGAGAGATACACCTAGAAATCCCAGAAAGCAGAAGCGTTGCCTTTCTTTTCACCTGGGAGCAACGTAATACACACTCTCTCATCCCCTGTTGGATTAGACAGGCGACAGCAGAAGTGTGTTTTGCGCAATTATATCCCAGGTCTTACTTTCTTCTGTCTGGTTTAGGCCATCATTATATACTTATAGGATCATTCACTCATTTATCTATTATTCTTTATTTTTGTGAAGCAGCGATTGGATTTAGATTTTACCATTTTTCCAATATCGCATTATACTTTGTGGATGTTTCCTATATTCAATGCATTGCACATTGTTTTATTGTGTGACACCATTCTCAATTTAATTTAATTAGTGAATATAAATCTATAGAGGATCGCATCAGCTATATTTTCGCCTTATGATACATATTGATATTTGTTGTGCGACAGAGTCATTATAGGTGTCATAAGTAAGTCTCTCTTGTCACCAGAATTTGCTTAATACATTTTTGTTTACATAACTCTGTTCATGTGAGGTATTAACCTGTTTTGATTATCATCATCCTGAAAGGATGATTTATATTAATAATTGCTATATGTGTACGTAAGTCATATTTGTATTTGTTAAAAAATATTTTTTTCTCCTGGGTACAGAATCTATCTATAGCCAATTTTGTTATATACTTGTGTTTGTACATAGACATGTGCTATGTGCTAGATAACTCCTTATTCTAGTGACCAAACTGACCTTAATAACTTATACTGTATGAACTGCTGATATTCATAACACAGGGTACTTTAGGATACTATTTTACAACAGAATCTATACAATATTTATCCTATAATCCTGTTTGTGCTAGCTCTCGTCTCCCTAATATAATTATTTCAAGTGGATTGATTAATACATTATGCTCATACTATAGTTATATGTCGATAGTTTATCATGCACATCTCTATGACGACCATGATCAGTTAATTGTTTATTCATTTTTTTCACCCAGAGATTTTTTCATTCCCCCCTTTTTTCCTTTCCCTTTTTAAGGTTCATTATTAAAGGTTAAGTTTTATAATTTTTTCCTCATTTTCCTATTGTATTGCTGTTCAAGAGTGCCCCGGTATAGACATTTATTTGTTTCCCCTTGTCTTTGCCTAGAGCGAAGGTATTTTTTCTATGTGTACTACACAAAGTCTATGGGTGAACCACCAACCGTCAGTTATCCAGGATTGTCCAAGTGATTAACTAGTACGTTGGTTCCTTCAATTATCTTATCATTTATCAGTTATCTCTAATAGCTATATTGCTAGTGCGGACTCACTCTCGCTTTCTCTTTGTATCACTCTTCTAGAGTAGCCACTTCCCACCAAATATTGTTTTCTTTTAACAGCCAGTTTTCCAGTCTTTTCATGGCTGTCTCTAGGTTTTCATCTTTCAGTTCCATGGTAAAGCATCTTTAACAAGGAATTTTCTACTTTCTAAGTGGGAGAACATAATGGTGCAGCCTTCACAAACCTGTGGTGAAGCAAATAATGAAAAACAAGTAATGTGGGTGGGTTTGAGGTATGACGTTCTTAGGGGAAAAAGGATAAGTGTATATCTAGCAGCCTAAAACCACTCGGATCCTTTCACCAAGAAAGATCAAGAGACAAATGGAAAATATAGGACTGAGTGGTTTTTGGGCGCTGCCCCTAATGGTGGTAATTATATACTAAAATATAATATGATATAAAAACATGTAGATCAAATATAATTCAATATAAGAGTAAAAAATGTATTGGTATAAAAAATACCTTCATAAGATACTATAGATCTTCACACCATATAAAACATATACAATATTATATAAAAACATGTAGATCAAATATAATTCAATATAAGAGTAAAAAATGTATTGGTATAAAAAATACCTTCATAATATACTATAGATCTTCACACCATATAAAACATATACAATTACCCTTATCACAAAAACATGCAGCAGTAGAAAAGGAACAACGTTTACCCTATTAAAAGGGTAAACAATATATTGTACAGTAACACTGAGTATACACTTAAATGGTTAGTGCAGAGGTTCCCAAACTTTATTGAATCACGGTGCCCTAGAGTAACAGCATTGTTTTCACGGCACCCCTAAGCCAATCATTTGTTATTGAGAAATTTAGAAAAAATGTAGTACAGTAGTAAAGTGAAGTAAATTGTGATTACCTGTCATCCTTAGGTTCAGTTACGTGGTTGTGGACAGGTTTGAGCTTCTATGTGTCCACATATTTACATTACATTGAGCATAAATAATTTGATTTGGTGCTGAACCACCAACCTGAGGCACCCCTGCAAGTGTCCTGAGGCACCCCAGGGTGCCACGGCGCATAGTTTGGGAACCACTGGGTTAGTACAAATAGCTGAAATTGTTCATACCAAAGTTAAAAGCATGGACCCCATGACCATCTAGACCTAGGACCTCCGAATGGTAATTCAAGGGGATAGAGATGTGGGCCGCAATGCTTAAATTTAGTAGTTCAATAGTCACACAGTCACAGGATGGTCAAATGGCCCATGCTTTTACCTATTTTATGAACAATTTCTGCTATTTGCACTAACCATTAAGTGTACACTCAGTGTTACTGTACAATATAGTTTATTACCTTTTAATAAGGTAAACTTTGTTCCTTTATTTACATAGTGTCTACATGTATTAGGAAGCACTTTAATCAGTTCCTGCCCAGTGGAGTTTATCAATTAACCTACCAGTACATTTTTGGACTGTGGGAGGAAACCCGAGCACCCAGACAAACCCTATTGAAATACAGGGTAAACATACAAATACATGGATAGGGTCTTGTTTGTATTTCAAATCACGGACTCAGCCTATACTAACCACTATGCCACTGTGCTTATCCAACATTAAAAGTGCTTGAGCAGAGATGCAGTGTGTAGCCATGGCGCCCGGCGCACATGCATTCTATGGCAAACCAAAAACAGAATGCCCCCCCAGACAGGGCAAGGCTAAACCACCAGTGATTTTCAGAAGCTAAGCTGCCCCGTACTCCTCTTCTAACACCCATTCATTGTCTATGCAGAGCAGCAGTGATTGGGAGATACCTCCCAACTCTCCCACCCAAGGACACACAAACTGGGACGGCTCTGATGAAATTGGAGAGTTGGGAGGTATAGGCAGACAAACACTTCCAGGTTAGCTACACATAAATATGTAAACTTGTTAATAAAAAGTGAAATGATGATATATAGGTCCCTAAAAGTAAAGTGAAAATAAATGTTATACATGTTTTACCTTATTTGTGACCTACATTTTTACTAGAGCATTTCCCCTAAATGTCAATGTAGCACTTTAGAAGATAATTTCACTGTACACTTGTGATGCGCTAGCAGCATTAGATAGTATGGAGCCTCCATCATAAGTGTACAGTGAAAATATCTCCTAAAGTGCTACACTGACATGTAGGGGAAATGCCTCTTCCAGGAGGCACTTTTTTGTATGTAGCACTATTGATTGTGGATAATCACACACACAAATGATGGTTAGAATGTTTATACTACACAGTGTCCTGTGTAAATTTAGGAGGGATAGTCTTAATTATAGCAGAATATCCTGCCAGTGAGGTGTTATATCCACCGGGCACACTTGCTTATGGTGTACATGACATTGCAGGGATGGGAGAGGGGTTACCTAGCATCAGAATTGCTAGACAGGCACTGGGGATGATCATGTCCTAAATCCTCAAATATACAAGTTTGGAAAGTATGATTCAAAGATGGCTGTGTAGCCCTCCTATTAACCACTTAACTGACGTGGTCGTCTGGAATGCGAACGCAGCCAGTTATACTACAGCTGACAAAGTGCGACTGCACCGCCCCACTTTTTTTGCTGAGGAAATTTGTTCTACAAATGTGCAAAATGGATCTCCTCTGACTCCCCGAGCTCTCCTGCAGCCCCGGCAATTTCTGACCGGTTTTGCTGGAAAAATCGTCAGTTAAGTGCTTAAAAAAAAAAAAAAAAAATCAAGGTGATCCTAAAGCAACAATCAAGTGACTAAAAAATATCCCCAGTAGTTTAACTCTCAGTGTGCCAAAATCATACTCCCATTATTTGGACATAATAGGGCAAAAATAATCCCTGCACCAAATCTTGCGCAGACGACATCTGGAAACAATTTGGTTATGTTCAGACAACAATTTTAGATATGTGCACTAATTATTATAAGAATGTGAAAATGAGATCAGACTTGGCATTGAGGTAAGGTAAGCAGAACGCATTAAATTATGATGGGCGAATAGACTCCATAAACTGCTATTGGTGCACACAGAGCGCTGCCAGCAGGATGGTCTCATGGGGACAAGCAGAATTGTGTACTGTCAGTCATAACCGTCTCCAACAAAATGGCTGCTGCTACAGCCGTCAGCGTACTACTGAGCTGCAGACACGGTTTAGGAAATGTTTAACAAAAGCTGTTGTGTTGTCGCATATGCGCAAGCGCACAGGCAGCCTCCAAGCCAAGCCAGCTCCTGTGCACATTGTAGCAGGGGAATTCGCGCTGTGGGTCACGTGAATGTGCTGCGCCTGCCCCGGAATTACGCATGCGCGTCAGCGGTGAGGAGGCAGTGAGCATGCGCAGGGGCTATCTGGAAAGTACTGTGGCTCTATACTCCCAAGTACCCGTGTTGTGGATTATTATTACTACTATTACTACCGGTCTGGGGCACCAGCAAGGAGATGGACAGTAACGAAGCCTTTTATGAGCAGCTGCGGCTCCAGCAGCTGTACGGGAACCCAGATACGGAGCACGGGCAGGACCCTTACACCTTTAAGGACCCCTCCGATGGCACGGAGTATGAATGGGACCTGGAGAAGAAGGCCTGGTTCCCTAAGGTGAGGGCGCTGCCGGCAGGGTGTTCTCACGGGGACAAGCAGAATTGTGGACTGAGACTGGTAAACAGTATACAGATAACCTGTATTAGTGCCATGCATTGCAGTTACCCAGGCAGCAGGCATCATGCCCACTCATCAGTCTGTGTGCTGAGCTCTTTGGCTTTTCCATAAGACTTGCCTAGGTGTAGTATGGGAGAGAGTGCCCTCCCCCTCACATGGTGCTGGAAGAGGTGGCTCAATGCCCTGCTGACCTGCACTACCAGGAATGACTTGGCTCTAGGTGCCCGCCTTATCCCCTGTATTAGGTTCCACTGCAGTTTAGCCATACAAACCAGGCCAGCGATGGATTAGCTGTGAGGTCTGTTGCAGTCGCTGCGACAGCTGCGAGCTTTAGTCATGTGCATGGTCATAATTCTATGTTCTGTCAGATCTGTTGCATTTCCCTTTACATACATAAGTTCTATTTTTGAAACTTAATTTACTTTTCGATGGCCTCCTCTCTGAAACAACTTGTAAACACTGACCCAAGAAGATAGGCTAGATATAACTTTTATATGTATAATTTGCAAAATCATGTTAATTTAAGGCAAATGAAATGCTCACTTTTAATATGTGACCTGTATGATGGGAATTAAAGAAGAAGGTGACAAAGGTTGAGTTTCCCATATCCAAAATGCTTGGGACTAAGGCTATTTTGGAATATTTGCATACTATATTGAAATGTCTTAGGAACAGGGCCCAAATATAAACACAGAATGCATTTACGATTTATATACACCTTATGCACACAGCCTGAAGATAATTTTATACAATACTTTCAATAATTTTGTGGCTCAAACAAAGTTAGTGTACATACATGAAATTCATTTATGTTTCATATACACCTTATACACACAGCCTATAAGTCATTTTATACTTTATTTTTAATAATTTTGTGCCTTAAACAAAGTTTGTGTACACTGAACCATCAAAAAATCAAAGATTTCACTATCTCAGTCATGCTAAAAATATTCCGTATTTTGGAATATTTGGATATGGGAGACTTAACCTGTATTGTAATGAGCTCTGTTACTTAAACCTTGCACAGAAAACTTGTAATTGATGCAATAGGTGGTTCTCTATGTGATGCACGGGACATTTACATACATTCAAGTACGTGAACTGTTTCTATAACACAATTTTTTGTTTCTGGTATCATAGTCTTAAATACTGTTGGCAGGAAATATACACCAGAAAAAATTTCACTACAGTAAACCGTCCAGCGATGATCTCCTTCCTCAGCAGCGTCTTCTCTTCTGTTGCTGGTCGCCTATCGCTGCCAGCGACTGGTTCTGTGCGCATGACGCGTTCACCCAGTGGGGACCCGACAGTGCATGGAAGATTTCGCTGAAGCCGGACTACATTGTTCTCACCATCTTGAGATGGTGAGAGTGATGCAGTGACAAACAGCTGTAATCTTCGTTTACCGCTGTTTGTTAAATATTGAAAGCATTACATAGGCCCCCATTTATTAATGATTGCAATGCGATCTGGGCATGACGTTACCGTCCATGATTGCATTGCAATATGCGATCATAGCGCCTGGATGTATCATCCGGCACATGCAGGGACAAGGGCTCCGAAAGGAGCCTGTCCCTGCGATGTGCGCAGAAAGCTGCCTGGGCTGCTTCGCATGTGCAGTCCCGCTGAGTGCACATGCACGGTCGCCATTGCTGGGGAGGGTTCCGCCAGCTAATTATGCGCATTGTAGCCCATATGCTACAGCAGCTAACAACATCTTCAGATGGCGTTAGCTGCGCCGGCCAATATCCGGAATGCATCGCATTCCAGATGTTGGTAAATCTGGCATCATCACATCCCCCATATGTGCTGCTGCCAGCGGGAATGAAGGGATCACAGCAGGTAACAAAAAAAAAGTTACCTGCTGCGGTCCCTCCTTCATACATCTGGGAGAAACATAATATTTTTGGCTAACCCCCGGAAACAGGTGTTTTCGGGGATATAGCCGCAAATATAGAATGATAAAGGGCCCCATAATCTCTTTTTAGCGAGTGCTAAATTGTTTATTTATCGTTGATAAATGGGGCCTTCTGCATGATGCACTGAGACTCCTGGGTATATTTACGAGTGCGGGTTGTTAGAAATTGAGTTGTTGCCCATAGCAACCAATCAGATTCTAGTTATTATCTGCTAGAAGGTGCTAGATAAATAAGTAGAACCTGGTTGCTATGGGCATCAACTCCACGTCTAAAAACCAGTAGTTAGTAAATATACCCCTCTGAATCCCGTGCATCACGCAGAGTTTTTAAAAATTCCAGAAGTAACTGTCTACTGTAGTTACATTTTTTTTATCTGGTGTATATTTCCTACCAACAAAGTATTTAACACTTGGACACCAGAAAAAAAAATAATTGGTATAAAAAAAGTTCACATACTTGAGTGTATGTAAATGTTCTTTGCGTCACATAGAGAATCACCCCAGTGCAAGGGCATAGTTGGTGGGAGTGATGAAGAGAGGCATTACTTATGTTGTGTCTTTGAGAATTACACCATCGTTGTTCTAGCGCATCTACTGACATATTGGACGTGCCTACATCCATTTTTCATGTTCCTTTAAAATCAGAGTTATTTATTTAAATTGTTTTTAATAGATAACTGAAGATTTCCTGGCAATGTATCATGCAAACTATGGGTTTAATCAAGATACTAAAGATGAATCCACACCTCCTAAGCCTTCTCAGGCAGCCCCAGCCCCTAAAGAACCTATCCCGAAGGCTGCAGAGAAACCTAAGCAAGGCTCCAAATCTCAGCCAGATCAAGGAGAACCGAAAGCTAAGGGGGAGAAAAGGAAAGTAGACCCTGGTAAGAATACAATGTGATATCTGGTTCCTGGAGCTATGATTTTTTGTTTTCTGAAGAATATTTCTATATATATACATTAAAATTTGAAAAATGTATTTAAACCAGACCTGTTCCTATAAATGAACTGTTCTGAATCTGTAGCACAACAGAACAAGCTAAAATAATATCTGGACTTGCTGGTGTATCTTTCTACTACCTCTTCTTTGCTGGCAGATCAGCCCTATTGCTAAAGGCAACAAAAACCATCAGCAGTGAAGGAGCAATCCAAGTTTATTAAGCTCAAGTACTGATTTGTGAATTTCCAATCATGTATGACAGGTACAATTCACAATATATCTATCCTAAGCCTGTAAAACTACACCCGAAACTGCAAGCCATCAAATAAGAATATGTCTAGAAATGAATTTTGTAGTGGCCTTTTCATTCCTCTCTAAAGTGCTACAATGGTGGAAACCCATCTTTTTATCTCAGGAGTCCCTGACTGTCTTCTCTCTGACCTTTTCTTTGCTGAGGCCATTTTTCCGCGTATGTGCTTGAGATTTTGAAATTTAAGAAAATACTATTAAGCTGGGTACACACTAAACAATAGTGTATCCAGCAATTTCGCCGAAGATCCCAGTGCCGACATTTCGTCCGGTCCGTACACACTGGGCGATCTGGTGTCCAACCGGCCGATATGCCGCCTCCCCCCTCCCGCATAGCGCTATATGAGATCGTCAGCCGCATCGCCTGATCTACGTGTACAAAAGCGGGAGTGAGCGGACTATACGATGTAGTGCATACACACTGCACATTTTTAATGATTTGTCGCTCCGATGTGTTGAAATCGGCCAAATCGTTAAAAATATTGTGTGTGGCCCTTTAGACTTTTTTTCCTCCTCCTAACGCAACAAATAAAATGAACCTAAATGGCCAAAAAAGTGTTTGCTTGTTTTTGTTTTCTTACATGTCAAGAATACCCTTGTCTCGGTATTTAATGATATTATTTCATATAAAACCTTACCTCTCTATTTTAACTCAGGTGTTTTAACTAAACTAGGCAGGGATTTATATTTACCTTGTTCTTACAGACCTATTTCCCTTTTGAATATAGATTATAAACTAGTTACTAAAATTCTTGCAGAGAAAATAAAGGGGTCCTGCCTGAGATAATCCACCCAAACCAGACGGGCTTTATTTGGGACCGGTACTCACTTGTTAATATTAGATGGATTTTATCTGCTATTCAACACTTGACTCTTTCCGAAAGTTTAATGCCAAGGGATTTATCTACGAGTCGAATTGTAAAACCTGGAGCTTCTGATTGTGTTTATGCCTGATATTTATAACTGGAGCACTTTTAATAGCTGTGTCTTGTTAGAAAAATAATTTTCCTTTTATATATCGGGCATAAACACAATCTGAACTGCCCGATTTTACAGCCCGACGCTTTGTAAAAAAAACAAAAAAAACCCTAGTGTAATTTTGTCAATTGATGCCGAAAAGACATTTGACCTTATTTGTGGGCAATACCTTTTTGACACGTTGACATGTTTAGATTTTCGGAGTCATTCATTGCAACCCTAAAGATTCTTTACCAAAACCCCCAAATACAGGCATCTTCTAATGGTTACCTATCCACTCTGTTTGCAGTACAGAGGGGCACCAAACTGTATGCTCAATCTCTTCCCCTGCTTCTTTTTGCGATCCCTTTAAAACCATTGACTATAAGTTTACATAACTCCTTGGCCTTTCAGGGCATCAGAATTGACAAAGTTGACTTTTCGCAGACTATATGCTGCTTTTCTGGACTAACCCTGCTGGATCAGTTCCAATAGTGATGGATATTATTTCCTCTCTTGGGACCTTCTCAGGCTACAACATAATTATCGACAAATTGGAATTTCTACCCTTGTTATAGCTAAAATAACATCTTTACTTGATAACTGGGATGTGTTGCAGTCATTAAAAGTATTTTACTTGTCTGCTGTCCATATTTCTGTGGCAAAACAAAAAGCTAAGGCCATACTATTATGGCAATTCACAGGGATGAGGACTCTGGGTGCCCAACCTGGCTACTTTTTCACTAGTTCTATTTTTTCATTACATTAGTAACTGGTTGTTAGAAATGTCTATATTGACTCTCGACTTGATAAGGCCCTTCTAACCCCATATTCCTCCAGTGCACTTTTACACTCTCGGATGTCAGATGTCTCCTGCCAGATTTCTGGATAATGTATTATTCTGTGACACCTACCTACCTTGGCTATGAATTAATAGAAAACTGAATAGAAATCACCTTACTACTAAATATGTACCTTTATGGGGTAACTAGTGTTCATTCTAGCACCCTGTACGTAATCCGTGAGGAGGGCAAATTTAATTTTGAAGTCCAAAATTATAGACGTGATGTATTGCTACAGCTACTGTAGCTGCAGTGATACGTCACGTTTAAAATTTTGCCCTTAAAAATTTAAATATGTCCTCCTTATCGATCATGTGCAGGGTGCTAGAATGAACACTAGGTAATCCATCTTTCCCCCGACATTAGACAATTACATGTATACTATTAGGAAAGACAAGGGGCTAAACTTCATTTCAAAGGAGTTTGACCCGAGAGGCACAATCCTCCTGTTCCCAGATCTACAGCAGTTATACGACCTCCCCCGTCATCACTTTTATATACAGTATATCTGCAGACTCGTCATTTTGTGGCTCAATTCTACCTGCGGTTTGTCCTCCTCTTCCCCAGACCCGTTACAGCCTTTTGATGTTTGTAAATACAAGCACTTAAGGTTTGTATTCGTACCTTTCGTGCATCGCTTTCCACACATTTTGGACCAGGGCTGTACTCTCTTGGCAAAGAGATATCCTGTCTGTTACCTCCATAACAGACCTACTTTCACATTTTGATTCCACCATGAAACATTTACAGTCTGCATTCTTACAGGATGTGCAAATTAAATAGAGCTTATTTTTCACCTGCTCAACGCAAAGATGTGGTTCCTAGGTGTTTGCCTGGAGAGTAAAAGTTCACAGACTTTTGTTATTACACTGTTTTTGGGAATGTAGAAGAATGAAAAATTTTTTTGGAATAAGCTGTTGTATATTAGAATATTCTCACTGCAGCTTGGTCTTAATCTTTTAGCTCTGCAGTGTGCAAACTTCTCAGCGTGAGATCTAGGTTCAGAGAAAAAAGAAAATTATCCCTCTCCTTATGAATCTTGGTAACTCTGGCCGGAAAAAGGTTATATGACTTAATTGGACATCACGTTCTCCTCCCTTACTTACCATGGTGAAACAAAACCTATTGTAATTACTCACCTTTACCAGGCAAGGAGAAAGGAGTTATACATTCTATAACAAATGAGGATTATACATTGATAGTTTAGACAGCTCGTCCCAAAATAGGATATTTAAAATATTTAATTCCACTAATACAAGTAGATCTATGAAGGTTAATTAAGTTATATGTATACTATGTTCTTTTTTTTTTTTCTAGAACATTACTCAACCTTTTCCAAATTGCAAAAAAGCAGGATTCTACATGTAGGTTTTCACATAAAAAATAAATTTGCATTTGAAAATGAGGGAAATTTAGGCCCTCATTCAGAGCCGTACGCTCTGAGCAGAGCGCACGCTCTGAATGAGGGCCGTCCTCCATAACTATGGAGCGTCCTCCTGGACGCTCGTATAGCTGTGGGTCACCACCCACAGCCTATACGAGCGTGCAGTTTGATGGCCGCGATGGTCTTGACCATCGCGACCATCGAAACTGTGAGCCGGAGCCTGCGGTTGAGGTTTTCAACCGCAAGGCCCGGAGTGATTTTGGCTCTATCAGAGCCAAAATCACTCCCACTGACATCACTAGTGATGTCAGTGGGCCGGCTTCTGACGGGAGGCGTTCCCATGGGAACGCCCCCGTCAGGGAGGCACGCCCTCGGCACGCCCACCAAAGGGGGCGTGCTGTCAATCAACATCTACAGCACGCCCCCTTTGATCAGACACAACGAGCGAAGGAAAGTCCTTCGCTCGTCGCGTCTGGCGCATGCGCACGACGGAGCTCCCTCCGTCGTGCGCATGCTCAGTGCAGAACATCGACCCACTTGCGAGCGGACAGCCGCTCGCGAGTGGGTCTGAATCAGGCCCTTCATTTTTTGCCATCTCAATTGAAACGCTTACAAACAAGACCTACCATAATTTGTAAACTAGAAAACCTACCACATTAAAGGAGGGGAATCCCTTTGTTTATTTGACACAAGATGGGTGACCCCTCGTCTACAGATGCAATTATGGTGCTGATTGGGCACATAGTTCTCTCCCCTCCATATGTACGTAATGTTTCTGTAGGGCAGAGTAATGTTGTTTGGTGAACACTAGACATTAAGTTCTATTGGAAAGAGGAGGTGGATCTGAATTTATGGAGCCAGGTTGGGACTGATCACACTGACCATCAGGAAATAACATAATTGGGGGAATATATATTTCTCCCATCTCTCTTGGTGCCAGGGTTGGGGAGATATTGAGACCTATAAGTCCCTACTCTCCTTTTCTTCACAAAATTGATGCGCATGCCCATGGACCGACTGGCGTTTAGTACCGGTGGGGCAAAGGTTAGTTGTATTTTCAATTGGGGCTTTTCGCTGCAGATATAAATGGTCATTATCTTCAGCGAAGGATTAAACCAATCCCTTGTAAAATGGTGATTTGCACATTGCAGGATAACTGCCTTAAAGCTATAATTTATAGACAAAAAAATACAGTAAAAGGGGGCATCTTTTTTTTTTTTTTGTAAAGCTGTAGAACTGCCAATGGACAACTTTCCCACTTTCCCCTGGATACTCTCTTTTATGAAGCCAGAGGTTACTACAAGTGGTGTGCTTGCGGGTATACTGTACGTTTTTTCTGTACTTGGCTTTGATATATTGCCCCTTCTCTCCCACATCCTGGCCCCTCTAGATGTAACAGACTCACAAACGTCTGCATCGGTGCGTGCACAGTGATTACACACAAGATATCCTACACGTACTGGCATTGTACTCTCTCTGCATCAGCCCCATAATGAGGAACTACTGGACTTTGAGTGAAATACATTCTGATTAATGGAACTTGATGATTTCATCTCCAAGCACAGTGTGATCTTCCTTTAAACCACAAGACGTTTTTATTTTTTTTATTTTATCTTTATGGAAACGCCTCTGGAGTTCTTGCCTTCTTTTGTCATCCCTCTAAAGTGAGAGTAGACACATTTGTATCTTATTTAAATGTGTTAATGCTGATTTCATTACAGGTTGGTTCAATGTGGAAGATCAGAGAAACACAAATGTGTACGTTACAGGTTAGTCACAATAACGTGAATGTATTGAATTGGTCACTTAGTGTTGTAAGTTCTTTACATATAAATAAATGTGTGTCTGTTTCTTTTTCTGTATTTCAGGGCTTCCTCCCGATGTCACAAATGATGAGTTTGTACAGCTTATGTCTAGATGTGGTATTATCATGCGAGATCCACAATCTGACGAATTTAAAATAAAGTTGTATAAAGACAACGCGGGGAACCTGAAGGGAGATGGTCTGTGCTGTTATCTCAAGGTCAGTTTATCATCATTCTTTATTTATCCTTTGCTATCAGTATAGGGTTTTTGAAATTGAACACTCGATCACTAATTAGATATGAGCAAAGTGATCTCTGCGCCCCCAGTGACAGCCAGAACCCAGTGGTAGTTTGATTACCGCTGCTTCTTCCATGAAAGAAATTATCTAGATCTAGTGAAACACAAGTCATTTTTATCTACACTGATGGTGAACTTGCGGTGCCCAACCTGGCTACTTTTTCACTAGCTTTATGTTTTTTCATTACATTAGTGACTGGTTGTTAGATAGAAATGTCTATACTGACTTTCAACTTTATATGGCCCTTCTAACCCAATATTCCTCCAGTGCACTTTGACATTCTCGAACGTCAGATGTTTCTGCCAGATTTTTAGATAATGTATTATTCTGTGACACCTACCTATCTTGGCTGTCAGTTAATAAAAGATGTAATAGAAATCGCCTGACTACTAAATATGTACCTCTATTGGGTACCCCATTTTCCTCGCGAACATTAGACAATTTCACGTATACCATATGGAGAGACAAGGGGCTGAAATCCATTTCCAAGGTGTTTGACCTGGGAAGCACACTCCTCATGTTCCCAGATCTACAACCATTATACGACCTCCCCCGTCAACACTTTTTTTATGTGTCTGCAAACTTGTTATTTTATAGTCTCCACTCCACCTGCTGTTTGTCCCCCTCCTACCTAGGCCCCTTACACTCTTTGTTACAATCACAGCCTCTGATAGACTGGTGTGTCCGATATCACAGCCTGTTATCATACACTGCATGTTAGAGTATGCCTTATCAGTTATATGAGCTACTAAGGAGGGAGAAAAAGTGGTATAAAAAAGAATTCTAGATAATTTTAGAAAGAAAAATACAAACATTTTACACACTTTATTTTCAAAAACATATTCCAAATTAAGTGCAATTATTAAAAGTCACATAATAAAATAAGGTGCATATTTCATTTGTTGAATCAATTTAATAAAAATAGTCGAGCAGAAAATGACAACTGCATGTTTCCCTTCCCATATAATGCAGATAAATTCCGTTATGATGTCTGTATGGCCCCCTGGCGGCAAAAGATTTCATTGTAGCACTCTTACTAATAATCAATCAAAGGCTTAGGTAAAATTCCATGGTACCGATAGGTGATTTGTTGTCCATGTAGAGAGAATCTGTGGAACTCGCTTTGAAGCTCCTCGATGAGTATGAGATCAGAGGATACAAACTTCATGTTGAAAGTGCAAAGTTCCAGCTGAAGGGGGAATATGATGCCACAAAGAAGAAGAAGAAGAGCAAGGACTACAGGAAGAAGCTCTCTCTCCAGCAGAAGTAAGTAGTCGCTTGTTGCTGTACAAGCTTTCATCAGTATCATTAACAACTTTAACTACACATCTGATACATATAGAGCAGAGAAGAACTGAAAATGCAAGTCACTGTATAGGTAGAAGCTATTAGTATTGTTCGCCTGTCTATAGATGAGAAATGTTGGTAATATCAGAAGGTAAAAGTTTGCAGTGTGGTTAATAACAGAAGGCTTCTTTCTATCAGACTTCCTGTTGTTGACCCTATTATAAGGTGCTATAAGTAGCATCTCCAATCTTATAATTGCTGACAGAGAGCATTTGCTTACAAGGCTTTATACATTTGGGAGCTTCTAGCTTCTGGTCATCTAAACGATGCACTTCTGTCTAATCAATAGATTTTATTAAGCTACTCCTTACTATAGGGGGTGCCTGAGGACTTCGCCATTCTCTAGTCTCCCCAGGGCTAGGGTATTCTCCTAACTGTAATTTATACCTGGGGCCATGTGACATGAGCAGGAGGGATGGGGTTAGTGTTGGAGGTAGCAGGACAAATAACAGAAGATTAAGACTCACACCCCCACACTGCTGCCTTTTCTAAAGTGGTGAATGAAAGTGATTAACATAGACCAGTCTCAGGGTCTCCAGGCAGGGGCAAGAAGGTGGTCAGTAATGTATAGAAATGAAACTTCAAAATCATACAACATCAAGTAGTAATTGAGATGACGTGGAGTGCTGTATGTCTGAGTGGCTTATGCAGAACATAAGTCTTCTGATAATGATCAAATAAAATAATTCTTGAGTATTGGTGGGTAGTTTAACTTACATGGTTAATAGGCCTCAAAGACAGGTACATCTTAATTGAAAAGGCATCAGTGGTTTGGAAATGGCTCTGTTAATTATCACACTCAATTTAGTGATGGCTCAGTAGGCAGAACTTGGTGTACTAAAAGTGGCCATGTGGAAGAGAGGGGCAGGAAGCAGAGGCCAAGGTCTGCCCAGAACAACTTAGATATGTAATGTAAGAGGAGTATTTTACGGTTAGTGGTTAAGCTTGAGAAACAGTTACAAATATATATGTACAAGTTCCATTACCGTGATAATGACGTGAGATGTTTGACATTGTATTTTTTTGAAATGCTACCACTTTTCTTATTCATGTAGCGGCCTGCATGGTCCTTCAGTGGAATTACTGACAAGAAGTCTGAATACATATGTATAAGCTGTATGTCATTTTGTAGATCTTTGATGTAAGCCAACTTGTATTTTTGGTTCAGGGGTCATTATCTATTTCTGCAGTGTTGAAATTTTATCGTCTTTTCCAGACAACTGGACTGGAGGCCGGAGAAGAAAGACAGCGAAGCTAGGAAGCGATTCGAGAGGGTTATAATTATCAAAAACATGTTCCACCCCTCAGACTTTGAGGTGAGAAATGAATCCTTCAAGTGTCAGTGAAACCTTTTATTTAGGAATTGTTTTGTGTAATGCTGCCCATCCACTACACGACATAGAAACGACAGCACGATTACGACATTGTAATTGTGCTGTTGTTTCTATGTCTGTGATAAGCCTACACTGAACGAGCAGTCATTCAGTGCAGGCTCATCGATCATCTGGCAACATGCTGAACCTGATGTTATCGTCAGGTGAGCAGCTTGTTTGCCCGTTGATAGATGTCCAACACAACCAGCGTGCACACGCATCGCTGGTCGTATTAGACATTAAACTGCACGATTTGCGGCCGATTACCAAGCCATTGAGCGATAACGACAGTCGTTATCTCTCAATCGCTAGGTTTAATCGCCTAGTGGATGGGCAGCTTAAAAGTTATACTTAATCACTAATACATTCTATAAGCATTAGGAGTGCATATGAACTAAAGATGTCTGCAATAAATGTGTCCATCTTGGGGGAGATCTATTTTCTATGCACAGCATATTTTTTGTCTATAGAAGGGCACAGAAGTACAATTTATGGCCCGTATTCCATTAGAAGAGAAAAGCCGAGATCCGCAAAAAAGTATCGTCGATTGCAACTTTTCGCCAGTCGGAAAATGATCTCCGTATTCAATCCCAAATAATTTTCACGTACGCGGAAAGTCAATGCAACGTAATAGGCGAAAAAGATTCGCCTCTGAATAGCAGGAGAAAGAAGTGCAACATTTTTATTTTGGGGTGCAAAGGTGGGGAAACCACTCAGAACCCTTGGGACAGACCCCCATAGGACAACTGCGTCAAAAAGTCCAGAAAAAAGCGTAAGAACACCCCAAAAAAGTACTTTCAATTTGGGGGCGAAAAATCACAAAGTGGGGTGACAACTTCGCAAACTAGCGAAATAAAGTTCTGGGGGTGCTCTAAGTAGGGGCCAAGTGTTTTTGGGATTGCAGGTGCTTTTATGTGGGAGGAATGTCACTTTTAAAAAAAACTTCACTTTACAGACAAATAAAATATGCTAGCACCCATTTTCAGGTACCCCAAATTTGCCAGGACTACTTATTTTCTCAAAAATATACTGCTTTATGCCATTCTTCACCACTTGTGCAAAGATGCTAATTAGAGGCTATTGTACCAACTTAAGTACCCCAAACAGTTGTATTAGGGCTAATCGGGTAATACTACATTGATCCCCAATGTTTCTGCATCTTTTTGGGGGGTTCAGGCTGATTTCCCCGATACTGACACCAATTTCCGCCTGTTCTGACTTCGCGTGTCGCCGCTTTCGCGTCTTTTGGAATTGAATACGGTGAATAGCGGAGATGTGCACGATAATTTTCCTTGGCCAAAAGATGCGAAGTAGGCAAAAACTCTGGCAGGCGAAACTTTATCGCGGGTGCGAAACTAATTGAATATGGCCCTATATCTGATAACAGAACACAATAGCTTGCCTTCTTCTGCATAATGCATGTGAGCATAGTGTCGAGTGATGTTGTATTCCACATGGAAGTATTGATCCTTGCCATACCACCTATAGTCTTCACTCTAGGTCCGGGTGCCGGACCGTAGAGAGGGCACTCTAGCGCCCGCCTGAAATGGGGGCATGGCTGCGAGAAAAGGGGCATGTCTTTTCATCATTTTTGGGGGCGTGCTCGGCACTTACGGACATGCCGGCTGCCCCCAAGCTCTCCCCTCTCTGTGAGTAGATACCGTGCGCATCCGCACAGCATCTGTTCAACGGTGGTTATCGCCGCTCCTCTATTTTTCCCACCCGCAGGACACTACGGCCCGTGGGTGGGGACGGCACTCGGCAGGGCGCGGCGCCCCGCTAAAACAGCCTAGCAGGAACGCCACTCCTAGCCTGTCCACACAGGAGTCAGTGATCTGTGCGCCTCAGTGTTCCTACAGGTAAATGATGTTGCAGACATGTAGGATCCCTATTTTCGTGGCAGTTTTCTCATGTTAAGATTTGGCGGGACATGATAACTTTTCCATATTTATTTGGGATTATCATTAAAAGCTGTTTAATGCATCTTGCATTATAGATTAGTTGTCCTATTTGTATTTTAATATGTTTTAAGGTGGGATTGTTAGGTATTCTAATTTGCAAAAAAAAAAGGGAAAATCTGTTTACTTTACTAAGCAATCACAGTATCTTATCTTTATTATTTGATTTATTCAGTTATTTATATATCGCGCACACATTCTGGCCATTCTCATCAGTTCTCTGCCTTAGCTGAGCTTACAATCTATATTCTTTCACATATACAATACACACACATACAGTATACACTAGGAATAATTTTTTGTCCAAATGCAATTAACCTACCAGTAAGTTTTTGGATTGCGGGAGGAAACCAAAGTACCTGGAGGAAACCCACGCAAATGCGGGGAAAACATACAAGCTCCAAACCGCTAAGACTTTGGAGGGAAACAAACCCAAGACCTCAGTGCCATGAGGCAGTAATGCTAACCATTACACCAACTGGGTAAAAAAATAGAATTATCTAAGAAAGGAGAGCACGTCACACATAATACAATCCTAACACAGAATATAGGCAGATAGTTTGCTTATATGTTATGTATTTTTATGCATGATCACATTACTGAGGCAGATCCTCCTATATAGGCAGTTGTACATGTATTCTGGTGCATAGAGGCTTGTACCCTCCAAGTGTCACTATTGTATTTGTTCAGTTGACAACATATCCTATTTAAATCAACAGTGACATTTGTAGTCTATAAAAAGGAACTACGTAATATACAGATGATGTAAAAACAATATCATTACGTTTTTTCCCCTCCTAATTATATAAGAAGCAATTGTCTCTTTGTATCTCACATTTTTGTGTTTCTGGTTCTACCGCTTTTGTTAAAATGATCCTGTTCCTATGGTATCACTAAAATCCGCTGACCTGTTTGTCTACCAGCATGGAGCACAGAGAGCTGGTGACAAGTGCAGCCAGCAGGTGTCACTATTGCTTTACTTGTACATGTGATGATAAGCCTCATAACAACATTGAACAAATTAGAGACACACACATAATGATTGTAAATTGGTGGGTGCTCCATTATCAACAAATCTGTAGCCAGGATGCTAGGAGCCTTTTGATAAATAAGGGGAAAAAGCAACGACACTTCGTAAGTGTACAATAAGCATAGGAAGTTCATTCTGCAACGTGTCAGGACACACAGAACCGCAAGCACTATGATTACAAATAAGAAATTATATATATATATATATATATATATATATATATATATTTATATTATAAATCCAATGTAAGAACGGCACTCACAGATAACAGATAGGCAACTTGTTGGGGTTCAGATCTCAGGTCACCTGACGGAGTCCATCCATAGGCAGCCACAAATATATTAAAAAAAGAGAGCACTCACCAATCTCCATAAAGTAGGCAGGCAACTTTAATAACTCACATTATCAGGATAACGATCCAAAAAGTCGACGTTTCGGGCCCCACAGTGCCCTTTGTCAAGGCCAGAATACCACAGCCCAAAATGTCCAGGTAGTTTCTTGTGTAAGAAATTACCTTATATTTCCATCTGTATTATTCTTCTTCTTCAGATACTGTTTGACCTTGGGCACTTTGGTGTGTTTGATTGTTTAGCGGTTGTGCTTTTGTAATATCTGGCACCTTTCTATCTATTGCATTTTTAGTTTTAGTCTGCATCATATTCTTTGGCTGTTTTGTGCATAATGATTTTTTGTCTTGTTTTTTTAAAAAATGTTCTCAAATACAGCTTTAGAATATTCTACAGTAGTTATGCGGATATTAATTATGTAGTGTCTTCATCACGATATATATCTGTAGGGGAAGTGACTTAATCATATTGATAGGCATTTTTTGGCTACATAGATGTTCATCTGTTCTTCATTTGACTCCCAGTGTGACCACATTACGATGTATTCAAATGGGGCGTTACGTGTTTGTAGCGTAATGTACAATGATTGGCCGTGTTCATTACAGGATAAGTGTTAGTTTGTTTATTATTTTCTAATATTATCGTTGTTTTAAAGGATTTTTAATATGCATTATATCATTATTTGTTTTGAATGGAAGGTTGCTAGGCAACCAAACATTATTAGCATGTGACCGCTCACATTGCGGTCGCTGGATGATGACGTCATACGGACGCGACGCATGTTCGAGCGCCCTCCGGAGGACTGCTTCTGCTGGCGTCCTGCAGGTGAGTTGGTTCACATGGTGATTGATGATGGTATATATATATGTCTGTAAGTGTGGTTTGTATCTTGTCCCTGATGACGGGGTAGCTCCCGAAACGTCGGCTGAATAAAGGACTTTTATACACTGAACTACAGACTCCTGAGTGCCGCCTAGTTTGGTATCATATATATATATATATATATATATATATATATATATATATATATATATATACACATATATATATATATATATATATAATGTCTCCCATATCCAAAATGCTTGGGACCAGGGGTATTTTGGATAACGGAATATTTCGTATTTTGGAATATTTGCATATCATAATGAAATATCTTAGGAATGGGACCCCGATATACACACAGAATGCATTTATATGTTATATACACACAGCCTGCAGGTAATTTTATACAATATTTTTTATAATTTTGTGGCTCAAGCAAAGTTTGTGTACATACATGAAATTCAGTTATGTTTCATATACACCTTATACACACAGCCTGAAGGTTATTTTATACAATTATTTCAAAAATTTGTGCCTTTAGACAAAGTTTGTGTACATTGAACCATCAAAAATCAAAGGTTTCATTATCTCAGTCATGCCAAAATTATTGCGTATTTCGGAATATTTGGATATGGGAGACTCAACCTGTATGTATGTATGTGTATGTATGTGTCTGAATGTGTGTGTGTATATATATATATATATATATATATATGTATATATATATATATATATATATATATATATATATATATATATATATGAGCCAAATAAGTCAAAATGAACATTTATGACCTCGCTTTTATGCAGTTGTATAACTTGAAAACATAACCACCACCCAAATGTAAAAAAAAATACAGAATTAAAAGAAAGTACAGATCTCTGTAGAAATAAAGCAATGTTTGTGTATGTAAATGAAATGCACTGAACCAACAAAGGACGTGTTGCTATTGTATGCCCCTACCAAAAGAGCATTAATTCTGCTTGCTAAAGGTGCTTTAGAAATGAAGGTGAATTAAACATATAGGGGATTTACCTTGTTGTAGAAGAACATTGGCAGTGTTTTTTTTATTTGTTTGTTTTTTTTATTCTGGAAAAGATGTAGACACTCAGAAAAAAGGTGCCGACACTCAAAGTTACAAGCTGGTACAAGATTTGTAGTACTCACCACACTCTGGATAAGTGTGCAGATGCTTAGGAAGAAATCAGTGAAATCAATTCAGAAATGAGAAACCTGTTTCTGGAACTAGTTATAAAAATGAAAGATTACACCAAAAAAAGGTGCCAGTACTGCATATACCACTGAGTACCCCGCAATAAAGCACTAAGCATAGGTATGCCATTGCTCCAACTGCTGTCTTCCACACTTCTGCACTTTCCCTGCTTACATGCTAGCCATAGAGAAAACGCGCGCACACATATATATGGAATCGGTATCTTGTCCGGCGGTTGGAATCCCGACAGCGGCTGCCCGACATGGGTGCCTAACCCTAACCCTCCCTCCCCCTAGCATAACCCTAACCTCCTGGGGGGTTGCCTAATCCTAAGAGCCCCCCCACCCACCCGGGAGCCCTAAACCTAACCTTCAAAGCCCCCCTGCGGCTGTCCGCGCTCGGCGCCCGGCATCACTTCGATCGGGATGCCGGGCGCCGGTCTCCCGGCGTCAGTAAAATGACAGGCTTCTAGATATAGACGCCTGTCATTTAACCCTCGCCGATATAAAGCAGTCGGGAAGCCGGTTGTCGGGATTAGGTCCGCCAGGTTCCCGACTGCATTCCATATATATGTATGTACTGTATAGTTATGTATTTAAGCAAGCCTTTCACAGCCACTAATAAACAGTTATTTTGGAGTTTCTCTTTAAGTCACCTTAAGTGTCATATTGAATGATTCCAAAGGACCCTTCTGTTCAGGGGAGACACGTGTTCACTGGCGTCTGCTTTTGACACCTGGCAAGTTCATATGAGTCAGAAGCATTTAGCTTCACAATTATACAGCCATGGAATACAAGAAAATTTGCTGGTGGGCATCTCAAATAGCAGCCAGAAGGTCTTGGATACTTTGTAGTGGGGTATAATCTAAAATTAGGTTATTAAATAAATTAGATTATGAAATCAAATTTAATAGATGGCACATGGACAAACATTGTTTTGAATGACATTTCTTTTTTGTTTTTGTATTCTAGTTTTTTGGCATTTAAATACTAGTGTTTTTTTTCTTCTTCAATACTATGATCTACAGTCTAAGGTAGGGGTGGGCAATAAGCGGTCCCCCAGACTGTTGTAGAACTACACATCCCAGCATGCCCGGCCACAGTTTTGCTATTTGACCATGCTAAAACTGTTGCAAGGCATGCTGGGATGTGTAGTTCAACAACAGCTGGAGAGCCGCTTATTGCCCACCCCCTGGTCTAAGGGAAAACCGCAGGTCCCTTTCAAGCTGTACTATTACATCACTTTTATTTTATTTACCAATTGATACATAGGGGTATATATACTAAAGTGTGGGTTTTTAGAAGATTCTACTAGCACCTTATAGAAGATTATAGCTAGAATCTGATTGGTTGCTATGGGCAACATATCCACTTCTAAAACCTCTCACTTTAGTAAATATACCCCCTAGTCCTCATTTAAAAGTATGCACCTGTAAATAATTTCACTAGGCCCCAAATGTATTATTTTTATTAGTCATTTGTGAAGATAATTCAACACTTATTGCAGCTACTCGGTGTGTGCAAGAAAACTTTATAAAGTTGGTTGTACTGTAACACACTGTCCCATTTTTTTTATTGAGACATTTGCATGAACTGAGGCACCACACATGCCTTTCATTAGAAAGAAATGTGTTGCTTGATTACAAATAAACTGCATTTCTGGATGTGCGAGTACCAGTCAGACCAGATTGCTGTATATATTTATGGCTGTGTGGAATGTAGGTAGGGCAGCTTCTTTCATCTCCAGGGCTCAGTCTGTTGCGTATAGTCGGCTATGTCAGATGATCAGTTACAAAATGTAGATTATACAATTATTTAGATCATCCTCTCCTGTGTGACGAGTTTTTTATTGTACGAGCATTATAATCTGTCACCCATCATTTATTTCATTGTTTGCTTTAAATAACTAGAAGTATTTAGGATTTGTGTGACAAATTAAATTCCCTGTCACTTGTGAAATCTATTGGTTGTATGTATTTTCTTTTTTCTTTAAAGATGTTCTGTTTACAGTACTGTGTGTGCACAGTTACTACTGTCTTTACATAATACTACAATATACTGTTTTTGTGCTTCGTCTCAGTCTGTTTTTTCAGTTGTGTATAAGTATAATTCGCTACGCAGTTAGGGTTATTTATCATCTGAATTGACTGTGGAACACCTCTAGCGGTTTTATAGCTTTCCTTTTATAATTTCAGATTATTCACTGAACTTGAATTACCTAAATTTTAATAAAAGCTTGAAAACTGCGGATGTTCTAAAACTATTAACCAGTATTGTATTAAGTTTGAGAATGCATTGGGACACCTAATGAGAAACAGCAGAAAGACATTTAGAGACACAAGAGGCCAATAGTAGAGAGGTCAGGGTGTAACTTTGGGTGTCCTCAGCATATAGGTGGTACTGGAGGATGAAGAAGCTGATGAGGAAGGAAGGGGCCAAGAACAGACCCTTGGGGACCAACAACAGGTAGAAAGAGGGAGCGGTGGACTCGAGGAGTTAGTCACATAGGAGTACAACCAGGAAGGATAGAGTCGTAGAGACCAGAGGACTGGAGTGTCTGATAATGTGGATCATCCTTTCCACCTGCAAAGATTGCAGATAGGTCCAGGAGGATGAGTAGAGAGGACGACTCCTGCATTTACCAATAAGAAATTAATTTTGTGACTTTGGTAAAGGCCATTTCAGTGTAGTGGTTGGTACCTTACACAAGACTGAATTGGATCAGGGATGAAGTCGGAGGAGAGAAATCGATGAGGAGGCTATAGACAAGCCTCTCAAGAATCTTGGATGAAAAGGAAGGTGAAAGATAAGGCGGTAGTTAGAGAGAGAGTCTGGATCAAGAGAAATGAGTCTCTCAGGGAGACATGTAGAACATGTTAGGTGAGATTTATCCTAGGGCAATAGTTATCAAACTGGGTGCTGGGGGTTTGTTCTGTTGTAGGCAGTTCAGAGAAGAGGATGGTATAAGTGTGGGTAAGAAAAGCACATGAGGGAAGAGGCCCTGCACATGAGAGCTTACAGTCTAAAGGAGAGTAGCAGACAGACAGGAGTGACACAGAGGGGAGAGACAGTGAGCCAAGAGTATGGAGCAGTGGGTGGTTCCCAAACTGGGTACTTGCAATTGTCCCACGGGTTGGTGGTCCAGGACCAAATCAAATTATGTATGCTCAATGTGATTGGCAGCCACGATCACTGGTTTTGCAGATCATAAAATGTGTGAACAATCAGAAGCAGAAACCTGTCCACCACCACATAACTGACCCTAATGATGACAGGTAAGCGCAATTTACTTTGTTGTCTTCTGAATTTCTCAATGAGAAACATTTGGACTACGGGTGCCGCGTAAACAATGCTGATTCAGGAAAGTTTGGGAGGCACTGTGTTAGGATGTGCTGCATATAAGACATGATTCAACAGAGATGGATGAGGTACCTTGCTGTAGGATTTACAGTACTATGTAGTGAATCTGTTAGAAAGCTCTTTGATCAGCCTGTTGCAGATGTTTAAGCAATCTCTATACATTTCATAATGCAGAGATTACTGAAATTCAGTGGGACCTGTGTTTGTTTTTTTAACAAATAAAATTCTACATTCTATTCATAAAGATAAAATAAGAGGTTTCATTGCTACTATATTCTAGCTTTTTTTTTTTTTTTTTTTAATACAACAATATAAATGCATTTGTTACAGAACTGAACTATAGCAGAGCCCACTGGTCTTGGTGCACACTCGGGCCTGATTCAGCAAGGAGCCATATTACTAAAGCGTACGCAGACAGCTGATTGTTGCGCACTGCGTATGCATTGTAGTGCGTGTGCGAATGCAATCACGGAGACCACGTAGTGCAATCGCAGAAATTGACAGGCAGAGAGCGTTTGGGGGGGGGTGACAGGAGGGGGATGTGTTCTGAGAAAATCGGACAAATGCAGGCGTGCAAGTGCGCTTGAACGCCATTACAGGGACGTGCATAAATTAGCCACTCTGATAGCAATATCACCGAGGAATCTGCTTCCCAAAGTGTGGGAGAAGAACAGCAAACTGAATTGCAGGATGCAGAGCTAGAGGAATAACAACATGCGGGATGCAATCGGGAAACCGGCGGTCTTAATCCTGACAGCCGGCTTCCCGACTGCTTTATCCCGGCGAGGGTGAAATGCCCGGCGTCTAGATGTAGACGCCGCTCATTTCACCGACGCCGGGAGACAGGCGCCCGGCATCCCGATCGAAGGGATGTCTGGCGCTGCTGGGGGGAGGGTTAAGTTTAGGGCACCCGGGGGGACTTAGGGTTAGGCACCCCCCCGGGAGGGTTAGGGTTAGGCTAGGGGAAGGGGGACTTAGGGTTAGGCACCCCCCCGGGGGACTTCGGTCTAGGCAGCGGGGAAGGGGGGGGTTAGGGATAGGCACTTGGAGGGGGGATTAGGGTTGGGCACTTGGGGGGGAGGTTAGGGTTAGGTACCCCTAAGGAGGGTTTAGGGGGTTAGGTTAGTTTTTACTTACCTTAGGGACGATCGGCATTTCCAGCGCTGTCGGCCTTCCGCTGCCGGGAACTCTGCTTCTGAGGCCTCCCGCTGCCTGGATTCGAACTGCCGGCCAGAGGGCCGGCGGTATTTCATACCGATCCCCAACATGCTGATAATGGGATCATATGACCCAATACAAGTACATACTAAATCACTGCAATGACAGCATCAGCAGCTATTCCTTACATTTAAAGTAGAGACCAAAGAAGTAACTTTAAATTATTATTTCTACTTCAGGGTCCATAGGGTATCCACAGGATACCTTGGGGTATAGGTGTGACGTCAGTCGCCGGGCACCATAGAGTTAAGCTTTTCAGCCTCCCAGGATGCACTAGGGTCCCCCTCCTATACCCCGCCCCCGAGCCAAGGCACCTCAGTTTAGTTTGGTGCCCGGCCGGAGTCGGGTGCACCTGTCGGAGTGGGGGCTAGAAGAGCCCCTGAAGCTTTCTTTTAGCAGCTGTGGCTGCACATCTGGATGTACAGCATGGACAGTCAGTCCTGACGTCCATGCTGTCTTCCCTACACCCCCGCCGGTACCAGAACGCCGGTACCGATCCGGGGATGCTGGTGAGCATCTGGGGTCACAGCTAGCGGTGACCCCAGATGTTCCGGACCATGGCCGGATTCAAGGGGGACAAAGGTAAGCAGCGGGGTCCCGCGGTGCGTCCCCGCTGATCACATGGTCCTAAGTCCCCAGGCAGGGGGCTCCCTGGGGACTGGCTGCAGCGTGGAGCCAGGCGACCAACCTGCGCTTCCACTACCCCCTGGGACAGCGGACCGCAGCAGAGCGGTAGCGCTGCGGCGTCCCAGGGGTTAAATGCATGCCAGGGGATCGCGCCTTCCCTGTCTCACAGCCGGCGCCTCCCCCGCTGCACACAGCCCCCTCTGCATGCTGCCGACTGGCCCTGTGGCAGCGCTCCTCCCCCAGGCCAGCCTCCTCTCTGCTCCTCGGCGGCCATCTTCTGAACGCATGTTGAACGCTGCTGGAAGCCTGGAAGGAAGCATCATGGTCTGGGTCCCCCTGCATACCTCTCCTCCGCTGTGGTCAGGTCTGTGTATGCAGCGCTGTGTCCTACCAGGCCCTGTGTCTGCGTAGTTGAGTGATCAGCGCTGTTAGTGCAGGAATTGATTTTCTTTGCATTGTATGTGACTGTGCTAGCCCTGCTGCCTAACTTTTCTTCTAAACTGTCAGCTTTATTCTGTCCCTGTTCTTTCTGCTAAGCCCTTGTGGTGCGGTGCTGCAGGGTGGTCTCTCGCCTATTTACTATATAATTGGTGAGAGGGGTCACATACCTGGTGCCATCATGTCCGAAAGTGATTTTCCCCTCCGGCTACAGTGTACTACGTGTAAAGTACCGTTAGCGGAGGGGGAGGGTAGCGCGGAGGGCCTTTGCCGGCAGTGTTTGTCCATGGCGCGGCCGCTTACGGTTACAGCACCGGTACAGGAGCCGCCCTGGGCTTGTTTCGCTCAGGCGCTTACAGCCTTAGTGGGCCAGTTAGCTCCGCAGCCCGCGTTTACACCGATGGGTTTGTCCCAGCAGTCAGTGGTGTCGTCACCCATGCAGGGTTTCCCACGCCTATTTCCAATGCCTATTTCCCCGCTCCTGGTTTCTCAGGAGCCAGCGTGGGTTAACTCCCTGACGAGTTCTGTACAGCACTTGTCGGATGTGTTGCAAGGGGAGTCTGTGATGCGGCCGCATAAACGGCCGGTGGCGTCTCTGTCGGCTCCTTATGAAGATGACGAGGGGACGTCTGATGATGGGGAGATTCTGGATCCTTACGATCAGGAACCTCTCCAAACTAAGGACGCTGATGCTAAGTCCAAAGTATATATTCCTGGACTTATTCGGGCGGTCCGCACAGCCTTGGTGATTGAGGACGAAGTTCCCCCAGCGGCTAAATCTAAGTATGCTTTTTTCAAAGATGTGAAGGGCGATGCCACAGTCTTTCCTCTGTCGGGTCAGTTAGTGGACCATTTAGAGGAGGCGTGGAAACAGCCTGGCAAAAGATACCAGCCGCAGAGACGACTGGCGGTGGCTTATCCGTTCGCGGATAATTATTTTGCAAAGTGGGAATCCCCTCCACAGGTGGATTCTCACGTGACCCGTCTTGTCCGTAGTGCCACATTGCCGATGCCATCCATGTCCTCCCTTAAGATTGCTACGGACCGCAAGGTGGAGATCTGCCTGAAGTCCGCTTATTCCCTTGCGGGGGGGGCAGCACGGCCGGCTATGGCCATTTGCTGGGTTGCCAGAGCGATGGAGCGGTGGGCGGATTCATTAGAGGCTTCTTTTGATTCCGACTGTCCGGCCGAACAGGCGGAGTTGATTGGTAATCTCCGTGACTTATATCAACGAGGCGGCCCTAGACATTAGTACTCTGGTGTCTAGAATTTCTTCAGCGGTGGCTGCTCGTCGCACCTTGTGGCTGCGATCCTGGAAGGCGGACGCAGATTCCAAAAAGGTCTGGAGGCGTTGCCGTTTACCGGAGAAGTTCTCTTCGGTCCGGATCTGGATAAGATTGTGGCCACGCTGGCGGCAGCCAAATCGGCTTGTCTCCCGTTGGCCGCTGCTCCTTCTGGTTCTGGACCATCGTCCTTTCGGTCATCTAGGGCCCAGGGCAGGCCCAAACCACAGTCGTTTGCTCGACAGGCTGGCCCTAAGAAATCGGCCAAGCCCCGGAAGCAGGCATGGAGTACCAGACGTCCGGCCCCCAAGCCAGATGACAAGCCTGCGGCTTGACGGTCCGGGCCTCCCTTTGGGGGATCCCAGGGTGGGAGGCCGCCTGTTGCAGTTCGCCCAGTGTTGGTCGGCCACTACGACAGACACTTGGGTTCTCGAGGTGGTCTCCAACGGGTACGCCCTCTCCTTCCGGCACAGACCCCCCGCGCGATTCTTCACCACGGTTCTACCATCAGACCGGAACAAGGCTACGGAGCTGCGGAAGGTATTGCACACTATGCTCCAGGCTGGAGTTATAGTGCCTGTTCCATTCTCCCAGAGGGGCCTGGGTTTCTATTCAAATCTTTTTTTGGTACAGAAACCCAATGGGTCGTATTGTCCGATTCTCAACCTCAAAGCACTCAACAAGTCTTTGCGGGTTCCGAAGTTTCGGATGGAGACCCTACGGTCCATCATTCTGGCGCTGGAACCTGGGGACTACATGGTGTCATTGGACATACAGGACGCTTACCTGCATGTCCCTATTCTTTTGCGCCATCAACAGTTACTCAGGTTTGCAATCCGCAGCGACCACTTCCAGTTTCGGGCGTTACCTTTTGGCCTGGCGACAGCACCACGTGTTTTCACCAAGGTGATGGCGGTCATGGCGGCTTCTCTGCGGCTGCAGGGAGTCCGCATGTTGCCGTACTTGGACGACCTGTTATTGGTGGCAGGATCTCCAGAGCTCCTGTTACGCCACTTGGACCTGACCATTGCACTGCTGCAACGGCATGGCTGGCTAATCAACTGGCAGAAGACCACTCTAATCCTGTCTCGGAGGATTCTGCATCTGGGAGCCTTATTTGACTCGGGACAGCAAAGGATCTTCGTGACGGAGTACAAGATCTCTGCTTTACAGTCAAGGGTGCGCAGTTGTCTGCACAGCCGCCGGGTGTCCCTACACTCGGCGATGAGGTTACTGAGCTCCATGGTGTCGGTGTTCGACATGGTGGAATTCGCCCAGTTTCACTCCAGACCTCTGCAGCACCTGATCCTGTCCAAGTGGAATGGGCTGCCTCAGTCTCTGAAGTCCCAGACGATTGTGATCACCCCAGGGTTCGCCTGTCCCTTGCTTGGTGGTTACAGACGACCCACCTCAACAAGGGACGTCCGTTCTGGGTTCCAAATTGGGTCCTGTTGACAACGGACGCCAGTCTTCGGGGTTGGGGAGCAGTTTCGGGTCCACACTTGTTCCAGGGCAGGTGGACGCCGACAGAAGCGGAGCTTCCAATAAATATCTTGGAACTCCGTGCGGTCTTCAATGCTCTCCAGCAGGCACATCGGTTTCTCCAGGGTCACCCGGTGCAGGTCCAGTCGGACAACGCTACCACCGTGGCCTACATAAACAGGCAAGGAGGAACTCGCAGTCGGGCGGCTCTCGTAGAGGTCTCTCTGATCCTGGTTTGGGCGGAGCGTAATCTTCCAGCCATATCAGCGGTCTTCATCCCGGGAGTGCTAAATTGGGAGGCGGACTTTCTAAGTCGCCAGGACGTTCATCCGGGGGAATGGTCCCTGCACCCGGACGTTTTTCAACTGCTGGTGGACAGGTGGGGTCTTCCAGAGATCGACCTCATGGCGTCCCGGCACAACAACAAGTTGCCGGTGTACGGGTCTCGCACAAGAGACGAAGGGGCGTCTCTGGTGGATGCTCTGTCCGTCCGGTGGACGTTCCGGTCCGCATACCTGTTCCCTCCGGTCTCCCTTCTTCCACGGGTAATCCGGAAATTCAAACAGGAAGGAGGGACGCTCCTGTTGATAGCTCCCGCGTGGCCCAGACGGCACTGGTTCTCAGACCTTCAGGGTCTGTCCGTGGACAGTCCTCTGTGGTTGCTGCTACGACCGGACCTTCTGTCTCGGGGTCCTTGTCTTCACCTGGACCTGACTCGGCTGTCTTTGACGGCGTGGCTGTTGAGACGGCCATGCTGAGGTCCCGGGGGTTTTCCAGCTCTGAGGTGCGTACCATGTTGCGAGCTCGGAAACCGTCTTCCGCGAGGATATACCATCGCGTGTGGCATACGTTCTTCCAGTGGTGTCGACCGAGAGGTTATGCACCGCGGGAGTTTCGTCTGTCTCGGATTCTCGCCTTCCTGCAAGCGGGACTAGATCATGGGCTTCGCCTTGCTTCTTTGAAGGTACAGGTTTCGGCCCTATCTGTCTGGTTTCACCGTAGGATTGCTACAATCCTGGATGTGCGCACCTTTATGCAAGGTGTTCTCCGCATTCAGCCGCCCTTTGTTCCACCTGTGGCGCCTTGGGATTTGGCTGTGGTCCTGAGGGCTCTCCAAGGACCGCCGTTTGAACCACTGAGCTCAGTGGATCTTAAATGGCTAACAGCTAAGACTGTTTTCCTTCTGGCTATTGCTTCGGCCAGACATGTTTCTGATTTAGGGGCTCTTTCTTGTAGACCCCCTTTCTTGGTTTTTCATGGGAACAGGGCAGTGCTCCGCACTCGGCCCGAGTTTCTTCCCAAAGTTGTTTCCCAGTTTCATGTTAACGAGGAAATCGTTGTTCCGGCCTTTAACTCACCGGGTCTTTCCGTGGGTGAGGCCTCTTTGGATGTTGTGCGGGCCTTAAGGACTTATGTTGACCGCACTTCTTCGTTTAGGAAGTCGGACGCTTTGTTTGTCCTCTATGGCTTCCGTAAAAAGGGTTGGCCTGCTTCAAAGCAAACTTTGGCAGCCTGGATCCGTATGGCTATTTCTGAAGCTTATATTCATGAAGGCCTACCGGTTCCTCCTTCTCTGAAGGCTCATTCCACTAGGTCGGTGGGTCCTTCGTGGGCAGCTCGACGTGGTACCTCTGCAGTCCAGATCTGCAAGGCTGCTACGTGGTCTTCTGTCCATACCGTCGTGAGGTATTACAGGTTTGACACCTTCGCCTCTCAGGATGCTTCCTTCGGGCGGCGGATTCTCCTTTCTGTACAGGAGCGTCCCCACCCTTAAAGGATACTGCTTTGGGACATTCCCAAGGTATCCTGTAGATACCCTATGGACCCTGAAGTAGAAAATATGAGATATGGTAAGAACTTACCCTTGTTATCTCTATTTCTACGAAGTCCATAGGGTTCCACAGGACTCCCGCCCTGTCGCACCTGTGCTGCAGATGGGCTTTGCTCTGGTCACCGGTTTTCTGTCTCCCTCTGGTGAGAATGTGATTCTTGTATGTGTCCAGATCTTTTTTCTCTCTCTTCCTTCTCCTCCTCCGGCCTATGGCTTGATAACTAACTGAGGTGCCTTGGCTCGGGGGCGGGGTATAGGAGGGGGACCCTAGTGCATCCTGGGAGGCTGAAAAGCTTAACTCTATGGTGCCCGGCAACTGACGTCACACCTATACCCCAAGGTATCCTGTGGAACCCTATGGACTTCGTAGAAATAGAGATAACAAGGGTAAGTTCTTACCATATCTCATATTTTTCTCCAATAAACAATTTATATTTCTTTATAGCGTCTGTAATACTTCTAAAGCTACTACAATGGTGCAGAGAAAACCTACAAGTAGATAAAACTATTTATATTGCCTGTAAATGACCCTCTGTCTTTACTGGTACATACGTAACATATCAAACGGATAAAAAAATAAAAAAACATTATACAACCCGCCTAGGCTAAGGCAACATCAAAGGGCCTGATTCAGATTTGGGAATAGTGTAAGATAGAGCAAGTAACTGTGCACCTGGACAAACCATGTTGCAATGCAAGGTGTGCAAATATATATACATTTTTTGGGGGGCATGTGGGGTAAATACTGGCTGCTTTTGCATGTAGCTCACATATGCTGCACAGCTTTATTTTTTACACGTTAATTTAGTTTTCGGTTTAGATACACTTCTCCCAAACTAAATCTCTCTGCACATTTTAAATCTGCCCCACCTGCAGTGGCAGCATGGTTTTACCAAGGTGCACAGTTACTTGCTTTTTCTTACTCTATTCCCTACACTGTGGCTATAGTGGCGGCAAATAGCCCTTCTCTATGAGCCAAGTTCTTGGCGACAAGGACGCGACTCGGACGCGTCGAGTCTTTTTCGCTCAAAATATGCACCTTTTTCACATAAACAACTTATGTTGTTACGTTTATGGGAAGAACCGCTTCCTCCGCAGACCAACGGCCCTGAAGAGACAACGAGCCGGTCACTGCCCCCCAACCCTGGAGACTGGCATCTGTTGTGAGCAGCACCCAGTCCGGGATCCAAAAGGGGCGACCCTCGATGAGATGAGCTGTCTGAAGCCACCAAGCTAGAGACCGGCGCACTTCCGGGGACAAGACCAGCGTCTGGGATCGGATCCGGTGAGGTAACCCGTTCCATTCGGACAGAATCTGCCCCTGCAGGGGCCTGGAATGGAACTGGGCAAACTCCAATATGTCGAATGCCGACACCATGGACCCTAGGACTCTCATCGCCGAGTGGACCGACACCCTGCAACTGTGTATCCTCAGTTGTAGGGAGGACACCTTTTCTGGAGTCAGGAAAATCCTCTGCTGACGAGAATCCAGAAGGGCTCCCAAATGGACCATCCGTTGCGATGGGATCAGAGATGATTTGTTCCAATTTATCAACCACCCGTGTGCCTGAAGACAAGCAATGGTCAGATGGAGATGTCGAAGAAGTACCTCCGGGGAGCTTACCAGCAGAAGATCGTCCAAATACGCCAGCAGCCGTATATCCCCTGGCCCCGAAGGTGGGCGGCCATAATTGCCATCACCTTGGTGAACACCCTCGGAGCCGTGGAAAGGCCAAAAGGCAACGCCCGAAACTGGTAGTGATGTTGCAGAATAGCAAACCTCAGATACCGCTGGTGTGCAGGTGCTATGGGCACGTGGAGATAGGCGTCCTGGATATCCAGGTAGACCATATAATCCCCAGGTTCCATCGCCAGAATGATGGAACGTAACGTTTCCATCTTGACCTTGGGAACTCTGAGGTATTTGTTCAGAGACTTCAAATTCAGGATAGAGCGATGAGAACCATTGGGCTTCTGTACCAGAAACAGAGTAGAATAGTACCCCGTCCCGCGTTGAGACTGCGGAACGGGAACAATGACCCCTGCTTGTAGCAAGGATTGTATAGCCACCTGAATCTGGGAAGCTTTGGTCTTGTCCAGAGAAGGACTCATTCAAAAAAACTGGTGGGGCGCCCTGAACCGAAAAGACAGGGCGTACCCCTGAGAGACTACTTCTCGAACCCAGGCATCCGTGGTGGTATTGTGCCAACACTGGGCGAATTGGAGAAGTCGGCCTCCCACTCTGAGGTCCCCCAGAGGGAGGCCCGTCCCATCAGGCAGCAGGTTTATCCTTCTGCTTGAAAGAAGGGCGCGGAGCACTCCAGGCTTGCTTCTTGGGTTTAGAGGCGGTCTTAGCCACCGACTGCCTCGGGAAGGACTGACCTTTTGCCTTACCCTGAATACGAAAGGCCGAGCTCCGGACCTTGGCAGGCGTCGCTGCTGAAAGGAGGAAAGCTGACTTGGATTTAGCCAGGGTATCCACTATTTTGTCCAAGTCCGGACCAAATAGCAATTCTCCATTGAAAGGTAAGGCCTCCAGACCTTTCTTTGATTCAGCGTCCGCTCTCCAGGACCTCAGCCATAAGGATCGGCGGGCAGACACTGCTGCAGCCGATACTCGAGAGGTCAGCAGACTAGCATCCAAAGAGGCTTCTCCATTGTAGGAAGCAGCGTCTCTCATCTGTCCTAACAACGCCCTCTGGACATCCGGAGCATCGTCCGGAAAGGTATCCTCTAATGCGTTGGCCCAACCCTCAATGTCCTTGGCCACCCAGGAGATGGCCATGGACGGTCGGGCCACTGCCCCTGAGAGGGAGTAAATGGACTTTAAGCAAGTTTCAACTTTTCTGACCGTGGGATCTTTCAGCGAGGATATAGACGGTAATGGCAGAGTAGCGCTCCTTATTAAACGGGTGACATGGGAATCCACCGCCGGTGGAGTTTCCCATTTTTTACAATGTGCCTCAGGAAAAGGATAACTAGAAATCAACCGCTTCTGTGGCAGGAATCTCTTACTGGGCGCCTGCCAAGCCACCGCCATATGATCCGTCAACTGATCAGACAGGGGAAACACTGCAGAAGCCACCTTAGTGGCTCCTGCAGCCCCTCTGCGCAGGGTGACCCGACTCCGGCCGGGCTCCAACTCAAACTGGGGTGCCTGTGGCTCGGGGGCGGGGTATAGAGGACAGACCCAAGTGCATCCTGGGAGCAGCTAAAGCTTTAACTGCGTGGTGCCCGTGGATCCAGATCCAGCTATACCCCAAGGTCAACCCTGTGGACCCTGAAGTAGAAACAGTACATAAACAGATTAGAAAGATATAATAAATTATACATAAAAATGTATTACTCTCCCCTCCGGCTTAATGCAATCCAGAATAAAATCTCTGAAGTATCCACAAATAATAAATATACCAGGAAATAGTTCCTTAGATAGGAAAAGTCTTGGGTATTTAAATCCAAATGTTATGTTTATGCTTTATCCAGCCTTTTAGTAATAATTCTTGTGGGATATTAATAGGTCTTTAACGAATAGCTAATGAGGTGAAATCACTGCTACCTCCCGATTCATAAGGTCTCTTTGGTGAGTAATTTTAAAGCCTTTGACTGAGCGTGGATATATCCAGTCCAGCTGGAATAAGAATCCAAAGTTCTTACTGCTGAATACAGTCGTCGGGCAACTCACTAGATCTGGAGAGCATATCCTGTGTAGCGGGGAGGGAGTGCACCAGTCGTCCGTGGTATGTTAAGCGTTAGTAGCTGGATACTTGGTGCAGAGATGATTGCAGTCGGGGAGATCCCCTTTCCCTTGACGCGTTTCTACGCTATAGGGTCTCAGCGGTTTCTTCAGAAGGAATCGTGTTCAGGTGTTAGGCTCCCAGGGAGAGTATTTAAACATGTATTACAAATACATACTGGTGAAAATTACAGGTGTTTAACAGATTTGTTTTCCAGTCTAATGATACACCATTTACACTATGGCTTGATGTTACTCTGTGCATTGCTGTTGCAGGAGGATCCACTTGTGCTGAATGAAATTCGAGAAGATCTTCGGTCAGAATGTGAGAAATTTGGACAAGTGAAGAAAGTACTTATATTTGATGTAGGTAACTAGAGAATTAAGCAGATCTGTGGGGGGGTTTTTCGCTAACAAACAGAGAATACTTTTCACCTTGTAAAGGACAGCTAAAACATTTCATACAGCAACATTAGAAAATATTTACCCTGCAGGAGAGAGCATGATCGGATAGCTGTTAATTTGGCCCTAAAGTAACAATAGCAGCCAATGTGTTTTTCTGTTGTAGAAATGACCCAGAGGGTGTAAGTATTTTAGACATACAAAACTAATTCAATGTGAAATTCTTTTAGTTGCATTTGTCAGCAGTAGTTCTAACCGTTTTCTTATGGTTATTTTTTATTTACATACAGTAGAATTTGTAGCAACATTTTGCATTTGTTCCTCTATTTTTTGGGATGTGGCAGCAGGTATACAATAGTGTTGTTTTTTTTCCCTCTACATTCTGTGTAGAAACACCGTCAACGGTAGCTGAACTCGCCCGCCTTGCGTCTCGATCTCACTCCGGATTTGTAGAATGTTGTACATAGCCCTACAGGGCTGCAAACAAAATCCATGAGTCCAGCGGTATTGTAAGTGCGACATACAGCTGCACTTACTCGTGGTCGCGCCTAAATGGATTGACCTCCTGTGAGTGGTTGTATGAGCATAAGGCTACATTCCCTGAATATCCTATGTAAATATCATCTTAATCCTCTACTACTATCTATATTATGTGTATGTTTGACAATCAGTATATTGCTAATAGTTTGTCTCCTTGAATACTATTCTATGAATTTTCTATCTTTTAATTTTTATTTTATCATTTTGTATTAGCGTCATCCAGATGGAGTCGCATCCGTATCATTTAAAGAAGCGGATGAAAGTGATGCCTGTATACTAGCTCTAAATGGGAGGTGGTTTGGTGGTCGTCAGCTCTCTGTACAACCATGGGATGGTGCAACAGACTATCAGGTATTGTATAGCTCCAGTACTGAACATTACAGCTGTGTAATGTATCAGGTATTGTATAGCTCAACTCATACATTACAGCTGTGTACTTATTCACCAGTCTGATTAGTCGCTTGTGGCAAGCAAGGGCCTGACTGCATGTCCAATAATGTGTGTGTCTATATATAAATGTGTGTGTGTGTGTATATATATATATATATATATATATATATATTTGTAATGTACTACCAAAAACACAATCTCTGGGTCAACATAAAATTAGCTTGGTTGGATTAAATGGAGGTGGTGCACACAGGCTGGTTGCGCTGCTCAATATAGATGCCAGAATGTCCATCGGTAATTGGCGGTTGTATCTATAACTTGCTCGGGACTTGGGGGCGGTGGGGTATCCAATTGCTACAAAAAAACTTGTTTTTTTTTTCACAAAAATACATAGGATCGCGGACCTATGTATTTTCTCGGCCGCGATTGGATGAAAACCCCTTCTTATCGGGGATTTGGTTTTGCCTGCCTGAGGCAGGAGAAACAAATTCCCTGAAAAGTGCCGGCTTCGGGGCTAATTCGATAGCCCCGGGCGAAGTAATTAGCTGCAGTAATTTACCACGGCTAATTGGATACACCCCTTAAAGTGAGGGAGTTTACAATTAGAGTCCAAAGGTACCTTAGATGCGTACACTATTTACCATCTATAAATGTCATTCCATAGCTTCCCTTTTTAATAGATGGGGTTTTACACATGCTTTACTTTTCGTTTCATAAACAATTGGAACATGTTATTTCACAAGTAATCCATTTATCCAACTACAGTACCTATTGTTGATTTTATTTGCATGTATACTAAAGTCAGAATAATAATGTTATTAGGGCACAAGTATTCTATCAAGCTGGGCTTTTGTAACTATGGGGTTTGTGTATCAAGCAGTGAAAAGTGGACCAGAGCAAACCAATCAGCTTTGAGGTAGCATTTATTAAGTACATTCTATAAAATTATAGGTAGTAGCTGATTGGTTCTCCACTGGTCCACTTCTCCACTCTTTTCACTGTTTGCTACGCACCAATAAATTTGCCGTGATGTATGTCTAATTTGATCAGAAAGGCAAAATTTGGTATCCTTAATGACCAATCCAAACCTGTGAACCAGATGCAAATAGACGTGAGCTGCCGCTGGCATCTCGTACTGCGCTCATAAGTGCAATTACTGTATGTGATGTCTGCTGGCACTTCCATAGGCTGCAAGCAGAAAATGAGCGGACGGAGCATCTCGCAAAGCTGATTGAGTTGCCATCTATATCTACATGCATATAACAAGTCTTTATTATTACTGAACCTAATAAAATGCTTCTTTTAACAGATTGAAGAAACATCCCGAGAAAGGGAAGAGCGTCTCAAAGGATGGGAGAACTTCCTGCAGACTGACGAGCAGAAAAAGGCAGCGGATGTGGGCAGCGATAGCTCAGCGCCCCCCGTAAACAATGGACAGTCTGAAAACAAACCGGACAATAACACAGAGCCTGCACAGAGAACAGAAGCACAGAGCACAGACAACCATGGCCAGCCAGCAGGTAGCAATGAGTCCGAACTTGCCGCTGATGATGCCGCATCCACAGACAGCAGCATTGGCAGCAGCGATGATGAAGAAGAAGGGAAAGAACATTTGTAGTGCCGCACATGCGCTCTAGCCGGCTTCCTGTGTTTCTATCAGTTCTGTTTAGGATGACGTGTGATGCATGCTTACATTTGACGTAAGTTCAGACTTCGTGTACATATCTGTGGCCATTTTGGAAGAAAAAAAAGTCTATCACGTTAGATACTTGGAATATAACGCAGGAAAATAAAATACAAAGCTCTACCCGTAGTTCAAGTCACAGCCAGCAGAGTTACTGGCACATTAATCAGCCCATGTATTATGTTACTTGTTCCCTAGGCTTGACTCTGTCTTTCCATCACGACACCAACCCCAGACCAGGGCTGTTGTAGTCAGGGAAGACTGCAGATGTAAAGCAGGGAGTTGGGGGTTTCAGAGGTGGAAAAGCTGGGTCCTGTCAAGTGAGATCTCAACATAGGGACATAGAGTCTTTCTAAGAAACCAAAAATAAACCTAAAACCTTGCAGCAAAATGAGAGAAATTTAGTGAGACGTTTGAGAATCTGCCAGCAGCCCAAAAAGCTGGATAAACCTGTTTTTATAAATTTGTTCTATATGAGTACTATGGTTGTGAGCTAGGGCAAGATCTAGAAACTGACCCGTTAAAGCTGAGCAAGCGATTGCGTGCGAGTGTGTGTGTGTGTGTGTCTTTGTTTAGTTGTATAAATTGTATCGTTTTTATTCAAGCCCATTTCTAACCCTGTATTCATAAAAAAAAAAAAAACTACATTTCTAAACGAATCTGTTTTTGTTTATTTACTCTGTTCTTTCATTTGCAAACATAAAATGATTCAATGTGTTTCACTTGTGTTTTTATTTAATTAGGCTATTATTAATGCAGCAGCAGCAGTAAAAACAAACCTTTTACATGTGTACCTATGGCATACACTGAGTGGAGAAAGCCTTTCTATTGGTTCAACTTGTATTTATGAAAACACAGGATATCCATGTACTAGTATCCAGTGGCCTCACCAACACTTGATGCATAAAGTGAATTAATAAGCTGCATTCTCATGAATATTGATTTGAGCCAATAAAATAGCGTCTTCCAGTGCATTTAGACAATACGTTTACTTTTAGGAAGAGCAAGTATTTTTTTTTCTGGAGAATATAATTGAATATACAGCCTGGCCTGATGAAAGCGTTGGAAATGTATGGCTCAAATATAGTTTAAATCTATGATCTTGTTATGTTTAAAACTAACATTTACGTAACATTTAGTACTATTTAGCTGTGTGCAAAACATTTCCCATTGTACCGCTGACTTTTTCAACACTGAGCTGCTTCTTGCTGAATTCTTCAATATCTGTGCAGATGTACTTTCTATTTTACAGAAATTTTAATCATATGTGTATAGGCCTATTGCTTCCTGCCATAAACCAAAATAAAATCTATATTTTGATAGTGTTGCAAATGGCTAATTTTACTTTGCCAGGGAAAAAAACATATAATTCTATCATATAAGTTGCTGCAAAAGTACAAAACTCCAGACTGTATATTAGCTGCCGATTTTATCCTTACTAAATATAAATATGTCTTTGTACCGTGCTGTACATGCTTAGGAATAGCAGCCACACTTTGGGGCTGATGATGGTCACTCGCACTGTAAATGCTTTTGAATCGAGCGTACTGTACGTAACTACTGAGTCGGACGCAACTCAATCACATCTCCACTTGCAGCTGAGGGAGCGTAACTGCATGGCAACCGTGAGATCACATATAGACATAGTTTAGCAAGTGGGTAGCGGGGGAATATATTATCCTTTATATGCGCCACTAGGGGTCGACAGCGCCTTACAAAATTCAGAAACCAAATGAACAAAACTAAAAAAAAGACACATACAGTACAAAATATTGCAGAATCTAGACAAGGTTTATACACATTTCTGCTGTCAGAATACCCCATTGAGCAGCACAGGCTGAACCCAATGGTTTGGTGATGTTGTAGGCAGTGGAACAGAGATGATGATATAAGTGAGGGAAGAGGACCCTGCACATGAGCTTACAGTCTAAAGGGGAGTAGCACACAGACAAGGAGGTGACGCAGAGGGGAGAGACAGTGAGCCAGGAGAATGGAACAGTGCATAGTTCCCAAACTGGGTGTCTCAGGCCCTTGCAGAGATGCCACAGGTTGGCGATCTAGGACCAAATAAATTATTGACAATAGGTAAAACCAGTGATAGTGGCTGCCAATCATTAAATATGACAGACACTGGAGTCACTCAAGGCCACATCAGTGCCGTTACACCCCCTCATCACTCCTTTATTGCTCTCGATCTCGGGTGCACCCCCCTCCCGCACTTATACCACATTGGTTTATAGCTGCGGCCCTGTATGTACTATGTAGTGTAAAACATGATTACTGTGACAGGGTTGCATCTGTGAACGTATGACTAGGCTCTCTTGCTGCAGCCTGCTGTGGAACTACAAGTCTCAGGATGCCAGTTCCATCGGTTTCCTACACCTGGTGTAGACCCTGTAGGTACAGGCAACGTGTGTTCAGATTACCTGTGTCTTGTGCACCGGCTGGGACCCATATTTTGATATACATTTGTGAGGCCAGCTTAGACTTCTAGGAGTACCTGTGCAATGGCCATGGAGTGCCTGTGTAATGGTTATGGAGTGTCAGAGCATGTGTCATATTCATGAAGTTTTATTGTCGTGATCAGGGAGTAAATGTGTCATGGAGTGCATGTGTAATGTTAATGGAGTAACAAGAACTGGCGTTGCAAATATGGAAAACAACCATACACATGTTACATGTATTGCATTAGAGTCATTTCTTATAAGTATAGGAGATATTGAAAACATGTACTGTATGTGAATTAAGAGCCATGTACTAGCTTTGTCAGGGGGCTTTTTTTCTAAGATATTAATAAAGATCTACTTTCAGCAACAGAGATGGATATCAACCAATTTATTTCATAGTTTTAACTGTACTAGAGGCTCCCCAACAGTTCAGGTTTTAGAGATAGCTGACTTAATTAGTACCTCAGTCAATTTGATTTAACCACCAGTGCTCAACCATGGATATCTCTATAACCTAAGCTGTTGGGGAGCCTTGAGGACTGTTTGGTAACCTCTGAACTATAAACACTTACATCTGCTGTGTCTTCACTTTCCCCACATTTGGTCCTTGTACAGTTGGATGTTATTTTAATTTGCACAAAATTTGGATTTTAAGGATTTGGTCATGTTACACTTCTGACCACTTGTGCTTAGTAGGGAGGGAGGGCGGACAAGCATAACCCAAGTGTAGGAAGTGTGTTCCTAGACACTCGGCCTGATTCAAAGATGGATGGATTTACACAGCCGCACACAAGCTGCTGGACAAATCTGTCCATCTCAGATGCAAAGGAGGAAGGAGGAGCGTACATTGGAAAAACTTACATCTCTGAATCAGGGCCACTGTGCGCCTACTTCTGTGACATCAGAAGTTGGCTGGTCTGATGAATAAGTTAGCAGGTGGCTAGCCTGATGAAAAGGCTGGTAAGGTGTATGGAGCACTATTTTAGTTCGACGGTTGGTCATTGAATGGTTGGAGGAAAGTTAGTCTGCTGTATAGCCAGCTTTAGATTTCTTTTTTATGTTACTATTATTTTATTGTTATTGCAGTTTCCCACTGACTGTAGGTGGGTGCAAATTTATAATTTGCAGGTGTGCAGAATACAAGGCCCTGATGAAGATATTTATAATTGGGACTGCTATTGGTCCTTAATTGAAGGAAGCATTCAAGTGGATAATTGAACTTATATAATAAGGCACTCGGGGTACTTGAATCCAACAGTAATCTTTATTCATACCGGCAATGTCCTCAGGCCTGAAGACAGTGCCGGTATTATAGAGGCAATGAAACATTGCTGTATGTTTGAATAAAGATTACTGTTGAATTCAAGTACCCTGAGTGCCGCATCCCGTTGGATAAGTATCGTTAAGTTATTTATGCAGGCGACGGGACGGGACGGACTTTCTGTGTGTGTGTGTGTGTGTGTGTGTATATATATATATATATATATATATATATATATATATATATATATATATAATAGTTAGATCGATCGATAGATACAGATAAAGCTGGCATGTCAGCTCCAGTTAATTTAGGCAAGCCTTTGCTTTAATGATTAAAATAAACTGGCCCCCCAGGGTCTGTTCTATTTAACATGACATAGTTTTCTGTTTTCAACTATTTTATCTTCTCTAACCCTACATTAAAACTGTATGAAGGTATAACTAAAAAGAAACATCTGGTCTGTCATGGCAAAACAAAAATAATATATATATTTCTCTGATACACACGTTTTTGTTTTTTTGTCGTTTAACCATGTCTATTAAGCTACAAAATAGCCCAGTCACTAAGGGGTTATTAAAAAAATATGTATGACTTTCATGCCAAAGGCAAAAAGCAGTGCCATACAGATCTCATATTTTTGTGAATTTTTTCTCTCTTTTCGATTGTTCATACAAATTAATCAAAATTTGCCTTGTGGATCATGTTTGTTATAGCTTCTATCCTATCCTACCTGTGCACAGAGACAAATGAACTATTAGCAATCTTTTATATAAAAGCATGTTTTTGTTTCTGGTTTTATAACCTTCTAATCATTACTTGCGGTTTTGTAACACGCTCCCAGGAAAAAAGGCATTATTTGGAATCCACAATTTTATGATGGCACCGAAGACCTCAGCATTAAACCTGTATGCATCATGCCCAGTTGTGACATTGTACTTTAAGCCCTAGAGTGCCCACATGCGTTGAGCCATCAAAGCAGAATCTAGCCTGATGGCCAGTGTTGAGGCCTGCAGGTGACTGGTGTACACTGCGTTCTGTGCTCTTAGCATAGTTAGAACGATCAGCCTGTGCCACAAAGCATGTTGCTGCAAGGTTAGTTAAAGTAAAAAGAGTGGAATATTCTGAACCACGGCTGGCAAAATACATCCCTTTATCTCTTCCTATTGACATGTTCCATCAGATACTCATAGAGCAGTGCTTCTCAAACTTGGTTCCCAGGTATTAAAGGATCCACAGGTGGAGCTAATTACACATGTGATTCTGTGAGGAGACCTGCAAAACATGCACTGTTTGGGGTCCTGAGGACCGATTTTGAGAAACCTATGTCATATGAGATATGAAGAAATATCTATATGCCTATAATAATAATCTTTTTGTACTTACAGTGGGTAAAAAGTCTTGCTGGAACCTACAGTAAGTCCAAACTGCAACGTGCAGGGTGTACATTATCTGGTCACATCAGCTGTTGTAGAATCATATATGAATTAAAATGGCACTTTTTTTTGGCAGGGTTGTTTCAGATATATAGAAAGTAATTCTTTTTTTGTTTACATAGTGCAAAAAAAAACGGTTCACTCGTAGTAATAGTTCAGGCTATGATTCAAATAAAATCCGCAACCATTATCATCTAGACTGGAAAAAATGAGAAGAACGGACTCAGGTGGTTATGTATCAAGCTATTGTTTACAAAAAATATGTAGAAACTGCAGTATAGCTTTTATATTAACAGTAGCTGACTATAAAGTACAAGTGTTCCGTTATATATCAACTATATAAAAGCGAAAATTTGTCCTTCTGTCTTTCTATACAAATCCACAGTTTACAAGCCACGATTGTGAAATTTTACATACGAGCGTATTAAAACACGACGGAGGCAACAAAAAAAATTTGGAATCGAAATTAATTACTGTTAATTTTTAATTAATTAAAAAACACAATTTTTGCATATCATTCACCCTCTACAGGTCAGGTACGGAATTACAAAAAGGATTTAGCTTATCTACTATTTTTTCTTTTCTATCTTCTCTACTATATCAAAGCGAAAATTTGTACTTCTATCTTTCTATACAAATCCACAGTTTACAAGCGAAGATCGTAACATTTTACATATGAGCGTATCAAAACACGGCGGAGGCAACTAAAAAAGTTTTAAATTGAAATAAATTACTGTTAATTATTTAAAAACCCCAATTTTTGCTGGATGCTCATTGTGGGGCCTTGCACTCAGTACTGCTGTCTGCTGCCTCCAGTGGAGATATTTAAGAACTTTCTTATCTCTACTATTTATACTATTTCTGTCCTTCTGTCTTTCTATAAAACTCCACAGTTTACAAGTCAAGATCGTGAAATTTTACATACTAGCCTATTAAAACACACCCGAGGCAACTAAAAATATGTGAAATTTAAATTAATAACTGTTAATTTTTAATTAATTAAAAAACAGCATTTTGGCTGTACGCTCATTGTGGGGCCTCATGGCATATTGGTAGGGCCTCGGAGCGAGCGTTTTGTGTTGTCATGTTTTGTCATGATCTTAATGTTTATTATCGAAGAGAGCTTTAGCAGGCTTTCCCAGCATTCTCAGCTGTCTGACTATACCAAATTACGCAACAACATTGACTTCTTTCTTCGAACTGTGTCAAAATGATGACTTTGCAAGGACCCTGTTGTACTGTGAGCTGCCAAAATATTACATGTGGAATGCTTCTGGAAAAGTTTTTTAATGCGCAGAAAACAGGGAGTCGCTGGAGATGGTCATTCTGGTATCAGAGCAACAGAAGCTCTTGGCCGTGTTTACACTGTACACCCGACACATTTTGAATGCTTCTATCTCCGAAGTTTGCTTTACACCGTTACAGGTCCTACTTCCTTTGAAGACCTTAGGACTGTTGATGGGGAAGTTTGTCACACTTTTCGTGAGGCCTGCCTAAAGACAGGTTTGTTGGAGGATGATGTGCAAACAAACATTCTTAAAATCTCAGGCAATGCCGTGTACTCCAGCTAGTCATTTATATAATATAAAATCCACACTCATCAATGAGACTCATCCATGTATGAAATGTTGGATGCTTTACACCCCACTCTGTTTTGGATACATACTTTAACTAGGCTCTAAAGCAGGGGTGGGCAATAAGATGCCCTCCAGCTGGTGTTGAACGACAAATCCCAGCATGCCTTGCAACAGTTTTAGCATGGCCAAATAGCAAAACTGGCAAGGTATGCTGGGGGCAGCTTATTGCCCATCCCTACTCTAAGGGGTCTATGTACTAATAATCATGGAACCGCCGATTTTATTATGTATCCATATCGCTGGGGATATTTCCATATGTAATGAAAATGTCCCCGCCATGTACAAAGGGTAACTCGTAGGGACAGCGGTTACGGTAACCGCTGTCCCTGCAAGTTATATCCTCGGCATTTAGCAGAAGTCTTTCACAAACGTGAAAGACTTCTCTGGGGGAAGCTGACACTGCGCATGCACACATCGTCAGCTTCTGGAGCCGTCTTTAGGCTGCGAGAGAGTGATAGAAAGATCTCTCTCCTGCCCCTGGAGCCTCCATAAGCTTACAGTAGTATAAACCATCTGAAGATTAGTAAACTACCGGTGCTAAACTCCGAAAAGCTTAGTTTTTTTGGGGAGTTTAGTACATAGGGCTGAGATTGTAGTCCCCATTGATGATAATGGAGACTGCGATCTGCAGTGCTAATTAGCACTTTTCCGGAGATTTCTATGAAATCTCCTGCATTGTGCTATTAGTACATAGAACAATAGATAAAATTATGCAGAAACTGCAGTCTCTGCATAATTTTCTGTAAAAAAAAAATAAAAAACCCCCAAAACAACGGCTTGATACATAGGCCCCTTAATCACCTGTACAAATATTCATAAGAAAGCAGCCTATAAGGTTGCTAGGAAATAATGCTCACTGAGATATGAGTGCAGCATATAGATTCACTGATGTTAGTGGTTCATTGTGAATTGTTGGACTGCATTTTAATGAAAAATGGCTGCCACCACTAGGTATAGACACTGGGTGCACTTTTAACTGTTGCATTGCTGAAGCACCTATAAATGACTAACTGGCTCAGTTTATTAGTTAATCAGGTGTTACAAATGTGGACTAGTGGATTTTCAGGTTTCAATCTTGTGTTCTAATGTATTGCTCAATCGGAGCATTTTCCCCTGTGGTGTAACAGACAATTTAATCTGTAAGAGCTGACACTGCAGGACGGTTCAGCAGCAGCAGACTTTACATATGAGTAATGTCTATTGTGTTTAAGTTGACAGGTGTATTATATATAACTAAGACAGGATCAATGGGAGTGAGGGCTACATACCAACAAGGTGATAGTACTCCAGTAGACTTATCGCAAATATTGATAGTTGCGCAAAAAACAGGTATCTTAGGGCCTGATACAGTACCGTTCGCAAGTGCAACTACGGACGCGCACTGAAGCGATTGTTTGCCTTCGGGCACGCGTATAAGCCTCACTGCACATGCGCAGCGATCGTACTGCAATTACGGATGCACAGAGAAACGCATCGCATAATGAGTGACAGGATTTCAGCGTTTGGGGGGTGGTGACGGGAGTGGTCGGTGAAATGCAGGTGTGCCTGTCCGGTTGAACGCCGTTTTCTGGGTTTGCATAACGTAGCTGCTGCAATTGCATACGCAGCTTGAGAGCCCTCTGCGTGCAAGGAGACTTGCAGTGTCTGCGGCTGGTCAGACCTGCTGTAAATGCTGCATGAGTGGCCGATGTGCGTTGAAGGCACCGATGTTTATGCAGAAGAGCGAGATTGGATGGATATGAGAAAGCAGCAGTTGGGCGTCTTTATGCCGGCTGAGCTTTGAAAAGCATTTGCACATTTTAGCAGCTGCATTCCATATGGATTTGAAGCTGCGACGCAATTGCGTTCTGTACTGAATCAGGCCCTTATTGCACATTCACAGATTACATAGTCTAGGTCAGATCATAGAAACAGAAGGAAGTGTGGTCCTGCAGTCATACAACCACAGACTGGGGAGTTCCTTCATTATGGTAAAAAACAAGACTGCCCAACTGTTATGTGATGAGAAGCCCCAACGCTCTGCCCCTCTCATATTATTTATAGTCTATTTAATTGGAAATATGTTTCCCATTAGAACTTTACATTTGGTGGAACTTCCTACTTGCATACAGTATATCTCTTACATTAGATCTAATTTTATTTAATAATAAATAAATGTTCTAACTGGCTGCAGTCTAATTCTCAAACTGATTTGATGAACAGTTCCAAAATTTGCTGGAATTTCTAAACTTTACCACCATTTAATAAAAATAAAAATGTCAGAAAATGTTAGTTAAATCTGATATATTTTGTCTGTTTATTGCAATTAGAGAACCTCAAATGGCGAACTTAGAACAGTCGCGTTAGCAGATCAATTTTAAACTATTAAAATAATATTTTATGAATTAAATATTAAAAATGTGTTTTTTTGCTTTGTTTTTTAAAAAGCCTACTAATACCACTTTCAGACAGAAAATGGCAAAAATCCCGGATTTTTCCCGACGTTTGCGTACCGGGTTGTTTCGCCATTCTCTGTCTGTGCCCCCCCTTCAGACAGAAGAGCAATTTACCCGGTAATTTGCTGATTATCACGTGTATTTCTTCTGTCTGAAAGAGTCAACCCGGGACTAAATTCCTGGGTCGAAGTCCCGGGAATTCAGACCCAGGATGTCCCTTTCAGACAGAAAAAGGTCCCATGTAAATCACCAAATTACCGGGTTGAAATGTTTAACCCGGTAATTTGGATTTCTGTCTGAAAGGGGTATAACTTGACATATGATAAAATTTCAAATTGCTCAGAAATGTTCAAATGTCTCTAGCTATAAGAGTACAACACTTATATTTTTGTTAAATTAGTATACCGTCTCTTTAATTAATATTTTTATTTTCTTGCAACTTCTTAGCAAAAAGTGCTGAGATGCTTTTTTATGAAAGAGATAAGGGGGTATATTTACTAAAGGCCAATTTTGTGTTTTTGGGTGAGTTACTGTCTGTTTTGCAAACTGACCACTTACTAAAGTGAAAACCGAACAAAACCTGATTGGCCCAAACGATAGAACAGCCTGGGGCAGTCGAGTTTGTGAAATGCACTGCACAGATCACTATGATCTGTGCAGGCTTTGTTACATTAAAATGTAAAAAATTTAAAATTGAAAGAAAATTTGTGGGGTGCCCCCCCAAAATCGATAACCAGCCTGGACTTTGCAGCCTAGGCAGGTATTGGGAAATCGGGGAGAAACTGGCGTGAGGTTCCCATTATTTTCCAATAACCAGCACCGGGATGAACCAGCCAGGGGAGTAATGCCATAGCAGGGAGACACACAGCATGGAGTCCCCCTGCCTTAACATTTACCAGCCCCAAACTGGTCAGCCAGGAAGTGCTGGAATTCCTCAGAAAGTGAGGATCCCAAAAATAAAATGGGGTCTTTTCTCCCGAGGATCTACCAGCGGTCACTGCCATTGAAATTAACAATTGAAGCGTTGATTGTCTGAAAGCGGGGAATGGTTGCTATGGTAGTGTCCACTCTCAGCCAATCAGCCCTTCAATGGCAATGTCCTGGAGTGAGCAGTCATTTCGGGGTGTCTGTACTGCCAGCCTATTTGTGAGGTTCTGCTTGTATTTTTATTTTACCAAGACCATTGGATGCCTACATTAACCAAATAGGAGCCCAACCAAGAATTTGGTAAGTATGTAATTGGTTTATTTGGGATGTGTGGGGGGTTTTCTATAATAAAATATTACAACTGTCGGTGTCCAAATCTTGTGATTATCTTAATATTTTCTTTACAGGTGAGCTACGGGTGTCAGTGGGCCCTTAATGTCTGGGCATGTTGGCATTTGTTGTTCCACAAGTGCCGTCAGGCTGCCTGGGACTTGTAATCCGCCTGTAATAAACAATATTATATATTTTATTACTAATAATAATAACCCCACATCCACTGCAACCAGAGATGCGGGGAATACCCCTTAGGATGGTTTCCTGTTGTATTGCGATCGGTTTTCAACTTCTATTTATCGTCGTTTTTAAACTGAATGGTCAAAACTGTACAAGGGAAAAACTACTGACATCGATGTCAGTTTTCACATGACGCTGAAAAATGTCAGATATTAAATACACAGATTTTAGTCAGTTTTGAAGACGACGCCAAACTGACCTTTAGTAAATTCGCCCCTTAAAGTCTGTTGCAGGAGCGACAGCTAAAGGATGGGAAGGCTATTTATCACATATTTATGAAGGACAGCATCAGTACCTGTACTGCCGGCTGTCCTCCTATGCTATTGTCAGGATAGCGATTTTAGATGCAGTTAAAAGAAATAATGCTTTATAATTAAAATAAACATTTTTTTCTCATGAAAGTTGTATTAATATTGTTTTTTTTTTTTTTAAGTATTCGCTTCAGTTTTTTATTGATTTTTATTTTTAATAAATCTGCACCTGAAACACCTCAGAGCAGAGTTCCAAATGCAGTGTCTGTTTGGGCCGCGGCAATACGGAGCATGCATGAGCAGTAGGGACCCCGACTGACCAGCTATGCGGTGTTTCACTGTTTAGTGCTGCTCTTCAGTATCGCCTGCTCTGACAATTTATTTTTAATGAACAATAGCCTCAAAAATATTTTGCTATGATAGAAAGTAAAACTTTTCTGGGCTATTAGTACCTGACCCCGCAATACTCTCCTGCTGCTAGAATGTCCATGTTTTCAAATGTTCTACAGAATCTTTCTCAATTAATTATGATCTGCATGTTGGCGTGCAAATGTTTGTGCCTGCTACCTACAATTCTCTGAGGGCAAATAAAGTACTTGCATTCTTCAGCAAACAGGTTTTACCTAGAGAAACTCTTCAGAATAAAGTGTATAGACAGTGCAGGCATTAGAGCTGAGCAGTGGCCACCTGACAACATGTGCTGCAGATTCTGCAAGCTTTTCAAGGACTGCGAAACAAACACACAGGTGTATCCAATATGCAAAGCCCTACTGAACGGTCATGTCCCAATGCACTGGTATTCAATTAATTAGGATATTTAACAAAGTGTATTTAGGGCTTGTAATCCCAAGAGGTTTTGCCTCTGCCCATGATGAACACATCTTCAATAAATAGAAAAAGAGTGACCAATGGATCAAAATGAAGAATGGCTGGCTGTGCACTCTATACAACATTATATCATATACATTTTTATTAAATGAGGGCACTTCGATATTGTCCTTTTATTACTAGAGATGTGCAGGCTCGGATTAGTTCGGATTTTCCCATCAAATTCAGATTTTTCCCGCCAAAAAACTGGACTCAGAAAGAGGTAAAACGTCATCATTCCTGGACAAAAGTCCATGAAAGATGACGTTTTGCCTCTTTCTGAGACACGATTTTTGGTGGGAAAAATCCGAACTAATCCGAGCCCGCACATCCCTACTTATTACGGCAAGATCCTTTATAACATTTCATCGAAATACTAGTTTAAGATTCAAGAGATCAGAGGACAAGTATAGAAAATAAAGTGCCTCTGGTAAACTCCAATTTATATGACAATATTAATTTCACTTATAGTTTAGTTTCTTTGCAGCACATATCACTCTTTATATGTACTGTGTATATATATAATCTATGTGTATATATATATATATATATATATATATATAGTGCAATGCGAGTGGCACTCGTGGCGGCAGGCAAAAGATCGGATGTTGAGCCCCATTAGTTTATCAACGTTTCAGAACTTTAATATCGTTCTTTCATCAGGGTACAGTGAAATGCAAAATTACATACCTTTATAACTACATCTCCTGAGGACGCCTGGCAACCGCCGAAAGCGGATGGCGACGTCAGTGTATCCGTGTGTGAAACCCATCACCATGGTTACATCAATATAAACACTTAAATCCTAGGTGATCCTACTGGGAATCTGGAAACAGAAAAATATAATGAACCAACTATAAAAAAAAAACCCTATGCATTACCAATAGAGACATAAGGAACCAATGTATTACTAATGATATAAGAACTGTGGCAACAGAGCACAACAAACATCAGATACTTATATCATCATTATAATGAGTTTAAAGCAATGCTGCTCTGTAAAAACTAGCATGAAATGTTAACTACAGTAAACATCATTACAGATAACATTGTAAGCCAAGATGTTCATTAAGACCTAACGGAGATAAGGTGTTTAAACAAAAAATCCATTGCGACTCCAATTGAAGTAGTAGTTTAGATCTATCCTTCCCCAACACAACTGCCCCCAAGCCATGGGCGGGACATGATCTATAATTTGGTACCGCAGGGTCGCCAGGCTATGCTTGGCATGAGCAAAATGCCGGGCTACTGGCTGTTCACTCGTTCCCCTATTTAAAGCACTACAAATGGAACTTCTGTGTAGTGCCATTGGTTCTTTGAACATGTGTTCAGTTTTGCCTATGTAATTTTGCTGCAAGGGCAGCTAATTACCTAGACTACGATTTTCGTGGGGCAAGTAAAAAGGGACCCGATCGTAAAAGATTTACCTGTGGATAGATATCTGCAAGTAATGCTGGGTACACACTGGCCGATCAATTGATTGGCCAATATATCGTGCCCTCATCGGCCAGTGTGTACAGATTATGGGCCAAATGTAATAGGGTGAGAGTTTAGAAAATGTGAGAGTTTAGCAGTAAACTCTCACATTGGTTGAGTTTTATCTTCAAAATGGGAAAACATCTGAATGAGATTTTAAATCTTGAGAGTTTTTTAAGTCTAAAAAAACATGCACGTTCGCTCTGTTAGTTTGTTTCTGGACTCTATTGGCAAAGTTTAAAAAGTGTCAGAAACTCTCACTTTTCTAAACTCTCTCCCTATTACATTTGGCCCTATATGTCTGTGAACAACGTCGTTCACAGACATATCGCATTGGCTGTGCTGCACAGCCAATGAACAGATATGTCTGCAGACATATCTGTCCATCGTTAAGTGTGTACGGGCGATCAGCTGATCGCCCATACACAGGGGTGCAGAGAGAGGGGGAGGAGCCGCGAGAGGGTACTAACCCGGGTCCGGCACAGCTCCCCATCCACAGCAGCCCAGCAAACGCTGATGTGTGCTGGGCTGCACTGGGAGACATTCTGAGGCTGCTAAACCAGCAGCCCGAACAGTCTCCTATGCCAAAGGGGGAGCAATCATGCTGATCACGCCCCCCATTGGCTGTGCGCCGGGCTGAGGGGCACACAGCGCCCCCCTCCCCAGCGTCGCAATGGTTTTATTTTAAATTTTTCTGAAGGGGGCGAGGCCATGCCTGCCGCAAATAGGTCACGCCCCCTACCAGCCCCCCCGGCCGCCGGGACCCACTACAGCATGCAGATGATGGTCGTTAAGTGTGTATGCCCGGCAAGGATGAAAATCCCGATCGTAAGTATTCACTAACCTATTCTACCCCCTAACCCTAACCCTCCCTTAGGGGTGCCTAACCTTAACCTTCCCCCCAGTGCCTAACCCTAATCCCCCCTCTAAGTGCCTAAACCTAACCCCCGTTCCCCGCCGCCTAAACCTAAGTCCCCCAGGGGGGTTCCTAACCCTAAATCCCCCCCGGGAGCCCCTAACCTAACCCTCCGCCCCCCCGCGGTTGTCTGCGCCCGGCATCACTTCGATCGGGATGCTGGGCGCCGGTCTCCCGGCGTCTGTAAAATGACAGGCGTCTAGAGTTAGACGCCTGTCATTTAACCCTCGCCGGGATTAAGCAGTCGGGAAGCCGGCTGTCGGGGTTATGTCCGCCGGCTTCCCGATTGCATACGGTTACTTACTTGTTCTGACTCTTAGTAATAACCACATCTAGGTAATTGATACTTTCTTTACTCGTGATGTACGTGAATTTAATAGGATGTGACGATTCATTATGTGTATCAAAGATATTTTGTAATGCCTCAAGGGGACCTGACCATACAATGATCAGGTCATCAATGTACCATTTGTACAGAAACAGATGTTTAGAAAAATCAGGGTCTGAAAAAAATATCTGTCTTTCCACCTTGAACATGTAGCAACTTGCCAGGGAAGGTGCCACGGCAGAGCCCATGGCACATCCCACTATCTGCAGAAAAAAAGACCCATCAAAAAAATAATTCTTGGTCAAAGTGAACTCAAGAAGTTGTATAAACAGATTCAAATCAGGTCCCATATATGCTGGATGATTAGTAAGTAAGTGTCTGACCGCACGAATACCCTCCAGATGAGGGATACTAGTGTTCAAGTTCTTGGCGTCTGCCGTACACAGGATAAGATCTGGAGGTAAATTCGTCAAGGACTGTAGAATGTTCAACAATGTTGTTGTGTCCTTTAGAAACGAGTGCTGGCTTTGTACTATAGGTTGCAGAAAACTGTTTAAGTTCACTGAAATAGGATGTAGTAATGATCCCCTGGCAGAAATGATAGGTCTGCCAAGGGGTTTGACTAATGAGTTGTGTACTTTAGGTACAGAATATAGCAACGGAATCTGTGGATGTTGTGAAGTTAATGCTTGCTTTATTGCTGAAGAAATGAGTCCCGAGTCAGATGCCTTTTGTAGAAAAGAGTCAATTTCTTTTTTGAAGGACTTGGTAGGGTCACCACTAAGTTTCAGGTACATCGCAGTACCTGATAGTTGTGACTAAATTTCTTGCTTCAGATAAGTTCTGGATCGTAATAGACCCGCCCTTATCTGATGGACGTATTACAATCGAGGTATACTATCTTAACTCCTCCAATGTCTTCCGTTCTTCAAGGATTAAATTATAATGGACTGGTAGTGTTGAACTTTGATGTTATCAGAATCTTTAAGTAGCCTCGAGAACGTCTTTATAGAATGATTCGTGGATGGCGGATCAAATTTGGAGTGAGATTGTAGTTGTTTTAATTTCTCTGGAATCTCTTCACTCTGTTTTACCTGTGAATTTGAAATTCTAATGAAATGTTCCTTGATTCTTAGTTTACGTCCCAATTTGTAGTCCTCGACTTGCCACTTAAAAGGATCATATTTGATTGTGGGAACAAATGATAATCCAAGATTCAAAATGGAGGCATGTCTTCTGACGCAGATTTACTGGCACTGGAAGCGCTGATGAGGTGGCCAATCTGAGTAGCCTTAGGCTTAGATGGCCAATGATGCAACCGATGTTCTGGATCAGGGCCCTATTACTCATAAGGCTGACTAGGCTGAAGCCTAGGGGACCCACATTGAGAAGTTGCAAGGCACACTCATAGTCAGCTAAGGTTTGTTTTGAAACATGGGGGGGGAGACAGCAGACCAATAGGGCACTAGCGTCAGGGTTGTTACACCTCCATGAGAGGACACGTGACTGCTGCCATCACAGCTGCTGTCACCGCCATTACCTGGAAGTAGTTCTCTTTTCTCCAGACCTCAGCACACACAGGGACAGGAGATTCCGCAGGATTTTAGAGGATTCCGGAACCACCACCTAGTGCAGAGCAAGGATAGCCCAAACAAATATATAAGAATTTTGTTTCACCTTCTATTTTCTTTTCATTTATTTATTTCGTATTAACACCCCCACATAAATTACAATTAATTGATTCTCTTATATAACCTCTATTAATAAGATAGTTTCACTGCAATATGGAAGAAGTTATATAATTCTCTTATATTTAAACAATTATCCATAATTATCCATAAATTATGTATTTTTAAATAAATAGAAAAAATGTATTCACTTCAAAATATTACAGTATTGCACAATTATACCCCCCAAAATTGCTTTCCTGAGAAGTTCTACTTGCACAATAAAAATATAAATAATTGTGAATAGAATTCTTCAGGAGACCCACAAAATGGTTATAGGGCTATATACTGCAGCCTAGTACCTACCGTACCAGGGTCAGGCTGTCAACTATAGAGGGGTAAAAGACTGAAGTGCCAAAGGGGGTCTGAAATACCTAAAAGCCTAGGGGCCCGGCCATGGGTTAATAAGGCCCTGGTCTTGACGGTTATCCACTGGGTGGTTGAGTTAGCCACTCAAAATGGGGCGTGTCCTTAAGATGCACCCTCTTTTTGTCGCTGCTGGGGGCATGCCCAGCACTCACGGATATGCTGGGCAGCCCCAAAGCTAACCCTGCAGAGTGAAAAGATGCATTGCGCACTTATTCACCCGATGGTGACTATTTCACCATAACTTTTCCCACCCGCGGGACACTGCAGCCCGCAGGTGGGGACAGCAGTCGGCCGGCTGTTTCAGCAGGGTGATGTCATAAGGGCAGGGCACATGGTAGCATTTCAATATCAGGCAGAGCACGGCGCCCCGCTATAATAGCCTAGCGGGATCGCTAAATATAAGAGCATTTTGCATCAACATTGCTATACTCTGGTCGTTTCTACATGTCTCCTCTAACGCTTGTCCCTGCCCCTTGTTGTAGGGAGTCACAGATGCAACTTGGCAGGAAAAAAAAGACACGCATCACAAAAAGACGCGCAGACTAATAATATAGCAGGTTACTGCCAAAAAAAGGAACAATATGCACTTACGTCCAACTCTGAATGATGGCCTGTGGTATTAAGGTGCATACACATGGTACAATATATCGTTACAATATGAATGATAACGATATTGTTCAATGATATATCGTTCCATGTGTATGCAATGAACAACCAACGATGTGCGCTCCCGGTAGATGATAACGATATCGTCCATCGGGCATGCATGTATGCCAATCTATTGTGCATTTTTCCATGGGGGTTTGCCATCGTTGGTCGTTCATCATTGGTGATCTCTTTGGTATGTGGATGAACAATATCGTTCATCCAGCACACCAGGAATTTCAAGGGAGATAGTTCAGCAATATTGTTCGCTGAACAGATCGCCCCGTGTGCACCCAGCATTAGTCTGAATTATAAATCATGACATTTCAGGTACAAACAGTTCCAGACACATCTTTAACACATACTTGCCTAATTGTCAGGGAGACTCTCTTAAATAGTAGCAATCTCCCTGACTCCTTGAAGAATCTAATAATCTCCCTGACTGCACCTTACAATACTGTTTTATACTTGGAAAAAATACATATCAGAGATATATACATTTAAATGGTTGAATTACTGCTATTTCCCTGCATTGATATTATAATGCACATGCATTTTCAAATAAGGTTTCCCATGGCCACTTATAAAGAATCACTTGTGACTAAAACACAATACATGACCAAGCCCTAAAAAGTATCGTCCAGTAATATAAAGGTATAACAGGTTGTTTTTCGGCCGAACCCCCAAAAGTAATCATAAAGTCCATTGATAAGTTTAGTGTCTCTGGGCAATGCGATCAGACTGCATGGTTGCATGAACCGTGACTGTGACTTGGGGGTTGTGGGAGAAAATCGCTGGCAAGGTTAAATGTTAATGGAATACTTAAATGCTACCAGTTAGAGACTACTCGAAGTAGGAAGCGAGCGGACAAAGCTTGGTAATTTGTCCGGAAGGCAGAATAATTGCATAGGCGCTATTCTGCTCCTTGTTGTGTACGCTAACAATCACACTTAGCGGTCGGTTGTGCACAGCGGGAGGAATTGAGTGGACGCAGCTTGTAAGATTCGTCCACTGGTCGAAGTGTCTAGTGAAAGTTGTGAAGCACCAGATGGGTGCTAAGCAAACATTAGAAATGGTCGATGAGGTGCCGCTTATGGATGGGCCAGTTGGATCAGCAAGGTATATAATGCATGTGAAGTATGGCACGTACGCTACAGCGTATTGCGACATATGGGTCAAGATGACCACAGGATATATGAAACCATTTCCCAAGGTTGGTAGTTTTCGATTTCGAGGTATTAAGTAATGTTAGAGATATATGTTTAGTCAAATCATTGAAGAAAATGGTAAAGTACAATGACTGTTTAAAGCTGTGGCTGCACGAGGGGAACACGTGGCAAAATAGAGTGCGCAAAGCAGCGTGCTGCAAAGTAGCGTACTCACGCCGCAAGGTAGCGCACCGCAAGGTAGCGTAGTCATGCTACAAGGTAGCACACCGCAAGGTAGCATACCCACGCAAGGTAGTGTTACCACGCATAAAGAAGAGAGCAAATGCGCACCTCCGCCGCCCTATGCGGCAGCAGGTGAAAGTACAGCCGATACCAAACACAAAAAAATTGTAACAAGTAACTTATATCCTTTATTAATCCACCTTAAGGAAAATGTTGTACAAGATGATGAACCCACTGAAATTTCAGCAATTACCCATGCTGTTCATATGCTAGATGTTCCACAGAGACAAGGAAAGGGAGCGATCCTATCAGCAGGGGCAGCGGTTGAAATTGGTGAGAGCAGTGGAGAACGTGGTAGAAGAGGTAACATCCATAGTACCGAAACAATAAGTAAAGTAATTAATCCTGAACATAGTGATGTGGTAGGTATACATAATGTCCGTACAATAGCAGTTCCCAATTGGAAACCGGACATAGATGGTATAGTTCCCATCAGGAATGTAGCAATGCATTGTCCATGGACAAGAGCAGAATTGCACTCAATTATGTCAGACTTCCCAGATCCTAGGAAAGAGTTGGCCAAATGTCAGAAATTTGTTAAAGATTTAGGTAATGCTCATGAGCCAACTAATAAAGAGTGGCGAGTGGTGTTAAGGGCCTGTCTTCCTTCCAATACTGATGTACAAAAGTTTATTGCGGATTGTATATTGCAGGAGGATGAATCCTTAATGGATGAGGATAAACAGGTAAACATCAAGCGAATGATCACACAGTTGGCCATATACTTTCCAGTGGTAGTGAACTGGAGCAAAATCTTCACTATTAAACAAAAAGATAGTGAATCTGAAGCAGAGTATTTCACCAGAGCGCTGCTAACAATAACCCAGTATACAGGGATATCAGAGATAAAGGATGATGTACACCACAGGGAGGTAGCTGTTACGGTACTAATGGATGGTCTCAAAGATAATATAAAGACCAGGGTGCAAACCTCTCTACCTAACTGGAGAGGAATCACTGTAGATGCACTTAGGGAATCTGCTATAGAACATGACAAAAACATATCCAGGAAAAAAGAGACACAAAGAGATAGGTTAATGACAGTGAGCATTCATTCTCTAGAGGGATTATGGCCCTCATTCAGAGCCACTCGCTAGCGGCAGTACGCTCGTTCTGAGCGATGTTCGCACATCTGCGCATGCGTACGGTTTTTAGTACGCATGCGCGAACCAGTCAGTGCGGCCGAAAATCGTTGGTACGCAATATAGCGAGGGCCTGCTATTTTGAGTGACAGAATGAGGCATATGTGGGTGGTAACAGGGGAAGGTGCTTGAAAACGGGGAGTGGAGATCCGAACGCAGGCGTGCTTAAAGGTCAAAACGGGCGTTTTAAGGGAGTGCATAATTAATACAGCAGCGTCATTGACCACGTCACTTGGTTTTTTTTAACTCAGAACTGCTCGCAAAATAGCGGTTGAAAACACCAACCACAAGAATAGCGAGCAGTTCATACGCTGTACGATGTACTCGATTAATCTAATAAATAGCGGACATGACGTATGGTGCGTGCGGCCAGGGGGCGTTTTTATCAAAAAAACAAGCGTATGTTTTGCTCGCTCGTTCAGACTTAGAGGTGGGAACAGACTGCAATTTGCGAACGGATCATTTGAATAGCCACCCCTTGTTTTTGAACGAACGACCACAAATAGCGAACGGCTCTGAATCAGGCCCTATATACTCAGCCACAACCTTACAACACATACCAACCACGAAGGTGGTATAATTGCAATAAAGAACGACACCTAAAGAGGGATTGTAAATTGAGAAATTGGGGGCCACCTAAGAAGGGAACACATAGATACACTCAGAGAGGGCACTTGCAAGATTCAGGAAATTTCCAACAGTCACCCGCTCACATAGTGACAGCAAACGCTCTGCTGGAGAGCGATAGTCAGTGCTAGGGGTCAGGTCATACCTGTAGTCTACAACCAGTCAGGTAAACTGAGAATACTAGGGAAGAACCTACAATGACAGTTGATATATCTGGTACTAAACACACTTTTCTTGTAGATACAGGGGCGAACAGATCCGTAATAAATTCTGCGGTTAATTTACAGGTTACCAACAAGACCGTATCAGCAATGGGAGTAACAGGGAGAGTACAGCATTACCCTTTGACCAAATCTGCAGAGGTCACTATCGGGCCACTGCACACCAAGCATTCCTTTCTCCTGGCAGGGGCGGCTCCTACTAACCTGCTAGGAAGGGATTTGCTGTGTAAAATGGGATGTGTCATATACTGTACCCCTGATGGTATATTCCTAGATATACCAGAGAAGGTTGCGCATGAGGTGCAGGATATATTGGACACACCACAAAGGTTAATGCTGCACTCTGCCTCTCTGGAACAAAGTCCATCTCAAGTAAAAGAGATGTTAATGCAAATACCGGGTTCCCTCTGGACCAAATATGGACAAGACACTGGATTGATGCCAAAAATAGCTCCAGTAATGATTAACTTGAAGAGTGGTAGACAGGCTCCAAAAATTCCTCAGTACCCATTAAAGCCAGAGATGGAGCTATAATTGAGAGGTTACTGCAACAGAGGATTTAAATTCATACGGCAAGTACAGCCAATATGTCACAGCTCACCACAGAGACCCCAGAATCACACCCCGGCACTTACCTCTCAGAGCGCTGCGGCGCAGTGGTCTGCTGCCCCGCTGTCCTGTACCTGCAGGCGATCGCTCTCCATGTCTCCTGACGGCACCTCAGTCTCTGGCCCGGCGTCTCACACGTGGGTCCACCGCGGGTCTCCGGTCCATGGGCGTGGCCATCTTGGATTGCCCATGTGACACGGTTTCCACCAATGGGCTTGCTCCTCCTTCTCCTTCAGCCAGTAAGCATCCAGCGTTCTCTATAAAAGGAAACCTCATTCCTCTCACTAGTTGTCAGTGCAACAAGTCCCCTAGTTTAACTAGTGAGCCTCACCACTGCGCTCCATAGGTGTTGTCGCTCCAAGTAGCTTCCACGCTACCACCATCTCCATACAGCTACCCAGCCGCTCCAAGTAGCTTCCACGCTACCACCATCTCCATACGGCTACTCAGCCGCTCCTGAATAAGACATGTCCAAGGCCCAGCCTGGGAACACAATCCCAGAATCCCACGCCTCTGACACAATAGTCCCATTTTTCCAGTGAAGTAGAGTGGGAAGCGGGGCTATAGATTAGTACAGGACCTTAGAGGAATTAACAAAGTTGTTGAAAGCCAATTCCCCGTAGTGCCCAATCCAGCTGTCATCCTCATGCAGATTCCACCATCTGCTACTCATTTCACTGTCATTGATTTATGTTCTGCTTTCTTCTCTGTCCCTCTTCACCCTGACTGTTAATATCTATTTGCATTCTCCTACAGAGGGGTACAATATACATGGACACAATTTCCACAGGGCTTCATAGATAGCCCCAGTATTTTCTCGCAGGCCTTAGACAGCTGTTTGCAATCTTTTCAACCAAGCAATGGGTCTGTCCTAATTCAATATGCAGATGATTTGTTGCTGTGCTCTGATTCATTTATGTCATGTTTAAATAATACTAAATTGTTGTTGCTTCATCTTTCAAAAACAGAGCACAAGGTTGCAAAGGACAAATTACAGCCATGCCAGACTAAGGTCAAATGCTTGGGACACTGTCTAACCCAGGGGCTAAGACATTTGACAACAGACAGAATTCAGGCAATACAGACCATAACACTGCCACAAAACCAGCAGCAGATCCGTACCTTCTTGGGGATGTGTGGATATTGCAGGACGTGGATCCCAGGTTTTTCTATTTTGGCATTACCATTGCAGGACTTAGTCTCATCCTCAAAACCCGACCGTGTCACACACAATGAGGAAACAGAGCAGGCTTTCCTTAACCTTAAGGATAGTCTGACGAGAGCACCGGCCTTGGGAATACCAGATTATGAAAAGCCCTTTGAATTATATTGTACGGAAGCTGATGGCTGCACAGCAGGTGTCCTTACACAGGCACATGGTGACGGTACGGCAAAAAAAAAGATTTAGGTGGAATGGCGCTACATACACATGTCAGAATGGAAACAATTTAATAATGATGAATGGTTTTATAAAATGCAAAAAATATTGAACAGTGCTGATTAGGCAAGCAATGTATTGTAACAATAAAAACTGGTACAAGTAAAACAATGTCTCTACGACAGTGAGTAGATCAAGGAAAAAGTATCCTGTAATAACTGCAACAATATAGACACAATATTATAACTGTATGAATGTCCATGCGAATAGAGGATATCTCAGAAAAATATTTTGTTTTTGTGGATATTAATACCGGTAAACAGTCATGAATGGACCAAAAAAGTTGGAGCACCCTGAAATGACAACTGTCAGACGACCTGAATTGTAAATGAGCCGCTCTAGAAAATAATGTCTCACGTATAGTGTGCTCACCTCTCGGTCACAGTGTGTAGTTACTCCAGGAATGGATGCGACACCAGCCTGGAGGGAGAAATAGACTGGTTCGTGGCTGGAGGTGCCGAGGGCTTGATGGAAGTGCTGATGCACATGCGGGAGCGCTGGAGTATGCTGTGACGGTCCCAAGATGCGGCAGTGAGTATTCGCCGGCGGTGGACAACCGGACTCGGCGGTGAGGAGACTCTCTCCGTCGATGGACAGCTGGGCTCCCCGCAGTCTGTGACTCTCTCCAGAGAGATGTGAGCAGCGTGTGAAATGAGCTCACAATCCTGAGCCGCAGTTAGTAGTCCAATCCAGTGTAGGCTCAACCAGAGCTGGAGGTGTAGAGAAATCCGGGCGGCGTGTATGATCGCTGGCTGGATGTATCAAGTATAAGTGAAATATTGGAGCAGTTGAATAAAAAAGAAGTGGTTTCTGTATCCTTAACACGTTTCACTGCATTAAGCAACTTCTTCAAAAAGGCAGAAGGCCTCATTACTGATCCACACTCCCTTGTGGCGCTTGGTTTTTCTGTACATGGTGACGGTAGCAGACTTGTAGCATACTACAGTGCACAATTGGACACTGTGGCAAGATCACTCCTGCGTGTTTAAGTAGTGTAGCTGCAACTGCTCTTCTGGTAAATAAGAGTGAGGACGTAGTATTAGGGCATGATACAACTGTCTATACACCACATGCAGTTTCTGCTTTGTTGAATTCAGCCCAAACCAGACATGTCTCTTCAGCAAGGTTGACAAAATGGGAACTAGCTCTTATGGCACCTGCAAACTTCACCATTAAATGGTGCAATACGTTAAATCCAGCAACATACTTTCCATAGGTGCCTCGAGATGCACAAAGGGTGGAAGGAGGTGAGTTTCTGGTTGGAGGTGAGTTTTGCAGGTATACTGACACACACATGATTGAATGGAATATTTTAATCAGACCTTTACTGCAAGACCAGACATACGTGACACACCATTGGAAGATGTAAATTTTACATTTTACACGGATGGGAGTTGTCATAGACGGACAGACACAGGAGAACTATGCACTGGTTATGCTGTTGTAGATGATGAGGATGTTATAGAAGCTGAACCCCTTGGTCCACCTCACTCAGCCCAGGTGGCTGAACTAGTGGCATTAAGAAGAGCGTGTGAGTTGGCAGAAGGTAAATCAGCTAATATATACACTGACTCTAGGTATGCCTTCGGGGTAGTACATGATTTTGTGGCTCTTTGGCGTCTTAGGAATTTTATGACAGCAGCAGGCACACCAGTAGCACGTTCACAGCACATAAAAGGACTCCTGACAGCAATACAGTTACCAAAGGCAGTAGCCGTCATCAAATGCAAAGCCCACACATGCAAAGAAAACCCGGTGTCGATGGGTAATAACAGAGCAGATGAAGCTGCCAAATGGGCAGCAGGGTTATGTGTAAATATACCAACTAACAAAGTGATGGTCTTCCAGACAATAGACACACAGAAATTAATTGAAATGCAAGATTTGTGTGCCCTGCAGGAAAAGGCGGTCTGGAGATCGAAGGGATGTGGTCAAGAGTACACTGGACTCTGGAGAGATGGACAAGGTAGGCCTGTGGCTCCCAGGGCATACTACCCAAGCCTGGCTGAGGCAGCACATGGTCTGACTCACCTGGGAAAAGAAGGTATGTGCAAGTTGGTCAGAGCATATTGGTGTGCACCAGGCTTTTCTTCGCAAGCTGGAAAGAGGGCAATGTCCTGTCTGACTTGTTTGAGGAAAAATGTCGGGAAGACAGTACCAACCGAGCCATCACATATCCCTCCGACAGACGGACCTTTTCAGGTAATACAAATTGACTTCATCCAATTACCACCTTGCAGGAATCTAAAGTATGTATTAGTTTGTACTGATGTATTTTCTAATTGGGTAGAGGCATGTCCAGCTGCCACTACTACTGCTGTTTTTACTGCTAAGAAGATTGTTCAAGAGTTTGTTGTAGATATGGTATCCCTAGAATCATAGAAAGTGATAGGGGTACTCATTTCACTGGTGATGTTTTCCAGAACATATGTAAACTTATGGGAAGCAATAGTAGACTTCACACCCCCTACCGACCACAAGCCAGTGCGAAGGTGGAGAGAGTGAATGATACCATTAAGAATAAACTGAGTAAGATCATGGCTGAAACTGGATTAGGATGGCCAGAAGCCTTACCGCTAGTCCTCCATAGCATCAGAACCACTCCCAGACCTCCTCTTATTCTGTCTCCCTTTGAGATACTGTTTGGAAGGCAACCTCATTTTATTATAAGCCCACAGGATGATTTGAAGTGTAATAATGAGGTTACTGTGCAATATCTTCTAAAAATGTGCAGACAATTGAAACAACAGCAACAGAAATTGAAAATGCTGTTACCTGGTATGCCAGAAACAAACTGTCATGATGTTGAACCTAGAGAATATGTTTTGATCTGAAATTTCTTATGCTCAGGTTGTTTAACAGACCGGTGGGAATGTCCTTACCAGGTCTTGATGACAAGTACCACATCCTTGAAAGTAGCAGAAAGAGATACCAGGGTCCATCCACTCACTGCCGAAAAGTCAACCACCCGAAGGAGGTACAAGGCGAAGTCAAGACAGATAACGTGGACCTGTCGATTGCAAACCTGTTCCGGGAGAACTAGAGACTGCTGTGAAAACACCTGAGCCAGAGACGTGTACATACTGCTATCCCAGCTAGGGAGTGGAGATTTGTTTCTTTTTCTTGTTCCAGGGTTCTTCTAATTTTTATTTGTTTCAGGATTTCCTATTTCTGTGACGGAGGACAGATGACGGAGAGGGAGGCCGATAGTGATATCAATAGAGTGAAGTTGGAGGAGAGGGCGATTGAACGATCAGGGCAACACATGGTTAAACTCAGTTCAGGGATTATTAAGAGATCTGTTAGCCATGGAACTCTGAGACAGTGTGAGGGGCTATTGTCTGAGGAATATTGTATCTGTGAGTACTGTGGATCCCTAGTTGATGAGAAATGCATCCAATGATGCCAGTCCAAGAGTAATCTGTATTTTTACGGGCATCCTTTAGAGGATTACCATTCCTTAGTGGGTAAGGTCTCAAACCAGACTGAATGTTGGGTGTGCACTCACGTGCCTCAGGGACAACATAATGTAGCATTAGTACCATTCCCATTAAATTTCTCTGAAGTCTGTGAATTACGGGGATGGAGGTCCATAGACGGGAAGTATAACATCATGAGGTCCCCTATTTTAAAGCTACACCAATACTCCATAGATTGGTCTTTGCCATGTCTAAACATATCATACATAGAAAGACTGGAGAATTGGGAAGCAGACTTATTGGATCAGACAATGGCTCGCCACACCAGTAGTGATGAACCCCATAGACGAGGACATTGGAACAGACCGAATGTGGTATCTATTGGAAAAGTTCCTATGGGTTATTGTCGAAATGTTATTCAGGCTGAAATGTGTCTTGAGCAGATGGGGACAATAGGCATAGGTAGTTTTGTTAAAACTTTATGTGATATTGTGCAGGATCGTAATATAACTTATGTCCTCCCAGATAATGTATACTATGTTTGTGGAAGAAGGGTTTATTCTTGGTTATCTCCGAGTTCCAAGGGTTTATGTTTTATAGGCAAATTGGTCCCAGAGGTAATGACCCTTACACATGACGAAATTATTGGTATCCACAAAACCACACCACCTCCATACATACACATGCAGTATGAACATCGTGACAAAAGAAATATGATCCCTGGTGAAGAACATATAGCCACACAGATGATTAGTGAAACGACTGGTTTCCAAATTTTGGTAGCACTAGATCCCACCAGGATCACTCGGGGAACTTGAAATTTTAAATATATCCAAGACCTGGCTAAATTAATAGACAACATTACCGAGATGTATGATGACACTTTCAGGTATACGGGTAAGGAGCTACTGGTTTATAAAAAGGAATTGGTACAACATAGACTAGTGTTAAACTACCTGACATCTATTACTGGTGGATATTGTGTGACTTTGGCCACCCAATTTGGTGTCAAGTGTTGCACATACATCACCAATAATACTAATGACCCCAAAGAGGTGATTGACCGGAGAGTGGATGAAATTCTACAACTGAAATGGGAATTTCGGAAGAATCATAATTCTTCACTGTACGAGATGAAGGAAGAGGTAGAGGAATGGTTCTTATGGTTGAACCCTATAAAATGGTTCTCCGGTCTAGGACAGTGGGTCCAGGAAATGATTGCTAGTGTAGGTAAGCTCCTTATTCTTATACTTGTTGTCATTTTAGTAATTGGTGTATGTGTCAGATGTGTTCCTACTGTGTTGAAGTGTGGAAAATGTACCACCAAGGTAAACAGTGAAAATTAAATCATGATGGTGGTGAGTAGTGGTAGTATAGGTACTAAGGTCGATAAAGAACTGCATTATGATCCTGAAATTGAATGTACCATCAGATAATAAAATGTGAATAGGCTTAGTCATGTATAATAATATATATCGTAAATGTTACATTAAACATCATAGATAATGTAGTCTCAATTCCCCCAAACTTCCTTTATAGGTTAGATGAGGTCCCACATCCTACCAATGGTCCCCTATAGATCCGCTGAGTGCATATAAGTGTTGTTTTACCCTTTCCTTGAGGCGCACTATTGACGGTTCAATGACTGAATTGTGTCATACCATATAGAACATTAGATAATAATTTATTATGCATGACTAAATAGGTTAAGAATAGAATATGATAGTGTTATGTTTGCTATCAAAGGATAACTGTCAAAGTGAAATAATTGGGTATGATCGCTTTACAATTATTATCTGACGATATAGTCGTCTATAGTCTGATCGCGTGTTATTGGGACGCTACTTTGCGTCGGTGCAATCCAATGCGCACATATGCGAACGTATACATGTATTCACATACACACTCCTACACAGACACACATATGTGAATTCCACACACAGTCGCACATATGCGAACGCATACATATAAAGTGGTTCCCACACATTAGAGATAATAATCAGAGCTATTAAAGGTATTGTTAGCTAATAATTAAGATGTACTTAAAAGAGATCTAAGGTTCAGAATACAGTGGACATGTCATGTTTGGTATCATACTTAATCGCTCTTTATTTGCAGACATCCGTTTCTAACGGCAAAGAAGTCGCATCATGCATCTGCTAGTTATGGATGATAGGGAGTTATTGAGTAGAATGCTATTTCTTATATTCAGTGTTGTAGCCAGTTTTAACCAGTTCTTCGGTGGGAAGATACACAATGTGACCGTTGGAAGACTGATCCATACCCCTGATGACACCGTATGAACTGACCAATGACCAGATTGACCAGAAGCAAGAACCAATGAAAACCTGCCAACTTGTCCCTTTGTTATCTCTGTAACCTGTACCGTATATAGGCTTGTGTATTGGCTTCAGTGTACAGACATCTTCTTTGCAACTGCAGACTTCAGGACTGAATGACTGTATACTGGGACCAGTGCGCATGCGTATGTATCGGCTGTACCTATTGTTCATTTACTTGCTTTTTACTCTAATTGTTAAACTTATATCGTGTTACCCCTTTTTACATAGAATTACTTTTGTGCTTTGGAACCACACGATTAGACTGGAAAGCAATTCTTTCTAAAGCGACTTGCACCGCAAATTCGCGACTGAACGGCAATCATAGATCCTTGCTGAATAAGGCCCATTCTCCCAAGATCAGGTTAGGGATGCCGTTTTCCGGGGTAAATGGCACTACATTGCATGCAGCAGCCAATTAGTAGCACACAAATCCTGGGCCTTGGTACTAGTAACCGCAGCTAGTTTTAAAAAAACAAACCATAAAAATAAATCCTAGTTTGTCCGGCTCTAACTAACATACAATTCCCTTTCCCAAGGTGGAAGGATCTAGATTCCAACTCACAGAACTGCATTTAGCACAGCACTTATAATCACAAGCAATGGTCTCTCTTACTCACTTTGTAGGCCTCAACGTGTTCCTCAGGCAGTAAGAGACAGACTATAGAAACTGACTCACCTTCTCACGGGTGGTTTGGCTATCAAGGTTGCTAATTAGTTGACTACCACACAGAAAAAGAACCTGTGGCATTTATATCTTCCTTTGACAACTTTTGTCACTAATACTGTATATATATATATACACACATATACATACAATTTCACAATCTCCCTGAAATGCTTTTTCAAAAGCTGGCAAGTATGCTTAAACGCCTAGGAACCTTGCCAACCATGGTATAGATGAGAGGGTCACCTGCAATTTTTGATTCTGTAATCTGTATGCAGTGATCAGAGCAGCTGGTACTGCACAAAATGAAGGTGCATTAATGTCAAACATAAAATCTTTGTCTTCCAGTGGAATAGCCAGCCCTGCCTGATCCAGCTACTGGTATAATTTATCATAGATCAATGAACACTAAACACCAGTGAACCTCACTGAATGTTATCTGGGCTCATACTGTGACCATCTCTTACAAATAGAAGTGGAAGTGATCGCATCATGGTGTAAATGGGATTAATCATAGGATGCATAATCATTGGGTAAATAAGGCACTGAACTGTAGCAAACAGAAACATTGATTTGATGGAATCCATGATCATTCTTTACAGAGCTGTAGCTAGACTTTTTGGTGCCCTGTGCCAGAAAGAGCATTGGTGCCCCCCTCATTTTTCAAAGTGACATAATGCACCCAAAAAAGGGCCATGGCTTCGTGGGGATGGGCCTCGGAAGAGATAGGAGAGGCCAGGAGATGCTGGGCATGAAATAAGAAGAATCTACAAGCAAATAAACAGAAAGTTGACAGGCCCAAACAGCGCCCCCTGACCTGTGGTGCCCTGTGCGATGGCACCGGCCGCACTACCCTAGCTACGGCCCTGATTCTTTATGTCCAGTTAAAAGTAAAATAGTGCTGATAATGAATCAATTAATCTGCACTACGTTGCCCATCTCCAATACTGCAGATTACACAGATATATTACACTGCACAAAGACTGTATATCACACTACACAGATCTATTACACTGCACAGATATATCACACTGTGACTACATAGATCTATTACACTGCACAGATACTGTATATCACACTACACAGATCTATTACACTGCACAGATATATCACACGTAGCTACACAGCTACTAATAGTTTATGCAAAGGAATACGAAAACCTCCACAGTCCAAGATGAGAAAAAATGGTTTATAACCTCTTGCCAATCTCTGTAATCATACACAATATATTATAAATGTTCATTAAGAATACCAGTAGCCCTGAATGTTCTTCTTAACCAGGGATGCTTCTAATCTTGCTTTCAGCCTGGCAGCAGTTTCAATGCTGTTATTGAAAATAACCTTTTTTTTAATACCAGCTGGAGATTAAATGAAGGCCTGGGGGTATATTTACTAAAGTGCAGGTTTTTGGAAGTGGAGATGTTGCCCATAGGAACCAGATTCTAGCTATTATCTTCTAGAAGGTGCTTGATAAATGTTAAGTAGAATCTGATTGGTTGCTCATGCTATGGGCAACATCTCCACTTCTAAAAACCCGCTCTTTAGTAAATATACCTCCTGGTCTGATGTGTAAGCGGAAGAGGGTTCTGCCTAGGATGCAGCTGCTTCCTTATGTATCTTGATGTACCAGTCTATCTTAGGCCATTCCACACCACTCTGGCCAGCAGGGATGGGCTTTGTTGTAAAGTGCTCATCAGGAAATGGGCATAGAATAGAGTCAGGGGTACACTGGCCACCAGGTTATGGCTTATATTGCATACTAGCTAGCAGACCATGACCTCGGTAGTGAATATTAATAACCAGGGTATGGGCTATGCAGCCAGCAGAGAACAGGGATTGTCTTGTAGACTAGTCAGCAGAAAAATGCTCTTTATGGCATATCTGTCACTGGAATGTAGGTGACACTTTTGAACAAAACATGAATAGTAACGATGAGAATTATACTGTACATGTGGTAAATTTGCTGTGAGTACATCAACTTCTCACATGTTAAAAATATATGTCCTGCAATTGATAAAATCTGTTTGTTTTTTCCAACCACAAGTAATTTTGCACTTTCAGCAGAAACCTGATAGTAAATTAAGGTGGAATGTATATGCAAAGCAAGATTAAGGTTTGTGGGGGCCTCAGGGAAATCATTGGGAACCGTAACAAAGGTAAGCACTCTTAGGGGTGTATTTACTAAGCAGTGTTATGAGACAAAGTGAAAGGAGATAAGGTGCGAGCCAATCAGCTCCCAACTGTCATTTTTCAAACACAGCCTGTGACATGGCAGTTAGGAGCTGATTGGCTGGCACCTTATCACTTTTCACTCTGTCTCCTAACACTGCTTAGTAAATAGACCCCTTAAACTCTGTGTGGCATACTGGCGAGGCACTGTGGGGTATAATATTAATACTGGAGACATTGTCTGGCATACTGTGGGGCATAATATTAATACTGGGGCATTGTATGGCATACAGTTTATACTGGGGCACTGTGGCATAATGGGGGCACTGTGTGGCATAATGTAATTTTATTTGTGGGAGCCCCCACAAATTAGTTGTCCTGGGCTCTCTCAAACATTTTCCTGTTGAGGATAGCGCTCTGTGCTGTCTCCTCCTAGTCCCAAATCCCAATAACAACAGAGGTGTGCTGCAGCCCATCCACGACCTCCGATCCAATGCACCTTCTGCATTCTTCCACCATCCTCTGGATAGATAAAACGTGCCCCTGAGTGCCTCTGGAGAGAGACTGTGCCCCAGGCATACACTGGTGCCACATATAGCAGCAGTTGTGCCACCACACAGCACTGTATGAAGCAGTGAAAAGTGTGGAGACGTGTGCCAGTAAAAGAGATTGCCCATGGCAACCAATCAGCTACTACCTATTATTTTGTAGAATGCACTTGATAAATGCAACCTAAAAAACTGACAAAAGTCGCAGCCACTACTGCATTGCCGTCCACCTCTGAATCAGGCCCTATTTATAATATATATGTATGGCTGTAGTTTAGTGGCAAAATATCATTACCAAATACAGATCCCTAAATGATAGCTGACTGCTGTATTGTGCAATCTAATTTGGAATCTATCCCAATATATGTAGCTCCGAGTCATAAGTAACCTGGATACCGCACAGTACCATACTAGGATTCAGATGATGTTTCCATAATGACTAATCACAGCATATGATTGAAGTCTATTTTTGATTCTCTGCATCACTACAAACATACAATCAGACTGTGTCACACTTTGTACTAACTAATTAGTTATGTAATTGGATAAACTAGCAGCAAGAGAGCAGGAATTCCAGAAGGTATTAGAGGCCACTGATTGCATTGTAATTAGGCACCTTACTGTCTGATGAATGTACAAGACTTTAATGGGTGATACTTTGGAAAGGAAATATTACTGACGTATGGCATCTGATTGTCAGCCTAATAACATGCTATTAGACCCTATTCTACATATGCTGCATAGTTTCTGCATTGATTCATTGTAATGAACTTGACCAGGACTTCCTAGTTGACTCATACGACTGGCCATCTATCCAGGTCAGATTTAAAGTGGTTGTTAACCTTGGGACAACCTCCCTTTTTGTTATGAACACTGTCACAGACCGCAGCATGAATTAAACGCTGTAAGTAATCCTGCATTGCATACATGGAATTAAATGTGTACTGTATATTCCCCATATACAGAGTTGTAAGCTTCTCTGTGGCAAGACCGCCCCCATCCATCCACTTGGTTTAAAAGCCACCATCATTATCAGGACACACTTACACTAGCCCTAAGCCTGGTGTACACGATCCGTTTGAAAACAGGCATGTTCTCGTGTGCACACAATTGCAACGCCTGCAATATGTTGACAAGCCCCCAATACACCCTTGCTTGTTACTGCCCAGTTACACTACTTTAGTTGCAAATTGTGTATGGTTGTGGTATGACTTGCTGACATTCAGAAGGTCGACACCAGAATGTTGACAGTTCTTAATGTCAACAGTCAGAATGTTGACATGGTCATTAAGTCAACAATCAATATAAAGACATGTATTTAGGTCAATATGATTAAAATGTTGACACGTTACGATTGTCGACATTTAACATGTCGATCCCAACATGTTTTTTTTAGTTATTTTAGCCTAACCCCTAACTCTAGCCCTGAACCGAGAGGGGGGGAGGGGGAAGGGTTGTGATGGGGTACACCTTTCGCAAAAAATACAGTGAAAAGTGTGTGAAGTGGATTCGCAGGGACATAGCTCTATCGCAAGCTCTGTCCCTGTATGCGATTTCTGATACATCCCTGTGATGTATTCCAATATCTCATTGTGATATTGGACGAATTTATCACAGCCAACCGCATCTTAGTTGCGGATTGTAATAAACATGCCCCTAGATCACATGACCGTGCATTATTTCCCAACGACCGCACAACTGAGACCTTGTCTACTTCCAACTGTGATCTGAACCTCATCACGAAGCCATATCTGTATCACTCCACAAGTGTGAACAATATCATCTCTCACAGAAAAGCAGCACATCATTGCCTCACTGACTGTAATACACATCACTGCCTCACTGACCGTAATACACATCACCGCCTCACTGTCCGTAATACACATCACCGCCTCACTGACCGTAATACACATCACCGCCTCACTGACAGTAATACACATCACCGCCTCACTGACCGTAATACACATCACTGCCTCACTGACCGTAATACACATCACTGAACATAATACACATCACTGCCTCACTGACTGTAATACATATCACTGCCTCACTGACCGTAATACACATCACCGCCTCACTGACCGTAATACACATCACCGCCTCACTGACCGTAATACACATCACCGCCTCACTGACCGTAATACACATCACTGCCTCACTGACGTAATACACATCACCGCCTCACTCACCGTAATACACATCACGTCCTCACTGACCGTAATACCCATCACCGCCTCACTGACAGTAATACACATCACTGCCTCACTGACCGTAATACACATCACTGCCTCACTGACCGTAATATATATCACTGCCTCACTGACCGTAATACACATCACCGCCTCACTGACCGTAATACACATCACTGCCTCACTGACCGTAATATATATCACTGCCTCACTGACCGTAATACACATCACCGCCTCACTGACCGTAATACACATCACTGCCTCACTGACCGTAATACACATCACTGCCTTACTGACCGTAATACATATCACTGCCTCACTGACCGCAATACATAGCACTGCCTCACTGACATACATACACATCACTGCCTCACTGACCGTAATACATATCACTGCCTCACTGACCGTAATACACATCACTGCCTCACTGACCGTAATACATATCACTGCCTCACTGACATACATACACATCACTGCCTCACTGACCGTAATACACATCACTGCCAGGCACATCACTGCATCACTCACCGTAATACACACCAATGCCTCACTCACAGTTATACACATCACAGCCTCACTCACCGTAATACACATCACTGCCTCACTGACCATAATAACCATCACTGCCTCCCTGACCGTTTGAAAACAGGCATGTTCTCGTGTGCACACAATTGCAACGCCTGCAATATGTTGACAAGCCCCCAATACACCCTTGCTTGTTACTGCCCAGTTACACTACTTTAGTTGCAAATTGTGTATGGTTGTGGTATGACTTGCTGACATTCAGAAGGTCGACACCAGAATGTTGACAGTTCTTAATGTCAACAGTCAGAATGTTGACATGGTCATTAGGTCAACAATCAATATAAAGACATGTATTTAGGTCAATATGATTAAAATGTTGACACGTTACGATTGTCGACATTTAACATGTCGATCCCAACATGTTTTTTTTAGTTATTTTAGCCTAACCCCTAACTCTAGCCCTGAACCGAGAGGGGGGGAGGGGGAAGGGTTGTGATGGGGTACACCTTTCGCAAAAAATACAGTGAAAAGTGTGTGAAGTGGATTCGCAGAGACAGAGCTCTATCGCAAGCTCTGTCCCTGCATGTGATTTCTGATACATCCCTGTGATGTATTCCAATATCTCATTGTGATATTGGACGAATTTATCACAGCCAACCGCATCTTAGTTGCGGATTGTAATAAACATGCCCCTAGATCACAAGACCGTGCATTATTTCCCAACGACCGCACAACTGAGACCTTGTCTACTTCCAACTGTGATCTGAACCTCATCACGAAGCCATATCTGTATCACTCCACAAGTGTGAACAATATCATCTCTCACAGAAAAGCAGCACATCATTGCCTCACTGACTGTAATACACATCACTGCCTCACTGACCGTAATACACATCACCGCCTCACTGACAGTAATACACATCACCGCCTCACTGACCGTAATACACATCACTGCCTCACTGACCGTAATACACATCACTGAACATAATACACATCACTGCCTCACTGACTGTAATACATATCACTGCCTCACTGACCGTAATACACATCACCGCCTCACTGACCGTAATACACATCACCGCCTCACTGACCGTAATACACATCACTACCTCACTGACCGTAATACACATCACCGCCTCACTGACCGTAATACACATCACTGCCTCACTGACCGTAATACACATCACTGCCTCACTGACGTAATACACATCACCGCCTCACTCACCGTAATACACATCACTGCCTCACTCACCGTAATACACATCACCGCCTCACTGACAGTAATACACATCACTGCCTCACTGACCGTAATATATATCACTGCCTCACTGACCGTAATACACATCACCGCCCCACTGACCGTAATACACATCACTGCCTCACTGACCGTAATATATATCACTGCCTCACTGACCCTAATACACATCACTGCCTCACTGACCGTAATACACATCACTGCCTCACTGACCATAATACATATCACTGCCTCACTGACCGCAATACATAGCACTGCCTCACTGACATACATACACATCACTGCCTCACTGACCGTAATACATATCACTGCCTCACTGACCGTAATACACATCACTACCTCACTGACCGTAATACATATCACTGCCTCACTGACATACATACACATCACTGCCTCACTGACCGTAATACACATCACTGCCAGGCACATCACTGCCTCACTCACCGTAATACACACCAATGCCTCACTCACAGTTATACACATCACAGCCTCACTCACCGTAATACACATCACTGCCTCACTGACCATAATACACATCACTGCCTCCCTGACCGTAATACACATGACTGCCTCATTGACCGTAATACACATCTCTGCCTCACTGACAATAACACACATCACTGCCTCACTGACCATAATACACATCACTGCCTCACTGACTGTAATACATATCACTGCCTCACTGACTGTAATACATACACATCACTGCCTCACTGACCGTCATACATATCACTGCCTCACTGACATACCTACAAATCACTGCCTCACTGACCGTAATAGACATCACTGCCTCACTGACTGTAATACACATCACTGCCTCACTGACCGTAATACACCTCACTGCCTCACTGACCGTAATACACCTCACTGCCTCACTGACCATAATACACATCACTGCCTCACTGACTGTAATACACATCACTGCCTCACTGACCGTAATACACATCACTGCCCGTAATACACATCACTGCCCATAATATACATCACTACCTCACTGACTGTAATTCACATCACCGCCTCACTGACCGTAATACACATCACCACCTCACTGACCGTAATACACATCACCGCCTCACTGACCATAATATATATCACTGCCTCACTGACCGTAATACACATCACTGCCTCACTGACTGTAATACAGATCACTGCTTCACTGACCGTAATACACATCACTGCCAGACACATCACTGTCTCACTCACCGAAATACACACCACTACCTCACTCACCGTTATACACATCACAGCCTTACTCACCGTAATATACATCACTGCCTCCCTGACCATAATACAGATCACTGCCTCCCTGACCGTAATACACATGACTGCCAGACACATCACTGCCTCACTCACAATAATACACATCACTGCCTCACTGACCGTAATACACATCACTGCCTCATTGACCGTAATACACATCACTGCCTCGCTGACCATAATACACATCACTGCCTCACTGACTGTAATACATATCACTGCCTCACTGACCATAATACACATCACTGACCGTAATACACATCACTACCTTACTGACTGTATTACACATCACTGCCTCACTGACCGTAATACATATCACTGCCCGTAATACACATCACTGACCATAATACACATCACTGCTTCACTGACCGTAATACACATCACAACCTCACTGACTGTAATACACATCACCGCCTCACTGACCGTAATACACATCTGCCGCCTCACTGACTGTAATACACATCACTGCCTCACTGAACGTAATACACATTACTGCCAAACACATCACTGTCTCACTCACCGAAATACACACCACTGCCTCACTCACCGTTATACACATCACTGCCTTACTCACCGTAATATACATCACTGCTTCCCTGACCATAATACACATCACTGCCTCCCTGACCGTAATACACATGACAGCCAGACACATCACTGTCTCACTCACAGTAATACACATCACTGCCTCACTCACTGTAATCCACATCACTGCCTCACTGACAGTAATACACATCACTGCCTCACTGCCCGTAATACACATTACTGCCTCACTGACCATAATACACATCACTGCCTCAGTGACCGTAATACACATCACTGCCTCACTGACTGTAATACATATCACTGCCTCACTGACCGTTATACACATCACTGGCCGTAATACACATCACTACCTCACTGACTGTACTACACATCACTGTCTCACTGACCGTAATACATATCACTGCCCGTAATACACATCACTGCCCGTAATACACATCACTACCTCACTGACTGTAATACACATCACTACCTCACTGACTGTAATACACATCCCTACCTCACTGCCCATAATACACATCACTGCCTCACTGACCGTAATACACATCACGTCCTCACTGACGGTAATACACATCACTACCTCACTGACTGTAATACACATCACGTCCACACTGACCGTAATACATATCACTGCCCGTAATACACATTACTCCCTCACTGACCGTAATACACATCACTGCCCATAATACACATCACTGCCTCACTGTCCGTAATACATATCACTGCCTCACTGACCTTAATACACAACACTGCCTCACTGACCGTAATACACATCACTGGCTCACTGACCGTAATACACATCACTGCCTCACTGACCGTAATACACATCACTGCCCGTAATACACATCACTGCCTCACTGTCCATAATACATATCACTGCCTCACTGACCGTAATACACAACACTGCCTCACTGACCGTAATACACATCACTGCCTCACTGACCGTAATACACATCACTGCCTCACTGACCGTAATCCACATCACTGCCTCACTGACCGTAATACACATCACTGAACATAATACACATCACTGCCTCACTGACTGTAATACATATCACTGCCTCACTGACCATAAGACACATCACTGACCGTAATACACATCACTACCTTACTGGAGGTATTACACATCACTGCCTCACTGACCGTAATACATATCACTGCCCGTAATACACATCACTGACCATAATACACATCACTGCTTCACTGACCGTAATACACATCACTACCTCACTGACCGTAATACACATCACCGCCTCACTGACCGTAATACACATCACTGCCTCACTGACCGTAATACACATCACTGCCTCACTGACCGTAATACACATCACTGCCTCACTGACGTAATACACATCACAGCCTCACTCACCGTAATACACATCACTGCCTCACTCACCGTAATACACATCACGTCCTCACTGACCGTAATACACATCACCGCCTCACTGACAGTAATACACATCACTGCCTCACTGACCGTAATATATATCACTGCCTCACTGACCGTAATACACATCACCGCCCCACTGACCGTAATACACATCACTGCCTCACTGACCGTAATATATATCACTGCCTCACTGACCCTAATACACATCACTGCCTCACTGACCGTAATACACATCACTGCCTCACTGACCATAATACATATCACTGCCTCACTGACCGCAATACATAGCACTGCCTCACTGACATACATACACATCACTGCCTCACTGACCGTAATACATATCACTGCCTCACTGACCGTAATACACATCACTGCCTCACTGACCGTAATACATATCACTGCCTCACTGACATACATACACATCACTGCCTCACTGACCGTAATACACATCACTGCCAGGCACATCACTGCCTCACTCACCGTAATACACACCAATGCCTCACTCACAGTTATACACATCACAGCCTCACTCACCGTAATACACATCACTGCCTCACTGACCATAATACACATCACTGCCTCCCTGACCGTAATACACATGACTGCCTCATTGACCGTAATACACATCTCTGCCTCACTGACAATAACACACATCACTGCCTCACTGACCATAATACACATCACTGCCTCACTGACTGTAATACATATCACTGCCTCACTGACTGTAATACATACACATCACTGCCTCACAGACCGTCATACATATCACTGCCTCACTGACATACCTACAAATCACTGCCTCACTGACCATAATAGACATCACTGCCTCACTGACTGTAATACACATCACTGCCTCACTGACCGTAATACACCTCACTGCCTCACTGACCGTAATACACCTCACTGCCTCACTGACCATAATACACATCACTGCCTCACTGACCGTAATACACATCACTGCCTCACTGACCGTAATACACATCACTGCCCGTAATACACATCACTGCCCATAATATACATCACTACCTCACTGACTGTAATTCACATCACCGCCTCACTGACCGTAATACACATCACCGCCTCACTGACCGTAATACACATCACCGCCTCACTGACCATAATATATATCACTGCCTCACTGACCGTAATACACATCACTGCCTCACTGACTGTAATACAGATCACTGCTTCACTGACCGTAATACACATCACTGCCAGACACATCACTGTCTCACTCACCGAAATACACACCACTACCTCACTCACCGTTATACACATCACAGCCTTACTCACCGTAATATACATCACTGCCTCCCTGACCATAATACAGATCACTGCCTCCCTGACCGTAATACACATGACTGCCAGACACATCACTGCCTCACTCACAATAATACACATCACTGCCTCACTGACCGTAATACACATCACTGCCTCATTGACCGTAATACACATCACTGCCTCGCTGACCATAATACACATCACTGCCTCACTGACTGTAATACATATCACTGCCTCACTGACCGTAATACACATCACTGACCGTAATACACATCACTACCTTACTGACTGTATTACACATCACTGCCTCACTGACCGTAATACATATCACTGCCCGTAATACACATCACTGACCATAATACACATCACTGCTTCACTGACCGTAATACACATCACTACCTCACTGACTGTAATACACATCACCGCCTCACTGACCGTAATACACATCTGCCGCCTCACTGACCGTAATACACATCACCGCCTCACTGACCGTAATATATATCACTGCCTCACTGACTGTAATACACATCACTGCCTCACTGACCGTAATACACATTACTGCCAAACACATCACTGTCTCACTCACCGAAATACACACCACTGCCTCACTCACCGTTATACACATCACTGCCTTACTCACCGTAATATACATCACTGCTTCCCTGACCATAATACACATCACTGCCTCCCTGACCGTAATACACATGACTGCCAGACACATCACTGTCTCACTCACAGTAATACACATCACTGCCTCACTCACTGTAATCCACATCACTGCCTCACTGACAGTAATACACATCACTGCCTCACTGCCCGTAATACACATTACTGCCTCACTGACCATAATACACATCACTGCCTCAGTGACCGTAATACACATCACTGCCTCACTGACTGTAATACATATCACTGCCTCACTGACCGTTATACACATCACTGGCCGTAATACACATCACTATCTCACTGACTGTACTACACATCACTGTCTCACTGACCGTAATACATATCACTGCCCGTAATACACATGACTGCCCGTAATACACATCACTACCTCACTGACTGTAATACACATCACTACCTCACTGACTGTAATACACATCCCTACCTCACTGCCCATAATACACATCACTGCCTCACTGACCGTAATACACATCACGTCCTCACTGACCGTAATACACATCACTACCTCACTGACTGTAATACACATCATGTCCACACTGACCGTAATACATATCACTGCCCGTAATACACATTACTCCCTCACTGACCGTAATACACATCACTGCCCATAATACACATCACTGCCTCACTGTCCGTAATACATATCACTGCCTCACTGACCGTAATACACAACACTGCCTCACTGACCGTAATACACATCACTGGCTCACTGACCGTAATACACATCACTGCCTCACTGACCGTAATACACATCACTGCCCGTAATACACATCACTGCCTCACTGTCCATAATACATATCACTGCCTCACTGACCGTAATACACAACACTGCCTCACTGACCGTAATACACATCACTACCTCACTGACCGTAATACACATCACTGCCTCACTGACCGTAATCCACATCACTGCCTCACTGACCGTAATACACATCACTGAACATAATACACATCACTGCCTCACTGACTGTAATACATATCACTGCCTCACTGACCATAATACACATCACTGACCGTAATACACATCACTACCTTACTGGAGGTATTACACATCACTGCCTCACTGACCGTAATACATATCACTGCCCGTAATACACATCACTGACCATAATACACATCACTGCTTCACTGACCGTAATACACATCACTACCTCACTGACCGTAATACACATCACCGCCTCACTGACCGTAATACACATCACTGCCTCACTGACCGTAATACACATCACCGCCTCATTGACCGTAATACACATCACCGCCTCACTGACCGTAATATATATCACTGCCTCACTGACCGTAATACACATCACTGCCTCACTGACTGTAATACACATCACTGCCTCACTGACCGTAATACACATCACTGCCAGACACATCACTGTCTCACTCACCGAAATACACATCACTGCCTTTATCACCGTAATATACATCACTGCTTCCCTGACCAAAATACACATCACCGCCTCATTGACCGTAATATATATCACTGCTTCACTGACCGTAATACACATCACTACCTCACTGACCGTAATACACATCACCGCCTCACTGACCGTAATACACATCACTGCCTCACTCACAGGAATACACATCACTGCCTCACTCACTGTAACCACATCACTGCCTCACTGACCGTAATGCACATCACTGCCTCACTGACCGTAATACACATTACTGCCTCACTGACCATAATACATATCACTGCCTCACTGACCGTAATACACATCTCTGACCATAATACACATCTCTGCCTCACTGACTGTAATACACATCACTGCCTCACTGACCGTAATACACATCACTGACCGTAATACACATCACTGCCTCACTGACCGTAATACACATCACTGGCTCACTGACCGTAATACACATCACTGCCTCACTGACCGTAATACACATCACTGCCCGTAATACACATCACTGCCTCACTGTCCGTAATACATATCACTGCCTCACTGACTGTAATACACAACACTGCCTCACTAACAGTAATACACATCACTGCCTCACTGACCGTAAAACACATCACTGCCTCACTGACCGTAATACACATCACTGAACATAATACACATCACTGCCTCACTGACTGTAATACATATCACTGCCTCACTGACCATAATACACATCACTGACCGTAATACACATCACTACCTTACTGGAGGTATTACACATCACTGCCTCACTGACCGTAATACATATCACTGACCATAATACACATCACTGCTTCACTGACCGTAATACACATCACTGCCTCACTGACCGTAATACATATCACTGCCTCACTGACCGCAATACATAGCACTGCCTCACTGACATACATACACATCACTGCCTCACTGACCGTAATACATATCACTGCCTCACTGACCGTAACACACATCACTGCCTCACTGACCGTAATACATATCACTGCCTCACTGACATACATACACATCACTGCCTCACTGACCGTAATACACATCACTGCCAGGCACATCACTGCCTCACTCACCGTAATACACACCAATGCCTCACTCACAGTTATACACATCACAGCCTCACTCACCGTAATACACATCACTGCCTCACTGACCATAATACACATCACTGCCTCCCTGACCGTAATACACATGACTGCCTCATTGACCGTAATACACATCTCTGCCTCACTGACAATAATACACATCACTGCCTCACTGACCATAATACACATCACTGCCTCACTGACTGTAATACATATCACTGCCTCACTGACTGTAATACATACACATCACTGCCTCACTGACCGTCATACATATCACTGCCTCACTGACATACCTACAAATCACTGCCTCACTGACTGTAATAGACATCACTGCCTCACTGACTGTAATACACATCACTGCCTCACTGACCGTAATACACATCACTGCCTCACTGATCGTAATACACCTCACTGCCTCACTGACCATAATACACATCACTGCCTCACTGACTGTAATACACATCACTGCCTCACTGACCGTAATACACATCACTGCCCGTAATACACATCACTGCCCGTAATATACATCACTACCTCACTGACTGTAATTCACATCACCGCCTCACAGACCGTAATACACATCACCGCCTCACTGACCGTAATACACATCACCGCCTCACTGACCATAATATATATCACTGCCTCACAGACCATAATACACATCACTGCCTCACTGACTGTAATACAGATCACTGCTTCACTGACCGTAATACACATCACTGCCAGACACATCACTGTCTCACTCACCGAAATACAGACCACTACCTCACTCACCGTTAAACACATCACAGCCTTACTCACCGTAATATACATCACTGCCTCCCTGACCATAATACAGACCACTGCCTTCCTGACCGTAATACATATGACTGCCAGACACATCACTGCCTCACTCACAATAATACACATCACTGCCTCACTGACCGTAATACACATCACTGCCTCATTGACCGTAATACACATCACTGCCTCGCTGACCATAATACACATCACTGCCTCACTGACTGTAATACATATCACTGCCTCACTGACCGTAATACACATCACTGACCGTAATACACATCACTACCTTACTGACTGTATTACACATCACTGCCTCACTGACCGTAATACATATAACTGCCCGTAATACACATCACTGACTATAATACACATCACTGCTTCACTGACCGTAATACACATCACTACCTCACTGACTGTAATACACATCACCGCCTCACTGACCGTTATACACATCTGCCGCCTCACTGACCGTAATACACATCACCGCCTCACTGACCGTAATATATATCACTGCCTCACTGACTGTAATACACATCACTGCCTCACTGACCGTAATACACATTATTGCCAAACACATCACTATCTCACTCACCAAAATACACACCACTGCCTCACTCACCGTTATACACATCACTGCCTTACTCACCGTAATATACATCACTGCTTCCCTGACCATAATACACATCACTGTCTCCCTGACCGTAATACACATGACTGCCAGACACATCACTGTCTCACTCACAGTAATCCACATCACTGCCTCACTCACTGTAATCCACATCACTGCCTCACTGACAGTAATACACATCACTGCCTCACTGCCCGTAATACACATTACTGCCTCACTGACCATAATACACATCACTGCCTCAGTGACCGTAATACATATCTCTGACCGTAATACACATCACTGCCTTACTGACTGTAATACACATCACTGACCGTTATACACATCACTACCTCACTGACTGTACTACACATCACTGTCTCACTGACCGTAATACATATCACTGCCCGTAATACACATCACTGCCCGTAATACACATCACTACCTCACTGACTGTAATACACATCACTACCTCACTGACTGTAATACACATCCCTACCTCACTGCCTATAATACACATCACTGCCTCACTGACCGTAATACACATCACGTCCTCACTGACCGTAATACACATCACTACCTCACTGACTGTAATACACATCACGTCCACACTGACCGTAATACATATCACTGCCCGTAATACACATCACTCCCTCACTGACCGTAATACACATCACTGCCCATAATACACATCACTGCCTCACTGTCCGTAATACATATCACTGCCTCACTGACCGTAATACACAACACTGCCTCACTGACCGTAATACACATCACTGGCTCACTGACCGTAATACACATCACTGCCTCACTGACCGTAATACACATCACTGCCCGTAATACACATCACTGCCTCACTGTCCGTAATACATATCACTGCCTCACTGACCGTAATACACAACACTGCCTCACTGACAGTAAAACACATCACTGCCTCACTGACCGTAATACACATCTCTGCCTCACTGACCGTAATAGACATCACTGCCTCACTGACTGTAATACACATCACTGCCTCACTGACTGTAATACATATCACTGCCTCACTGACCGTAATACACATCACTGCCAGACACATCACTGTCTCACTCACCGAAATACACATCACTGCCTTAATCACCGTAATATACATCACTGCTTCCCTGACCATAATACACATCACCGCCTCATTGACCGTAATATATATCACTGCTTCACTGACCGTAATACACATCACTACCTCACTGACTGTAATACATATCACTGCCTCACTGACCGTAATACACATCACTGCCAGACACATCACTGTCTTACTCACCGAAATACACATCACTGCCTTAATCACCGTAATATACATCACTGCTTCGCTGACCATAATACACATCACCGCCTCATTGACCTTAATATATATCACTGCTTCACTGACCGTAATACACATCACTACCTCACTGACCGTAATACACATCACCGCCTCACTGACCGTAATACACATCACTGCCTCACTCACAGTAATACACATCACTGCCTCACTCACTGTAATCCACATCACTGCCTCACTGACAGTAATACACATCACTGCCTCACTGACCGTAATACACATTACTGCCTCACTGACCATAATACACATCTCTGACCATAATACACATCACTGCCTCACTGACTGTAATACACATCACTGCCTCACTGACCGTAATACACATTACTGCCTCACTGACCGTAATACACATCTCTGACCATAATACACATCACTGCCTCACTGACCGTAATACACATCACTGCCTCACTCACAGTAATACACATCACTGCCTCACTCACTGTAATCCACATCACTGCCTCACTGACAGTAATACACATCACTGCCTCACTGACCGTAATACACATTACTGCCTCACTGACCATAATACACATCTCTGACCATAATACACATCACTGCCTCACTGACTGTAATACACATCACTGCCTCACTGACCGTAATACACATTACTGCCTCACTGACCGTAATACACATCTCTGACCATAATACACATCACTGCCTCACTGACTGTAATACACATCACTGCCTCACTGACCGTAATACACATCACTGACCGTAATACACATCACTGCCTCACTGACCGTAATACACATCACTGGCTCACTGACCGTAATACACATCACTGCCTCACTGACCGTAATACACATCACTGCCCGTAATACACATCACTGCCTCACTGTCCGTAATACACATCACTGCCCGTAATACACATCACTGCCTCACTGACTGTAATACACAACACTGCCTCACTAACAGTAATACACATCACTGCCTCACTTACCGTAATACACATCACTGCCTCACTGACCGTAATACACATCACTGCCTCACTGACCGTAATACACATCACTGAACATAATACACATCACTGCCTCACTGACTGTAATACATATCACTGCCTCACTGACCATAATACACATCACTGACCGTAATACACATCACTACCTTACTGGAGGTATTACACATCACTGCCTCACTGACCGTAATACATATCACTGACCATAATACACATCACTGCTTCACTGACCGTAATACACATCACTACCTCACTGACCGTAATACACATCACCGCCTCACTGACTGTATTACACATCACTGTCTCATTGATCGTAATACATATCACTGCCCGTAATACACATCACTGCCCGTAATACACATCACTACCTCACTGACTGTAATACACATCACTACCTCACTGCCCATAATACACATCACGTCCTCACTGACCGTAATACACATCACTGCCTCACTGACCGTAATACACATCACTGCCAGACACATCACTGTCTCACTCACCGAAATACACATCACTGCCTTAATCACCGTAATATACATCACTGCTTCCCTGACCATAATACACATCACCGCTTCATTGACCGTAATATATATCACTGCTTCACTGACCGTAATACACATCACTACCTCACTGACCGTAATACACATCACCGCCTCACTGACCGTAATACACATCACTGCCTCACTCACAGTAATACACATCACTGCCTCACTCACTGTAATCCACATCACTGCCTCACTGACAGTAATACACATCACTGCCTCACTGACCGTAATACACATCACTGCCTCACTGACCGTAATACACATCTCTGACCATAATACAGATCACTGCCTCACTGACTGTAATACACATCACTGCCTCACTGACCGTAATACACATCACTGTCCTAATACACATCACTGCCTCGCTGACCGTAATACACTTCACTGGCTCACTGACCGTAATACACATCACTGCCTCACTGACCATAATACACATCACTGCCTCACTGTCCGTAATACATATCACTGCCTCACTGACTGTAATACACAACACTGCCTCACTAACAGTAATACACATCACTGCCTCACTGACCGTAATACACATCACTGCCTCACTGACCGTAATACACATCACTGCCTCACTGACCGTAATACACATCACTGAACATAATACACATCACTGCCTCACTGACTGTAATACATATCACTGCCTCACTGACCATAATACACATCACTGACCGTAATACACATCACTACCTTACTGGAGGTATTACACATCACTGCCTCACTGACCGTAATACATATCACTGACCATAATACACATCACTGCTTCACTGACCGTAATACACATCACTACCTCACTGACCGTAATACACATCACCGCCTCACTGACCGTAATACACATCACTGCCTCATTGACCGTAATACACATCACCGCCTCATTGACCGTAATACACATCACCGCCTCACTGACCGTAAAATATATCACTGCCTCACTGACCGTAATACACATCACTGCCTCACTGACTGTAATACACATCACTGCCTCACTGACCGAAATACACATCACTGCCAGACACATCACTGTCTCACTCACCGAAATACACATCACTGCCTTAATCACCGTAATATACATCACTGCTTCCCTGACCATAATACACATCACCGCCTCATTGACCGTAATACGCATCACCGCCTCACTGACCGTAATATATATCACTGCTTCACTGACCGTAATACACATCACTACCTCACTGACTGTAATACACATCACCGCCTCACTGACCGTAATACACATCACTGCCTCACTCACAGTAATACACATCACTGCCCCACTCACTGTAATCCACATTACTGCCTCACTCACAGTAATACACATCACTGCCTCACTGACCGTAATACACATTACTGCCTCACTGACCATAATACACATCACTGCCTCACTGACCGTAATACACATCTCTGACCGTAATACACATCACTGCCTCACTGACTGTAATACACATCACTGCCTCACTGACCGTAATACACATCACTGACCGTAATACATATCACTACCTCACTGACTGTATTACACATCACTGTCTCACTGATCGTAATACATATCACTGCCCGTAATACACATCACTGCCCATAATACACATCACTACCTCACTGCCCATAATACACATCACTATCTCACTGCCCATAATACACATCACTGCCTCACTGACCGTAATACACATCACGTCCTCACTGACCGTAATACACATCACTACCTCACTGACTGTAATACACATCACATCCACACTGACCATAATACATATCACTGCCCGTAATACACATCACTGCCTCACTGACCGTAATACACATCACTGCCCGTAATACACATCACTGCCTCACCGACCGTAATACACAACACTGCCTTACTGACCATAATACACATCACTGGCTCACTGACCGTAATACACATCACTGCCTCACTGACAGTAATACACATCACTGCCTCACTGACAGGCGTATGCTTCACTGACTGTAATACACATTTCTGAGAGAAATATTTTAAGAAATGTCCAAATTACTTCATGACTCAATGGACCTGGTATTAGCCCTCACCAAAGAACTTGAACAAGACTTACTTGAGCAGCCACTTCAGAATCCAGCACAGGAACAGTGAGCCTGTCCTGACCCTGAGAAAGCCTTAAGCCACGGGTTCCCAAACGCGGTCCTCAAGGCTCCCCAACAGCTCAGGTTTTGGAAATTTCCATGGTTGAGCCCAGGTGGTTAAATCAAATTGACTGGGGTACTAATTAAGTCACCTGTGCTCAACCAACGATATCTCTAAAACCTGAACTGTTGGGGAGCCTTGAAGACCACGTTTGGTAATCTCTGCATTAAGCACTTCCTTCCAGTACAATTCACTGTACAACATGTTTTCTGATTTGTAGCCTCACCACTGAGTCAGTCAGCCAGGAGGTTGTAAGAGCTATTATTTTTCAAAAGTCAAGTGTGTGAGGAGCAGGGACTTGAGTATTGGGGGGAGTTAGGGCGGTAGACTGAAGCTTTTCTTATAGCACTGAAAAAACTTTGCTCCATCCCTGTGATCATACATTTCTCAAAATAAATGAGCACAAAGCTATACACTTCTCGAGATGTGTCTGACTCCGCGTGTCTAGCATACGTATCTGATTTTCAAATAGTCATTGTCATCAGCGTGTGCTTGCACCTGCCCTTTACTATGTGGAAAAGATACGCCTCTAAATAGTTCAATGTAGCTATATTCAGTTGAACCAGTCCCATTTTTGGGTACACACCCTTCCTGAACTATGCTATCGTGAAAAAGCACCTTCACACCCCTGTTCCACCTCTCTGGCTGTAAGTGTACATGCAATCAAATTACTCATGTACTTCTGTGTACCCAATTTCTGAGCATGTACACTGAGAATACCTGCTACGCGAATGGGTGTACAGCCCTGCATCAGCCCCACTATTTGTATGTTTGTTGTATCTCTACAAGTGTTGCACTGCAGTCATGTCTATTTAATCTGTGGGCCTGAATTGGAATGATGTTCCCTGGTGTTTGAGTGAATACTTACAAAATTATTGATTGCTCACCCCAGGGTCACTTTATCCCACACCTTTTCTCCTTTTTTTTTCTACTGTAAAAGGGAACATTTGGGTGCTAATGCAGAGTTGTAAGTAAAACGGATTTACATTACATTACTCCAAAAAGATGAGCACAGAAAAATTGTGTTTTTTCGCACATTTGCGGAAATGTGCGCATCTTGGCGACTTGTGGGGGGGTCGCAATCACGCGGGGGGATGTAGCGGCTGGTCATCACATACGCGGCACCATTTCACTATATTTTTTCCGAAAAATACAGTGATAAGGCTGCGGAGGGGATTCACAGGGACAGAGGGTCTCATTCAGACCCGCTCGCGAGCGCTGTACACTCGCAAGCGGGTCGATGGTGCCCAAGTGCGCATGTGCACGACGGAGGGAGCTCCGTTGTGCGGATGCGCGAGACCCGGCGAGTGACGGGGAAGCCGTTGCTCCAGGTCTCGCACCAAAGGGGGCGTGCTGTCGATGGTGAGTGACAGCACGCCCCCTTTGATGGGCGTGCCGGGGGCGTGGCTGCCAGACGGAGGCGTTCCCATGAGCCAAAATCACTCCAGGGCTTGCGGTCACCGAGACCCTACCGCAGGGTCTAGTCGCAAGCCCGATGGTCGCGATGGTCTTGACCATCGCAACCATCATCATGGACGCTCGCATAAGCTGTGGGGGCCGCACCATTTTCAGCTAGGCCGGCCCTGATTCAGAGCGAGCGGCTCTGAGTCAGGCCCAGAGCTTTATCACAAGGTCTGTCCCTGCAAGGGATTTTTAATAAATCACTGTGATATTGCCTGAATTCGCAATGCGAATTCAGTTGGTAATATCACACTACAATCTGCATTGTAAAATGCGGATTGTAGTAAATAGGGCTCTTTGGCTTCTGGGGAATGCAAGGAAGACTCCACAGATAATCACATTCAGCTCTTCAGGCTGTATCAATGCATAAAGTAAAGGTATAAGCAGTAAGTTACATGGTCACATTGGCACAGCCATCTGGTAGTCACTTTAAGTACTCTCCTTTCAATATCTCTGCAGGACAGCTGGACTACTAACAACATACCTGCCCATTCTCCCACAAGTTGCGGGAGGCTCCCGATTTTTTTGGGTGCTGCCCCTGACCCCCGAAAGAGTAGGCAGATCTCCTGGGAAGACTTTTTACAGGGAATTTGCAGGTCCTTAGGGAGGGGGCGAGGACCCACGAATCGTTGGCTTTTCCCGTAATAGGAGCGGGGCCTAATGATGACACCTACAGGTTGGCCCCACCCCCCGAAGCTGACAGCGCTCCTGGAGAGGATGACAGGTAAGTCGGTTAGTATGACTAACGAGCTTCTCTAATGAGACACTGTGGCCAAAGCAATTTGTGTGGATCCCCCAAGTCCTGGTGCCCTAACCTACAGCCTAATCAGCATAATAGCTAATCAGGCACTGACAAGCCATTATCATCAGTGTGTACTTGCAATTGCCCTATGCTAGTTGATATACTTGATGTGCTAGTCTGAGCAAGGGTCCTGATTCATCACGGATCACAACTGCAATAGCGTACGCAGACCGGTCGATGGTGCGTACTGCGAATGCATATGCTTCACAGTGCGTGTGCGTGAGTTAGCACTGTGATCGCTCTGCGATCACTCACACAGAAATAAAGCCATCTCAGAGTGAGTAACGGGAGGTCAGCGTTTGGGGGTGGTGACAGGGGAGTGGTCTGAGAAACGCAGGCGTGCATAAATTAGCCACTGCGAAGCATACGCAGCTTGAGTACTCACTGCATGCGACAAGGTTAGCAATTTCTAAATAAGGTCAGACCTGCTGTAAATGTGCGTGAGGGGCCGATGTTACCGATGTATATGCAGGACTGCAAGGTATTACGGATGTGAGATAGCGGTAGTGGGCATCTCTATGCTGGATGTGCGACGGCTTTGTGATCGCAGTCATTAGCATATTTTCGCAGCAGACCTCCGTGCGTAATCGCAGCTGTGATCACCATAGCGATCCGTAGTGAATCAGGCCCAAGGTACATTAATATAGATACGCCCTTCATGGACTCTGCCTACATGACAATGACCCTTCATGCCCCTTTTTCACCTCTCTTATCAGAATTGTACAGTGCATGTGACTCTCACTTGCATACATCGATTTCCTGAGCATGCACAGCGCAATCATACTATTCATGCCCTGTGCTACTAAAGTATTGCTTGATTTAGCTTCATGAGAGTGATGGGACAACAGAACGGTCTAAAGTGCATATGACATTATCTTTGCTTAAAGCTTTTTTTTATTTACCAGACTGCACCTAGAAATTTGCTTTGCCATGAAGGGCAACCGGAATGTGCCAACTGCATCCTGTTGTATGTACAGGGACGAGACAGCGATCCCCAAGGCCTCATCTTTGGTACAGAAATAAGGTCTGTTTGCAAGCGGGAAAAGACTGTGCTCCCCCATGTAAAGCAAGGAATGCGCCTATAGGGATGTAGTTGGCATCGCGACGGTCAGGATGCCAGTGCTCAGAATACTGGCACCAAAATCACCATAGCAGTCAGAATCCCTGCTCCAGGATCCTGACCGCTGACATCCCGACGGTAAGTATTAGGGTTAGGCACTAGGGGGTGGGTTAGGCTTAGGCTGCGGGAAGAGAGGGTTAGGTTTAGGGGTAGGACTAGGATTAGAGTACTTACCTACACAGCTGTTTGTATTTCAAATCAGTTGGGATTTTGGAGTTGGGATTCTGAGTGCCGGTATTATTGTGTGCGTGGGGATCCCATACCTAACCCGTGCCTGTAAACACACCTCTATATTTTATGTAGATAGTCGCAAACTGTAAAGTGATATATAGTTTCTACGCATCAGTACAATACTAAAGAATTGCCAATAATCCGCCCAGCTAAGCCAGTGCAAACTTTACACCTCTGCAGATAACAACTTGGGGCTGTATTCAATTAGCGGTGAAAAGCCGTTTTCGGCAAAAAAGTTTCGCCGATGACGTTATTTCACCAGCGGAAACTAATCCCCGTATTCAATTGCGGAGACTTTTCGCTGGTGTGGAAACTCAATGCAATGAACCCGGCGAAAAAGTTTCACCTAAGAATAGCAGTCAAAAAAAAGTGCAGAATTGGAGTTTTGGGGTGCAACCACTCAGCACCCTTGGGACAGCCCCCCAAAGGTAAACTGTGTCAAAACACTTAAAAAAAATACTTTAGATCACCCCAAAAAAGTACTTTTATTTTGGGGGTGAAAAAGACCAAAGTTGGGGGACAAACTTAAAAACTAGCGAATTAGACTCCAGGGAGGTCCCCAAGTGTGCACCAGGTGTTGAGAGAATTAAAGTACCCAGAATAGCTTTATTAGGGGTACTAGGACTCACCTATAGTGATCCCCTATGTTAGTACAGTATGCCTGATACTTTTCCGCATGGAAAACCAGCGATGACGGCGAAAATTCCGGCATGCAAAAAGTTTTCGACTTTTCGCACCTAATTGAATACGGTCATAGGTCTGCAAAGTCATGCTCTCCCCAGTATGCCAGGTACATTTCTGCTTACATTAATGTCAATTTAGAACATTAAACAAATGACAAAAATGTAGGCTTCTGTTCAAAATGATGTGTATTGAAAAAATTATAGCATTTCTTAATTATTAGCATTTATTTATAGGGTCCCACGGAATTCTGCAGCACATTACAGAGTAATGATACAAGATAAGGTAAATAAATTAATAGAATTACATACAGTATATACATGAATACATCTGTGGGCATATTGACAAGCATATACCTATTGGCTTATTTAGTGTGCCTAAAGCTGGGTACACACTGACAGATACATTGGCCGATCAATTGATTGGCCAATGTGTCTGCTGCCCGTCGGGCAGTGTGCACCCTCGATATGTCGGAGAACATCGGCGTTCATCGACATATCACTTTGGCTGTGCTGTACAGCCAATGGACAGATATATCTGTAGACATATCTGTCCATCGGCAGGTGCCGACCGCCCATACACACACATCGGCAGCCGAGAGGAGGGGGGCGGGATATGCCCCTGACACACCCCCTGGTCGTCAGTGTATACGAACAACCATCATCTGCAGATATATCTGTATAGTGTGTACCCACCTTAAGGGGAAAATGAGACAATAGGAGGGAGGGCCCTACTTGCAAGAGCTTACATTCCAGTGGAGAGGGAAAGCAGTATTGGGAAGATACTGTACAAGGTGGTTAAGGAGGTAGGAAGGAAAGAACAGACTTTGCAGAGGTCCGGTAGACTAGAGTGAATAGGTGAGTTTACACTAACTTTACAGCACTTTCCATATTTAAGTAAACTTTAAATGTAACAAAGTCAAAAGCAGGATATATGACTATTGCAAGAGATCTCCCGCATTTGACTAAAGAATGGATCATACCTCTGTCTCTATACAATGCAATAATACAATGTAACAAGGTCCAAAAACAAATGATTGTGTTACTTGTCTGCATAGGGTAATGCCATCTGAGATGATGTTACCCCCACTTACCTCTATGGGGCAGCTTAGCTGGAGAAGGATCTTGTGATCCCTCTCCGGTGGCCTGTAGCTGAACCTGATGCCCCCATTGACTTGTTCACACTTCACATGCACATTTGGACAGCAGTGCATGCACATTTGGACAGTATAGCATGCGCAGTCGGACAATAGAGCATGCGCATTTGGACAGTAGTGCATGCGCAGTCTGACAGTAGACCATGTGTAGTCTGACAGTAGAGTATGCTCATTTGGACAGTAGCGCATGCACAGTCAGACAGTAAAGCATGCGCATTTGGACAGTAGTGCATGCGCAGTCGGACAGTAGAGCATGTGCATTTGGACAGTAGTGTATGCGCAGTCGGACAGTAGAACATGCGCAGTCGGACAGTAGAGCTTGCGCATTTGGACAGTAGAGCATGCGCATTTGGACAGTAGTGCATGCGCAGTCTGACAGTAGAGCATGTGCAGTCTGACAGTAGAGTATGCACATTTGGACAATAGAGCATGCACATTTGGACAGTAGAACATGCACAGTAGTGCATGCACATTTTGACAGTAGAGCATGCGCATTTGGACAGTAGACCATGCGTAGTTGGACAGTAGAGCTTGCGCATTTGGACAGTAGAGCATGCGCATTTGGACAGTAGTGCATGCGCAGTCTGACAGTAGAGCATGTGCAGTCTGACAGTAGAGTATGCACATTTGGAGAGTAGTGCATGCACAGTTGGACAGTAGAGCATGCGCAGTCGGACAGTAGAGTTTCCGCATTTGTACAGTAGAGCATGCGCATTTGGACAGTAGAGCATGCGCATTTGGACAGTAGAGCATGCGCATTTGGACAGTAGTGCATGCGCAGTCTGACAGTAGAGCATGTGCAGTCTGACAGTAGAGTATGCACATTTGGAGAGTAGTGCATGCACAGTTGGACAGTAGAGCATGCGCAGTCGGACAGTAGAGCTTCCGCATTTGTACAGTAGAGCATGCGCATTTGGACAGTAGAGCATGCGTAGTTGGACAGTAGAGCTTGCACATTTGGACAGTAGTGAATGTGCAGTCTGACAGTAGAGCATGTGCAGTCTGACAGTAGAGTATGCACATTTGGAGAGTAGTGCATGCACAGTCAGACAGTAGAGCATGCACAGTCGGACAGTAGAGCTTCCGCATTTGTACAGTAGTGCATGCGCAGTCGGACAGTAGAGCATGCGCATTTGGACAGTAGAGCATGCGTAGTTGGACAGTAGAGCTTGCACATTTGGACAGTAGAGCATGCGCACTTGGACAGTAGTGCATGCGCAGTCTGACAGTAGAGCATGTGCAGTCTGACAGTAGAGTATGCGCATTTGGAGAGTAGTGCATGCACAGTCGGACAGTAGAGCATGCGCAATCGGACAGTAGAGCTTCCGCATTTGTACAGTAGAGCATGCGTAGTTGGACAGTAGAGCATGCGTAGTTGGACAGTAGAGCTTGCACATTTGGACAGTAGAGCATGCGCATTTGGACAGTAGTGCATGCGCAGTATGACAGTAGAGCATGTGTAGTCTGACAGTAGAGTATTCGCATTTGGACAGTAGAGCATGCGCAGTCGGACAGTAGAGCTTCCGCATTTGTACAGTAGTGCATGCGCAGTCGGACAGTAGAGCATGCACATTTGGACAGTAGTGCATGCGCAATCGGACAGTAGTGTATGCGCAGTTGGACAGTAGAGCATGCCCATTTGAACAGCAGTGCATGCGCAGTCGGACAGTAGAGCATGTGCAGCCGAACAGTAGAGCATGCGCAGGCGAATGTAGCTTAATACAGAATGATAGAACCGCGCTATGAAGTAATTGGAGTAGATATCAATTATATGTTACGATTTGTACATGTGATTCACATAGCAATAAATTCAATATAGTGAATATTCCATAAACAAACAAAGGTACATATATAAAAATAAATATGTAGATACGGCTTGGTTGAAGTAATCAATAAAAGTAGTTTAATAGCATCAATAAAAGAACATTAAGTATCTAAAAATAAAATGTATGTTTATTTCAACAATTTATCTTATTCTCGTGACTTTTGAAGGAATACCCCCTTTTGGTGATTTACCATCAGTGGACAATATTTATATATCATGTGTCTCAAGTGAGACTTTTATATCATTTTTTTTTAGTTTTAGATACTTAATGTTCTTTTATTGATGCTATTAAACTATTTTTATTGATTACTTCAACCAAGCCGTATCTACATATTTATTTTTATATATGTACCTTTGTTTGTTTATGGAATATTCACTATATTGAATTTATTTCTATGTGAATCACATGTACAAATCGTAACATATAATTGATATCTACTCCAATTACTTCATAGCGCGGTTCTATCATTCTGTGTTTTCTCTTTATATAGGGGGCTGACTACCCCCATTTGAACCTGCAGCTTAGACAGTGCCATCTGATATCCCATTGTTTTTTCTTTAGAATGTAGCTTAATACATTGCCCCCCGATATAAGATTACTTATTGCCGGGTTATGCAGAGATCTTCAGGGTCAACCACACTTTATAATAGCTATGCCACACAGTGTAAGCAAATAACATACAGTATTATAGACAAGTAGCGAAAGTTATTACAGTATATCAAATGAACTTTTTTTTATTTTTGCAGATAATGTGATATTTTTAAATTTGTTTGTGTAGATAATGACAAGCACATCACTACCCACACTTCTATATAATATTTAATATTATGAAGCTGTATTAATTTGGGGAAGATGTGGTATCTGTGAACAGTAACAATGGCTGTCAGTCACTACCTGTATACAACAGATAACCTGTAATAACATACATGTCCTGGCAAGCTTTGACCTTTGAGCGCACAGGACAGTCTTCCTACTGTACAGTAGCCTAACTAATATGTGTTTGTTTTGCTTTCAACAAAAGATTCTTGCAGCAAGCGTTCCTCGCTCATTGTTCACTGCAGCAGAAACCCAGTAGAACCAATGTTTCTTGTTCCTGGTTTTCAAGTTTGGGTGCATTTTACACATTCCTTGTCACTGAGTTGGAAACGCCTTAAACACTAGATCTCAGGGTGGAAGTGCTTTGTGGAGCTGTCAGGCCATACATTTCTGTTCTGCTGCAAGGAGAAACAGGCACATATAGGACTCACCTTTTCCATGCTGCCAGGACTCTGAGCACAGCACCCAGCACTTTGCCAGTCTAGATCCCAACACCGGAACTGGAGTACCGTATAGTCATGCCAAGGCGCATTACATGGGGACAAAGTTAAACTGTACAGATTTGAAAAGGGAAAAAGGTAAATACAACATCTGTGTATAATAGTATATGAAAAACTTTTTTAAATCACTATAATACTATATATATATATATATATATATATATATATATATATGTAAAATTAATATCCTGCTGTAAATAATACATTATATTATGAATCACTTAAATCGCTGAGGAGTTCCATAGAAAAGTACTCAGCCTGAGGACTATACAGTTTACTGTAGGGAGTAAGGGAGCAACTTATCCAATATATATTGTTTATTGCAACTACAGTATGTACCTGCTGCAATCTCATCTTCAGATGGCATTTGCTTATTGGCCAGAAGCTCTTGCTTTCCACACTGCAGTTACATAAGGCACCTGGGTCACAAGCCAGACCATTGCTTATACAGGAGCTCTCTGGAAATTAAAAAAACAAATCAGGAATGACATAGGGGAGTAGCAATCACATTCACCAATAGCAACATAAAAGTTTCCATATCTGGAAAGAGCAAGGGATATTTGGTATTGTACTTATATTTGATAATTGCTGTATAGCTTAATGTACGCAATTATTCTCTGTCATCAACTGTTAAATAATAAAAGAACTTGTCTGAAGTATGAGCCAACAGTACATGCTAAAAATATTCTTCTTCATGTTCATAAACTTATCTCAAATATGTTCAGTTATTATAAGATGCTGACATCACTATTTTTATTATTACTATGCTTTATTTATTTATTAACAGTTATTTATATAGCGCATACATATTCCACAGCGCTGTACAGAGAATATTTGTCCATTCTCATCCGTTCCTGCCCCAGTGGAGCTTACAATCTATATTCCCTATCACATGCACACATACATACACACTAGGGTTATTTATTTACTTATCTTTTGTCAGAATCCAGTTAACCTACCAGTATATTTTTGTATTGCGGGAGGAAACTGGAGCACCTGGAGGAAACCCACGCAAGCCTGGGTAGAGCATACAATTCCACACAGTTAAGACCTTGGTCTGAATCGAACTTAAGATCTCAGTTCTGTGAGGCAGTAATGCTAACCACTACGCCAACCATGCTAATAAACCATTGATAAAACCCCAACATATTACACAGCTTCCAGACAATTGTGATATAATGGAATAATAAATAACTATTGACTCAGTTGACTAAAAGAAGCCAGATGCTCTCCTAGCTGTGATGCTGGAAGTTCTGGGTCTAATCATCAGACACATCTGTCGGGCAGCACAGTGGCGTAGTGATAAGGACTGCCAGGCCCCTATCCGTATGTTCTCTACATATTTGTGTGGGTTTCATCCCACACTCTATGAGTAGTGCCAGCGGAAGGTAGAGACATGAAAGATTAACTATTCATTATAGAAATCTGAAGACTGGACTTTCCTTCATCTTGTAATGAACTGAAGGTACTTGCTCTTCTGGTACAGGAGAAGTCTTTCCCTTTTGTGTTTTCTTATGGTTATCTGTGTAGCTGCTATTTTACAGGCATCACACTGTAACATATATTTGTTAATATTATTAAAATCTACATTTACATTTTATACTTGTTTCCTTTTATTCTATTACATTATTGGGTGCCATGCTGCCAAATATGTATAAGAAATTATATATTATTACAAATTTAGCACATTTCTGCACTCAGCTCACCAGGCCTATAATCTATGGTCATCATCAATGGAAATGTACCTTATGTAGATAGTGAGCAGTCATTTACGTTATTTTATAAAGGTAAATTCAATAATCTTGAAACAGGTGCAGAATACTGCATGCTACGCACATAGGATGACTTTTCAATAACACATTGCTTACAGTTTTTCAAAATAGGTCACCTTATTATTGTCCAGTATATATATATATATATGTATATATATATATATATATATATTTATATATACATACACACATATTTATTCTATATCAGCTGTCATAGAGGATTATATTACTCTTAGGAAATCCCCTCTTTGTGGATAAATAGGCCACTTCCTTTTATATTTCTTGGTGCCACTACAAACAGTACTGTATGAAGGCAAAATGCACAGACGGTATGTTATATATTCAAAATACATGTGTATATATATTATATTATATATAAATTAAAGTCACTTTCACAAATGACCGAGGCGGCACTCCAGGACTTGAGAATATAAAGTTTATAACACTCAAAGGTTATATTCTCAAGTCCTGGAGTGCCGCCTCGGTCATTCGTGCGAGTGACTATACTTTATATATAGTGAATCATTAGGAGGGCACCTGGGCATGTTATTTAACCTTTTGGACCTGGAGTGTCGGTTTGTTTACTTGGATATAGAGATAGATCACTTTACTGCCTGGTTATAACATGACTTACTAATTGCGTATGCGCGGCCATATGGCAAAAAAGTTGCTGAATGGAACTTGGTAATTTTCATAGTGCCTGTAGATAGCTAGGGTGCGGTATGGCTTGTCCACTTAAGAAGGCCAACAGTCAGAATTTTTGACACCAGACTGTCAACAGGTTCTGATTGTTGACAGTCAGAATGTCGACATGGTTAAAATGTTGAGATGACAGCATGTCGACATTTATCATGTAATAATAATGTTGACACTAAAATGTCAACATTTTTTGTTTTTGTTATTATCACCTAACACTAACCCTAAACTTAGCCCTAATTCTAAACCTAACCCTAACCCCTAAATTTAACCCTAACTCTAAACCTAAGCCTAAACCCTAAACTTAACCCTAACTCTAAACCTAAGCATAACCCCTAAACTTAACCCTAACTCTAAACCTAAGCCTAACCCTAAACCTAACCCTGTACCTATATCTAAGCCTAAAAATCAACAAAAAACATGTCAGCATTTTGTTGTCGACATGTTAACCATGTTGAACCTAAATGCATGTCTACATATTGATTGTTAACCTACTGACCATGTGGACATTCTTACTGTCGACAAGTCGACAGTATACAAGAAAGCTAGGGGGACTATTTATGTGATTGAAAATAGAGGGACCATCGTAGATATCTATGACGGCTGCGATGGCACCCGTGACGTTTAATGGTTCCGATACTAAATAACTATTTTTGGTGGAATGACTACAAATAATATATTAAGATAGAGGGTCACAAACTCTGCCTTTACAATCCACATTTTAAGGATATCCATGCTTGAGCACAGGTGACTTATTTATTACCTCAGTCAATTTGATTTGGATTCAAGCATGAATATCTTTAAAACCTGCACTGTAATGGTAGAGTTTGGGAACCTCTGTATCAAGTCTAAATGAAAACAGGTCATGGCTTGGGAGCATAGTAACTTAGCAAATTCCAATTGTTTACTCAGTTGAAAACCCATACAAAGTATTTTCTTATTCTAATGGTGTGTCACTTTAAAAGGCAGGTAATGTCTTGTTATTTTGGTTGCCCATAGAGATATGCAGCTAAATATAAGTGTCAAATACCTATTGTTCTGCTGCATAAGCAGTGTGTACTTAATAAACTGTATTTTTTAAGTATAGAAGTGTCAATCTAATATCTTTCAACACTGTATGTGATGTAATAGTATGAAATAGTATGTGTTTAAATGATGCTTAACAATATTATCAAGCATCCACACAAATTTAAATGAACCATGTAATGTATAAACAGTCTTATCCTGGAATGATTTTATACAAACATGGTACATTATACTATTTCAGTGTTTACAGACAATGTTTTCCAGCTCTGCAATATTAAAATATGGACAATCACATTCTGAAAGATATTTTGGACTAGACTGCACCATTTCTGACTCTTCATATTGATACAGGATGAGTCTCCCATATCCAAATATTCCGAAATATGGAATATTTTTAGCATGACTGAGATAGTGAAACCTTTTGCTTTTTGATGGCTCAATGTATATAAACCTTGTTTAAAGCACAAATTATTAAAAATATTGTATACAGTTACCTGCAGGCTTTGTGTATAAGGTGTATATGAAACATAAATTAATTTCATGTATGTACACTAACTTTGTTTGAGCCACAAAATTATTGAAAATATTGTATAAATTTACCTGCAGGCTGTGTGTATAAGGTGTATATAGAACATAAAAGCATTCTGTGTTTAGATTTGGGTCCCCTTCCCAAGATATTTCATTACATTATACAAATATTCCAAAATACGGAATATTCCGTTATCCAAAATACCCCTGGTCCCAGGCATTTTGGATATGGGAGACTCAACCTGTACATGTATCATTTAATCATGTGGTGGAATTTGGCTGGATCAAAAATAACAATGACAATAAGATGTGGGTTTGAGATGTCAAAGGGAATCTGCCACAATAAAGTATATACTGTATGTATATTCCTGCTTGCATATTATAAAACATGTATATTGAAACCAATGCGAGGTGGTCCTGTTGGATCCTTGCCAGGTTTTAGGCGAGTTAGGGTCTCGGTCAGACCTCCCGTTGGTGTTCACTGGACAGAACTTTATCCCGGGGAGCCTTTTCTAGGCCTTCCACTGGATGGATTTTGATGAAAATTTCAAAGAGGGGAGGCAACTGGTCTGGGATGCCTAATGGTGGAGAGCGCCGGACAGAATTTTGACCCAGGGAGCCTGTTCTGGGCCTTCCACTGGATGGATTTGGATGACATCACATAATAATCTTAAAACAAATATATAATACATAATTTAATGGAAAATATATTACAGTTATAGCAATATCGTAATAATATCAATTCATTCAATGTAGTCATTATTTTCAGCCCATTTTATAGATAAATTAAAAGAAGCATTAAGAACTTTTCGATCCAATCTTTTTCCAGTTATTGTAACTTCTGTTGCATTTTCAAATACACTAAACATTCTTAACAACAAACCTTTTTACGAAATAATCAACCACTTATACATATTCTTGAAAGTAAATTTTGACAGTTACATCCAACTGATTGATAACTTAATAACTTGAAAATGTAAACCCAGGGAACACCAGGTACTTCAGCTAGTAATATATACATTTATAAAACCCCACAAACTTCCTGTCTATATTGCTATTATCCAAAATATATCCAACTCATTAGCATTTAAAAAAAATTAAAGCCAGTGGAAGAGTGGTTTCAAATTGCCACCTGTTGGCCACACGTTGTACTACAACAGTTGTACCTTTCATCTTTCCTTTCTAATAAGCATCAAACAATATTATTTTACATGGGGGAATTCCAAGTACTAGCATTCTGCCTGGATTGTAAGATTAATAGAGTCTTTGTCGCTTTGTGTTCTTAACTGGTATGGAACTCACCTGGGGAAATACAGAGTCAATTATATTAGATGGCTGTAAATGTCAACTACTCAGGGAGCATATCGCTCCTTATGGCACTTATCCTGACAGTTAAGGTTAGGCACAAGGAGGGAGGGCTAGGCACTTACCGGAGGGTTAGAGTAAGGCACTTACCCTGATGGTTAGGGTTAGGCACAAGGAGGGAGGTTTAGGCACTTACCGGAGGGTTAGAGTAAGGCACTTATCCTGACGGTTAGGGTTAGGCACAAGGAGGTAGGGCTAGGCACTTACCGGAGTGTTAGGGATTGGAAGGGATGGTTAGGGTCAGACACCTACCTCTTTAGTTAGCATTAGACATCAAGGGGAGAGTTAGGGTGAAGATTAGGGTTGGGAAAAAAATGTGTCTACCATTTGTGTGCCGACCATTATCGCGTCGACTTTATTCCATGTTGACATTTACTGTGTCAACCTTTTGTCCCTGTCGACCTATTGCCTGTCTAACATCTGATGTCTATCTAGACATTGTCAACCTTTTTACTGTCTATCTTTTATACCATAACCCTAGTAAGTATCACTGCTACAGAAGTAGCATTGTTACTGTTTAAAGGAACAGCTGCTTTTCGGAGCAGTTGTCCCCGCAGCTTGTGGAGAGTTGGAAACTTATTCATTAATAGGCCCCTATGTCATATACACAGATGATCACCAAATGTTTCTTCCTACATTGCTATGATGAGTTCTAAATAATTAAAGAGGATTACTGAGATCAATAAAAGAAAATAATTAGATCATTTTTAAATGTGCTAGTAGATCTCAGGAGTGGCGTTCCAATAATAAATACTATACTTGTATATCCTAACAGCAACTGTTTTTGTTTCTTCATATGTGTACCTTTGCAAAATGAGCCTAACAACTCTGGAGTCTATGGAGCTCATTCAGACCCACTCGCTAGATATGTTTGCTCGTTCCCTGCGTATGCAAATCCAGCGCACGCCCAGCAAGGCAGGCGATCGCATGGGAAGGCATTAGCACGCCCACTATGTCTTGGAGTGCGATCACTTAGTGTATGCAGACGCCCACCAGCCATTCTTAAGACGCCCACTTGCGCACGTCATCTCCTGGAAGTGCTTGAAAACATTGGTACATCGAGTACCATCGGATGCGATCGCAGCGTTTGAGGTTGACTATACCCTGCTGCAAGCACTGCGATCACTTCAGAGTAAAATCCCACCAGGTGACGTGTCCTATGATGCTGCCTGTTAATTATGCATGCCTTTGAAACGGCGTTGAAACACTCTGGCACGCCTGCGTTCGCACCTCCACTCCCCCGTTACCAGTGGCCAGCCCCTGTCACCACCCACAAACGGCTTCTCTTGTCACTCACTCTGATGGGCTGTCTATGCGCAACGATCGAATACATCCTGATCTCTCGCACTGGTTCGCGCACGCGCATTGCAATGCATACGCATGCGCAGAAAGTGACTATCGGCCAGCTACAAGCGTTCGCATCATAGCGAGCAGGTCTGAATCAGCTCCTATATACAAAGCCTTGGAGAGAGATAAAGTGGATGGAGATAAAGTACCAACCAATCAGCTCCTAACTGTCACTTTACAGGCTGTATTTGAAAAATGATAGCTAGGAGCTGATTGGTGGCTACTTTATCTCCATCCACCTTATCTCTCTCCAAGGCTTAGTGCTTATAATCACTTAAGACACATAGGAGCCCATTTATCAAAGTGTATTTGAGGTAAAATCGGGGGTTTACCTCAAATACTAAGTATCCCCCGTATGTATTAAGGAGGAACCGCAGCAGGTATATCCGATACCTGCTGTGATCCCTCCATTGCCGCAGGCAGCCGCCTCTCCCATCGGATGCGATCCTGCCAAATTTACCAATATCCGGAATTTATTTTTATTTATTAACAGTTTCTTATATAGCGCAGCATATTCTGTTGCGCTTTACAGTTGGAAACATTTATAGAACAAAACAGGGTAATAACAGACAGACATAGAGGAGAGAGGACCCTGCTTGCAAGCTTACAATCTATAGGGAAATAGGCATTGATACACAAGGATAGGTGCTATATATTGCAATTTGGTGCAGCCAGACTGCAGAGTTTCTTACTTGGCTGCATGATCCAGTCACACAGGAATGTCGACCGAACGTCAGGAGTATGTGAAAGAAAGATGATGTGTGAGGTTATGTGTGGTCTGTGAGAGGGGATGTAATAAGACATGGAAGCTATGAAGGTTATGTGGTCAGTGCGATGCATTCCAGATATTGGCCCCGCAGCTAATGCCATCTGAAGATGGCGTTAGCCGCTGTAGCCTATGGGCTACACCGCGCACTAATAGTGGGCAGAGGGATCCGCCGGAACCCTCCCCAGCTTTGGTGGATGTGCATGTGTAGTCCTCGGGACTGCACATGCGCAGCACCCCCTGCACTGGCCAGCAGCTCTCCGGAGACATCGGAGCTCGTGTCCCTGTATGTCGCGGATGATACATCTGGCCGATAGGATCGCTTTTTGCAATGCAAAAACTACTGCTGTTATGGATACTGAGGTGCCACAGATGCCATAATGAAAGTATAGACACCCTTTCAGCGTTTGCTGGAGAGTGAAAAAAGAATTGTTTATCATTTTTCTAGCTTCTTTATTCCAGAATATTGCACAATTGTGCCTGGAGCCTGTAAATAATCCCCCACAGCAATGGTCCTTCAGGCACTAGATATTCAGTTGTTAAAATAGGAACAATGGATAATTGAACGAAGTTGATAACGGAATAATTCCAATGTAATCCTGCTTTACTCTATTTGCTTTCTGCTTGTTTTCTCTTTGCGGTTTAAGTACATTACAATAAAAAAAACAGGAATAAGAGAATAAAACCACAAGATGTAACACATAATGAATAATAAAACTGACAGCATATTAATGCAATACCGTTATTACATCTGGAACATATTGAAGATAATGGATTTCACAATACTGTAGATATTAGAAATCTTGACCATCAGGATCAGCCCTCAGCGGCACCTAAAGTGTTTATATTATGCAGTTGCTGGCACCCTGTATCTTCTAATAAGCATTTAACCTTAACACGATTACACTCAAACCTACACACAAACATACAATACATAAATGAAATATACACATGTATAAAAAATATAAATCTACACAGACATATGGGCATTCACATACATGAACATACAAACAGGATACATATACAGCAGATGTACAGTATATACACATTGCACAGCATATAACTTTAGGGCATAGCCCTTTTCTTGCTAGACCTGTTCTACTGTATGCTAGACTGTCTCGGGGGAGAAACCGTTGGACAATTGCCCAGGGAAGTCTTGTATAGGCCATAGACTTTCAGCACACATTTCCTCACAACAAGTAAGGAATTAGGGGTCTATTTAGTAAGCCTTGGATGGAGATAAAGTACCAGCCAATCAGCTCCTGTCATTTTTCAAACACAGCCTGTGACATGGCAGTTAGGAGCTGATCGGCTGGTACTTTATCTCCATTCACTTTATCTCTATCCTAGGCTTAGTAAATAGACCCTGAGTGAGAATTTTGCAGAGGGAGTTTACTGACTTTATGTTCCTAAGACCATTTGGTTGATATTAATAAAGTGTAAAAGAGTCCTACTGTAGGAGTCAATTTAATTAATTTGCATGCCATCGTCTTCTGCCCACAATTAAGTAAAGGTGGGTACACATATTCACTGAACGGCCATCATCTGCTTGTGCCCTCGGGTACCGGCAGCTGGGGGCGTGTCCCGTCCCCCTCCTCGCAGCCTTCGTTGTGTGTGTACGGGTGGTCTGCAGACCTCCCGTACACACACTTGCCGATGGACAGATATGTCTGCAGAAGGAGGGGTAATTAGGTGTTACAATAATACACAATACAACAGAAAAGTTAAACAACAAACATACTTCACATAATGACATGGTATAACAATGTGGATAAGCAGAGGATCCAAAACAGATACCAATAACAACTTTAGTAACTTCCTGATCCATGTCTGATGTTCTTCATAGTATGGACATCGCTATATGAGGAGCTGAGAAAGAGGAAGCTACGTGGGAATTTTTGGGAGGAGATGAAGATAGGTGGAATAGCTGCCATGGCAACCAATCAGCTTCTAGCTATCATTTTATAAAATGTACTTGACAAATGATGGCTAGAAGCTGTTTGTCCTCTTTATCCCCCCTAGGGCTTTATTTATCAATGAGTAATAAAACTTGATGAATAATGAATGAATGGGATAGGCTACATAGCAGTAATAAAACTTGTTGCGTATAATGATGATGGTGGTCCAGCCAATGAGCTCCCAACTGTTATCTGTGTGATAAATTAATCCCTTGCACTAGATACAAAATGCTCTGCTCCTGAGCTTCCCACCTAATTTATGAGTGCAACTCCATGTTGAACTAGTTTAATTGATGAGAAGGGTGTTTCAACACAGGTGGCTGCAATCATAAATTAGGTGGGAAGTCCAGGAGCAGAGCATTTTATACCTGGTGGAACAGGTCATGTTGGAGGGTCTGCATTTGGCTCTGAAAAATGCCTCAGACAAGTGATTGCTGACTCACTATAGATAAGAGGTACCCAAACTCCTCCATTACAGTCCATGCTTGAGTCCAGTTGGTTAAATCAAATAGACTTAAGCTGGGTACATACTGAACAGATATATCTGCAGATGATGGACGTACATACACACTGAATGACCATTATCTGCTCTGACTGTGGGTCTCGCTGGCCAGTGGGGCGTGTCCTGCCCTCCTCCCTGTGGCCTCTGCTGCAAGTGTACGGGCGGGCGGCTGACCTCCCGTACACACAGCACGATGCCCAAATATATCTGCCATCGGCTGTGCAGCAGAGCCAATGCGATATATCTATGAACAACATCATTCACAGACATATTGCTGGTACACACTGTCCGACGGGCACCAATTATATAGGCCGATCAATTGATCGGCCAATATATCTGTCAGTGTGTACCCAGCAAAAGGTACTAATAAAGTCAACTGTGCTCAAGCATGGATATCCTTAAAATGTGGACTGTAATGGCAGACTTCGGGAACCTCTGTTATAGATGAAGAGAAAAGAAGGCCCTTGTTTAAAAAACTCACCCACGCAGGTTTTGTGACTATTGTTTTACACTTGTATGTGTGTTAGTTTAAGCTGTACATGTTGTACATATTGTGAGTGTTTGAAATTCAGGTTACTCATGTGATCTGTGTTATCTCTTCATCGTTGCTCACTAGGAACATTTGGTAATGTTTAGTATTTACTGGTAACAGTAGGGGGATAGTCATCTAAAAATCAGTATCTGAATCCCTGCTAATCATGTAAGAAATGTGCCTGTTTCTCCATGCACTAACTACAGGCACCTGAGCCCAGGTGTAACATCAGACTTGGAAGGCCAGGATATGTAGGAACACCAGAGCAGACTATTCAGTAGAGATTAGACACTTTGTAGTTATGAATGTATCACACAGTGCTCCCCCATTAGGAAGACTCCTGTGACTGCTAAACAGGACTTGCTAGTTCTTAGATTGTCACATTGAGATTGGGGAAATAAGCAGCCCAGAAACCTATGTATATATAAAAGTCACAGCAGATCACCAAGAGACTCGGAGTCCTATTGCTCCCCTTGTTAGCTCTAATGCTACACCAGAGTTTCCCAAACTGCATAATTGCAGTTCAGGTTTAAGGATATCCATGTTTGAGCACAGGTGACTTAATTACTCAAGCATGGATATCCTTAAAACCTGGGCCCTCATTCAGAGCCGTACGCTCTAAGCAGAGCGCACGCTCTGAATGAGGGCCGCCCTCCTAAAAAATGGAGCGTCCTCCTGGACGCTCGTATAGCTGTGGGTCACCACCCACAGCCTATACGAGCGTGCAGTTTGATGGCCGTGATGGTCTTGACCATCGCGACCATCGAAACTGCGAGCCGGAGCCTGCGTTTGAGGTTTTCAACCGCAAGCTCCGGAGCGATTTTGGCTCTATCAGAGCCAAAATCACTCCCACTGACATCACTAGTGATGTCAGTGGGCCGACTTCTGAACGGAGGCGTTCCCGTGGGAACGCCCCTGTCAGGGAGGCACGCCCCTGGCACGCCCACCAAAGGGGGCGTGCTGTCAATCAACATCGACAGCACGCCCCCTTTGATCAGACACAACGAGCGAAGGACTTTCCTTCGCTCGTCGCGTCTGGCGCATGCGCACGACGGAGCTCCCTCCGTCGTGCGCATGCTCAGTGCAGAACATCGACCCACTTGCGAGCGGACAGCCGCTCGCGAGTGGGTCTGAATCAGGGCCTTGGACTGTAGTGGCAGAGTTTGGAGTCAAAGCAAGAGATAAGTGTGGTACCATGTGCAGGCTGATAAGAGGTGGGGAGAGAGGTGCTTTGGGCCCACGTTTACTTGAGTCATACATGCCTACTCTCCCAAGAGTTGCAGGAGGCTCCTGATATTTCGAGTAGCCCCCCCGCACCTTCGGAAAACTAGGGAGATCTCCTGCATCCCGCCCACTTTCTAGTGAAGTGGGCAGGATGGGGACCCGCAAATCACAGCCTTTTCCTGTGGTGGGGCATAATGCGTATATAGCCTACCCTCCAACATGACCCGTTCCATTAGGTACAAAACACTCTGCTCCTGGACTTCCCACCTAATGTATGATTGCAGTCACCTGTGTTGAACTAGGTAATTGATGAGACGTGTGTTTCAGCACAGGTGACTGCAGTCATAAATTAAGAGGGAAGTCCAAGAGCAGAGCATTTTTGTACCTAATGGAATGGGTCATGTTGGAGGGTCTGATATAGGCCGGTCCCTCCCCCCAAAGATGTCAACAGAATCGACTCCCTGGGCCTCCTCCGAGGTTGAGATTTATAAAGTAGGCAAGTATGACTTGAATAGGAGAGGCTACATAGCAGTCTGTGCACAGGGCACACAGTGACATTGGTGTGAGTGGTGGGTGAATGGGATAGGCAACATAGCAGTCTGTGCACAGGGCACACAGTGACATTGGTGTGAGTGGTGGGTGAATGGGACAGGCTACATAGCAGTCTGTGCACAGAGCACACAGTGACATTGGTGTGAGTGGTGGGTGAATAGGATAGGCTACATAGCAGTCTGTGCACAGAGCACCCAGTGACATTGGTGTGAGTGGTGGGTGAATAGGATAGGCTACATAGCAGTCTGTGCACAGGGCACACAGTGACATTGGTGTGAGTGGTGGGTGAATAGGATAGGCTACATAGTAGTCTGTGCACAGGGCACACAGTGACATTGCTATGTAGCCTATCCTATTCACCCACCACTCACACCAATGTCACTGTGTGCCCTGTGCACAGACTACTATGTAGCCTATCCTATTCACCCACCACTCACACCAGTCTGTGCACAGGGCACACAGTGACATTGGTGTGAGTGGTGGATGAATAGGATAGGCTACATAGCAGTCTGTGCACAGAGCACACAGTGACATTGGTGTGAGTGGTGGGTGAATAGGATAGGCTACATAGCAGTCTGTGCACAGGGCACACAGTGACATTGGTGTGAGTGGTGGGTGAAGGCGTAGGTTAGGGTAGGATTAGAGTATTCCACATGGAAAACTTTTGCCCAAATCCTGATGAAGACAACAATCCAAGCTCAAATGTGGATCAGGAAAATATTACACAGGGCTATTTTAAAAATGTCACTGTTGGGGGCATGGCCTGACTGTCCAGCTGCATAGTCGTGCTTCCTCGGAGCTCCTGCAATCCCCTGGGATTACTCACCTTCACTGGGGTCTACTACCCCGGGCTGGGTCTCAGGTGACCGCTGCTCTCACCTCTGTGCCCCAGGCCCGGCCACCTGCAATTTACACCCTCCTAGCGGCACTCCCGGCGTTGCGGCCTACACCATCAATTAAAGCTGCGGCCTTTCCTGGGCGGCTGGAGCCGGCGCCGCGGACCGGAAGTCACGTGGGGACCGTACAGGATTACTCCGGTGACCCCTGGACCCCCACAGATATACAGAACAGGCATCACTAAGAATATCTCTACCCAACACTTTCCTGGATGCTGTGACCGCAGACGGATACTTGCCAGGAATCTCCAATTGAGGTATTCCCGACCTCCCTCCTCACCCCATAACACCGTACCCTGCTGCCTCCTGCTTCCCTGCAGTAAGATTGCTGGAATAGTGAGTGGCCCTCCAACAACTGCCCTGGGGACTGTTCTACCTCTGATACACCGACACAGTCTTTATCGGCCCTACCCCACCACATCCCTCCCTTGGTCTCTTGCCTTCCGTCCTAGTGGATTGATTTTAAATTTTCCTGGAATCTTATTTTTTCTCACCGGAAATAGTCCTCTTCTGTGGTCGCTGTTTTGGCCTCCAAGCATATGTCCGCTGCCAAAACTCCCAAACAAGGAAGGGGTGATATCTCCCAACACTTCAACAGAGGCGTTAGGTCCTCCCAACAAAGGGGTCCTCCCTCCCCTACTGTGGTCGATATGGATAAAGAAGGTCCTTCACCTCCTGCCCCTTCCACTAAAGAGGACATCTTGGCTCTCCGCTCTCTTATTACAGAGTTTAAGGACTCTCTTGAAAACAAGCTTGACAAAGCAGTGGCCTCCATCAAATCGGATATCTCATCTCTAGCCACAAGAACCTCCAAAATAGAATCTCGTCAGGACAGTTTTCAAGAAGCTCTCAACGAAACTGGCAGGGATTTGGATCACATTATTACTGAACTATCAGACCTCCGCACAAAGAATGAAGACTTAGAAAATAGGGAGCGCAGAAATAACTTTCGCATATGCAACATTCCAGAATCAGTGTCCCTGGCAGCCCTGGAACCTTATCTTCACAATCTCGTTTCCTTTCTGATTCCGGAACTTGGAGAAAGGAGAATACCCTTGGAAAGGGCTCATCGCGCCCTCCGGCCTGAACCAAGAGATAACGACCCTCCTCGAGATGTGATTATACGTTTCCTTAGTTACAGGGATAAGGAACTTGTTCTGGCTCCAACTCGGGGTAAGCCTCGTATTCTCTTCAATGTTGTTAATCTCCAATTCTATCAAGATCTTTCTCTCGTGACGATTGCCAAACGGAGAGATTTTCGGGATTTAACCAGAGCTCTACGTAACACGAATATCCGGTATCGCTGGGGTTTCCCTTTCAAACTCATTACTGACTTAAATGGCAAATCGGTCCTGATCCGAGATCTTCGAGAGTGCAAGGACTTATAGGAATCTGGCCCTCCTCCTGAGAACGATTCCCCTGATTCGTGAGTGTTCTTTCTCCCCGAGGCTATACCCTGACTATGATGTTTTTGTTCATTGTTTTGTGTTTCTGTAAATTTTCCAAGGAACTGGTAATATAATATCTAAGTTTTCGGCTTACGATATTATTAGATATACATGGTCTAGTGTGCTCCAATTCAACTACCAATATGTTATTTTCTGTTCTGTTTTTCATTTTGCTTCCCTCGCTCTCCCCCCCCCCATTTTTTTTCTTGTTCTCTTTTTTATTTTATTATTTGTGATAGATATATTAAGATTATCTCCTGTGGCAATGTTTTGATTATGTTTTCACTGTTTTATTTTTATAATATTCCATGCCAATGCAATATTTAGTATTCTATTATTTATGGTTTATGATATTATTATGTGTTGCTGACCTAGGCTGCTCCAATTAATGTTTTCGTTTTCCTCCACATACACCACTTTGCTACTCTTTCTCCATCCCCCCCCTCCTTTTTATTATTATTTTTCCCTCTTTCTCCCCTCAGCACCCAGGGGACATTGCAGTCCCTCAAACATCTCTCTCCCTCTCTATAGAAACTATTAGAATTTAAACTATTTTTTCTAAGTAAATTCTTATTTATTTTTTATTTTTTTTCCCTAGAGGTGCCTCGGGCTATTTTTGCCTGCGCCTCTTTGGACGATTGTGTCCTAGCCTCTGTGTACTTCTCCCCACCTTTCTGGTCGGGTTTACGTACTCAGCCCCAGCTCCTTCTTTGTTCCTATCTTTTCCTTTTTTTTGGTCACATTTTCCTTCTCTTTACAATTCTTTTCCTATTCCTTTTTTTTCTCTCTCTCTCTCTTAGGCGAGCCGTGGACTCTGTTTAATTTTCTTTACACATTAAATTTTTACTTGAATTTTTTTTTTTTTTTTATTATTTTGTCATGCCTTTTACTATTGCTTCCATAAATGCTCGAGGTCTTAATACCCCCCAGAAACATTCGCATTTGTTCCGCACCATTCGTAGTCTTAAGGCTGACATTGTTCTTTTACAAGAAACCCATTTCCGAACCCCTGACCATCCGTCCTACTCTTCCAGCACGACCAAGCACAATGGAGTTGCGATCTTAATTAACAATAAACTGCCCTTCATACAAAACTCTGTCTACACTGATTCAGACGGTCGTTATATTACATTGACTGGTAGACTGGGACATATAGATGTCACTATTGCTAATGTCTATGCTCCTAATGTAGGTCACCAGCACTTCTTTAAGTCTTTTTTTAGCTCATTGCATAAGCGACGTATTGGCTATTTGTTTCTCGGGGGAGATTTTAACTGTGTTCTGGACCCTGTTTTAGATAAATCCTCCTCTCAGGCCCGTCCCCGTGTATGCCCTCTCTCCAGATCTCTTGCTAAATATATTATAGAAGCAGGGATCTCGGATACATGGCGCTCTCTCAACCCCTCCTTTAGAGATTACACCTTTTTTTCTGCTCCTCACCGGTCATACTCAAGAATTGATCTAATCCTCTGCAGTCTATTAGTCTCTAAACACCTCACTAACTCTGAGATTATTTAAAATTCTTGGCCCGACCACTCAATTGTCACCTCTTCTTTTGACCTTTTGGACACCCCGGTCGCCCAGCCCCCTTGGGGACTCAATGAGACGCTATTAAAAATTCCTCACTTCCGAGCAAAGATCACAGATATTTTGAAGGACTATTTCTCCCTTAATGTGCCTGATTCTGGCTGCTCTCCAATTATCTGGGAAGCTCATATATGCGTCCTCCGGGGTCACATTATCAGTTATGCCTCACACAGGATTAAGGAACATAAACTACTCCTTAAGTCCCTTACAGAACAGGTCCAGCAGCTGGAATCTCTTCACAAACGTACTCCTACGGATGCCATTTACAGACAATTGGTTGTAGCGAAATCTGCACTTAACGCTATTATTTCAGAGAAGATTGAGAAATGTCTCAGAAGGTTAAACCAGCGCTTTTATGAAAAAAGCAATAAGGCAGACATTTTACTAGCCAACCGCCTGAAGGCTCGCAAATCTTTTCTAGCAATTCCGGCACTCAAGGATCTCTCTGGATCTCTCCAATATAATCCCCTTAAAATTAACTCTATTTTTAAGGACTATTATACTCACCTCTACAATCTAAAAAATTGTGACTCTCCCCAACCTGTCCCGTCTATTCCTACTTCTGAATATCTTTCCTCCTGTGCCCTACCTCAGATTGATTCTGTCACTGATGCAGATCTTAGTCTTCCCATAACTGAAGAATTAATTATTGCCCTTAAAACCCAGAAACCCTCATAAGCACCAGGTCCAGACGGACTCCCCTTTTCATATTACAAGGCCTTTCAAAGCTCTCTCATTCCATACCTCACGACCTCCTTTAATCATGTCTTTGAGGGTAGCTTCTTTCCTTCAGATACCACTAGAGCCAAAATCACTGTCATCCCAAAGCCAGGTAAGGATCCCCAACTTGTGACTAATTATCGTCCAATATCCCTTTTAAACACTGACCTCAAACTTTTCGCTAAAATACTAGCAAACAAATTAAACCCTTCTCTCATCCACCCAGATCAGGTGGGCTTTGTGCCTACCCGCCAAGCACTTGACAATACTAGAAGTACAGTAGACTTAATCCATCACGTCAATACCCTTAAGCTCCCCTCTCTACTTCTTGCCCTTGATGCCGAGAAGGCTTTTGATAGGGTCTCTTGGCCCTATATGACTGGTACTTTGCTTGGTTTTGGCCTCAAGGGCAATTTTCTCCAAGCCATTAAAGCTCTCTACTTGCACCCTTCCACTTCTGTTTTAGCAGGAGGCCTTCTTTCAGATCCCTTCCCTATCTCAAATGGCACCAGGCAGGGTTGCCCACTTTCCCCACTTATCTATGCTATGATAATAGAACCCCTAGCCTGTAGGATTCGAGCGAGTATTGATATCTCTGGTATATCTATAGGCAACTCCTCATACAAACCCTCTCTTTTCGCCAATGATGTCCTCCACACCCTCACCAATCCCCTGATCTCGCTCCCAAATCTCTTCCAGGAACTATATTTATAGGGCCGCTTGTCTGGCTACAAGGTAAACCATGATAAATCTGAAGCCCTGCCCATCCATATTCCAAGTGCATCTCTGGACCTCCTTCGTCTTAATTTCTCTTTCGCCTGGAAGACAGATTCTATTAAATACCTTGGAATTCATCTCACAAAATCTTATCACAGTCTGTACAAAGCAAACATCCCCCCTTATTCCGTGCAATTGAGCAAGATATTTCCCGTTGGTGTACTCTTTTTATCTCCTGGATAGGACGCATAAACGCAATAAAAATGAATGTCCTTCCCAAACTATTATATCTATTTCAGACCCTCCCTGTCCCTGAACCCCCCCGTGTTCTCTCTTCTCTTCAAACACTTTACGGTAAGTTCATTTGGAACAACAGAAGACCTCGCCTTCGCAGGGAGATCCTTTTCAAAAGTTCAGTAACAGGTGGTCTTGGCCTTCCATCACTATCTAAATATTATCAAGCCTCCAGGCTCAGCCAACTGGCAGCTTGGCTCTCCCCTAAAGGTACCAAACGATGGGTCGACCTGGAATCTGAACTCTGCAAAGTCACATCCGTTTCAGATCTCCCCTGGCTTATACCAAACATAGGCCCCCCTCAGCTCTCTCAGTTCCATCAGTAGTTCTTACTTTGTCTACCTGGGACTCTCTCTCTTCTAAATTTGCTCTGTCTACCTATCCCTCGCCTCAAACCCCCCTGTGGAATCATCCCTCTTTTCCTCCTGGCAACTCACCTCATATGGCTAATACCTGGTCAAAGATCGGCATTACCCGTTTCCGTCACATCATAGGTAATTTAGCCCTGCAAATGTTCGCCGACATCCGCGAGAAACATTCACTCCCGCAAACCTGTTTTTATCAATATCTTCAACTCCGTAACTTCGTTACCTCATCCCTTCCATCCTCTCATTCAATTCCACGGCGATGGAATGCCTTTGTATGTACAGTCCTGCTGATAAAGGCCTCATTTCTCGTATCTATCATACTATCCTTATCCAGGAACATTCACCTCTGGCGGCCCATGAACTCTCTTGGGAACTGGACCTAGGTATCTCTTTGGGGGAAGAAACTTGGGAGGTTATACGCCTCAATATATCAAAATGTTCTATCAGTGTTTCCATTAAGGAGAACCCATATAAAGTGTATACCCAATGGTATCTTGTGCCGGAACGTCTTACCCAAATATATCCCGCTACCTCCAATATGTATTGACGAAACTGCGGCCAAGTAGGCTCCTTTCTCCATATTTGGTGGACGTGCCCTAATATCATTCCTTTCTGGTCATTTATGTCCTCCATAGTCCCACTGTGCCCCCTTTCCCTGGCCTCCTTACTCCTATATGCCCCGGTCTGCCAGTTATCTAAATTTGACAATAAATTGATTATGTATATTTCCTGTGCGGCCAAATATCAGATCACTAGGACCTGGGAAAACCCTTCTCCTCCAACTCAACAGGCGCTCCTCAATCGTGTTTGGTTTGTGTCCAAAATGGAGTATATTACTAGCCTTCAAAATAATAATGTGGACAAATATCACAAAATTTGGTCCCCGTGGTACAGGTTTAACAATGCGACCCTTCCTGGTCTATCTTAAACATTTATTCTCTATTTTGATGTTAGTCTAATACAAATGTTTATATTTATTTATTTATTGATTTTTTATTGATTTTTTTCTCTTCCTTTTCACTGGTTCGCTTCCCTTTGTTCTCAATTTTTCTCCCCCCTAATCCTCCTCATCTTTAATTTTTCTCTATTAACGTTTTTGATAGGTTTTTGTAGCTTTTTTATTAATTTTTTGAATACGTTTATGAGATTCAAAGTTACAATTTGATATATTTTTTACGATAACTGGAGTTTTTTGGCTCCCATATCCAATATCCTGATGTTTTACAACAACAATAATCGTTACTATTTTAGGTTTTAAGCTTGTTGTATCATATCCATTTTTAGATGTTTAATAATTGGAAGAAAAGAAAGACAAACATATATAACATAGAAATGTGGTTTGAAAACTGTAAAATTCGATTGTCTCTTTTTTCTGTTTTTTGATGATTCAGGATATATATGTCTGTTACTGTTTTGTATTTTTGTCTCACATTTTGACAAATAAAAAGATCGTAAAAAAATTAAAATGTCACTGTTATCTACCTTGTGTGTCACCTCACCTGCACTTTACCAGAGGGAAATACAATATTTTATGCAGAATATTACTAACATATTATTAAGTTTTACACTTTTCTCAATGCTTGACTATGCATCATTATTGTCATTGTTCTGCATCAGCCAGTATTATGCAGCACCCTTTCATTTTCACAGAGCTCACCCATTCTATGCTCTTGTTATGTTGCTGTAATTCTGCTTCCTGGTAACCATTGTGCGCCATTGGTGGATGGGTGAGTTGTGGCCATAATCAGTGGTTTAAATTATTTAACAGACAAGTAGTTTGGAGAATTTATATCCCTCATTTGCTATTATTGATTTGTATTTGTTATTATTATATCTGCAACCTTCTGGTGAACGAATACTGTACACAAGTCCATTTTGTAGATGTTTTTGTTTTCGCACTGCGCATGCTCCATAGCTGAGCATACGCAACTTTAAGCAACTACTGGCTTCTCAGAGTGGTATGCATCTCAGCCGCATCTCCACTGAGCGGGTATAACCAGGCAGCAATTAACATGTTGGCTAAGTGTTCTGAGGGTGTGTAGGTGGAATTGCAGGCTATTGTCATATGTGAGCGTACCTAGAGATCCGTCTGATTTGCACTGACAGCGATGATGGCTGCTTTCCCAAAAGGATGGATAGGGCTGGTGCAGTCCACATTGAATACAAGAGAAGATTCCTTTTTATTTCGGAACACGCAATGTGGCCACATATGACTTGTGTATAGATTTGGATCAGCACCATTGTTTTTATATATACAGTATATATATATATATATATATATAGATAGATAGATAGATATATTTTATATATATATATATATTTATATATATATATATATATATTTATATATATATATTTATATATATACACACACACACACTGCTATGGCAAAAGTTTTAGGTAGGTGTGGAAAAAATGCTGCAAAGTATGAATGCTTTCAAACTCGGCAGGTAGGTTGTTCCAAACATCTTGGAGAACTGACCACGGATCTTCTGTGGATGTAGGCTTGCTCAAATCCTTCTGTCTCTTTATGTAATACCAGACAGACTCGATGTTGACGAGATCAGGGCTCTGTGGGGACCATATCATCACTTCCAGGACTCCTAGTTCTTCTTTACGCTGAAGATAGTTCCTAATGACATTGGTAGTATGTTTGGGGTTGTTGTCCTGCTGCAGAATAAATTTGGAGCCTATCTGACGCCTCTCTGATGGTCTTGCCTGATGGATAAGTACCTGCCAGTATTTCTCAGCATTGAGGACACCGTTATTCCGGACCAAATCCCCAAGTCCATTTGCTGAAATGTAGCCCCAAGCTTGCAAGGGAACCTCCACCCTGCTTCACTGTTGCCTGCAGACACTCATTATTGTACCGCTCTCCAATGAATAGTAGACAAGTATGGACTTATCCAATTATCATTTCAAGCAACTTAGCTACTTATTAGCTGCACTCCCCGTCCATTTACTGTAATGTGTATGCATTGTTTAATGTGTTTTTTTTTTAGCAACTTTTGTTCTGTATACACAATATTGGAGATTTCATCAGCCACACCTGTACTCACAGAAGCTGTGTTTGAATTTGTATCCATTCTTATCTGTAAAAGTAATGGGGCCCACACATCAGCAATCAATTAGGGCAATTCCCAATTTTGTACAGTAGATGATTGTATAAAAATATCTGCAATGTACAGTATGGGGTTCACCGATTGCCGAATCAGACCAAAGAGAATCTTAATCGGTAAATCAGATTGTGCATATTGCCGACCATTACTAGTATAATGACGGACCTTTCACAATTGGCAGATCTGTTATTTGCTAAAAATGATCTGCAAATCAATGAAGACTATCTGTAATATATTGGGCGCATAGTGGTGGATTGGAGAATCGTGAAATCGGGTAAAAATGCAGAATCGTTGACTCTTTTTTCGTATTGCTGATATAGGGGTCCCATAACAGCGTACTTGTCTACTTATTGGAACGGCCAGGAGGCTCCTGAACATTCGGGTGGCCCTCCCGGACATCTGGAAAAGTGGGCAAGTCTCCAGCCCAGCCGCCCACACACACACACACACACCCCAGCCAGAATGTCGGCAAGTATGCATAACAGTGACCTCTGGGGAGTTACCGCAACTCTAACAACCATATTTGGGAGTGGGAAGTGGTCTCTGCCTGATGTTTTGTTGTATGTCAGACTGACAGACCTTCCTAGTATTCCCTGTACAAAATAACTAAAAGTAATTAAAAATGTCCTTGGATTTCTTATGCTATGAAGCATGTGTGCCCTATTATTTCTGCCTCAGGAGAACAGAATATAAAATAAAGTTCTGAGAGTCCTTGTTCTGCATACTGTACATATGTACATAGTGGCAGCATAGCCTGCATGCTGTACATAGTTGCAGCTCTAACTAACCCACTCAGTGAGAACCTCATACTACCATATAGCAGTGCTTGCTTGAAGAAATTTAGTAGGACCTTCACTTAGGGCTAGATTCTAAAATGCACATGATGCAGTCACAATTCCAGATGCCTACAGCAAATCTAATGCAACAATAAGCAATAGCACTGCCACCAGCCATCATCGCTATCAATGGCGCACCTATGCCATGCTAGCTGCAGGAGATACGACAATTTGATGTGCACAACTCAGAATATGTAGTACTCTACCCACACGTCCATGGAATGTTTCTCTTACCTGCAAACGCCTTATTGCCACCCAGTTGCCATTCAATAACGCCCATTCATCTAGTGCACAGAAAAGACTGAGATGCGTACAAGTCAGAATTTCTCTTAAGTTCATAATGATGCATATGCAGATTTAGACGCAGTTTACAAAAAATCCCATTTAAACGTGTTTGTGACTCATTTGATCAGGCTCTTGGTCATTTAGTTGGACGTCTGCAAACAGTGGGCCTGATTCATTAAGGATCGCTATTGCGATCGCAGCTCCGTAATCGCACGCAGGTCTGCTGCAAATATATGCTAATGATTGCTATTACAATGCCATTGCATGGCCACATGGAGATGCCCACTGCCTTCAATTACCACTATTGTATCTCACATCCGTAATACCTTGCAAACCTCCATAAACATCAGCAGCATCGAGTATCTAAGCTGCGTACAGTATGCAATTGCAATGGCTAATTTATGCATGCCCACGCAACGGCGATCATAAGGACAGACACGCCTGCATTGCTCTGACCACCAACCCCCCGCCCCTCCCTGTCACCACCCCCAAATGCTCACTGCCTGTCGATCACTCTGCCTGGTCTACTTGATTGCACTGCGATGCAATCAGCCAACTGCGAGCATTAATTAATCAGGCCCAGTGTCCCTAGTGGTAGAATACTAGAATGTCTTCATTATATCACCAATATCATTTTATAAATAGGACTGACCTTATTTTCCTCAACATGAACCGTCACACAAAACATATATTATTTCAATAGTAAGTACATGTTTCAGTATCAAGTCCATATGAATAGTTTTATGTAAATCTATCGCTGTCACGTTCTGTGAGGTTAAACGATGTTAATTACAATTTAAACTGTGAGCTATCATTATGAATTACATGTTTAATTCCATTGCCTGGCAAAGATGGGAAACTGAAAACAAAATAGAACTACTGTAGCTTTGGGTGCCGGACTGTAGATAGACAGTAATTAGTTAGACAATGTCTAGATCGACCCCAGTTGTTAGACAGTCATTAGGTCGACAGGTATAAAAGGTCGACACACTAAAGGTCGACATGTAAGAAAGTCGACAGGTACAAATGGTTGACAGGGTCAAAAGGTCGACATGAAAATGGTCGACACAAAAATGATCAACACATAATTTATTTATTTTTTTAGGTTTAGGGTTAGGCACTTAAGATGAGCCAGTGTCCAACATCATTCCCTACCATCCATCGTCATTCCCTACCATCCAAGTGGGCATGGAGGGGGAATAAATTCATGTGGCGAGCAAAGCGAGCCCGCAAGGGGCCGAATGGTATTTACGCTAAAATAAAAATTTTTTAAAATGTGTCGACCATTTTCGTGTCGACCTTTTGACCATGTCGACCTTTTGTACCTGTCGGCCTTCTTACATGTCGACCTTTAGTGTGTTGACCTTTTGTACCCGTCGACCTTTTGTACCTGTCGATCTATTGACTGTCTAACAACTGGGGCGATCAAGACATTGTCTAACTATTTTTTGTCTATCTCTTATACCACACCCGTAGCTTTGGCAATTTCTTGTTGAACCATCAATGGAGCGTTACAGAGTAATAAAATCACATTTTGCTATGTTTCACTGACAGGCTCTGACTGGCTTCAAGACATGGAAGATCTGAGGGAGAGTGCAGTGGAGTATAGGACTAAAGAACAACCTGTGAAGACAACAGAAATGGGCTCACGTAGTGTCGTTTTCACCTATTATCAGGGGGACATTAACAGTGTAGTTGATGAACACTTTTCCAGAGCGTTAAGGAATACAAAGGACCCACAGGACTTAAGTACAAAAAACAGAAGTGGTGATTTTCTTCAAAAGAACAGTGAGTATCATTGGGCACACATATAATATTAATATGTATAAGATAATGCTGCTAGTTTTACAGGTCTGTGCCAAATGTCAACCCGAAAACTAGGCTGGTGCTGAAACAGGATGGAGCTAGATCTCCCCACTTGTCCTTGTGGTTATCATGTTGTAGTACAGAAGGGCATTTACCCCCTGCCATCTGAAGCTGCCCATGTAGCATACAGTATGTTACTTTAGTTGTCAGCAATGTTCAGATCTGATCATCAATTTCATGCTGGATGGGAACAGTCTGACTATAAGATGAAGGAATAAGATATAGTAATTTTCAGTTTGCAGGCGCATATTCCAAACATCTTCAAATGTTGTGAAGCAATTAGGATGCACATAGTTCTGGTTTCTCGTCATCTTTGTGGACCTTTCCATGCCTCACCCTAAAGTGGTTAATCTAAACAAAATGTTTTGGTTTGTATAGAGGAAATTGGGCAGCCATAAATGTGGGTGACACTGCTATGTGTGGGACACTACTATGGTTGAACCCAGATATTATAATATTAATACTACAATAAGATGGCCTGAGACTTCTTGTACAGGTATTAAGGGTTGGGTATCCTCCTCCCTTATTTACAGTAAAAATGTGGCAAGCAGTCCATTAGCTTCTCTGTAATACCACTGGCCTATTACCACTGGCCTGTAATACCACCACTGGCCTGTAATACCACCACTGGCCTGTAATACCACCACTGGCCTATTACCACTGGCCTATTCTCTCCTCCACTGATCCCTTCCGGATAGCCACAAATTTACTCAACAATTAATCTAGCATGTTACAAATGCCACTATGGGGCATATTTAATAACAAGTGATATTCTTGTTATCATTTGTTACTAATCTTAAATGGTGTTCCAACCAATCAGGTCCTTAATGTCATGTATTTTAAAAATGACAGGAGCTGATTGGTTGGAGTCCCATTTAAGATTTGTAACGAGTGATAACAAGAATATCACTCATTATTAAATATGCCCCTAAATGCCAAATTACAGTTAATTAGAAAAGGGCAGTTCCCCTCTTTCTTCTCTATTGTGGAGACAATGTGGTCCATAGTGGGGTTATATTTACTAAAGTGCGGGTTTACAAAAGTGGAGACGTTGCCCATTTACCGATCAGATTCTACTTATCATTTATCTAGCACCTTCTAGAAAATGATAGCTAGAATCTGATTTGTTGCTATGGGCAACATCTCCACTTTTTTAAACTGACTCTTTAGTAAATATACCTCTTAGAGACAACAGTACTACTAAGCTGTTAATGATGTTTCAATTACATTCTGCTGGACATACACTCTGCATTAGTAATAGGTCAGTGATTGATGGCTTACAGCATTTAATCTTTTAAAAAAAATAAAAGCAAAATATTCATTTTTGTCCTTCCAGCAAATAACATGATGGTGGATGATTTCAACTGGTCAAAGCCCTATCAAGCCGGTTCTTCTGTTAGGATGACATCTCCTGTATTATCACCACTAACCTCTTCATCTGAGCACTATCCATCAGCGGCGGTATACCAGCAACACCAGCAGCATCATACCCAGCCTTCAGATTTATGGCATTTCCACCATTTTGGACCACCTAACCATCTTAACTCTGTCTATCATCACCAAACCGTACCAGAGTTTCAGATGGTTCCAGGCCCTGATGGAAAATGTGGCTCATTTCTTAATCTTTTACAACCGGAGAGATATCCAGGCACTCTGCAGGAGTCAATGTCCAAACCAGACCTGCATACACCTGCAGCCAGTGGCTCTGCCATACCAGAAAACCAGAACCAGAGAATAAACTCACAAGCAGGTAAAAAAAAAAAAGTCTTCTACAGTTTTGTATTAAGCTTCATGGATAAAATAAGATTGAATTTACAGCTTTTCCACCAAAATGCCAGGTCGGACCTGGGTCAGACCCCATTTCCACTGCACCCTCTACCTGAGTTTTTCCCGTGTCAGCCTTGAAACCTGTGGATGTCAACAAAAATGGCCTTTTTCAGGCTCACAAAGATGAGGTCATACAAAGGAATGAAAGGGAGGGGTGGGGACTTCTCACAGCATTGCTGCAATGATGGCTGACAAGTTACTAGTGTGTAGCCCGGAGTTCCTTACTGTTTGCAGTTTTCTGCTGTTTGATGAAGCCGCTGAGAGCATGATGCAGCTTATGACACTGTGCTATCTAGTGCAGTGTTATTTAATGAGGAGGAGGGCGCAATTTCTGATGGAGAGGGCTAATTCTCGACATCAGTATTTGCACAGGGGGAGAGCCCCCAGACGAGGCTAGGTGGCGGGTGGCTCCGGGAGACTTGCCCACTCTTCTAGGTGACCAGCAGCACTACTCGATTTTCTGGAGCCTCCAGGGCAATCTGAAAGAATAGGCAAGTATGGTCCATAAGAAATACAGTGTGTGCATATAAATATGCACAATGGGTACGCGTTATAATTTAAACCAGAGGACAAAAAAAATCAATAACTTATTTTATTGCACACACACTGAGAGACAATCTCTCAAGAGATAAATATAAAATCAGTTAAAACCACCAAATTGGAGTATAATAAGATAATATATATAAAATTACAAATAAAATTGTTACATAAAAAGTCCCAATCCTATGGACCTATAATTATAACAGTCTCTTAATAGTTCAGCTGCCAGTGGGGCTCAAAGTCATAAAAAAACAATAAAGTAGTCCATTATACTTTCCTCCGGACATTGAAGGCTTTTCTTCAGCTCCCCGCTCTGATTGTATGCTGTAAAAATGTTCTAGTGCCAATTATTGCCCGACTGATGTTCAGCTGAACTATTAAGAGACTAGCATAATTATAGGTCCATAGGATTGGGGCTTTTTATGTAACAGATTTATTTGTAATTTTATATATATGTCCTATTGTACTCCAATTTGGTAGTTTTAACTGATTTAATATTTATCTCTTGAGAGCTTGTGTGCAATTAAATATATGTTTATTGATTTTTTGTCCTCTGGTGTAAATTATAACGTTCACCCATTGTGCATATTTATATGCATACAGTGTATTTCCATTGGTTGTTTGAGTAATGCAGAATTACTTATTGGGGAGCAGCTCTATATAAATTTATTTATTTCATTAATATACCATATTGACGCTTGTATAGTGAATATATAATATACTGTATCTATTTAGTAATCTATAATTATAAGAGTGCGCCCTGATTTAAGAGCCACCTTGTGTGACTCTTTAGTTTTTGTAAGTATGGTCCATAGGAGGTGTATATTTCAACAACCCATAGGCCTGGTGAATGTTTCCGTTGATGAGTAAGACAGCCGTACCTTAATTTCTTGCACATCTATAATTATACTAGCTGAGGTATCCGGCATTGCCTGGGTTTAAATCTTTAAATTATTAAGTTTTATAATGTGATATCGTCCAAATCTATCCAGTGGATCAGAACAGGGTCCCTCGGTCAAAGTTCTGCCCAGCACACTCCGCGGTGAGGTCTGACCCAACCACTCCATTAGGCATCCCAGACCAATTGCCACCCCTCTGTGAAGTTTTTATCTAAATCCATCCAGTGGAAGGCCCATAACGAGGCTCCCCGGGTCAAAATTCTGCCCAGGGTACACTAATCGGAGATCCAACCGGGACCCTAACCCACCTTAAACTTGGCCAGAATCCAACTGGACCACCTTGCTTTGGTTTCATCCCAATAGGTGCAGGGGTGTCCGAATGCATAACCTGACAGACAGACAGACAGATAAACCGATCAATTAATTTTATATATAAGATTTAAAGGATACTCGCCTGCTCATCCGAAAAGTCTGGTAGATTCCTGAGTGTGTAACACTCCCTTCAGCATCCTGCTCTTAACTTAATAAAGTGGGCAGAGTAAGGTTTGAGGACACATGAAACACTTAATCATGGCCCCGCATATTATAGAATTCTCCCGATGATGTGAATCGTACTGCATTGCTCACCGTATTTGCCGTTTGGACCTCCCTTCCACAATCACCCTGAGAAGCGATACACGTACATAAAGTAGAAACTTAATAGATAACTGTGCTGGAGAAAAGCAGCTACCAATTGACACAGTCTAGTAATTTATTAATTCAGCAAGAAGGGCTACACAGTAAAAAACAGTCGAATGACTAGTAATGCAATAGAGTATCCTATATCTCATATAAAAGGATACATAAAATTTACAATAATTGCTGAAGTCGATGATCTTGCCTATAATTATACTAGAAACAAATAACAAATAAAGCATACAGAATAAACCATGTATACGGTAAAAATGTTTAAAAGAGGCAAAACAACGAGGTAGATAGAGTTTGAGCATTTTCCGGATAAAGGGAAAAAAAGGAAGTTCATACAAAGTATCAATTGGACTGATAAGATTGTGTCCATGTGCAAAGTACAAAAGTTACCTTCCTTTTATTTGTATTACAAATGCACAGGCTGCCTTTTTACCACCTCGGGTTGTTAGAACCCGAGGTGGTAATCCAGTGTTTACAAACACTCAGCGGCGTCTGTCAGTTTTTTGTCCGCTCCGGACCCTGGACTCCTTGCGGCTTGCGCTCACCACTGGGTCACGCTGGCTGTGTTAAGGTGCCCATCCACTAGACGATTAAGATGAGCGATTGAACGATAACGATTGTTCAATCGTTCATAAATCATTTGCAGCTCGTTTGCAAAAATGTCTAAAATAACCAGCGATGTGCGTGCCCGCTGGTCGTTTAGACATCTATCATCGTGCAAACATGCTGGACAACCTGACAATAACGTCAGGTTTAGCATGTTTGCAGATGATTGATGAGCCTGCACTGAAGGACTGCTCGTTCAGTGCAGGCTCATCACAGACTGACAAATGACTGCACAATTACAATGTCGTAATCATGCAGCTGTTTTCATGTCTGCTAGTGTATGGGCACCTTTAGTAGGAAGGAGTGCTTTATCAGTTACCACTGGTATTCGCGGTATGCCAAAGGTCAGCAATAGATACAATAAGCGTCCTTATAGATTGCAGATCTCTCAGGCGGGTGTTAATTGTAATAAAAGCCTCCTTGACTCGGTGTGGACACAATGAAAGTATAACAGGGCAGCAACGCGTTTCGTCCAATTCTTTTGACTTTTTCAAGCTCAATGCCCTGCGTTCGGTACCAACTCCATTTTATAGAGGCAGTCCATAGTAATCATGTATTAATTAGTGTCCATATGCACTCATTTAAAGTCTGTTCACCTGATGTCACTAGTTAAATCTTCTTTCTAACATCCATAGATCCTGTGCATATTCCACATACATATATAATAGGTCTACAGATATCCATATAAACATTTGCAAATTATATTATAAATACATAGTCATTCATAATAATAATAATATAATGATAATAATAATAATAAAAAGAGGTCACGTATCTGACTAATCTCAATTGGTGGCTAGCTACACAAAAAAGTATGTAATTAAAATTAATTACTATTAATGACATTGGCATAATTGTAATAGCGCCAATAGCGATATTGACATAATAAATCTTATTGAGTACAATCATTCAGTAAAAACATTTGATTCAATTTGTAATATTGCATATAATGGTTGTATATGTTATAATGTCTTTTATTTAAAAAATATTGTGACATTGGTGTTTCTATTATAGAAACAGCAATAAACATAATTATATTTGGATATGTATATATGTATATCTCTCCAATGTTTATTTATACAACTTTTTTGAAGGTCTATAATCTGTTGTATGGATTATGTAGAAGAAAAAAGGAATAGCATACAAAAAAGGTTGTTTTAAACAACATATCATAGATCATACATGTTTCATGTAAATGCAAATCCAAGACTTTAGCGTATTTCCTTCACAAAACAGGTAGAACACGATTGTTACATAAGTACTTGTCCACATGATTTATGGGTTGTCTTATTTGTCTTCTAGGCCTGCATCCCCAGGACAGAAGAAAGGAGTTTTTCCACACACAAGAGCGAAGGAAGGATTTATACTTTTATTAAGTGTTTCAGTTTTTGTTATTAAATAATTTTTAGTGCATGTATAGTAAAGGACATTGTACTGCAAAAAACTCCCTTTGAAAATAATACATGTATTTTTTTAAATATGTTCTTTATAAATAAATGGTACTACGATATTTAATAAGTACTCTGTCCAATCATTGCATGGTAAAGACAGAGAAGAGCTCCACCTAGAGGTGAGCGAAGATATAACAGTACAATTCACAAAGGAGCAAAGTTCTGCGTTTGTCTCACCATTCCGTGTAATGTAATGTAATATCCATTTACACTTTACCTGTAATAAGTGGATGGAAGGTGGAAATTACATTCTGTGAATAGAACTGGGATGATAATGGCCAATAAATTGTCTGGTGTAGTTGGTGTAGAACAGGGATCTCTTGAAGCCAAATTCCACCAGCAAAGAGAAGATAAATGCAGAATCTGGGAAATGTTTTGCAGTTGGAGCATTTTGGGCCTGATTCATAGATGTTCGTTAAAGCGACAGCTGCTGCGTCTTTGTACACAAAGGCTGTGCTAAAATATGGAAAAGCCTCAGGCTTCCTGAGATCTGCTGCTGCATCCAAAAACACAGCATCGGATCCCCTGCGAGAACATCAGGCCAGCATGGGACATCTGAGTGACCCTCGGGTCACTCAGGAGGTCTGGCCAAACCACACGGCCAGGTCCAGTGAAACTGCATCCAAGGACACAGCCACTGTCTTCAGCACGCCCAGAAAACGGGGCCGATGCGCCCCCATTATCTGGAACGCTCCCCCTCCACGCCCCCCAATTAGCTGCAGACTGTCACTCAACTGACGTCTGCTGCTGCACTGAGCAGATCCTGAAACATTGGAGATTTGTGTTATCATTGGTTCAACGTAAATCTCTGACTCTGAATCATGCCCTTTATCAGGCTCCACCAGTTCACATGATGACTTTGCCACTAGGGGGCAGTGTAACATTCAAGTCTGAGGATAATATTTCAGTTAACACTGGTAGAATAAGCAGTACGTACTGTAAGCTATGCAGAACAAGCGATTTGATAGGATACGATATCCATTTAAATGGAATATTCAGAACAAAAAAAGTATATAAATATATATATATATATATATATATATATATATATATTCTGTATGACTTCACTCTGACGGGTAAGGTTGAGAAAGTAATTTGCGATCTATTGTGTGTAAATTTGATATGCTTCTCTTTTGTAATATATTTTCAAGATGCAATGTATAATACATATTTGATTTTATCTGTAATATATTTCAATGGTAAGAAAATAACTCTAAGTCAAATGTAATAGAAAATAAAGGAAATTCTTAAACACATAACTGTTAAAAGCTTGCTTTTTTCCCCATAATAAACACCATATAGTTTGGTCTGTTTAACACATCAGTCTTATGATTGGGGTTTTGTGTTGTATTTGAATGGGATATATGCTTACACTGCACCTCTTTCCTACACAGTGTCAGGTTGCGGTCTAGGATCAGCCATTACTCACCCCAGCGCCAGATTCCACTGGCCTCTCGCTACTTCTAGTGAATACTTGCTGTTGCAGCGTTCCAGGTTCCATGCTCCTTTCTTCTAGTGATATATTCCTAGTGTTAATCCACGGTGGGTGTACTCAGTACTTTATCCGAGTACAATCTCCTAAGTGTCATCCTCCTGTGCCAGTTCTGCGTCTGGTTCCACAGTGTGTATACTCAGTACATCATCCGAGTACTGTCTCCTTGTGCCATTCTCCTGTACCAGCTCGGCGTCTGGATCAACAGTGTGTGTACTCAGTACGTCACCTGAGTACTGTCTCCTAAGTGTCATTCTCCTGTGCCAGTTCTGCCTTTGGATCCACAGTGTACGTACTCAGTACGTCATCCGAGTACTGTCTCCTAAGTGTCATTCTCCTGTGCCAGTTCTGCCTTTGGATCCACAGTGTACGTACTCAGTACGTCATCCGAGTACTGTCTCCTAAGTGTCATTCTCCTGTGCCAGTTCTGCCTTTGGATCCACAGTGTATGTACTAAGTATGTCATCCAAGGACTGTCTCCTAAGTATAATTCTCCTGTGCCAGTTCTGACTTTGGATCCACAGTGTATGTACTCAGTATGTCATCCGAGTACTATCTCCTTGTGCCATTCTCCTGTACCAGCTCGGCGTCTGGATCAACAGTATGTGTACTCAGTACGTCACCGAAGTGCAAACTCCCAGTGTCGTTCCCCTGTGCTTTCCCTGCGATTGTGTTCTTCCGTTTCCCACTTGTGCTGGATACCTGACCAAAGGGCCGTGACCTGCTTGCTGGGTGCAGCCTAAACCCAAATCCTGATTGGAGGGGTCACTGGTGAACACCTCCCAGTAGGTTAGACTCCGCGCCTTTGGTCAGGTCTAGCCAACATCCGGTACTTGTGGATGAGGAAGACAAATAGCCAGGCCCCTTGCATCCGGTTCCTTTCCCAACCTGGGACCCCCGACTTCCAATCCTTCAGCAGAGGATTTTCAGAGCCCAAACATGCCACACAGATTGTACACAGACAATTTGTGGACAGAGGGCCTGATTCAGTGCAGGTCGCAATTGTGATTGCAGCTGCGAGTTTGTACGGAACGCAGTGGAGAAAATATTCTAATGCTTTCCAAAGCTCATCCGGCATAAGGACGCCTACTTCTGCTTTCTCACATCTGTCCAATGTCGCACTTAGGCGTAAACATCGATTCCATCGACACACATCAACCACTCACGCAGCATGTGCAGCAGGTCTGATCTGCCGCAGGTCCTCTGCACGTCTCCTCGCATGCAGAGGGCTCTTATGCTCCTTATGCAATCGCAGTGGCTAATTTATGCACACCAAGGAAACAGCGTTTAAATGGACAGGTACACCTGCGTTTTACCAACCACTCCCCCTTTACCACCTCCAAACTCTGAAAGCCTGTCACTCACTTTGCGTTGGACTCCTCTGTGCATCCGTGATCTCAGTGTGATTGCTGCACACACGCAGTTCGGTTTATATGCTTGTGCAATGGTAAACAATCACTTGATCGCAAGTGCGTCCATAGTTGCACTTGCGTTCGGTACTGAATCAGGCCGTGAGATAATGTGAATGCAGATTATAAATTAATTTGGAATCGGCAACATCACTGAGGAACTCAGTATATCAGTCAGTACATCAGTCAGTACATTGCTCAGTACATCAGTCAGTATGTCACTCAGTACATCAGTCAGTCATCAGTCAGTACATCAGTCAGTCATTAGTCAGTACATAAGTCAGTACATCAGTTAGTATGTCACTCAGTACATCAGTCAGTACATCACTCAGAACATCTGTCAGTACATCAGTCAGTCATCAATCAGTACATCAGTCAGTACATCAGTTAGTATGTCAGTCAGTACATCAGTCAGTCCATCACTCAGAACATCTGTCAGTACATCAGTTAGTATGTCACTCAGTACATCAGTCAGTCATTAGTCAGTACATCACGGTACATCAGTTAGTATATCACTCAGTCAGTACATCAGTGAGTACATCAGTCGTCAGTACATCATTCAGAATATCAGTCAGTTCATCAGTCAGTACATCAGTTAGTCCATCACTCAGAACATCTGTCAGTACATTAGTCAGTACATCACGGTACATCAGTTAGTATATCACTCAGTACATCAGTCAGTACATCAGTGAGTACATCAGTCGTCAGTACATCAGTCAGTATATCAGTCAGTCCATCACTCAGAACATCTGTCAGTACATCAGTTAGTATATCACTCAGTACATCAATCAGTCATCAGTCAGTCCATCACACAGAACATCTGTCAGTACATCAGTCAGTACATGACTTAGTATATCAGTCAGTCAGTACATCAGTCAGTACATCACGGTACATGAGCTAGTATATCAGTCAGTACAGCTGTCAGTACATGACTTAGTATATCAGTCAGTCAGTACATCAATCTGATGAGCACTACAGACCTCTCCTGTGCTGTTCACTGGCACCTGCTGCCAGTGTATTTAGAAAGTCAGCTGATAGTTAGAGGACAGGTGCAATTGATGAGACCCACCTGGGATCTCTCGGGACCTGTGCCTCACCAGTATGACCCTACCATAATATACACCATGACATTGATACCTCCATTCACCTGAAGCAGGGCCCTGCTGGCCCCGCCCCTGAACACGTGACATCATGCTGTTATGCTGAGGGGGCAGGGCTGCCAATAGAGCATGGATGCTTTGGACAGCTCCGCATGCTACTGGCAGCAGCCAAATGTATGTTCCATGGGAAAGCAACGGTGCCGCTCACAAGACCCTGCTCACTGGGTGACGACACCTCTCACACAACCCTAGTTACGGCCCTGATAGACCCCAAACTTTGTACCACATTCAATTAATAACCCCAAATCACCCCAGCATTTAATTTACAGTACCATCACCCCACCTTAAATCAATATGCAATATCAAGTCACCACTAATATACAGTATTAAATAGATCTCACCATCAAATATATAACCCAAATCAATAATTGAATAGTTCCCAACCACCATTGATTACCATCCACAACATCATTAATAGCCCAGATGTCCACCCCCATTACATTCAATTATATTAACCCCGTGAAAATTAATAGCCCAACCACATTGTACTGAGAAACTCCCACCCAGGGCTATAACAACTGGTGCAGCCACCCAGGGTGCAAGGACAATAGGGGGGCAAGGTCGATATCTCAAAAGTAACCCACCACCTGTTTTACCTGGAGATGCACACAACAGCAAGTAAAGCCGCAGGGCGTGCCTTCAAGATACACCAGGCAGCCTCTTTGCTGCTTCTGCACTGCTCCCCAAGCACATGCTGGGTGACGTCACGAACGCAGGGGGTGGGAGGTAAGGGGTGCTGGACCACTGTGTACCCTGCTACTGCCCTGCACCCTCCACACCATTAAATTAATGGCCCATCCCCAAACCCCCATCATAATAAATGATTAATCCCTACCACATCATAAAGCCCCATTGCACAGTGCACACCAATTACTTGTATCCCTCTGACTATATGTATGAGAGCAGGAGAGAGAGTAGTACCTGAGTCACTATACAGTGTATCTTCTGGGGCAGAGTTTGTGTTGTTCTTTTCCAGCTAGAAAGTCTAAAGCGGACAAATTACATATAATATGTGTGGGGAGCCGGTGGCTTTTAAAGTTACTTTAATTAACCTCCACAGCCGGGAAAATAATAATTTTCACTGTCCAGCTGTCACCACAGTGTTGGGACCCAGGTCCCGACGTCTTAAGCTACTACCTTAAGCTATACAATGGTAATGCAGTGCCTGGCTGTAATCCAACTAGAATTCATAACACTGTACACAATTTAGCACAATGATTCATCACATCTTGAGAACGTTGTAAACGCCCGCATGCTCCAAATCTGTAGCCTAATGGTGCGTACACACTACACGATATGCTCCCTGAGCGATATCGTGTAGTGTGTCCCCGGCAGGCTATGCTCAATGTCGTTCATGACATTGAGCACAGCCGCTGAACGATATCATTAACAATATCGTTCAGCGCCGGGCTCTCTCCCCCATTCCCCAATATGCAGCAACCTGATGACATCGTCGGATTGTGCTGCATGTTCAGGCGATGGACAATGTCGGAAACGACCAGCGGGAGTGCGCATCGCTGGTAGTTTCCAACATACAGGTGCACGATTTGTGCACGATTACTGAGCGATTGCAGGATTATGATGTCGTAATCATGCAGTCGCTCAGTAATATCGCCCAGTGTGTACCCACCATTATTTTACTCACTTTCTTATTAACTACATATTGTAACAAATAATAACTGTAGGATAAAAGGATCATATAGACTAAACGCCTGATTCAGAGCCGCCCGCTAGATGCGATCGCTTGCATGATGTGTTTGCAAATTGTGTAGGCAGTGCTATCGCACAGCAATGCATTAGCACGCCCAGTATTTCTTAGAGAATGATCACACCAACTTGTTTTAAGACGCCCAATTGTGTACGTCATGACCAGGAAGTGTATGCAACCATCGGTACATCGGGTAACATCGGATGCTATCGCAGCGCTTGAGGTTGACCATACCCTGCCGCGAGCACTTCAGTGTAAAAACAAGCCAGGTGACATGTACTAAGATGCTGTCTTATAATTATGCGCACCTCTAAAATGCTGTTGCGATGGTCAGGCACGCCTGCGTTTGCACTTCCACTACCGTTTTTAAAGACCAGCCCCTGTTACCACCTACAAACGGCTTCCCCTGTCACTCACTCTGCTGGGCTGTCTATGCGCAGCGAGTGAATGCATTGTGAACTTTCGCTAAAGTAAGCGTATGCGCACTGCGATGCATACACACTGCATACCATCGGCAGCAGCGAGAGTATGCATCTTAGCGAGCGGGTCTGAATGAGCTCCTAAATCTTTTATGAATATATTTATTAAGCTGATCAAACACTCTGGGGTTGTTTATGAAAAATGTAGACTGGAGCCAAGCAGCCTGGTTTCTCAATAAGCCTCCTGCCGATTAAGCTTTGTATAGTTTCTACTATACAATAAAATTTATTTTATATGGCTTTATTAAGCATAAGTTAGCGAGTCATTTTAGCATTTCACTGGTGTAAACAACAGAAGACATCAAATGTAAAACTTTGTTATGGCTCTCAGTGCTCTGCATAAGAAGATCTCTCAGCAAAGTTTACTAAGATTGTGTCATATATGAATATAACTAGTATGCCCATGGCAAACATTTAGTCAATCTGAACCCAGAACAGACGTACGGAAAATGCTTCGCTAGATAATGGCTAGATCATACTGTATGATAATACGACGGAATCGGGTAATAAAACATGTGTGTGAAACATAACCGGCTAAGCCACGCCCTTTAATGATTTGGGGGGATTTTTTATTGTAACATTTCGCCAATTTGTAAGTGCGATGATATATTTGGCCATAGACTCTGAAGCAAGCAGAGGAGAGAGGCGTTGCTTTCGAGGCACAAACCCGGCACTGATTGGCTGGGAGTTGAGAGTCTGGAATCGACGTGTTGATATATGTGGCCATGGACTCTGAAGCAAAAGGACCGTTTCCAGGGGGTATTGCAAGCTGAGCCCCTATAGATGCAAATGATAATGCACTGTTGCTCTGCCTCACCATCTCTCAGCCTCCCGCCAATCAGCGGCTGCCGGCAGTTCTTGTGGAAGCAGAGAAAAGAGGCGTTGCTTTTGAGGTGCAAACCTGGTGCTGATTGGCTGGGAGTTGCGAGGCTGGAATCAACGTGATGGAGAAAGTAGGTGAGGGAAGAGTGCTCCCTATGGCAGCAGCCTCACGTGTTGTGCCGCCCGCGCGCCCTCCTTCGTTATGTGATAGCTACGTGTCTACACATGGCTATGGCGCCGGGTCCATGTGAGAGCATAGACCACCAGTAGTGCATGAGAACAGCAGCAGGCGGCGGTCACCCCTATCCCGCTTCCCCCGGGTCACTGCACCTGCTCTGTGTTCTGGTAGTTTTCTTGACATTTTAAGGTTAGCTATACCAAAGCATTTATTATGGTTTTTGTTGATTTTTTTTTTCATGAAATTTTATACAGTTTCATTCCAAATTCTGTAATTTATTAGTGATTGTCTGTTATAAAAGAATCACATTAATATTTTAATTAGTCTTTGAGATATTCAAATTCAAAGAGTGATCCGATCTTGTGCTTCTCCCTACTTTATGTTCATCTACTTCTTACTCACCACTAGGACACCTAACACTTGGTGCCTATGCTTTGTTGCTTAATTGGGTGTTATGGCTACCTATGTATCAATGTATATTATCCATGTCCTTGTCCTTCATTGTATTGTATTTTACTGTGTCACTTTTTGGTTATGTACCTTGTAAGGCGCTGCGGAACACTTGTGGCGCCATATAAATAAACGATAATAATAATATATATATATATAAACAACATTTAACCTCCTGTGTGAGGTACAAAGCATCAATTGATGCTTGTTGTACAGTCCTGACGAAAAGGTCTGCGGACCTTGAAACGTTGACATGCCTCTGTACTAATTTTTACCATGTGAAAATTATATGATACTTTTTCTACTTTACAAGGGAGTGCCTCCTCTTTTTTGCTACGATCCTGGGGAGTCTTTGTACCTCACACAGGAGGATCATTGTTGTTTATATTAACTATTTAGGAGGGCACCCCGGCTTTTGCAGTTTCATCCAGAGTGCCGAACCTCTGCACCATATATATATATATATATATATATATATATATATATATACACAAGATTACATCAGTACAGGACTGAGCTTCACGTTAAAGTGTCTGTCTGCCAGGGCACACTGCCATAGAGGACACGCAAATTCTTGTGACCAAAGAGCCACTAATACTTGGCTTTACTAGTGTCCTTGAGGGTTCTTGCTGTGGGGCACCAGCTAAAACCCGGGTTATTGCAGGCTTAACCCGGGTTGCTTCTAGGTGTAAAAGGGGACAGGGTTGGATTCCCGGGTCGAGTGACCCAGCAATCCAACCCAGGTAACGTGCAGGGTTTAACATGGGAACGACCCATGAAATCCTGCAGCGTAAACAGGTAACCCCGTTTGTCCAACCTGGGTCCCGTTTACAGTATGGGGATAGCAGTATAATAAAACAGACCACTTAGCTTTAAAAAAAACAAAAACCTATCTATCTCTATTTATTCTAGATCTGTCTACACACGGTCAGATTTGATGAACGATTTCAACAACGATTTGAACGATTTCATCAACGATGAACGATTGAACGATTTCTGACAGTATTAAAATGAATGAAATCGTCAAAATCTGACTGCAAACACAGTCGATGTCAGAGATCGTTATCTGACATGCGGGAACACGCGTAGTTCATCGATGCATGCCCTACATGTCAAAGATATGAACGATTTTTACAATCGTTATCGTTCATATCTCCAGCAAAATCTGACTGTGTGTATGCAGCATAAGAACATGGCAGGATTGTACAGATAGCAGGAAGTAGCCTGAGCTTGCGTTCTCCTAGATAATATAAAGCTATGTTATAAAGAATGTGAAAATAAATCCCTGTCAGCCTGCAATCACCTTATTTATATGCTGGCTTAAGATAAGGCGAACACACTACAGCATTGATCTGTGGAGCACAGGCTACAAAAAGTCATTTCAGCATCTGATTAGGTTCATGATTAATTCTGAGAAGTCATGAAGACCAGCACACATGCTATAGTTCCATAATTACATACTACATTACCCTCATCCTGAACCCCCCCCTCCTCACCCCTGTCCTGTATGTACATCCCACCCTCCAGTCATGTGGCTCTGTAAGAAAATCCTCCACAAGGGGGGAGTATAGTAGTACCACTAATCGTTCTATAATGTGTGTAGCCCCTGCCATGGATGACAGTCCCTATATCAGTGGAGATGGTGCCCGTCCTGGACATGTACAATGACAGCACGACGCTTAATATCAGTCTGGAGGACAACAGCGAGGGCTCCTCATCCACGCCCGGGCTGAGCAGGACAGCTCATACCGTGGTTGCTGTGTGCCTGGGCTGTATCCTGCTGCTAGGGTCCCTGTACAATGCTCTGGTGCTGCTCATCTTTGCCAAGTTTGCAGCTGTGCGGACCCCCATCAACATGATCCTGCTGAACATCAGTGTCAGCGACCTGCTGGTCTGTGTCTTCAGCTTCGCAGCCAGTGTGTCCGGGGAGTGGGTGATTGGGCAGCAGGGCTGCAAGTGGTACGGCTTCTGCAACTCCTTGTTCGGTGAGTACCCCCGATGAAATCATGCACCCACTGACACTGAGATTTAACTCCTTTGAGTTCCTGCCTGTGTTAGATCTCGTGCATGAACTCAGACAAACTACAACATAAAATGCACATTTATTCCACAATATTACTCCATACAAACTCAATACAAATTTTACACTGTTAACTTTACTGTCTAGTACACTCCCAGCGCATCTATACTACATACACTATCCCTGCATGCCGCCTTCTCTTGTCTTGTTTTCAGCATATTATCCAGTGTATACTTTACCGTATATTTCCTTCCCTATTTTCATTCATTGTTATTGGTAAATAATATATCCCATGGTGTGCAGTCAGCTTGTTGACTTTCCAATGTCAACATTTATAATGTCAACAGTTATGATTGTCAATATGGTTAAAATGACGACATCTAACGTGGAAAATGTCGACATGGACAAAATGTTGATATAGGACATGGTGACAGTGAAATTATCAACTTCAGCATTAGGTTTAGGGGTTAGGGCTAGGGATACATTAGAAATTACATGACTATGTGAATATTTTATCAGTGCCAACATGATTGTTGACATGATCATGTCGACTTCATCACACAGTCGCCATTATGTCAAAATGGTCATTGTCAACATAATATAAGGAACCCATACCCCATAATCTTACACCCATTCTTTTTTTACCTTTTCAACTGCAGCATTTTACCTTCCCAGCTTATGAATACACTGTCTTCTGTATCTTGTATATTCCTATTCTATTCGCACATTTGTACCTGCTATCCAGCCCTGTATTCATTTACAGCTCTTTCAGTGGCGTAAGTTCATACCAGATGCCTGGAGGCAATTTATAATTTTGTGCCCCCCCTGTCACAGCCCCTGACACTGTAATATAGCAATTCGCATGCAGACAGGCTATAGATAGATGAAGGCAGCAGCTGATGGTCTGGCATGGAGCTCTGCACTACTGTATGGTGGCTTCTCAGGTGCCGGGAAGGGGTGCCATATATTGGGCAGCCGTGACGGTACTCTCCGGGTACATAGTTACAGCCCTAAGTGGGGTAAATATGTTGTGGACAATGGAGGAGGTGCCCCTTCAGAGCTGGAGCCCGGCGGCAGGCGCCTCCATTGTCTCCCGTAGTTCTGCCCCTGAGCTCTTTAATAAACATCTTCTACAATAATTCAAGTACAGATGTTATTTTTTATGGGGGTTTTATGGTAGCGTCACATGTGCACATTTCCAGCTTCAGAAGCATTCACACTTTATTTTTATAGTATTTTTATTACAGCTGGGAAAGTGCCTTTATATCTTACAGCTTATAATGAGATAATAAAACGGTCTGTGCTGCAATGTAATGTGTTTTTATGGGAGAGCATTTTTACTGAGCACTGTGGACAATCGTTCAAAATGCTTCTGTCAGTGTTTTAAAGACTCATCAATTTAATCTATTTGTTTTAATCATATAAATCATTTATGACAATTTAGAACTGTTTGATGCAGTGATAGAAAATCTTCTTTTAAGCTATTTATTAAGAAAATGTCACTGTGGTAGCTGCGCTATGCTCAGCTCCCTGTCGGCACTGTCCGGCAGCGGTAAAGGTGCCTACACACTTGATGATGTGCACACGAGCCCACGATGTGTACGATTTCCCTTGAAACTCCTCCCCGGCAGCTCTGCACACGATTTGGTGTTTAAAGTGTCCAATTTACAAACGGTCTATCGTGCATCCAGACTTTTTCCAGTGCACTGTGTCCCAGATTGGCAGATCTGCCCTACAGCACGGCAGATCTGACTATGCGATGTACGACGAGCGGGGACACGTATCTCATCGTGATCGTGAGTGGGGACTCACGATTTGGGCATATTTTACACAATCTGTCGTTCCAATGCGTCGGAATCGGCCAGATCGGGTAAATATCGCCAAGTGTGTAAGAATTGTCTTGCCACTTGCCATACCAGCTAGGTGTCAATGAATACATGTGTAAGCCAGCTTATCAGCACCTGCATGTGCATGGGGGCGGGAAATACTAAGCATCGCATCCCTGATGCTGTACATTCTGCCACTTATCTGGTACACACTGCCATTTTCTAGGTACATACCAGAGATATTATTGCCAAAGGGTAGCTCTCCCATTAAGAGCTGTCCTTTGCAACAGAGGGACTTCTTATTTTATGACCCACTGGCGTCATTCTGCGCATGCGCGCCACCGGGCACACTGAGAGGGATTCAATTGGATCCCTCTCAGTGCAGGACACAGAAAGAAGCCTACAGGCTTTTATTGGAAATAGATACAGAGCTGTAATTATACAGCTCCAGCCATCGACTAAGCAGCATGCTGACAGTCATTCACTGCCTGGCTACAGGCTGGAAGGCAGGGGCGGAAATACAGGAGACAATGGTAGGCGGTCACCTCTGGGTACCAGCCCTAAATGTATGTACAGTGTCTATGTATGTAAGAAGATGGCATGTGTCACCAACTTATTTAGAGTTATAGATAGATTTTCACTACTGAAGGAAGACTGGATATTTTATAATATACTGTAGATCACAGGTTCTCAAACTCGGTCCTCAGGACCCCACACAGGTCACGTTTTGAAGGTCACCAGACAGGTGTACAGGTGTAGTCATTGCTCACTGACACATTTTAAAAGAACCACAGGTAGAGCTAATTATTTCACCGGCGTTTCTGTGAAGAGACCTGGAAAACATGCACTGTTTGGGGTCCTGAGGACTGAGTTTGAAAACCTGTGATATAGATAGTAAAGAAGCATTTCTTAAGGTATCCAGTGACAAAACCATCATCCTGTTTGGTCACGAATGTGGTTATCCAAATAGGGGGAGTGATTCAGTCATTTGTCCTTTGGGTGAGTGATGAGATCCCTTCCGGTTTCATCGCAGACGGGGCCCGCGGCTACCTGGAAGATGATGGTCGTTCAGTGTATATAAACGACCATCATCTGCAGATATATCTGCTAGGTGTGTACCCACTTTAAGTGGTCAGCTGCTCACATAGGTTGATAGGATTGTTTAAAATGCGACAGAAGATTTCTTCTATCAATTTTTAAAATGACCATTATCTGGCAGTGTAGTCGCTTTTGGAACTATACATGTTTTGTTATTATTTGGGCCTATTCATCAACAGATAAATGGCCCAGTAACCATGCGGCAACGCCAGTTGCCGCATTTTTAAGTTACCAGGCCATTCATCATTAGGGGTCCGATAGGACCCCCCCGGCATTCAACAAACTCCGAAAACTGAAAGTTTTCGGAGTTTGCTGCCGAGAACAAGCTCCATCTTCAGACAGCGCTTGTTCTTGGATCCCCGCTCCTTCCTATGGGAATAGGAATATGGATCCCTCCGCCGCCTCCTCACTCCCTCCCGGCGGCTTTGCGCATGTGTGACCCGAGGTCACGCATGCGTTGCTGGAACGACGGGGAGCAGGTAAGTAACGCAGCTACAGAAGTAGCTGCAATACTTTCCACGAGGACAACTGCTTTTCAGAGCAGTTGTCCCCTCACCGGAGAAATGATGAATTGCTCCAGTGTCAGGCTTTCCCCGCTGCGAGTTGGATACTAAAGTATCCCTAGCAGCGAGTTCAAAACTTCATCATCGGAGGCCATACGGCCTTCGATGATGGATAGGCCGCTCTGTCAGTTGCCCGATATTGGCTGCAGAATTACTATGTGTTTGTCAGTCTTTAATCTGCACAGTTAGGGGTAAATTTACTAAGATGGGAGTTCTATTAAGAAGTAATGTTGCCCATAGCAACCAATCAGATTCTACTTCTCATTTATCTAGCACCTTCTAGAAGATAATACCTGGAATCTGATTGGTTGCTATGGGCAACATCACTTCTTAATAGAACTCTCATCTTCGTAAATTTACCCCTAAGTGTTATAGGGACAGGGCTGCACCTGGCCTTTCCATTGTCTAAGTGGGTCAATCCTGTTAACTGCGAGTTCCCTTAGAGTGCGAGTAAGTGTGGCTATATGCCGCACTTACAGTACCTTCAGACTTGCAGATTTATGTGCTCTGCCCAATAGGGTTGCGTACAAAAATCTGTAAGTCTGGGGCGAGATCGGGCTGCAAGGCATTTCCACATTGTTGCAATGTCAACTCACCCCTGTCACGGCTAACAGGTTTGACCCCTAAGACTGCAATTTCAGTGGAGCACACCTTACACAATTTAATATAAACATTTACATTTGAGTTGTGTGTTCTCTTTCAACAAGGAAATTACAATCCTTTAAGAATTTTTAGCTCCATCAACATGATGAATAGCTCTTCGTTTTGCTGCATCCATAACAAGGAAGCTGCCTCAGGCTATATTATTATAGATCCTTTCCAGTATAGAGATTATAGAGTGTTAATGTGTTTCTCTTTTCACTAGACACAAGGACACATTTATTGATTAAGGGGCCTATGTATCAAACCTTGATGAGCGATAAAATTGTGAGAGAAAATAAGTATTAACCAATCAGCTCCTAACTGTCATTTTTCAAACACAGCCTATAAAATGTAAGTTAGAAGCTGATTGGTTGGTGATTTATATCTCACAATTTTCTCTCAAATCAAGCTTTGGTACGAGGCCCCTAAGACTTTAGCTGATATTGACACGCGTAGTCATTATATTGTTACTAGTTTTCTATTTATAAACATTTTGTATAGATGACATATTGTAGCCATACTAACAGCCCTACATGTGTACATGTGAGAAGTCTCACAGTGGGCCTGATTCAGAGATGGACGCTAATACAAATGCAGCTGCGATTTCATATGAACTGCAGCTGCGAAAATATGCTAATAATTAAAAAGCTTTACAATGCAAAATGGAAGCGCTATCTCCAAAGGTCTGTTGTATATATATATTGTGCAAGGTAGTATGACTTAGGGCTCTATTTACTACAATCCGCATATTGAATGCAGATGGCAGTGTGATATTATCGACTGAATTTGCATTGCGAATTCAGGCAATATCACAGGGATTTACTACAAATCCTTTGCAGGGACAGAGCTTGCGATAAAGCTCTGTCCATGCGAATCCCCTCTGCACACTAGTCACGGTATTTTCGCAAAAAATACTGTGACAAAGTGCCAGCGCATGCGCCGACCGGCCACTGCTGCTACCCCCCCGGTGCTAAGCCCCGCCCCCATGATCGCAGACCCCCGCGACCCCTCCTCCCTTAATTACACTTACCTGCATGATCCGTGCCTCCGGTGATGTCTTCGATGCCTCCGATCAGGTGATCTCCAATACTGCACTGGGACCCGATCACCTGATGATCGGGCCACAGTGTCCTATGGGAGACCAGCTGACCGGAGGGGAGACATCACCGGAGGCCCGATCACTGGTCCCTGAAGTCAGGTAAGTAAAAAAAAATTGTAACAATTTTTTTCTTTTTTTAACAGTAATCAGCTTGAGGTCTGTTTAGACCACACAGCTGATTACTGGGACCGGCTCCCGGCTCTGCTCTGCCTTTTAGAGCAGAGCAGGAGTCCGGTAACCGGGGGAGACCCTGGATAACGCCATCTTCAGGTGGCATTATTATCACAGGGCTTTCCCCGGATATTTTTTTACAATTTATTTTTAGTAACTCTGGTCGGATCAAATTTCCCATTACAATTATGGGAAATGCGATCTGCTTACTAAAAATAAGTGATACTTAGGGGTTGGAGTAGAATTTTACGAATTCTACTCCAATTGCCCTGTAATAACTATAGGTGATACTAAAATAATGTGAAATGGGTGTGAAAACACCCTTTTTATCACTTTATTTTAGTAAAAATAATGTAAATAAATAGAGCCCTTAATGATAGATTCCACAAGAGAGTGAAAATCTCACAGAATACAATGAAATAATGAGAATCTTATAGATAATGAATCAGGTAAAAATCTTTATAACATTAAAAGGACCCAAAAAGCAGGAAAAAAAATTAAAAAAGGAATCAAGTATAAATAAAACAATACACATGAAAAACAATGACAATAACATCAAAATAGTGACATTAGCATAAAAATAGCCTAAGAATGTGGTATTATCAAAAATAGCAAAAACACTTGGTGCAATGATCCTAAAGGATGAACCTGTGTACCCTGATTATTGGATCTGCCGTATTTTGTGGCTAATGTGCCAGTTCTGCCAGTTTGTATCAATATTGTCCTGCAATGGGTATGATGTTATAAATAAAAATCCTCCCGTCTTGTGTTTAATTGATAAACATCAGCAGCTGAACTGGTTCAATTGTGCATCTGTAATAGTAGCCAGTAGTAGAAGGGTTTATATCAAGTCTCAATCCTTATGCACAGCATTTATCAATAAAAAAGATTAAATGTAAAAATAAATAAATAGATTTCCAAATGAACACCGCTAATACCATCTCCTCTCATAGAAAGAATTCACTTGCAGAGAATTGGAGTCCCGATTCTGAGGCATACTTAGTATGCACAGAGACAATGATTATAGTGCAAACACAGGGGGATGGATCACGCTAAAAAAGCAATTATTTGTACCACTAATTGATGTCAGTATGGTACCGTCTGAATCCGGTTTAGGGGTTTCCACAGCGCAGGGCCATCCAGGTTTAATCCTTAACGAGTGCACTCGTGGCCGCGTGTGTATGTCCGTCGGAGCTCCTTTAGTGTTCAGTGGATAGGTATCCCTGCAGCATTGTCCGGAGACACGGATTAAGGTGCGGTGCAGAGGGAAATACCCCAGAGCGTTCAGCTGTGCAGTATGTAGCAAGTGGGGTAGGTTTAGCTTGACGCGTTTCTCGGCTCTTGCCGTTTCATCAAGAAGCAGTGAAGAAGCAGTGATGAAACGGCAAGAGCCGAGAAATGCGTCAAGCTAAACCTACCCCACTTGCTACATACTGCACAGCAGAACCCTCTGGGTGTGTTAACGGAGATCTAAGGGTGTGTGTGTGCGATAAAGGCCATGTTCCCAAACACAGAACCACAGCCTCAGAGGCCATTTTTAGAGAGAGAGTTGAGTTGGAATCTGCGCAGCCTAGGACTTACTCGAGCTGTCGATGTGCATCCGATGTTGTGTCGATGGTGGTGTGTTTTCAACTCCTGGGGGATTTGCACACAATGCAGATAGGGTAAGTGGGTGTAGCAACATTTGCTCAGTCCGGCGCACACTATCTCAGGCGGGGATATGTTAGCAGGCATTAGCATATCTTTACACATTATTTGTGAACGTGAATGCAGCTGCGAATACAATAGAGTATTACTCTGAGTCAGGCCCTATCTCCCTTCTTGTACTGGGCACCCTGAGCACCTCAGACAGGAGACATGGTACTAATCTTCCTGGACAGGATGGGGGTAGAACAGGACCAGGGAAGGGTAATGGTGGGTAAGCCGACATACGGAGGAACAAGGAGCTGGTCCCAACTTTTATCAACTATAATAGTCAGTACTGATTTTTTTAATTTACATTTTCTGTTTAATTCGTACTGTTGTGCTTTTTATATTGTTCTTATAGCCTTGTATATATTTGTAGTGTATGTATTTTAGAAATGTTACTATCCTTTTAACACTATTAGCATTATATGTCTCACGTGTTTCATCCTAGGCATTGTGTCCCTGGTTTCTCTGTCCATGTTATCATATGAACGCTACCTTACAGTGCTGAAATGTTCAAAGGTTGATGCCTCTAACTACAGAAATGCCTGTGCTTGTATTGTTGGATCCTGGATCTACTCTCTGTTTGGACAATGCCGCCTCTTTTTGGCTGGAGCCTGGAGCAGTTATGGTCTGGAAAGCTCAGGAACCACCTGTTCCGTAGTCTGGCACTCCCGGTCACACAACAACGTGTCGTACATTCTGTGCCTCTTCCTGTTCTGCCTGGTCTTACCTCTGCTCATCATGATATTTAGCTATGGACACATTGTCAAAGTAATCCGGGGGGTAAGTTTACTTTTGTTTGCTTAACTTTAATAACTTACCTTACATTTTGCTTACAGTACATTGTGAAAGGAAGTGACAAAAACAATATGAAAATACTGATATTCTGCAACCTGTTGTTTTATTAGGGGTTTTTTTTCTACATTTTGAGGCATAATTGAGCACAAATCTTGTACAAACATGAACACATGAATGAATCAACGTTCAAATCATAAGAAAGTTTCCTTATTTAGCTGCTCTGTTTCTTTTCATAAGGTTTTACATCAGGTTGCATGCCGTTATTTTGGGACCCATATGGTCCTCTCCCTCCTTCCTTGTGGCACTTTACCCCATGTCTATTTGTTATTTTGTTTATTTAAGTTAGCATAGTTATGCTTAAATATTTAGACCATGTTCCATTATTCAAAGGGTCTGTCCCAGAGAGCCTGTGGTGGGCAGGTCAACCAGACAGCAATAGCCTCTGTTAGGCCTTCCAATAAGGAAAGGTTGTATTGGTCACCAGGTCTGACTGGCCTTCCAACTATCCTGTGCAGGGCATATGGCTGCATGCTGGGAAGAACTGGAAGGCAATTGTCCAGGGGGCTGATCTTTACTGTGCAAACATTTAATTTACTCTGCTGAATCAATCGGTTCAGTGTTGATGACCAAACTAATGCTTTGCTGTGGTAAGTGTGAAAAGTTTATTTTACTGCTTATGAGCATTTTATATTGTTGTGATGTTTTTAGTGGATTGTCAAAGTGCTGCACAGTTATACCGCTGTGTTGTTATATTGCTATACTTATATGCAGCCATAATGTGGTACAGTTGCACTGTCAGATGGATTTGCTGTTATGTTCTTTGGTGCTCAGGTTTTTGCTGTTGTGGCTGAGGTGTCATGTTGTGATGCTGTGTCAGTTCACTAATGGAAGTTGGTGACTAGATACTTATACCCCTTTTACACCAAACAAATAACCTGGGTTATTGCCAGGTCGATCAGGGTTGAGGCTCTGTGTGAACGGCTCCCAAAAAAATAACCTGGGTCGATTTACCGGGCAATCTTACTCGGGTTGAGAGCAGGGTTGAAAACGGTTGTTCCCGTGTCATGCGGCAGTGTGAACGGGTGCTACCCGGATTATTTGACCCGGCTATATTCTGCTATTAGCTGATTGGAGCTTCTGGGGCGCTGGCAGATGATGTCATTTGTCAGGGCCCTGCAGAGAGACGCACACTCAGCCATTACTTGCATGCCAAACCTGCACATAGCCTGCACCACAGCCTGACCAATTCCCACAAAACGCAGGCTGATACACAGGCAGCCACAGTCAGAATTGCAGCCTGCACCACAGCTTGACCAGCAGCTACAAACGCAGGCTGATACACAGCCATAACAGCAGCCTGAGCCACACCCTGTTACTACAGCAGCATGTGTGCTGCCACGAACTGGACCGATGCCGATATCAGAGCTACTGCTCATCAGGGCAGAGGAAGAAATTAAGCACCAGATGACCGGCACAGTGAAAGATGCAGTAGTGTACCACAATATAGCCCAGATGCTGGAGTCCCGAGGGATAAAACTCACGTAGCAGCAAGTGGCAAATAAATTGAAGGCCTTGCGTAAGCAGTTCACTAAAGTGCACGATCATAACCGCAACAACAGTGGTGCAGGCCGCAAGGAATGGGTGCATTACCAATTGTGCTACAGCGCTTTTGGAAATAAAGCGCTTTCAACCCCATAGCACTGTCCTCCTCAATTGCGCCATCCTGCACCAGCCAGCAAGAGGACAGTCAAGAGGTACCGGCTACACAGGTTACCATGCCGTCCTCGCAAAGCAGACCAACATCACTGCTCCTACTGACCGATGAGCCTGGAGAAGGTAGTGGGATGGATTCATCTGTGAATGCTGACAGGATGGATTCATCTGTGAATGCTGACAGTATGGCTTCCACCATAGATGAGGTAGTTGAGACAAGCTCAGAGACTGCGCCCCCTAAAAAGACCCCTCCGCTACGCGCTAATAGTATTTTAAAAAATAAAAACACATCACACACACACACACACTACATTCACTTAAATCCAAATGGTAACTGTTGCAGAGTGCTGCTAGCGTGCAGGTAGATAGAAGGCCACAAGCACATGTACATAAACACCACTGCTATCTTTACGTCGGCTCAGTGCATATTATATATTTTTTTTTGTTTCTCCCCTTTGCAGTCTACAATGTGCCACCCAAAAAGAAGAAGCTCAACAGGTCGGAGCAAGCGGCTAGAGCGATGACTTCTGTGATCGTGGAGCATCTCCACGAATTGAATGCCGATATTTAGAGGCAGGAGGATGCTAGATTGGATCGGTTTCTAGAGTCCGAAAGGCAAATGCAGCAGTCATTTATGAGGCAATTAATGGATATGCAGGAGAGACAGATGTCTTTTTTTGAGCGCACATTTGCTCGTGGTTTTCCCAACCAAACACAGGCATTACCACAGGCCCTAGTGTACCCAGAACACAGATTTGGGCAGTGCAATATGGGGCCCAATTATTACAACACTAGCACTAACCCTAACACAACACAAACAAACCAAGAGTCACCACAGTATACAGTGTATAGGCAAATGCCGCAAACATGGCCGGAACATTTGCTATTTTAGTTTTGTTTTTTATATTGTGTGGCTAAAATTATAATGTTTTTTGGGTGAAGGCACTTTTCATTTTTTTTATTCATTCTTTATTTTCTTAATTTTCAAAGCACAAGACATACTTTTGCAGCAAAAAAGAATCAATACAAAACACAGTATTGTACATGAAAAAGCACAATAATACAGATCCATACTTAGACATACAAAAACCAGAAACCAAAACTAAAATAATTTAGTAAAGTCTAAAGTATAGCGTACTTCACTATAAAATAATCAGAAAAATAAGGAAAAGAAAAAAGATGGGGAAGAAAAATAATAGAGAGGGAAAGATAAAGAGGGGGACGAGGGGGAGGGAGAGGGCAAATATACACTGGATGTACCGAACTCTAAACCAGAACACCAGAAATATTTAGAAATTAAGGTTGTGGAATGAGGGCTGCATATGAGGCTGAGGATTTAAAATCAATCCAGCTGGACCACATAGCAATAAACTCAGAATGTTTCTCAGGGGCTGAGTAAAGGACATCATCCATGGTCATGTAAAAGTCAAGGCGTTGACAACAATCCCACACTGTCGGAGGGATCCGAGAGCGCCAGCGAACTGGGAGTACCGCCCTAGTAGCATTATTAATATGTCGAAGAAGGGACTTTTTATAAAGAGAAATCGGGTCAGATGTATGGGAGAGCAGCCAGAAGTCCGGACCAGATGATACAGAGTAACCTAATATCTCCGAAGCCAAGGCTATTATCCCTACCCAAAAGGGGACAATTAGTGAACAATCCCACCAGATGTGCATCATCGTATCTGTTTCCCCAAAACATCTCCAGCAGACAGGGGACACCGTGGGATAGCATTTATGGAGAATGACCGGGCAGCGGTACCATCTTGTCATTACCTTATACTGCGTTTCCAAAATCTCCAAACTATTGGAACACATACTAGTAACTTGGAACACTTTATCCCAATTAATATGTATGTCTTTTTTAATAAAGTCTCTATCCCAGGCCTTTACAAAAAGAGGGTCATCTTCAAACATGTTATGTAATAAAATCTTGTATATACCCGAAATTATATGTGTGGGAGACTGCCGTTGCGAACACATAGATTCAAAGGGTGTCATATCTCTAGCAAATACTGAAGGGCCCCCAAGAGAAGAGGCAAAATGTCTAATCTGAATGTAGGCCCAGAGACTTTGGTTTGTAAGAGAAGTATTGTTACAAAAATCTGAAAAAGTTATATATTGACCATTGGACACAAGGTGGCCTGCCCTAGAAATCCCTGCATCAGACCATGTGGAGGAAAACCGCCCTGAGGTCCCGGGAGGGAAAAGGGGATTATAAAGGATAGGAGTAAGAGGAGATATTACTGAAGAAATCCCAGATTTAGCACGCAATTTTTTCCATATTTCCAATGTAGGGCCAACTATTGGGTGTGAGGAACGAGCAATTTTAGAGCACCACGGCAAAGTGCTCAAGTGAAGATTGGATGATTCCACCTCCAGTTCCACCCATTGCTTACCCACTGTGCCCCGAGTCCAGTCCAGAACTCTACCGAGTATAATGGCCTGATGGTATGTGGATATCATTGGCAATTGTTGGCCTCCCCTGCATTTCCCGCTAAAAAGCACTTCATGTTTAAATCTGGGCTTTCTACCCCCCCAGACAAATTTTCGGATGAGGGTATGTGCTTCCGACAAGAAGCTAGAGGGTAAGGCAATCGGTGTAGTCTGCAGTAGATATTTAGATGGCCCAGCCACGAAAACCCCTGCATACCCCACCGATCCAATTCCTTACGAATGGAGCTAAGCAATGGTGTATGGTTAAGGGCAAACAAGTCACATATACGTCTAGGGATACAGATGCCTAAATACTTAAGAAAAGAAGCCTGCCATTTAAAGGGGAAGGAGGCACTAAGTGCAGACACTGTCTCAACCGAAGCGGTGACATTTAAGGCAACAGATTTACTATAATTAATCTTAAAATTAGAGAGATCCCCAAAACGCTGGAATTCTCTCATTAAGTTAGGGAGAGAGATAACTGGATTAGTTAATATCGCTAGCAGGTCATCCGCAAAGAGGGCAAGGCGATAGTCTTGTGAACCCACTTTAAGGCCAGTTATATTAGGGTTTGCTCTAATTGCCCTTGCCAGGGCTTCCATGCACAGTACAAAAAACCAAGGGAGAGAGCGGACAGCCCTGACGAGTACCATTCGATATATGGACTGGAGCCGACAAAATCCCATTCACTCTTATCTGGGCCGAAGGGGCCCTATAAAGAGCCAGGATTTTTGAAAGGAAGACTTCACGCAAACCTAAGCGCTGCAACACCCCTGTCATGAAGCCCCAATCCACCCGGTCGAATGCCTTCTCAGCATCAGTGGAGAGAAGCATCATGAGAATGTCAGAGGAGACTGCATGGTGTATCAGGTCAAGGACCTTGGTGGTATTGTCTTTCGCCTCTCTACCTGGGATGATAGACGGAAGAAGAGGCTTAAGCCGATTGGCTATGAGCTTCGCATAAAGCTTAACGTCTACATTTAGAAGAGATATCGGACGATAACTCGCCGGTAATGTTGGATCCTTGCCCTCCTTAGGGACGACCGTAATGTGTGCTGCAAGCAATTGACAGGAAAAAGGGGTATGCGCTGAAACAGCATTACAGGCCCTTAACAAAAGCGGCAAGAGAATGTCTTGATACGCCTTGTAGTAAGACAACGTGAAGCCATCAGGTCCGGGACTCTTACCAGAAGGGGAGGACTTAATAGCAGCAGATAATTCGTCTTCTGTAAAAGGGGAATCCAGAGCCTTTGTCACCGCCTCGGGGAGAGTAGAAAAAACTATTTCTTCTAGATACCTCTGAATCTGCGATACCCGAGCTGTATGATCTAAATTCACATTATCCGGACCTAGGTTATATAGGGTAGAGTAGAAAGACTGAAAGACTGCTGCAATATCTTTGTCTGTATGACAAAGTTTGCCCATATGATCCTTGATACATTGGAGATAAGTCAGGGATCTCTGAGCTCTAAGAGCCCTAGCCAACATTTTGCCTGGTTTGTTCCCCCAACGATAGTACTTATGGCGACATCTTCGAAACTCTCTCCTAGCCCCTTCATATAGTAAATTGTTAAGAGCATCTCTAGCCTTTTGAAGTTCTACAAATATATCAGAGGCCATAGTATTTTTATGGGTAAGTTCGAGCATCCGGATTTTGGATAACAAAGCATCCCTGCTTTCAGTTTTCTTTTTTTTAAGATAGGACCCTAACTGAATACATTTACCTCTGACCACACATTTGTGAGCTTCCCAGATTTAGACGGGTGAAACATCATCCGTGAGATTATGAGAAATGTACTCTCTCAGGGTTTCCCCAATTTGATCCTTACAGTATGAATCACGAAGGAATTGTTAATTGAGCTTCCATTACCACTGGCGTGGGGGAGGATCGCGAAGGTACAAAGTTAGAGATATTGGGGCGTGGTCAGAACCGGAAATCTGCCCAATAGTGGCATCTGCAAGAAGCTCTAAGTGGGAATGGTCTACACAAATATAGTCAATGCGGGAATAAGAATTATGTGGGGAAGAATAAAAGGTGTAATCCCTCTCTGCTGGGTGTAAGAGTCCCCAGGTATCTACCAATTGGAAATCATGCAATGTCAGTCTAAATTTCTTAGTCTCTTTAATAGAGGTACGCAGAGAACCAGAAGTGGTATCAAGAGAAGGCTCCAAGGCCCAATTAAAATCTCCACCGACCACTCGGATGCCCTCCAACTGGTCCTCTATCGATTCTAACGACTTACGTAGAAAGCCAGACTGACCCCTGTTGGGTACATATAAATTTACCAGGGAATATTTTTGGTTGGCTATGGTAACCTTAACTAATAAACCCCTACCATCTCCAATATGCACAACTGAGATATCAGAAAGCACTAGATGTTTAGAAAACAAGATGGCCACCCCTCTAGCCTTGGCTTCGGAGATATCATTAAAGTACCCCACTGGAAAATAACGAGAGCGTAAAGACGGGGCCACACCTTTCTTAAAATGCGTCTCCTGGAGAAAAGCTATATCTACCTTATCCATTTGCAACGTATGTTAAAGACTGGATCGTTTCTCCGGTATATTAAGACCCTTTACATTGTTAGAAAAAATAGATAACTTAGCCATATTTAAAGTGTGTGGGTGAGCGTCTTGAATGTTGCGTACATAAATCAAATACCTGCATACAGATAGTGTCTATCAGCAAAACAATTACGAGGGAGAAAGAGACACAAAAGGGAAGGAAGGAAAAAAGGAAATGAGGAAAAAACAAAAAAAACACAGAACAAATCATAAAAAACAAAGGGCATGTTAGCAATCTCAATTCAAAACTGAAAATGAAAATAGCATAAAAATGAAACTCCTTAATAAAGGCCATGAAAGCCCCTAAGGGGTCCATGGACATTGTATACACAACGGAGTAGGGGGAAATAGGAGGGTAGTAATGAACATGACACCCCAAATAGGTCCAAAAAAAACAAAAACAAATGGGACCTATCTAAATTAATAGAAAAACAAATAGTCGCCTAGAACAAAAAAATATGTAAGATCAATAGAAAGACATTTAGCTAGTAGATTAGAGATAGCCATGAAAAAGATCAAGCTAAACAGAAGAACTGCTCAAGGCCTATTGGGACCTATGTAAACAAATAACAGGATCTCAAATAGATGTACATATAACAGCAACTAGCATCCTATAATGTATAGGAAAAGAGCATATATCAACGAGAAGTCCACAAAAAGGCAATGAGTACACAAAGGGAGATTACGGATAATCATAACTTTCCTGATCAAGTAGTTTCCTCGCTCTCAGCTGCAGGATCTCTTCCCGGTCTACGTCTGAACCTCGAGATTGCTGCCAGGTCTCCCTACGAGATGACAAGGGAACGCTGGTATTCAATAAATCCAGCCAGTTAGGGACCGAAACAGTAGGCAGACCAAGAGAAGAACAGAATTGGGGCAGTTGAGCAGATTCTCGAAGAATATGAAGCTTCCCCTCATGCATCACTTGTATACTTAGCGGAAAGCCCCAGCGGAATTTAATGTCCCGCTTGTGTAATTCCTCTGTGAGTGGGTGGAGGAGGCGCCTCTGATGAAGCGTTGACCACGAGAGGTCCTGGAAAATCTGTACTGAACATCCATTGAAGTCGATCTCTTTAGTTTGTCTGGCTTGTCGTAGAATTTGCTCCTTCACCGTATAGTAGTGCAGTCGACATATAATGTCTCTGGGTTTTTCAGAGGGCATACCCTTAGGGCGCAAAGCCCTATGAGCTTGGTCAAATTGGATCCTAGTATCCAGGTCAACATGCAGAAGTTCATTAAATATTTTAGTGAGAGCATCTTCAATTCCCGACTGGGTAATATCTTCGGGGACCCCACGGATCCACAAATTGTTACGTCTACCCCTGTTGTCAACATCATCCAGTCTACGCTGCATTTCCAACAATATACGAGAGTGGCGAGAGAGCAAAATGTTGCAGTCGCCAAGCTGGGTATCGACAGAATCCACGTGATCTTCCAAGGAAACCACTCTCTCTGCTACGTGAGTGAGGTCCGAACGGATGGAGGAGATGTGAGTCTGGACTGTTTCCTGAATTCTTTGTTCCAATAAGTGTAGATCCTGTTGAATATCCTGTCGAGTCGGCAAGGACCGTATATGTTGCAGAATCTCCCCAATATCGGACGAATTAGCAGGAACAGGTGGAGTAAGATGGGGTGAATGAGACTGCGGGGTAGAGCCTCCATCAGAGCTCCCTGAAGCCATATGTGGAGAGGTAGGACCTGGAGGAGTACCAGTCGCTGATGTGGAAACGCCAAATAGAGTATGGAACGCAGTGTTAGGTGGAGGTTTAACTGGAGTGGCAGCAGGGCGTTTAGCAATACTGCGTCTCCCCATGAGGGAACATATCAGAGCAAATTGACGTAGTAAGGAAAGGATGGATAACTAGGCATAGCAGAAAATGGGTGTCATATTACACTTTCCCCTCACTGCCTTATATTTATATCATGGCTAAGGCTGTCAGGACATGCATTTGAAGGCTTAGTGTCCACTGAGTGCAGGGAGGACACAGATCTTACACAGAAGAAAGCTCCTCCAAGGAAAGATAATAATGAGTGTCTTATTTGCCTTATCCCTGTAAGAGGCAAGCCAGTAACATCAGGAGCCAGTATAGGGCAAAGCAGGCTGGTCAGAGACACAGGCAGGACAGTAGGACAGCCTGGTCAACCCTCGGATGCACTCCCCCTCCACTCCTTGCCTTATCCAGAGACCTCTATGGGAGAAGGGAGGCCTCAAGATGGCGCCTCCCGCGATTCACGGCAACAAGCGCAGACGCCTCCACCCGGGCCCAGGAGGGTATGTGGAGTCTCACCCGGGGTCCCAGCAAGGCTGAGCAGGCCTGCAGAGCGGTGAGAAGTAAACACAGGCCTGGGAAGCGGCGGCAGAGTCCAAAATTTATCCCGCGGCTTCTGGAGGTAAGGTAGGCCGCGGGGTCTCCGGAGCCACAATTCTGCCCACGGAGCTCGGACGGAAGGAGAGCAGACCCACAAGGGACCAGGTAGGGGCAGAGGACCCTCAGAACCAACGGGGTCTGTATATTAGAGGGACTGTCCCGGGAGCAGTGCAGGAACACGTCCGATCTGCCTGACAGCTAGGCCACGCCCCCACTACATTTTTTATCACTTTTACAGTGTATTGTTTTGACTGCAGGGATAAGGCACTTTTCTTTTATACTGGGCATATGATGCTTGACATATGTTTACACTGGTCACTATATATGTATTCACATGGTGGTCAAGTAGGTTTCAGAAATGTCATGTATTTTACAGCACAATATGATGACAAATACTTTTAATTTGAGATTGGGCGGCTATATAATCTGTTAGCTATGGGTAAAATAAAATATTGTCCGTTTATTCAAATAAATGGATGGACCAGTGGTGAAGGTGTTTACAAAATAGTTAAAGAATATCGAGCCTTCCCCCCAAATGTTGTTGTGCAGCCAAAATGTTATGGCATATCTGAGCCCCATAGGATAATTTGAGAGAGGGCACAAAGATGCCAGTCCACTATGTTCAATAGCTATTAGGGTGAATGGTTACAGCTTATATGATGACTCTTGCTCATATTATATCTACTTTTATTCACAGTTGTGCAGGATCAACCTAACAACAGCCCAGAGGAGAGAACACCACTTATTATTTATGATTCTATGCATGATCACTTGCTATCTATTCTGCTGGATGCCTTATGGATTAGTCTCTTTGATTACAACATTTGGACAACCTGGAATAATCTCTCCCACAATTAGCATCATACCATCAATTCTGGCCAAGAGCAGCACCTTTATTAATCCTCTCATTTATATATTTATGAATAGACAGGTAAGGTTTCAACAAATATTTATATCTGCCACGGGTACGTGGGCACCTTGCTGCATTTTCAAACAGTCGTTTGTATTGGAAGCTCTTTGAAGGTAACTTAAGGTGCACAAAATTACCTGCAATACAGTTCCCATGCCCAGTGCAATGTGCAAAACAGTTTACGCTATAGCATGGAGACCACGAGCGTGAGGTCACCTTTCATAGTAAAAATCAGCCCATTGCTGGTCACTGATGGGCTGGTGTCTCAATGAAACGTGCAAAAAACAGAATCCCCTACCCTTCTCCCGGAGGATACACTCTGGGCTGTAGTTCACACAGTAGTTATGAAGACTGGAAACATTACAGTTGTGACTTTCCACCCCAGTGGTCCCACTATAATAGTCAGTGGTTCTGTCCATTATAGCAAAATATTAAAATTACAGACACACACATTTAAAATAAAATTCACAGTTCAAGAAACAGTTCACATTGGTCAGTGAATTCATTTTTCTTTTTTTGTATTTTTCCCATTTGAATAAAAAAAAAAATATAAGAATATTCTATTTTTTTTTATTTGGATTACAGTGACTTGCTTATCTGTAAGGCAATCATTTTATGCAGTGGTTCTTGGCAGAATCAGAGGGACACAAGCACAGTCGCATAATTGTCAGAGCTGAGAAAATAATTTCTCTCTTAATTATCTTCAGCCCTGACACAGTGCAGACCTACCTCTAGCACTATGGACGGTATCCAGTTAGCCCCGAACATTGTTCGGGCACTAATGGATCCCCGCGATTGGCAAAAAACAGGGATTTTTCGCTGATTATTCCCATTTTTCGCCTGTGTTTTTTTACACCCTATCCTATTATTTTGAATGAAATATTAGGATATATCTCCCGAAAACACATAGGGTCCGCGATAAGCTCGCAGACCTATGTGTTTTTGCCTTTTTTGGAGTGAAAAAACGGCACTTATCGTGGATAATTTTTTGGGACACATCAGTTCCCGAAAAATATCCATGATAAGTGCCGGCATAGGGCGGCACTTCGGGGCTAATAGGATAGCCCCGTCGCGATCCATTAGCAGCACTACTTTAGTGTCTCTAATTGGATACCCCTCTATGGGTTATATTTACTAAAGTGCGGGTTTTTAGAAATGGAGATGTTATCAATAGCAACCAATCAGATTCTACTTAACATTTATATAGCACCTTCTAGAAGACAATAACTAGAATCTGATTGGTTGCTATGGGCAACATTTCCACTTCTAAAAACCTGCACTCTAGTAAATTTACCCCTAGGAATAGCCCCCCACAGTCTGTTATTTGACTGCCAAGAACGCGAGGGATATAATGACAGTCTAGGCATAATCTTGTCCTGGGTAACTATTACTGCGTCTGCACCAATTACATTTAGTTGAGCAGTATACAATGCATGTGATTAGCGCACACAGTATAACAAAGTGAAAAATGAATATTTTCACTTACTTTTGTAGAAATATATCGGGGTCATTCATTACAATGGCAATACAGAAGATTTCATGGATAACCCCTGCTTACCTTTGAGTACTGATCTGGCCCGGAATTTCCATACAATAATATGGGGACCTAAATTCATCAAGCTTCAAAAATACAAAATTTTCTGAGTTTGCCACCAGTAACCTATGCAGTCTTCAGATGGTGTTTGTTCCCAGACCCCCATATCTTTCCTATGGGATGGAGGTCTGGGTTGTGAAAAGGGATCCTTTCAGATGCCTCCTCCCCGTTCGGCTCTCTCTGCTGGACATAGGGATCTTTGTGCGCATGCATAAATCCCAGTTCACGCATGCGGACTAGCTTAGCCTGTGCAGACTCAGCAGTGTTAAGTTTCACTACTACCAAAGTAGCAGTGATAGGGAACACAGAGACAGCTGATCTTTGGATCAACTGTCTCCGCACCAGAGCAGAATTTAATTGTTCCGCTGTATTAGTATCCACTACTGCTACTTGCAGCGAGTTGGATCCTAAGGGCCCCATTTACCAGCAATACATAACCCCTTTAGCACTGGCTCCCCTTTAGCACTCTCTTGGAGTAATCCTGGACTCCTCCCTCTCCTTCAAACCACAAATTCAGCACCTCTCACAGTCCTGCCATTTCCATCTCAAAAATATTTCCAAGATTAGACCCTTTCTCACCCAGGATGCTACTAAAACCCTCATCCACTCACTCATCATCTCCAGATTAGACTACTGTAACCTCCTCCTATCTGGCCTCCCTGACTCCCACCTCTCTCTACTCCAATCTGTCCTCAATGATGCTGCTCGGCTCATCTTCCTCTCCAAACGTTCTACCTCTGCCTCCCCTCTCCTACAAGTCCTACACTGGATCCCCTTCCCCTTCAGAACCCAATTCAAGATTCTTAGGAGTAAATTTACTAAGATTCGAGATTGGTCGAGATGACAATCTCGGGTGAGTTTAGGCATGTTTTTCATCTCGCAAATTTACTATAGGCAAACTCTGGTGAGTTTGGGAGAGAGTTCTCTCTTTTCACTTGTAAAACTCGGGTGAGATCGCAAACTCTAATCTTATCACCATCGGGTAAACTCGGAAGTACTTTTCACCTAAAATATACTGCTTGCAAATTTACCAAGAATCGAGATGACAATCTCGGGTGAGATGACAGCAAACTCTACCAAATTGAAGTTGTAAACACTCACCTCCGGAGCTGCGAGTTTGCCAGAAACATACACAGATCAGTGTAATTTGTGTATGCTTCTGCCTGTAAATATTAAAAATAGGGTTAATTTGTTTTTTAAAATGACGTAGGGTCCCCCCCCAAAAGCATAACCAGCCCCGGAATGGTCAGCGAGTTCTGGTTTCTAAAATAACGGTGAACAAAACGAGTAGGGTTCCACCGTAATTTAGGAACCAGCACCAGGCTGCAAGGCCAGTTCTGGTTTTAAATATAGGGGGAAAAAATTGCCTAGGGGTCCACCTAAATTTAAAACCAGCACCGGACCCAAACCGACCGGGGTGTAATGCCACAGCCAGGAGACTGTAACACCGGGGCTCCATGGCCAAAGCATTAACACCCCAAGCCGGTCAGGCCAAGCCGGGGATCTAATGGGAGGTGGGGACCCCCCAAGTAGGGGTCCCCCTTCTCCAGAAACCATAAGCTTTGTCTGAAGCCTGGGGCTCTTTTCCGCACCCCTGGGCTATGGGTACAGGGGTAATAAAGTGTTAAATAGCAGTGAACTATTGTATTTTACAGTGGAACTACTGGTGCCAGCATGCCTGCCCTTTGGCACTTGTGGAACTACAAGTGCCAGCAGGCGGCCGGCACCCATTCCTCCACTGAAATAGTTAAATAATGACACAACACACACACTGTATACAGTAAAATTTTATTACATACCTACCTATCCCATTCACACATACTTACCTGCTGCCAGATGTTCACGTCCACTTGTCCCATGTAGAAATTCCATTTGCAAAAACGATCCTATACTCCCCTCCATCCTCGTGCTGATCTCCGTAGCATCCAGGTGGTCTTTGCAAAAAAACAAACCGGCACCCGATCCATATACTTACCATTGGTGGTGTATGTGTGTGACCAAATACACTGCTAACCGTCTCCCGACAAATCAGTGAGAACTGTCAGGAGACGCCAGCCAATCAGCGGCCGCTAACTGTAGAACGGATGCTGATAGGCCCCGGCTCCTGACTCACTGACCAGCCCACGTAGGAACTGTCGGGAGCCAGAGCCAATCAGCATCCGCTCTACAGTTAGCAGCCGCTGTTTGGCTGGTGGCTCCTGACAGTTCTTGCTGATCAGTAGGGAGCTGGTTAGCGGTGTATGTGGTCACACACATATACCGCTAGTGGTAAGTATATGGATCGGGTGCCGGTTTTTTTTTTTTTTTTTGCAAAGACCCCCTGGATGCTACGGAGACCAGCGCGAGGATGGAGGTGAGTATAGGATCTTTTGCAGGTACATCCAAACGGATTTCTACATGGGACAAGTGGACGTGAACATCTGGCAGCAGGTAAGTATGTGTGAATGGGATAGGTAGGTATGTAAGACAATGTTACTGTATACGGTGTGTGTGTTGTGTCTTTATATGACTGTTTATTTTACAGTGGAGGTACGGGTGTCGGCCGAGTGCTGGCACTTATAGTCCAACAAGTGCCAAAGGGCAGGCATGCTGGCACCTGTGGTTCCACTATAAAATACAATAGTTTACTACTATTTAACACTTTATTACCCCTGTACCCACAGCCCAGGGGTGCGGGGAAGAGCCACGGCCTTCAGACCACGCCTGGGGTTTTGGGAGAGGGGGGGGAACCCTACTTGGGGGGGTCCCCACCTCCCTTGAGATCCCCAGCTTGGCCTGACCGGTTTGGGGTGTTAATGCTTTGGCCATGGAGCCCCGGTGATAGGGTCTCCTGGCTGTGGCATTACACCCTAGTCGGTTTGGGCCCGGTGCTGGTTTTAAATATAGGGGGACCCCTACGCAATTTTCTCCCCCCTATATTTAAAACCAGGACTGGCCCTGCAGCCAGATGCTGGTTCCTAAATTACGGTGGAACCCTACTCGTTTTGTTCCCCAAAATTTAAGGAACCAGCACTGGCTGACCAGTCCAGGGCTGGTCATGCTTTTTTTTTTGGGGGGGGGGGCGCCCCAACGTAATTTTTTTTTAAACATTTAACCCATTTATTACAGGTACAACACACAAGCAGCCTTCACATATCTCACTGATATGTGCAGGCTGCTTGCTCGGGAGAGTTTTGCAGTGAGAAAACACTGCAATCTCGGGTGAGTAATCTCATCTAAACTTGCTACTCAGGGGAGATATCTCGATCTGCTTCACCGTCGGAAATCTCACTTTCACCTAAACTCACTTATTAGTAAATTTGAGAGATGAAAAAAAGGAAAATCACCCAAGATTCGGTGAAGCAAAACGAGATAAAAATAAACAAAACTCGACCAAACTCGATTCTTAGTAAATTTACCCCTTACACTCCCAAAGTCCTCACCCATTCCTCTCCCATTTACATTTCTGAACTCATCCCCTTCACATTCCCGTCCGCCCTCTTCGCTAAACAAATGTATGCCGCCTCTTCTGCCATCTGATTACTTCCTCCCACTCCCGCCTCCAAGATTTTGTGCATGCTGCTCCCTACCTCTGGAACTCTCTCCCTCTCCCCATCAGCCTCCACCTCTCTACAAATCTTCAAACAGGCTCTCAAGCCCCACTACTTCATCAAGGCCTTCCAGCTGTCATCCTAACCCGCTGCTACATGCTCCTTCCTCCCTGTCTACCCCATCTGTGTCATGCCTGTTTGTCTGCCCCTCCCCGTTAGAATGTAAGCTCTCACGAGCAGGGCCCTCTAACCTCTTGTGCTTCTCCTTGCTTATACTTTAATCTACTCCTCACTCCCCACTAGGGCACCTATCACTTGGTTGCTGTCGCCCTGTTGTTTATTTGAGTCTTATGATCGCTAATGCTGCAATGTATATAAACCTTGTCCTGCATTGTATTGTACTGTAAGTCACTGGTTTCTTCACTTATTTATGTACTTTGTAAGGTGCTGTGGAACACTTGTGGTGCCATATAAATAAAGGATAATAATAATGTTATCCTTTCAGTATTCAACAAAGAGCTGTAATCTAAGATTACTGCTGTTTGTCACTGCATTGCTCTCGCCATCTTTAGAGGGATACATCACTGGGCCTCGCCGAGGTAAGTAATGATGACTACCAGTGGCATATCCGTTTGTATCACTGCAATACTAAATTAAATATGCTGCTGGTATCTAGGTTTGTTGATAAATAAGGCCCTAAATTGGCAGTACTCAGCACTGCTTAATGCATAGAGCCCAGAAACACAATTACTAAAGTGAGAGTTTTTAGAAGTGAGTTTTAGAAGAGATGTTGCCCATAGCAACCAATCAGATTCTAGCTATTATCTTCTAGAAGGTACTAGTTAAATGTTAAGTAGAATCTGATTGGTTGCTATGGGCAACATCTCTTCTAAAACTCACTTCTAAAAACTCTAACTTTAGTAAATTTACCTCTTAGACTTACAGAGACATTAAGATATTTTTTTATGTTAATAAACTGATGAGAATTAATTTGATTAAGTGTTTTATTTAATTAAACTGTATTTGAAAATGTTTTGCCCTTTGAGTATAATGGACAGTGGCCTTTACTACTGTGGTTGCAAAGTTTACACTCTCAGGGATCCCAATCTTTGTAATTGTTCTGGGACCAATGGGGTGGGAAGAGCCCCAAAGTACCTGGACGTGGTGGGGTCATGCTTTTTTTGGTGACTTCCGCATAGAAACGCAAGCCTTGCTCTGGCCTCCCTGTAATAGAGGACACCAGCCCTGATTGTCCAGCACTGGGGATAGTTGGAGATTGATCAAGCAGCATTTTAGTTTAAAAACTAAATTTTATTCCAATAAAAGTTGTTAATGAAGGGGTAGAATTTTGTAATTTGATATGATGTGATGACACTTTTCCACATGCTCCTCAGAGCCATAGGGCAACATTCCTCTCTGCCTTGGATCCGGCTCCAGAATATAGGATGTCATGAATGTCACAGTGAGGGGGACTGGCCGCCAGGACCAGGAAGGAGTATCATAAGGGCACTGCGTGTGGCTCTACAGTCATCGTAGGCACTCTGCAGCATACATGCAGATGCCTGCATCTATTTACAAGCACCAAGCCACAGGCAGGTCTGGAAAAAGACAGTGCTAAGTGATAAACAGATCGCCCGAGCAGTGCGAACACTCTTTGTATGCCGCCTTATCCATGGCGCCGAAGACGGAGCGCACACTACACACTGCACAGCAGCTTGTCTATTTAAGACACAAGCGCCAGGGAGAGAACTGAACCAGCTGCAGAAGTACCAGCTATACTATGGAGTTGACAAGGCATCAATTAGGGTAAAGTAGGGATAGTCTCCTGAGACATTACACTACAGCAGCAGGAATCTCACCACCCCGCAAAAAGAGCTATAACATTATATACCTACGGTACATATCCTTGGAATTAAATTTCCTGTTTTTTAACTTGTTTTACAACTTGTTTATTATACTTTTTTACTTTTAGAAATAGGTTATAAGAGTTTTAAAAAATATATACTGTATATCTTTTTTCATATTGTATTTTTGATGACTGCCATTCCACTAATTACCCAATTTGTCACACACATCTTTTTACACGCATTAAATATACCACATACCTGTATATACATTCTTTCAATCATTTTTTCAACCACTTTGTGACATACTATTATACGTCACACCCTCTAATTCACGGTAAAAACAGAGAGCTTCCCTGTTACCTATACTGGGTAGAACGGGTTTGGAACTTTTGTGCGCACGTCGAAGGCATGCAAGGCCATGCCCCCTGTTGCACACATTTGGGGGATGTAACTGCCCATCATTCTGCCATTTTCATCAGCCCCAGCCTCTCCCGGCACAGTGCATGAAGTTGCTCACAGAGTGCTCCCCCAACTAGCCCCCCAGCCACTGAACACTCTGGCCCGTGGGTGGAACAATGCCCGAAAAGTGGCTGTCCCGCTAAAATTGAGATGGTTGGGAGGTACAGATGTGTCCTCACACATCTAGCCTCAATACGCCACACAGCGTAACTTGCCCGGTGTGAGTGAGCCGCTAGATCCCACGCAACTCTGCTAGCGTTGGGCATCTTTTTTGGCTAAAATGCATCTAAATCGCAATGTGATGTGACTAGGACGCACCAGCAGGCTGTGCTGATTACAGTAATTTGATATGCAGCACATATATTTGTGTGCACCTGAGTCCGTACAGTATATGGGGCACAACAGAACTTGGAATGAAAAAAGCTGTGGCACTTCATATACAGGTTCAGAGACTCAGTCACACATAGATGCACAAGTGTCACATATCAAATTAATGAGCACAGTCTGCTGGTGCATCCTAGTCGCATCACATTGTGACTTAGATGCATTTTCGGCAAAAAAAGACGCCCTGTACTAGCAAAGTCTCACAGGAATTGGTACGCAAATAGGGGCTTTTTACCGTGACTGCAGCAAAGATGTAGAAGGAAACATTTGCATGATCTTTACTTGAGACAGACTGCAAGGGGACATAGGGGTCTATGTACTAAGCAGTGATAAGAGACAGAGTGAAAAGTGATAAGGTGCCAGCCAATCAGCTCCCAACTGCCATCTCACAGGCTGTGTTTGAAAAATGACAGTTGGGAGCTGATTGGCTGGCACCTTATCACTTCCTTATCACTTTTCACTCTGTCTTATCACTGCTTAGTAAATAGACTCCATAATCTGTTATGTTGTGGCAGTAGTACCAGAATATTGTCTCAGAGATACTGTGCTTTGGCTCCTTATGTAGGGAAATCTCTTTATCTCTCTCTCTGAGAGATTGGCTGTGAATGGTCTGTCTCTTAGCCACTTAGTGACCTGTTGCCATAGTATGGCTCACAGCCATAGAAGTGAAGGAACACACGTGAGATCCGGCACTTTCAGGAGATGAGCTAAATGTATACACATACAGCTCTTCTATGTCCGTATAGATTTCACCCAACCCCCCGAGATACTACAGGAGTAGTGGACTGACCGGCGCCTAGGATCCTTACTGGGGAAGAGGACCGACCGGCGCCAGGGAGTAGATAAGCATGTAGTGTGAGTGGGGATGAGTGCGCGTGAGTGAGTGTATGTGTAATAAAATAAAACATTTGGTGTGTGTGTACTGTCATTATTTTATTATTTCCCTTACACGGGGACAGTAGGTACCAGTGGGCCCTTAACCACTTAACTGACAAATTCTTTTTCCAAAAAACGCTCCAAAATTGTCGATTTCTTTTATGATTGAATTAGGTCAAGAACATCATTTTAAAAACTTAACCATCACTATTTTATTTGAAAAAAATATTTTTTTAAAACACAGTGGCCCTGATTCAGAGCCGGACGCTCTGACAGAGCACTCGCTCTGAATCAGGGCCGTCCTTCTCTTTTTTTAGAGCGGCCTCCTGGTCGCTCGCATAGCTGTGGGTGACCACCCACAGCTATAGCGAGCGGCCAGGAAGATGGTCGCGATGGTCTATCAGAGCCGAAAGCACTCCCACTGACATCACTTGTGATGTCAGTGGGGCCGGCCCCAGACGGTAGGCGTTCCCATGGGAACGCCTCCGTCTGGCCAGCCACGCCCCCGGCTGTCACTCACTATCGACAGCACGCCCCCTTTGTAGCGAGACCCATAGCGACGGCTTGTATGGCTGCCAATGGAACTGGTTCCCTTGTATTTATTGATGATGTGACTGCTGACAAAAGCAGCAGAATGAATTCTGAAGTGTTTCGGGCAATATTATATGCTCATATTCAGTCAAATGCTTCAGAACTCATTGGACGGCGCTTCACAGTGCAGATGGACAATGAACCGAAGCATACTGCAAAAGCATGAATACATAGGAAGTGATCTTACAAGTCCGCGCTAATGAGATGTTTCAGGATGACGAGCCTTGTTCACAGACTCCAAACATATTGAAATCAGTCCATATGCAAAAGAACATAGAAAAAAGGACTCTTATATGATAAAGTTCTTATTGAAAGTATAATACACCTTCAGTGCTGAAAACGAATGGCGAGGTGAAACTAGTCCCAATCCACAGTGGAGGTAGATTGTGGGAGAATAGTCAAAACGTCCATAAAGAATACATCCACCCTGTGATCACAACGAATGATGCTTACATGTAAGCTTACATAAATCAGGTATGGTGCACCCACGTAGCGGTTTCTTTAGGGGTCTCCTTTAACAATCATACGTCTGCAGATTCCTCATATAAATAGGATCCACGGCACCCCAAAAATAAAGGGACCAAACCAATCACCACGGATAACTGACACTCCAAAGTTTATTCTAAAAACATAAAACACATAATAAACCTACCCTATGTGCATCAAACAATCCTACAGCGTAAAGATGGTTCCTGGGAATAACGCTAAGGTAGGTAAGTAGATCGCACAGGGTAGGAAAATACAGACACTAGTAGGACGCATTTCGATGCTCTGCGGCGTCTTTATCAACTTTAATGTCACAACGTGCAGCTTGTGTGATTATACGGTCGCCATCTTGTTTAGAATAACTCTTACTGCAAAGTCAACCAAAGAGTTTTTTAAGGCTAAAAAGTGGAATGTTATGCAATGGCCAAGTCAATCCCCTGACCTGAATCCGATTGAGCATGCATTTCACTTGATGAAGACAAAACTGAAGGGAAAATGCCCCAAGAACAGCAGGAACTGAAGACATTTGCAGTAGAGCATCACCAGGGATGAAACCCAGCGTCTGGTGATGCCAATGCGTTCCAGACTTCAGGCTGTAATTGCCGGCAAAGGATTTGCAACAAAGTATTAAAAAGTGAAAGTTAGATTTAGGATTGTTTAGTTTGTCCCATTATTTTTTTCCCCTTAAAAAGTGGGAGGCGCATATAGAAACCGTTGTAATTCCTACACCGTTCACCTGATTTGGATGTAATTACCCTCAAATTAAATCTGAAAGTCTACAGTTAAAAAACATCTTGTTTGTTTCATTTCAAAGCCATTGTGGTGGTGAATAGAGGCCTGGGGATACTCTGGAGGGGAGACCCCGATGGTGAAGCGTCCCACTTGCTGTGGCATTACCTGGCTGCTAGTTGAGCCTGGTGCTGATTCTTAAATACGAGGAGCTCTGCGCAAATTGTTCCCCGTATTTTTAGGACTAGGGCCAGCTCAAAGAGGTCGGTGCTATCTATGTTATTAGGGAGACCCCACTTCATTTTCTTTTTTTCAATTTAATGCCTGTTTTACACTCAGAAGCTGCACAGATCACACTGACCTGTGCATGCTTTTGCTCCATTTACGTTCGTGTTAGCAGACACAATTCTTGGTAAATGCCCGTGTTGTACTCCTGTCTATGGAAAATACTTGCGAGTTTGGTCGATGGTGTATTTACTGCTATTTGTGTTTCACCCCTGTTTTTCTGAGAGATTCGTGTTTTGTCACCTGTGTTTGCCTTTAGTAAATCTCCGTGTTTGAGGCAAACTCGCCCGTGAATGGCATCTCGGCCAAACACAATTCTTAGTAAATTTACCCCCTTTAGTCTCCAAACATCTTTTATATCCCATACTTACTCATCACATACCAACTCATGATAAAAACAAAGACATTGGCCCTCATTCAGAGCCACTCGCAAACAGCAGTACGCTCGTTGTGTTCCGATGTTGACTAACCGTGCATGCATCGGTGTAACACTGCGCATGTGCGTACGGCAGATTGCGAGTTTTTTGGGTCTCGTTCGTCAAATAGCGTACAGGAAGTGACCTGTCAAATGTGATTGACAGAACAGGGCGTTTTTGGGTGTTGACGGGGGTGGAGATGGAAAAACGCAGGCGTGGCGAGGCGTTTTTGGGGCGTACATACATTAGCAGATGCGAGCGTAAAATGTGTTCGGACCGACTCATACGTCACTGGATGATCCTCTTTCCCTTCAAAATGCTCGCACAGCTTAGGGTCTGGATTACTCGACCACATTGGCGATGGCCTTCTCCTCCGTCCCGGGACTCCACGATGTTGTTGCGATTAATCGCGGGTGGTCTGAAAAGCAATTAGTGTTGGATTGAAAACCGGCTTGGTATGTGTTTTGAAATCATTTTTTTTGGATAGCACAAAACCGTACGCAGGTGGAAATCAGAGCTGCTAATGTCAGGATGACACAATCAATTTGCGTACATTTGTGGGGGTTTATTTTGGCCTCAATTTGGTGGTTAGGGCCTATTGTAACAATAATGTCATCATGTTTTAATTTTCTCACCTTTTTATTTTAGCCTGTTGATTTTGCCTCGTTATATGAATTTTTAAACGTTCCTTAAAGAGGCCTTTTTTAAAAAAAATAATTTATTTTTTTTTTGCAAGTTTTTGCCTTTTGGTCCAGGATTAAATGTAACCCATTTGTACAATAATGTCACAATACAATGTCAGTTTTGTGGCGTCAATTTATTGGTCAAACCAAAACTAAATTAATTAAAAATTTGGGGACATATTTTTTTGGCAAAGATGAGTCCCAAAATCAAACAAATTGGCCCAACATAACTGTAGACATAAACGTACAACAAAAAATTAAAAACATTTCACAAGAAAGGAGAGGGAAGTTTTGACCAGAAAGGAATATGAGCCAAGCACAGAAGGAGTGTGGGAAAAGTCGCCATTGCTGTCACCGTTTTTTCACCCGTTTGGATGGGGGAGGGAGGGCGCCAGACCGGGTCCGGGATGTCATCGGGCTGGCCTGTCCAGAGGCAGATGTTGTGGCCTCTGGACTAGGCCCAGGGCTAGGCACATTTGGAGGATTGGCTGATGTTGTGCCAGAGGTGGAGGATCCTGATGTTCCGGCAGGAAGGGAGGTCGGCTCCACCATGTGCTGGCGAACGAGCTGCTCCAGGGCATTGGCGATGCGGATGTTGGCCCTGGTATTTTTCGCCAGGGCCTGACCAATGGTCACGTTGGCCGCAGCATTTTGCTCCAGGGCCTCAGCCACCCGTAGCAGACTGGCGTCCATCCTCTGCAGAATCTCCGTATGGAAATCCGAATTAAAATTGAGTTCTGTGAGGAGGGACACTGCCTGCGAGGGGGATTGCCCTGGACTGGCTTCTGCAGGGTCCTCAGCCGGATGTACTGGTTCCTCCCCTGCCGAGCCAGCAGAAATTCGGCGGCCAAGGCTCCCCTCTGGAGCAGACTCATCCGCCTGTGTCTCTGTTAGGAAAAATGAGAAAAGACTCACATTAGAATCTACATATTGGCCCACTAACATTTCAGAGTTGGTGACATCAAAAGATTTACCTTGGACAACATGAGGAGCCGCAAAGTCTGGCATGTCCGTATCCATGTTGGACACGCCAAACACCTCCACAGGCTGCACACACCCCTGTGCCAGCTCTTCTAAATCCGTCAACTCCAATGACACAGGGGTGGGACCTCCACCTGTCCCCCTTGCATGCCTAGCCCTGTCCGCGAGTTTTTGCTTTAGGCGATATTTGAAGTCGGCCCATCTGTGTGAAAAAATGGAAGCCATTATCCTTTTGTTTAAAATGGTGTTTGTTTTTAGGGGGGGCAAGTGTTTACTTACCGCCGTTTGACATCCCGGGCTAGACGGACATAATCACCCACCCTATTGACAGCAACGGCTACCTCTTCCCACATTCTCCACTTCTGGCTTAGACTCATATTCCTGTCTGCCTGTGGCAGGATGTCCACACACTTCTGAATCAAAACCTCCATCTCCTTTCTTGTGAAATGTGGCTGCCTTTTTTTTTCCCCTGCTTTGGCCGGAATACTGGGCCCAGCAGCCTCTTCCATGTCAGCCTCCTCACCTATTTGTGTAAATATTCAGATTTCTCTTGCCCAATCGTATGTTTCAAATTAATCATTGATACAAAATGCATGAAAGACTTACCGCCTGACTCTTGGGCATTGTTTCCCTGGTCTGTCGCCATGTCTGAGGTCCAAACAAGAAATACACCAGAATTTAAATGTGTTTTCGTGACGTATTTATACATGCGTCCTTATTTTGCGGCCGCATCATTGATTGTGCGTTCCTATGATCCCTCCTTAATTTGTGCGGGAAACCAAACACTATTTATGGCTTGGTGTGTCTCGAGTCGAGGTGGCGTTTTTGGATTGTTGGAGGTTACCTTGGTTGGAGTTTCTTGTTTGCGGATAAAGGAGTTGGCGTTTGGAGTTTATTTTGTTTGATAGATTTGCGTTTTTATTTTCCGTTCTCTTTTTTGGTATATTTTTTTTTTGGCCTCGTTTCTTGATTTGGTAAGTTTTGTGAAGTCTAACTTTGGTTCAATTGGTGTCTCATTGTGTTTCTTTTTGTTTAATTTTTGGATCCATAATTTCTTTTCTTTTAGCTTTTTATTAATTTCGGACCCAAAGACCTTTTGATTTGGAATCTTATATATTTGCTCTTGGTAAGTCCATTTTTTATCTTGTATTTGCGAACTAATTAGCACATTTTTCTCTGTTTGTATAGTGACTTGTATTTGCGAACTAATTAGCGCATTTTTACTACTTACTATTGTGACTTGTATTTGCGACCTAATTAGCGCATTTTTCTCAGTTTGTTTATTAACTTGTATTTGCGAACTAATTAGCGCATTTTTAAATGCTTATTAATCCTGTAAAATTTTTTGTGGTTGCCCTTTCGTTTTTTTGGCTTACATTTCAACCCATTTTGATGTACTGTGTGCAATGTCGTTTTGCTCTTTGGCCAAATGTGTGTTTCGCATATTTTAAGTTTTGTCTAGCACAAAATTTAGAAACATAAATGCAAAGAGTAAAATTTGTCAAATTATTTTTGGGATTAATTTCAGTTTGGACGTATCATGACAATACCCCAGCATGTAAGCAGCAATGGATGGTATCATCAAGCTAAGTTGTTCTTAATTTGCTTTTGGGGTTGGTCCAAAGCCTTACATTCCAATCTTGCCATTTCAGGTTGATCTTGGGCGGATTGTTCTGGCCATGCTCCCGGAAGCTGACCAACCTCAATCTCGTCCCAGGCGTAGGCATCGTAGGCGTGCAAGGCCCCAGATATTTCGAACACGTGTCACCCTTTTTGGAATGCCCGATGATGAGGTTTTAAGACGCTACCGTCTTCCTCCCAAAATCATCATAGACACTCTCTCATTAATAGAGAGTGATCTTGAGCGGCAAATTGACAGTCCAACAGCAATACCACCACTTACGCAAATTATGCGGTGTTACATTTCTGTGCCTCAGGATCATTTCAAACAACGGTGGGAATAGTGGCGGGCATCTCACAATCCTCCTTTTCCCGGATCCTGAGGGCAGTGATGGAGGCACTTTTCAAGCACCTCCATCATTTTATTCAAATGCCTTTGGATATGGGTGCCCTTAGTGTGGCCAAGGCCAATTTTTACCAAATAACTGGCTTCCCACACATCATAGGGGTTGTGGATGGTACTCACATACCACTTCAGCCTCCAGCACGGCTGGAGGCCATATTTCGAAACAGGAAACACTATCACTCCCTGAATGTAATGGTGGTATGTGATGCCTCCCTCCAGATCCTGTCCCTGAATGCTAAATTACCAGGAAGTGCACATGACTCCTTCGTCATCCGGCAATCAGGGATATGGCACAAATTAACCAACCTACAAGCTGGTGATGCGTGGCTTCTGGGTAAGTGGATACCTTTAGTACATAACAATGTTAAGCTTGATACACAGTGATCCTGATGTTGTCTATTCTTTTTCACAGGAGACAGTGGATACCCTTGCATGCCCTGGCTGCTCACTCCTTATTTGGCTCCCACACCAGGTCCACAAAGTGAGTTTAATACTGTACTTACAGCCACCAGGCAAGTGGTGGAGTGCTGTATCGGCCTTTTAAAAGGCCGATTCAGATGCCTCCACCGCTCTGGTGGCGAGCTCATGTATTTGCCGGATATGGTTTCGAAAATTGTGGTCCTGTGTGGGATCTTTCACAACATCGCCATAAGGAGTGGTGTTCCAATGTAGCCAGAGGATGCCTTACCTGAGGATGGCCCCCCCGAGGTTGGTCGGAGGTCAGTATGTGGGGGGGCCATACGCGATGATGTGGTGGCCCGATATTTTAGGTAATTATTGACCAAACAACAGTGTGTATACCCAATGTGTAACGGTTTTTTAGCGTTCATCTTTTTTTATATTAATTCTTGCACCATCTTCTGTTTGTTTGCATAATCTTTGGCACTCCCATGATGACTACTTCCTGCTACCCTTCAAAAACCTTTATGTGGAAACTTCGGGAATATATTCTGACACCAATATTGCAACGCCATATTTTTGAAATCATGTGGCATGGACCTTCGTCAACCAGTTCTTGATTTGTTGTGTGTTTGTTTTGTGTTTTTGGTATGTGGTGTATTTCTGATTATCACTGTGTGTTTTATTTGTGAGTGACCACTTTGTATTTTGATTTCTGTTGTGAATAAATATTTGGAGAGTGTAATTTGTTTCCTTTTTGGGCACGTTAGAAGCAAGTGTAACCAAACTCCCAAACGTTAATTTTACCTAAGGGGTAACCCAGTAATGAAGCAAGTGGAGCTAAAATGTAATATGTTTTCGGGGTACTAACCAACACAACAAGGAATCCTGTACAATCAGTTGCCTTCGTAAGATTGTCCTAAGCAGTTTGGCCACCAAATAGGAACCTGAAAAATGGTGTAAACTATCATGTTGACCACCACAAAAAAGGAAAATGACATTGGTACTGGGAGGTGTTTCTTGTGCCTGTTTGCATTCAAAATACAACACACAATCTGTAGTGAGATTCTGTGGCAATCCTTGCTTGAAGAGTCTACTTATGTCAGTGTAAAGAATCTTGGATTTACTCCAAACGCATGAGACAGAGCTTGATGTAAAACTGATTTATTATGAAACAATTCGAAAATAATTAAAAAAAAAAATGAATTCCTAAGGAGGACCAACAGATGGTCAAGGCCCTGCATAAGCCCGGTGACCTGCTCCCGCATATGGCCCACACAATTCAAAATCTCTTCCCGACGCCTCTGTTCCTCTGTGGGTGACAAAAGTTTGGGGAATAATAAATCGATAATGAAGCAACATTCTCAAAAAACACAAAACAAGCAAACCCAAACTTACAAGCTTGTGGGCCAAAAAAACATTACACGGATAAAACCCAGCACCCCAAAATGTCGTAGGCCAAAAATACAAGGGCCTGTAAAAAAAGGCACACAGGTGTGATATGTGTATGGTGACATCAGCAGGAACAGGTAAAGACAACCCCCAAAAATACCCTAAGGCGACAGAAAGGCAAAAAAAATGGGGACGACACATGATTACATACAAACAGTTTGTGGTGTCCAAAATAAAATGTAAAAACATACCGTTCTCAAAAACGACAGTGCCAGAAGCCACTCCCTGGACCACCTCGGAGGTGGCTACATTCCCCAAACCTAGGGGCAAGGTGTTTGAGGAATCCTGGGAGGGGGTATTTGGAGGAGGGACGGATGGAGGAGAGGGGGAATTGGGCTGGAGGGGAAGTAGGCCTGAAATTTCGGCCACAGGGTCTGGGGAGGAGGGGGTAATAGACGAATTGGGGGTTGGAGAGAGGGGCCGGGACCGGCGTCTTGTCTGGCGATGCCGCCGCAGTGTTTGCTGTGCCCCTAAAAAATGAAAAAAATATTGTGGTTAGTTTCAACTGGAATCCTAAAAAAAAAATAAAAAAAATAAAAAATGACTCAATAGGACAGACATGAAAACATGCACATGCAGATATGACTACAATGACTCAATAGGACAGACATGAAAACATGCACATGCAGATATGACTACAATGACTCAATAGGACAGACATGAAAACATGCACATGCAGATATGACTACAATGACTCAATAGGACAGACATGAAAACATGCACATGCAGATATGACTCAATAGGACAGACATGAAAACATGCACATGCAGATATGACTACAATGACTCAATAGGGCAGACATGAAAACATGCACATGCAGATATGACTACAATGACTCAATAGGACAGACATGAAAACATGCACATGCAGATATGACTACAATGACTCAATAGGACAGACATGAAAACATGCACACGCAGTTAGGGCCCACAAGATAAACTTGAAAACCACAGTCCAGAACACTTACTTTCCGCAATCTGCATGCCAGCAAGCGGGGCGTCCGCCGGTGCAGGTCCGACCACCTGCGCTCCAGCTGGCCAATATGTCGGCGTGAGTGGTTCTTGATCTTTCTCTATTTTATTTTTATCGGAGAAAGTTTGGTCCTCCATTTATGTTATATCGATTTGATATATACGTGCGGCTAAACACAGAAAATAAATTTTTTTTTGGTTCGGACTGGAGTGTACTTTGTGGGTTACAGCACCCTTTAACGGTCAAGCCAGCCGGCCCTTTACTTATGACACAGGCGCACTCTTGGCACTACTTTGTTGATGCACGTGCGGCTACTGCGCACACAATTCACAAACACAGAAAATATATTATTTTTTTAGCACTTGGGGGGAGCACCCCTGATGGACAGAGCACCCCCTGGACAACACTACAGCACCCCTTTAGGACTGGGACACTGCACAGGACTTTGGAACTGACTGCACAACACAGTCCAGCCAGCCCCTATGGACTTTGAAGTAGTGGACACAGCCCCTATTAACAACAGCAGCACAGCACAACACAGCCAGCCCCTATGGACTTTGAAGTAGTGGACAACAGCAGCACTACACTACACTACACTACACAGCACTAACTCCCACCCTCCCTCTTCACTGTCCACAGCCGAGTGAGAAAATGGCGCCGACGCGGGTACCTTATATAGGATCCAAAACCCGCGAGACTCGGAAGGCGGGATGATGACGTTTTGCCTCGATGTCAGATCCGAGTCAGGCGGGAAAAGTCGAGCCTGACTCGGATCGGACTCGGATCGGGGGGGCTCGGGGGGGTTCGGATTTCAGAAATCCGAACCCGCTCACCCCTAGTTACATTCAAACTTGGCATCCACAAACAGGATCGAAGCGGATCTTCAAGCAACAAGATGTCTGAACCCCAGCCTTCTACAGCAGATCAAAGCCAAGGAGATGGACCAAGCCCACAACAAATGCTTCGCCAATCACGATGCTATACTATTTCGGGGCCCCATGGCTGCCGATGTACTCCGAGAATACACGCACACCGGCTACGAGCACCTTCAAGGAATTTAAGGAAAAAATGCAGTCCATGTTCCGGCTATACCCGCTTAGTGACGCGCAGAAAGTCGAGATGTGCTTGGAGAGAAGGTGCAGCAGTTTAACAGACGACAATAACAGGGAAGCCGGCTGCCGTGAGTGGTGAGACTCCATGGTGGAGTGAGATGCAGACTGGAGACTCAGACACCCCTGAAGTGAAGCGTGAGGGAGTGCTTCAGGTAGTGCAGAAGAACAAAAAGGCCTTCAGTCAACATCCCTCTGATTTCAGGAAACAAGAGGGCGTCCATCACCATATCCTGAGTAATCGCACGCAGCTACTTTGATACCTCTGCCTGATTGACAGGCAGAGGCATTTAAAGGGTGGGGTTGATCAGCACCCCCAGAAACGGGGGCGTGTCTGCCCGTTTTCCGGGAGTGGAAAGGCCAGGAACTGCGTCGATTCAGTTTCTTTGCCACGCAAGCAGGCCAGCCTGAGTAAGGTGAGGCTTACTCAGCTGGCTTGCGATAGACGATGGTCGCAGTTCTGTGATCGCAAATGGAGCAGGGGGTGTCATACACCTCTTGCTGCATTTGCATATTAGCAAGGACGGAAGTCCAAAGCTGCCTGCGTGCAACTTTTAAATCTGTCTGATGCTGAATCACCCCCCAAGTGCAGATTCAAATTGAATCTGTCAAAGTGCCACCAGCTGAAGCCAATAGTGCAGTACCTAGGTCACATAGTCAGTGCTGAAGGAGTGAAGCCAGATCCAGAAAAAATTTGGATAGTGTGAGAATGGCCCGTATCCAAGACAGTGAAGGAAGTCCGGTGCTTTCTAGGCTTCATAGGCTACTACAGGCGGTTTATTGAAAACTTTGCAAAAGTGGCTGCCCCGTTAAATGAGCTCCTGTGAGGCAAGTGCGGCAAAAAGAGGTTGAGCACTTCCCTGGTCCCATGGGCAGAGGAGCAACAAAACTCCTTAGAGCAACTGAAGTCGTCACTGATCAAGGCTCCACTCTGATGCTAGCCGTTGGCTGGGACCTGTGTTGTCCCAAATGCAAGACGGGCATGAGAGAGTGATAGCTTATGCCAGCCGAGGCCTGCAGAAAACAGAATGGAACAGTGAGAATTACAGCACCTTTAAACTTGAGCTCCTCGTCATTATCTGGGCCATCACTGAGAAATTTAAGAATTACCTGGCCGCCGTGCCTTTTGTCATTGTTAACTTCTGGCACATCTCTCCACTGCTCACCTTGGAGCACTTGAACAAAGGTGGATGTCCCGCCTGGCCAATTTCCATTACATATAGAAGCGGAAAGTCAAATGGCAATGCAGACGCCTTGTCCCATCTACAAACCCCCCCCCAAAAAAACAAAACAATTAAAAATGAATGAGCCAGCATTAGCAGGGCATGCTGGTTCTAGTAATGCTAGTTGGAGTTCTCAGGGGTGACTCCCAGGTAAGCTGGCTCTAAATTTGGATGCATTTATGTATGTGCCTTTATCATGAGGCTGGGCCTCCTCAGGGCATCACCACTTAATACACATAGTTACTTTTCACATGACCTTTAATGTTTGTTTTTTATTCATGTAATTTTTTCACATATATTTTAACCTCTTTTTCAACACTAAACTACTCACACACATCTATACTTTACGCTGCACTGTCACTTTTTTTCCATTTTCGTGTGATGCCCTGGGGGGGTCCTGGGCTGGACGTTTTTTGGGGTGCTCTGCGCCCCGGACGTGAACCCCTTAGTGTTAGGGGCTGCTAATGACAGAGAAGCCGTGGCGTGGCGTGGCCTAGCAGCTTTCCATGTATTTGCAAATGCATGCAACCAATATCTCTGAAGTTCTATTACCATATAGTGTTCATATATTGTTGTAAGTATAATTCAGTGTGCTGAGGAACAATAGGGGGTTAAACCCCCCCTCCCTTTTCGCCTTGTCCCATCTACCCACCACTGATGTCACTGAAGAGGACAGAGATTGGGCTGAAGATGTCAACACTCCCTTGTTAAAGCCACCGAAAGGACAGGCGACAAGTCATCACATCTGACCCTGTCTGTCACCACAAATCCAAAATCCGACAGCCCCTAGCCCGACACATTAGCATTCAATTGAGTTAAAGTAAAGAAGGAGAGCCCTGTGTTGCAGGAGTTGATGGACCTTATTAGACTTAAACGCCGTTTCACCAAGCTGCAGAGAGCGGATGCCAACCAAGAGTTAGTAAAACTGCTGAGACATCGAGACTGCATTACACTCAAACAGAGACTCATAGTCCAAACCATCCTTGATCCTGGAATACACCAAAATATAACTCAAATAGTTGTACCGAGGCAACATGCTGACTTCCTACTTACCTCTTATCATAACCAATCCGGACACTTCAGGACTCAGAAGACAGAAGATGTGTTACGGAAAAGATACTTTTAGATAGGGTTGAGAATGGACATTGAAAAGCGGTGCCGAAACTGCATGGCTTGCAGCCATAAAAGGACTTCTGAGGCCAGTCAAAACTATCCGCTACATCTGATATAGAGTTGTCGTCCACTGGAGATTGTTGCCCTAGACCATGTCAAACTTGAACCTAGCCCAAGTGGAGTCCAGTACGACCTGACTATCACCAACCACTACAGCAAGCTCTTAGTAGTTGTTCCAATGCGTGATCTGACAGCAAAGACCACAGCAGAAGTTTTCCTGAGAAACTTTGTCCACCCCTATGGGTACCCTGGTTGGATCTTGACAGACCCAGCATTTGAGTCGCAGCTGTTCCCTGAACTCTCTTCTCTGTATGGGTGTAAGAAGATGAGGACAACTGCCTATCAACACCAATGTAACGGCTTATGTGAGAGAGCAAACCAGACCGTAATTTGGATGCTGAGAAGTCTTTCAGTGGAAAAGCGCCCCCACTGGCCTACCATCCTGCCCAAGCTCACATACCTGTATAAGGATAAAAAGAAGGAGAAAAGGATGGAGGGTGGAGGCAGTCGGCAGTGAAGAGAGAGGAGGAAAGAGAGAGAAAACATTTAGTAAGATACAGGCTAATGGCTTTGTAAAGGTTTGGAGAAAGAACACACTCTAGGGACACCACCTTTTTATTTTCAGATACCCGAACAGAGGGCGTGACCTGGGTGTGGCCCAAACCACAGTAGTGTAATGACCATTTTATTTGTCAGATTTTAGGCCTTTTTCTTGCCACTGTAATAAACACATGCACCTTTATATGCCAAAACCCAACATACCACTTTATATTTCATCAGAACCCCTTACATGCCATGAGACCCCTAATACCAGAGCCTTCTCATGCCCCTTCAAATACCACTAATGCCACAGTCCCCTCATGCCATGCCTGTTTATATGCTATCAGATAAGATTGAGCACCCTCTTAATGTGCACTTATGCTAGTGCAGAGGCCCCTCAAGTCATGCCTCCATCTTAATCAATATAATATACAGCAATCAACACAGCCCAAGTACATTATAATACACAGCAGTCAATATGGTCCGGGTACATTAAAATACACAGCATGATGCACCGTCCATGTACAGTATAATATAGTAATCTGCATGGTCTAAGCACATTACTATGCACAATAATCTGCAAAGCCCAGATACATTGTAATACGAAGCATTCAGCACAACAAAAGTACAAAAACACTGATGCCCTTTTGTAACTCATAACCATCACTTATACCTGTCTACCTCCCAGCTTCAGCAAAGCCTTCCAGGCTATTCTGAGTGCCCACCTGGTTGAAGCAATATGCGCATGCACAGACAGCAGTTGCACATGCGCATTAGTCGCCAGCAGTGATAGGCTGATGACAACACGGCGGAGAATGCAGTGGAGCCAATATCATGGACAAGTAAATTAAGGTAAATACTGGTGGCATATTTGTTATTATCACAGTGATACTAAATGAAATATGCCGCTGGCAAGTAGGATCGTTATTAAATGGAGACCTTTGCATCTCCTCAATCATTCATTCTACTGCTGTGGATGATGCTGCCGACCCTTCCTGTGCAGAAAACAACTGTGGCTTAATGACCCATGGGTTTTGGCTTTGGATCTGTATCTCCTTCGTGTTTTGGCTCTAGGTTTGGTTTTGCCAAAACCGCCCTGGCGTGTTTTGGTTTTGGATCTTTTTGTTTTTCCACAAATTGATAAAAACTGCTAAAATCACATTATTTGAGCTTTTTTTTGTTCCTACAGTATTATTAACCTCAATAACATTAATTTCCACTTGTTTCCAGTCAATTTTGACCACCTCACAGCTCACAATATTGTTTTCATCCGGTTTAGGCCCAAAATTTGCACCAAGCTAGCTGGCTGACTAAGCTAAGCGGCAGCAGTGGGCGGCAGAAACACGTGGCAGTTCAACTTTCAACATGGCACATAAGGAAACATATGTTTTCATTAATCAAGAGGCTTGAGGAAGATGGAGTAGGTATGTAGTTGAAAGCAGGGAACTAAAGGGTTGATTGGTAGTAAATGTAACTCATTTTTTTATTCTGAAGCACATTTATGAGGGAGGAGGGGAGGGCATGGGTGAACAATATGTCCCATGTTTTGCCCACAAAATCAACTTAGTGGTTCAGAATATATTTTTTGAAAATCAAAGAGGCATGCATGAGATGCTGTCTGTGGCCATAAACATTTCTAGAAACTTTTGGCATTCAGCAACCGTATGTCAAAGATTGCAGCAGATGTGGCAGTTCAACTTCCAACATGGCACTTCAGGAAACAAATGTTTTTATTATTCAAGAGACAGTTTGAGTATGTATGTAGTTGAAGGCGGGGAAAGGAAGATTTGATTAGTAGTAAATTTTATTAAATTTTTTTGATTCTGAAGCAAATTTATGAGGGAGGAGGGGAGTCATTTACAAAAAATATTTTAATCATTCACAACAGTCCTTGCCCCAGAAGAATCCTTGAGTTCTGTGCCTGCTGCTGCTGCTGGAAGTGGATTTTCATCCCAGAAGGGGACCATGAACACTACTAGTAGTACTTTAAAAAACAATTGACTGTTAAACAATCCTTTGCAAGGGGGAGCAAGTATGACAGCAGTCACCCAGTTGCACAGTGGATCACTGACGCCATAACATTTATGCTTGTATTAGATGTGCGTCCAATATCCGCCAATAATGCAGTGGGTTTTAGACAGTTAATTGAGGTCCTGTGTCCCCGCTACCAAATGCCATCTAGATTCCACTTCACTAGAAAAGCAATTCCCAACCTGGCAGCAGCCCCTTGATGAACAACACAGCACCCCTTTAAGGACAACAAAGCAACCCTGCGTAGTGCGGACGGACCACCTGCAGAGCCACAAATATGTGGATGATAAACTGCAGTCTGGCTGGCAGAACAATAATAGCGTAGCTAACACACACAAAAAAAAAACTAAAAAAAAAAATCTTTATTTTTTTATGGAATGATCATTTTATTTAACTTTTATTTTTTTTACACTGGGGAAGAGCACCCCTAGATTGACAGAGCAACCCCCCCTGGACAACACTGCACCCCTTTATGAACTGCAGCCCTAGCCCCTTGATGGACAGGACAACACAGCAGCACCCCTTTATGGACAACACAGCAGCAGCCCTTTATGTACTGCAGCCCCAGCCCCTTGATTGACAGGACAACAGTGACACAGCAGCACCCCTTTATGTACTGATTACTGAAGTCCCCCTTTATGTATTGCAGCCCCAACCCCTTTATGAATAACACTGAAGCAACCAGCAGCCCCAGCCTCAACCAGGACAACACAGTGACACAGCAGAACTTGCAAAGACAGAGCAGCACTTCTGTTCTGTACACTCTCCACAGCCGGAGTGAAAATGGCGCCGATCACCGGGACCTTTACAATCCAAAACCCACGAGAATCCAACAGCGGGAGGATGACGCATTTTGCCTCGTTTTCTGATCCGAGTCAGACGGGAAAACCTGAGCCGGACACGGATCTTGGCTCAGATACACAAAGTTCGGGTGGGTCCGGTTCCCAGAGAACCGGACCCGCTCATCTCTAAAAAAGAACCATAAGGCAAGTGACATGTGGGCGACTATCTTATAAGCATCAAATGGGGGAATCTCATTGGTCAACCCACCACATCAAAGGCACAGCTCCTCTTCATTTTATAAGCCACTTCTGCAAGATAAAAGTATGCCTGAATGTGCGCAGAGGTGGAGCACTAGGGAAAAGCCTTCACATCACATGAAAGTCCAATGGAGTTCTTTGTAATTTAAATGTAATCCAGGGGTGGGGAACCTTGGCCGAGGGACATTTTTATATATATATATATAACATTATCCGTGGGCCCAGGGTGCCCATTCTAGGCACCCTGCTGGCCAGATGAGGCTAGCAGAAAAAAGCTCAGAGGGCCAGTCCAAATGATTCCCGGGCCTGAGGTTCCCCATCCCTGATGTAATCCAATATTAACACCTTATAAGAGAAAGAAAGATTGCTTATCGAAGACTGTCACTATGTTCTTTATACATGTATAAATATATCACTTGCAGTATTTTCCTGTTTGAGTTGTTTTAGAGCTTTCTAGGATTCTTTGATGTTCTTGATTAATTACTATATGATTTTTTGTATTGCAGTTTTATAGGTGTTTCATTGCTCTCCTGAAATGTGAATCAGAGCCTCATGACATCGACATCACATTTAATTTACGACACAGCAAAAAGCTACAGGATAAGGAAGACTGCAAGATCCAAAGCTGTTTTCACCAAGCACTGCAGGAAAACGGCACAATGTCTTCTACAGGGAAGCAAAAGCAGTTGACGCTTGTAGTTCATTACATAGATTACACATGAGCTTTAATGTGAAAGCACCAGATACTTAATAATAAAGTCAAAAGAAATACATGAAGAAAGGATCCAACTGAGTACGGAAAGAAAATGTGTGAACAGAGTGGGTACATCCGTGCTGACACATCAGAGTGGGACCATTATCATTGCTGAATGGCAGGATTTTGACGTGTATTACAATTCTAGCCACACGGTTACAAAGATGATTATTATTGCTATCAAGCATATGGCCGTCTATTGTTGGAACTTAAGATTTGTGGTTTGCATGTTCGGGTTCAGCCATTTACTTTGCGCTCTGCACTTCATCTGCTCTCCTGAAAAGGAAATGGCCGGGATTGTATTTTCAGAGCTTAATGTTACAGAGGAAACATTTTTTCCACTTTTTTTGTTTATTGCAAATATTGGGCCTGATTCAGCTTAGGATGGAATTGCAAAGGTGCACGCATACAGCTTTGTAATTCCGTCCTTGCACTTATGGTAACGCAGGAGGCATTACGCCTCCTGCACTCATTACTTATCCAAGCTGCGTTATACAGAGCAGCATTAGATACTCTGCTAGAACATTGGCCGGCTAAGTTACCCATGGGGTCACGCAGGCTGGCCGGCGCAGATGAGAGAGAGAAGCTAGGAAATCTCCATCAGCTGACGGAGATCCTGACCTCTTTTCTTCCGCACAACCCCTCCCCACAACAGCGCCGCCGCATCTCCGTTTCAGTAAACAGAGGCCGTCGCCCCCCCCCCTCCCCGCCCACAAACGCCAGTCTGCATGCGATCACACAGGACCCATACAGCACATGTGCAATACAGGTCCGGCGCCTATGACCATCGGGAATCTGCATTCAGCTGTGTCCTAGCGTGCACCTGCTGACTCAGGCCCATAGTTTGAAAATCTTCTACATAAGTAGAACATGGAAAAAATAAACTCTCTCCTCGTATGTAAACATTGCCCTGGTACTGTGTACAAAACAAAATGAAGAATTTCGGGGCATTGTCCTAGACTACTTCAGAACTCTGTGAGGTATCTTTGTTTTGCCCATTTACCTAATAAATGTCCCTGGAATTGATTGTATTTTATGTAATAACATAATGTCTGAACACTGAAATTAATTTAGCAGGAACTATAAATATATATATATACTGTTTATACAGTACCATTATGTATTTTGCAGTTTTACTGTTGGAGTCGTATTTGTTATTGTTTTTTTTTTAAACTAGAAAGATGATAAAACTTATTATGGTAAAATTGAGTGATAAAATGAAAGAGCTATCAGTGTCATACTAGGGTGTGAAGGGCCTGCCAAGCATTATAGGTGCAGCCCATTGTCAGACAAAATCAGTATTACATGTAATATACACAAAAATGATACCGTAACTATATAACATTATTGTGGCATGAAAGCATTTTTCAGGAAAGTTTTCAAAATATAAAGTTAATTTTTATGCTTTTGCAGCCTGCTTAGTTTATGATCTGCTTAATAATGGGAAAGAGCTGCTACAGTCTGACTATAAGTAGCATAGACTTAGCATCCACACCACAGTTACAGAAATAATGCCATTACATCCAATTTCAAAGTGAGCAAAGACATAGCTTAGTCCAGAGGCAGTATGTAATTTTTAGGTGGACGACCACTTCAGTCCTCAATGTAATAGCCTGCGAATTTCGGGCAGCAGCAAAATTTAGCTTTAGCCATTCATTTTAAAGCAGCAGTATATGATTAATTTCAAAGTGGACGACCTCTTCAGTCCCTAGTTTTATAGCCTGCAATTTGAGATTTTGCAAATTTAACCGGTAGATTTAAAGCAGCATTTTTTTAAAAGGCAAAACCAAACTGATTTTTCTTTTAACAGAATTATTTTTTTTGCTAAAACAAGAAGAGAAAAAACTTTGTATATACTGAAGCAATGAAGAAGCGGCTAACAGTGTAAGTCGTACATGAGACATACAGTATGTATGACAGCACCTGCCATTGACAAAATGTATAAAAGTATATACTGTATACAGTATATACTAGCAAACGGACACAGTATATGTCCGTCACCACAGTCTGCCTAAAGAAGCCCCGCTCCCCTCGCTCTGACAGTGGCATAGACCTGCTCCACTGACTCGTCCCCCTCCCCCAGACAACACACTTACCTAGTTCCCAGTGCCCTGCTTGTTTTCCATCTCTCCTAGGATTATCCCTGTATTCCTAGCAGCGGAAGCCATTGGACAGGTGTCGTGCGGCCTGGTTCCCACTGTGCCATCTTGGAGATTGTACAAATCTTTGCAAATTATCATATGTATTTTGTGATGAGAGGGGTACCTCTCATCTGAATTACCCACATTCTGGTGGGATCAGCTCCCTCCAAGGGAGATGAAAGCAAAGCCTGTGCATTTTGCAGCAGCAATGGAGATTTGGAATTCTGGGTTTTCAAGGTTGCACAATCCCAGCTGCAAGTCATTACTGAAGACAGGAAGAGTTTAAAACTTTCATTCACCCAGTGCTCTGGGCTCTGACGCCGAATAGCGGCCAGCGAGTAGGCCGAGTGTGTTTAGGTCCAGGGGCCGACTGAATAGCTGTGCTGGGAAGCATGGCAGGAGGTGGCTGCATTCCATGGCAGCAGACTGAACTCTAGATACTTTGGTGCTGGGTTATTTAAGTAGACCTGTTTATTTAATTTGTAGGCCTGCTATTCCAGACTACCATGTGTATTTGCTAAAGGACAGTGTCTGCTTCCATTAAAAGACACTGGTACACCGCGAAGTGCCTGTTGTGTGTCCTTATTCTCCAACCCTGTTACTATATATTCTGCCTCCAGCAGTGGTTGCTATTGAGCAGTGCAAACCATTGATGGTTCACCATAGATGGTTTATGTGCCATCAATGGTAATCACTGATGGGCCCATCAATTGTGACCATCGATGGACACCCCACCGATGGCCATCCCTACTGTACAAGGGACTACATCTACTTCCCAGCATTCCTTAATCCCTAAGGTCCTAGGGGCCATCACTTAAGATTCAGGCTTTCACATAAGTAAGGGAGTGTCTACAAATATTAAGCATATCTAATGCAATAACATCACAGTCTCTAAAAACTCTCCCTCACATCCTCTCAGATCCACCTCTGAGTGGCACCTAAGCTTATACCCGATAACCATCTTTCATTACTGCCTACCAGACTTTTCTAGAGCTGCCACCCACTTGTGGCATTCCTTACCACTCCCAATCAGATTCTCCCACAGCATTCAATTACCTAAATCCTAAGGGCCCAATTCAAACAGGGTGAAATGCTACAGAATGTCACAGCAATGTCAGTCTGTGCACATTTTTCCCATACACTATATCCTCAATATTGCTGCTCCTCCAGAACACCTCCATGAGGTACAAGGAATAAGTATCAATGGGCCGAGCTGCCAACTGCAAATTGAAGCCATTACGTTTGATTGAATTGCACCCTAAAACTGAAAACCCATGTCTTTGCTAGAACAGCATTACTTGCACCTATATTACTTATAGTGGTTTTTACTGTAAATAAATGGCCATAATAATTGTGCCATGACTTGGTCATAACATGGGTGGAATTAGATATTACTGGGGCCCATAGTAAAACTTTGAATCTTTATAGACACCCAGTGTTAGCTAGAAAACACTTTATCACAGTGCAGGTAAGTCATAAAAGTGATTGGACACCCCCGCGCAAGCGAAATGCATACCATGCATACCAATGCACAAGAATTCCAAATGGCCACTATTGTGGTTTCGACAAGAACACTTCTTAAAAAACAAAAGTTTTTATCAGGGCGACATTGCCACCTGTCATGTTTCTAGGGCGATGCTGGACTGGTATACAGATCTTAACCCCATTGAGAACCTATAGGATGAATTGGAGCGACGGGTGCATTCTAGGCCGACTCTACCTTTTTTGGTGTCATAATTGGCCACTGTACTTAAGGCGGAATGGCAAAACATACCGCCTGCTGATGTCCAGGAACTTGTGGACAGTTTGCCAAGAAGGGTGTCTGCAGTAATCACTGCATGTTGTGGACATACAAAGTACTGACGTCAATAAAATCTTGTTGATATATTTGCTGTCGGTCTCCAATCACTTTTGTCTAAAAAGTTTAATAAATGCATGGGTCTATTCACTATTCACCATTCAATGCATTTTAATAAAAAGTAGAAACAAAACTGTTCAGTATTTAAAATGACAATGGGTCTCGATAAGATACAGATTGTGATTTACATACTAGATTATACTTATGCAAAGGAAGCTAGCGGTAATCGTTAGGCAGAAAGGAAACCTCAATCAAAACCTTGAGATCACTGATAGAGTAGATACAAACGTGGTAGTTTCAGATGTCTTTGCTGTTCTAACATTGAACATGGTATAAAGTCGTATTTTCTGTCTCTTCCAGAAAACCGTGGTCAATTCTTATATGAACTGCTGCAATACTCAATGTTTTCTTGCTTGCCATTATACATAATATAATGAGAGATGAGCGGTCCGGATTACCTTGAATCCGTACCGCTCCGAACTTCTTAATCCAAGCCGCAACCGAGTCCTGGCTCAGGGTTTCCCACCAGGCTCGGAAGTCAGATCAAGGCCAAACATCATCCTCCAGGCTTCGGATTCTTGTGGGGTTTGGATTCCATATAAGGAGCTGCAGCCGGGACTCGGCGCCATTCACTCCAGACCAGTCACGCTTCTGCATGCTGCGCTCTGCTCTGTGGTGTCCAAGTTGGGCTGTGTCCATCTCTAAGGGCTGTGCTGCTGTGTGTCCATCTCTAAGGGTCTATACTGGGGCTGTGTCCATCTCTAAGGGGCTGTGTTGCTTGGATTGTGTCCATCTCTAAGGGGCTGTGCTGCTGGGGCTTTCTCCATCTCCAAGGGGCTGTACTGCTGGGGCTGTGTCCATCTCTAAGGGCTGTGCTGCTGTGTGTCCATCTCTAAGGGTCTATACTGGGGCTGTGTCCATCTCTAAGGAGCTGTGTTGCTTGGATTGTGTCCATCTCTAAGGGGCTGTGCTGCTGGGGCTTTGTCCATCTCTAAGGGTCTAGATTGCTGTGTGTCCATCTCTAAGGGGCTATACTGCTGGGGCTTTGTCCATCTCCAAGGGGCTGTACTGCTGGGGCTGTGTCCATCTCTAAGGGGCTGTGTTGCTTGGATTGTGTCCATTACTAAGGGGCTGTGTTGCTTGGATTGTGTCCATCTCTAAGGGGCTGTGTTGCTGGGGCTGTGTCCATTACTAAGGGGCTGTGCTGCTGGGGCTGTGTCCATCTCTAAGGGGCAGTGCTGCTGAGGGTGTGTCCATCTCCAAGGGGCAGTGCTGCTGAGGCTGTGTCCATCTCCAAGGGGCTGTCCTGCTGGGGCTGGGTCCATCTCTAAGGGGCAGTGCTGCTGGGGCTGTGTCCATCTCTAAGGGGCTGTGCTTCTGGGGCTGTGTCCATCACTAAGGGGCTGTGCTGCTGGAGCTGTGTCCATCTCTAAGGAGCAGTGCTGCCGGGGCTGTGTCCATCTCTAAGGGGCTGTGCTCCTGGGGCTGTGTCCATCTCTAAGGGGCTGTGCTGCTGGGGCTGTGTCCATCACTAAGGAGCAGTGCTGCTGGGGCTGTGTCCATCACTAAGGGGCTGTGCTGCTGGGGCTGTGTCCATCACTAAGGAGCAGTGCTGCTGGGGCTGTGTCCATCACTAAGGAGCAGTGCTGCTGGGGCTGTGTCCATCACTAAAGGGCTGTGCTTCTGGGGCCGTTCATCTCTAAGGAGCAGTGCTGCTGGGGCTGTGTCCATCTCTAAGGGGCTGTGCTGCTGGGGCTGTGTCCATCTCTAAGGGGCTGTGCTGCTGGGGCTGTGTCCATCACTAAGGAGCAGTGCTGCTGGGGCTGTGTCCATCACTAAGGGGCTGTGTTATCACTATGTCCATCTAAGTGGCAAGCTGTGTCCAGTCCCCTTAGTCTAATTAATTTCCATCACAGTGGTGCTGCACTGACTCTGCAGGCCCCACTTACTGCGTTCACAGTGTGTCTCGATATCTGTCAAGCAAAGAAACTTTAAAATAATTTTAAAAAGTACAAAAAAATAAATATTGTTGCATTTGTACTGTGCACTGCACCTCAGTACGCTATAGTACCCAAGAGTGTGTGCGTAAAAGCAATCTGACTCCACGCAGCTGTGAGGTGGTCAAAATTGACTGGAAATGACTGGAAATTAATGTTATTGAGGTTAATAATATTCAAGGAGCAAAAACAAATTATGTGATTTTAGCTTTGTTTTGTACATTTTTTTAAAGATAACATCAAATCCAGTCACAGCGGTTTGGCAAATCCAAAACCAAATGAGGCATCAGAGCCAAATCCAAATCCAGCAAATATGGTCTGGCGCACATCTCTAAATATAAGAGTGGGTTTTATACCCAGGCATTGTCCTACTACTGATAGATATATATTTTCCAGGAAGCCATAGGAGCCATGTGATTCTTATGACAGATGTTACAAGTTTTGCAAGAAAAAAATCATTGGATATATAAACTGGGATATAATCAGAATATTGACACCGCAAAGTAATTCTTCATTCTTTCTAGAGCCGTAGCAAGGGCTCTGTGCCCTGTGCCGCCCCGCCCCCTTTGCGCATGACATCATGGTGTCTTGCATAAGGGGGAAGGGCCAATGGCACCCGAATCTACTGCAGTGCCTGGAGTGTATTCAAGATACTCTGGGCAGCTGTAATTATGGCAGGGTGCCTGCTGAATGATGGCTGGGCACTGTGACTGGACTGGCTGGGGGGGTTCTCACTGAGGGGCAGTTAGATGGAGGCAGTGGGCTGGTTGGGGAGGGAAGGGGTAGACACTGGGATGGGGGAGTCCGTGAGATGGTGGGGGGCACTGGACAGGATGAGAAGGGGGATCACTGTGACTGGACTGTTTGCATAGTACCTGTGTTTTGGAATTGCAGAGAGAGATCAGAGCAATGATCTGCAACACAAAATATGGCCCTGATTCAGAGCCGGACGCTCTGACCAGAGCGCTCGCTCTGAATCAGGGCCCACCTCCATAAATATGGAGCGTCCTCCTGGACGCTCGTATAGCTGTGGGTCACCACCCACAGCATATACGAGCGTGCAGGATGATGGTCGCGATGGTCTTGACCATCGCGACCATCGCCACTGCGAGCAGAAGCCTGCGGTTGAGTTTCTCAACCGCAAGGCCAGGAGTGATTTTGGCTCTATCAGAGCCAAAATCACTCCCACTGACATCACTAGTGATGTCAGTGGGGCCGGCTTCTGACGGTAGGCGTTCCCTTGGGAACGCCTCCGTCTGGCAGGCACGCCCCCAGCACGCCCACCAAAGGGGGCGTGCTGTCAATCAACATTGACAGCACGCCCCCTTTGATCAGACACTACGAGCGAAGGAAAGTCCTTCGCTCGTCGCGTCTCGCGCATGCGCACGACAGAGCTCCCTCCGTCGTGCGCATGCGCAGTGCAGACCATCGACCCACTTGCGAGCGGACAGCCGCTTGCGAGTGGGTCTGAATCAGGGCCTATGTCATCTGTGGAATTGCTTTTCCACATCTTTTATTTTGCAGCTCATTTGACTCTCTCTCTCTGCAATTCCAAAATCCCAACACATGCACTATGTGCAATTCTAATATATCTGGCACAGGCACATCCTGTGAATATGAAAAAAAAAATACACCTGACCTTACCTATATGGTCATTTCTCTGAAACTGATCCTCCCTGGGCAGACAGTGTCTTCACTCGTTATTCACCATTCATGTAGGAAATCCCATTGTCCGAAAGATGCCTGTTTGCGTAGGAATGCAACTAATGTCATTATCATACAACAGAGGTTCAACCAGACTTGCCACCTGTGTCCCCTCCGGCCTCCTGCCCATGCGTCACTCCAGTCTCCTGCTCCATGTCCCATCTATCCCCGTGTCTTTCCAGTTACATACCCTGTGTCATCTCCAGCCTCCTGCTCCCTGTGTCACCTCCAGATCCCAGCATCATTCCAGCATCCTGTACTGCGTCTCTTCCAGCCTCATGCTCCCTCTGTCACCTCCTGCCCCATGTCCCTTCCAGCCACCTGGGTCTTTCCAGACTCCTTGTCTTTTCAACCTCTGCCCCCTTTCCACCCCCTTGTCTTTCAAACCACCTGCCCCTTATCTTTCCAGCCTCCTGCCCACTTTCCACCCCTGTCTTTCAAGCCACCTGCCCCCTTGTCTTTCCAGCCTCCTGCCCCATCTCTCAAGCCACCTGCCCCTTTTCTTTCCAGTCTTCTGCCCCCTTATCTTTCCAGCCTCTTGCCCCGTCTTTCCAGCCTCCTGCCCCATCTTTGAAGCCACCTGCCCCCTTGACTTTCCAGCCTCCTGCCTGATCTTTCAAGCCTCCTGCCCCGTCTTTTAAGCCACCTGCCCCTTGTCTTTCCAGCCTCCTACCCCCTTGTCTTTCCAGCCTCCTGCCCCCTTGTCTTTCCAGCCTCCTGCCCCCTTGTCTTTCCAGCCTCCTACCCCGTCTTTCCAGCCTCCTGCCCCCGTCTTTCAAGCCTCCTGCTCCTTGTCTTTTCAGCCCCCTGTCTTTCAAGCCAACTGCCCCCTTGTTTTTCCAGCCTCCTGCCCCCTTGTCTCTCCAGCCTCCTGCACTCGTCTTTCAAGCCACCTGCCCCCTTGTCTTTCCAGCCTCCTGCCCATTTTTGAAGTCATCAGCCCCCTTGTCTTTCCAGCCTACTGCCCGTCTTTCAAGCCAGCTGCCCCTTGTCTTTCCAGCCTCCTGCCCCCTTGTCTCTTCCAGCCTCATGCCCCTGTCTTTCAAGCCACCTGCCCCCTTGTCTTTCCAGCCTCTGCCCCACCTTTCAAGCCTCCTGCCCCCTTGCCTTTCCAGACCCTGTTTTTCCAGCCACCTGCCCCCTTGTCTTTCCAGCCTCCTGCCCGTTTTTCAAGCCACCAGCCCCCTTGTCTATCCAGCCTCTTGTCCCTGTCTTTCAAGCCAACTGTCCCTTGTCTTTCCAGCCACCAGCCCCCTTGTATTTACAGCCTCCTGCCACCATCTTTCAAGCCACCTGCCCGTTGCGTTTCCAGCCTCCTGCCCCCATCTTTCAAGCCCCCTGCCCCGTCTTTCAAACCACCTGCCCCCTTGTCTTTCCAGCCTCCTGCCCCATCTTTCAAGCCTCCTGCCCCCTTGTGTTCCCAGCCCCTTGCCCCCTTGTCTTTCCAGCTTCCTGCCCCCTTATCTTTCCAGCCTCCTGCCCCTGTCTGTCAAACCACCTGCCCCCGTCTTTCAAGCCACCTGCCCCTTGTTTTTCCAGCCTCCTGGACACCAGTCCTGGCAGTCCCCCCCCCCCCTGATGGAGGCCCTGCCCACAGAGCCCTGCACTGTGTGCGGCCGCACCAGTTGCACACCCCTAGTCACGGCCCAGCTTAATTACTCCCTGTATTCAAGTATTTATCAGCGTCAGTTTCATCCGTCTTTTAAAGTTTATCACTAGTGTTTTTCTATATTATTTTTTTACATTTTGTTATGTTTGCTATTCACTTTGCTTTGTATTAAATCCTCGATCTCTATCTTGTATTTTTGATGTGATTTGAAAATTGCGTAAGTTACTCAAAGCAAAACCTCATACAGATCTACAGTATGTTGTTCTTTTGCTTATTGTACTCAGGAGCCCATTCAGACCCGCTCGTTAAGGTGCATACTCTCGCTGCTGCCGATGGTATGCAGTGCGCATGTGTATGCATCGCAGTGCGCATGTGCATAACTTAGTGAAAGTTCACAATGCATTCGCTCGCTGCGCATAGAGAGCCCAGCAGAGTGAGTGACAGGGGAAGCCGTTTGTAGGTGGTAACAGGGACTGGCCATTAAAAATGGGGAAGTGGAGGTGCAAACGCAGGCATGCCTGAGCAGCTCAGTGGTGTTTTAGAGGTGTGCATAATTAAAAGACAGCATCATAGTACACGTCACCTGGCTTGTTTTTACACTGAAGTGCTCGCAGTGCTTGCGGCAGGGTATGGTCAACCTCAAGCGCTGCGATAGCATCCGATGTACCGATGGTTGTATACACTTCCTGGACATGACGTGCACAAGTGGGCGTCTGCATACACTATGTGATCGGTCTCTAAGAAATACTGAGCGTGCTAATGCATTGCTGTGCGGTAGCACTGCCTACGAAATTTGCATACACATCGTGCGAGCAATCGCATCTAATGAGTGACTCCGAATCAGGTCCTCAATCTCTACAGATCTGTGGTAGCACCCCCACCAGTAATACCAACAGAGAATTATTATAAATAGGGGAAGTCTATATCAATTTAGTGTAACATAATTGATTTTCTTGTACAACAGATACCTTTCTCTCTTCTCAAAGCAAAACGACACATCGAGTCATATTAACCAAAACTCCAAGGTCTCAAACTACATATTGCATGGCAAAGCATCACTTAATAATACTAAAAAGAATATGTGGATCTGATAGCAAAAATGTATAAACAATACATAAAAATGAATGCATGCTTTGGACACGATTTAGTCATGCCTTTTAGCATATTTGTCATGCATTTTTCATGAACAATACTTTTACCAATGCAATACCGATGGCATGTGTTAACATTTGAGAAACAGTGCATGCTATGTTCCAAAATTGTCAATACAGCACTGTTACAATTTATAAGGAATATAGAGATATGACTCATATTGCGAGTTATGCTAGTTTATTAATTAAAAGTCATAGAGGAACTGGTTTTGTAACTGTAAAGTATTTGAGGGCAGATTGAATTAGCATGTTAATTCCACTCAGGAGATGATGTTTGGAGGTCATTAGGATGTATCTCTCTGAGGGCATCCTATCTCAGGGAACCCAATTTAACAATGCCTCTGGGGCCACATATTGACTACTAAAGCTGGCCACACATCTAAAGATTTTCTGTCCAACCAGCCATCTAGTTGATTGGTTGAAATGAAAATCTGGTAAAGTATGAAAGCAAATGACAATCAGCAATTTGCTCCCAAACGCCGAAAAATGGACAAAAACTGTTGTTTGAACAAATTGTTTAGATCAGTGGTTCTCAAACTTGGTCCACAGTTCACATTTTGTAGGTCTCCTAGCAGGTGCACAGGTGCAGTCATTACTCACGGACACATTTAAAAAAATCCACAGGTGGAGCTAATTATTTCACTTGCGATTCTGTGAGGAGACCTGGAACACATGCACCGTTTGGGGTCCTGAGGACCGAGTTTGAGAACCTGTGGTTTAGATCAAACATTTAACAAACTTGTCTGAACATCCATTTTCATCTGTTTTCTGGCATTTAGGAGCAAATTGCTGATCATCATTTACTCCCATATGTTACCAGATTTTCATTCCAAGCAATCAACTAGTTGGCTGGTTGGACAGATAATCTTTAGATGTGTGGCCAGCTTTACACCTGTGAAGCAGGAAACCATACACAGCAGGTATCTGCAGTTATAAACAAAGAGTAGTCAAACCAAATTGTCTTCAGTCTGGCCTTCATGTGTGATTAGTTATAGCCAGATCAAAGACAAGTCATATTTGAGCAGGTTAATAAGATAAAATTGGTGTTTCAATGATAGCTGGAAGCTTGGAAAATCTTATACACATAGCTGAAATCAACATACAGGTTAGGTGCGATTTCAAATCACTCAGAAGTATCATTTCCAAGATATGGAACATCTCAACAATCCCACATTGCAAACTAATGAAATGTACAGTCATATAATAGCTAAAATAAGGATGATTAATGTGAACTACCCATATTTTAGGTAATCCTTCCACAGAGGAAGTTATGAATAATTATTTGGTGTTAAGTTAAAACAGACTTCACCATTCTGGGAAGGTCACAGATTTAATTAGCTGGTCAGCCACTCAGCAAACACTTGGTTATGATATCACAAGGGGGTGCACAGGGGTTAGAATGTAGTGGATAGATTTGTTCTGGGTTCAAACTGCGGGATCAATGTTGCAAAAAAGTTTAACCTGCATTTCTTGCCATTCCTTCTGGACAGATTAGCTGCGTGTTAATTTTTCAGTTTTTATTTTAAATTGTAACACATATGTACTTTGTAACCTATTTTCTTTGTAACATTCTTTTTAACTACGACTTTGTAAATAAAGTATTCTTTATTTATTTCATATATGCTCCAAACTCCAGTCTTTGAAGCGATTATTAGATGCTTAAGGCTACGCTTTATCTATTAGTTATTGCTAGGAGCAGGGGGTATCTCAGCGAACTGTGTGATCATTTGTGATGCCAAGCTTGAGCAATTGTTAGAGGTGTAGGGGTCCCTTTTTGAGCAAGTACCACTGGTGGTGGCAGTAAAATAAGCAAGGTATTCAAATTATGGCATCCTGACTATAGCAGAGTTGCCACACAGTCAGGTCGACATAATTGTTTAACCCAACAGCCGGGAAAGTGCAAAGGACTCTAATAGTGCATACACACGGTCAGATACCCCTGGTCGATTTGAACGACATCGATATATCGTTATCATTCAAATCAACCAGTTTCTGGCTCCTTCAAATGACCAAACGATGGTCAATGCGCGGGCATGGATGGTCAATATCAACTATCGCCTGTGCATGCAGGCCAACCTGGTCGATACTCACCCCCCTTCCCAGATCAGACCCGACGCAGCTCCTTGCAGACGCCGGGTTATTACTATGAAAGTATGAAAGGAGCCTGTGCTCATGTGTAACCACGACGCTGCTGCTAGCAGATGCCGGGGTAAGGTATACAGCTGCTGGGGTTAGACCCGACGCTGCTCCACGCAGACGCTGGGTTATTGTACTGAAAGGAGCCTGTGCTCCTGTGTAACCCCTGTGTTGCCGGGGAAGAGAACAGGCAGCCTCCGCTTGCTCCCCCCCAGTCACTCACACCCTCCTTTCCCAGATCAGACCCACCCGCTCCCTCCCAGTCACTCACATCCTCCTTTCCCAGATCAGACCTGCCCGCTCCCTCCCAGTCACTCACACCCTCCTTTCACAGATCAGACCCACCTGCTCCCTCCCAGTCACTCACACCCTCCTTTCCCAGATCAGACCCGCCTGCTCCTTCCCAGGCACTCACACCCCCTTTCCCAGATCAGACCCACCAGCTCCCTCCCAGTCACTCACACCCTCCTTTCCCAGATCAGACCCGCCCGCTCCCTCCCAGTCACTCACACCCTCCTTTCCCAGATCAGACCCGCCCGCTCCCTCCCAGGCACTCACACCCTCCTTTCCCAGATCAGACCCGCCCGCTCCCTCCCAGTCACTCACACCCTCCTTTCCCAGATCAGACTCACCTGCTCCCTCCCAGTCACTCACACCCTCCTTTCCCAGATCAGACCCGCCTGCTCCCTCCCAGCCACTCACACCCCCTTTCCCAGATCAGTCCCACCCGCTCCTTCCCAGTCACTCATACCCTCCTTTCCCAGATCAGACCCGCCTGCTCCTTCCCAGTCACTCACACCTCCTTTCCCAGATCAGACCCACCCGCTCCCTCCCAGTCACTCACACCCTCCTTTCCCAGATCAAACCCGCCCGCTCCCTCCCAGTCACTCACACCCTCCTTTCCCAGATCAGACCCACCTGCACCCTCGCAGTCACTCACACCCTCCTTTCACAGATCAGACCCACCTGCTCCCTCCCAGTCACTCACACCCTCCTTTCCCAGATCAGACCCACCTGCTCCCTCCCAGCCACTCACACCCCTTTCCCAGATCAGACCCAGCCGCTCCCTCCCAGCCACTCACACCCCCTTTCCCAGATCAGACCTGCCCGCTCCCTCCCAGTCACTCACCCCCCTTCCCAGATCAGACCCGGCGCTGCTCCTTGAAGATGCTGGGTTATTTTAATGAAAGGAGCACTTGCTTCTGTGTAACCCCGATGCTGTTCCTCGCTGACACCGGGGACGTGAACATACAGCCACCGCCGCCCCCCCATCCCCTCATTCCCCTCGCCCCCACCCCCTTTTTATGGCAAACTATGGCCCTCATTCAGAGCCGTACGCTCTGAGCAGAGCGCACGCTCTGAATGAGGGCCGGGCTCCATTTTCATGGAGCGTCCTCCTGGACGCTCGTATAGCTGTGGGTCACCACCCACAGGCTATACGAGCGTGCTTTGTGATGGCCGCGATGGTCGAGACCATCGCGACCATCGAAATTGCGAGCCGGAGCCTGCGGTTGAGGTTTTCAACCGCAAGCTCCGAAGTGATTTTGGCTCTATCAGAGCCAAAATCACTCCCACTGACATCACTAGTGATGTCAGTGGGCCGGCTTCTGACGGGAGGCGTTCCCGTGGGAACGCCCCCGTCAGGGAGGCACGCCCCCGGCACGCCCACCAAAGGGGGCGTGCTGTCAATCAACATTGACAGCACGCCCCCTTTGATCGGACACAACGAGCGAAGGACTTTCCTTCGCTCGTCGCGTCTGGCGCATGCGCACGACGGAGCTCCCTCCGTCGTGCGCATGCTCAGTGCATAACATCGACCCACTTGCGAGCGGACAGCCGCTCGCGAGTGGGTCTGAATCAGGCCCTATGTTTCAAAAGAAACAAAAAAAAACAGAAAAAAAGTTTTTTTTAAATTCATTTGTTTTGAATAAGTTTTAACTAGATGACAATTTCGGAGCAGTATTTGGAAAAAAATGTGTCAGTTAAGTGGTTAATGAAGTGGTCGAAATTGGAATTTAGAAGTGGAGGTATTGAAAATTTAAAAGAATGGCAGGGGTTTACACCTAGAACCCCAGAAGGTTTAGAGATTTTGATAATGTGAAGTCAATTTTAGATACTTGTTAACACTATATAGTATAAAATAAACCATATTACATGATATAAAGTTCCCTACCACGGTTCGCTGCCCTGAGCCTATTTCTGGACACAGTGGAAGTCTTTGGAGGACACGGTCCTAGCTCCTGGAGGCTGGGGTGGCCCTCGAGCCGGCCCTGCCTCTACACCACCAATGAGAAGGAAGGGGCCTGTCAGTAGAACCTGCAATGGATGCTCAGTGCAGAAATTAAAGCGCTCAGTGGAGCTGCCAAGTCTGCATAGTGTGAGTCAGCAGGGAAAACACTATGCCCATAACTAAAGATTCAGTGGGGGAATAAAGTAGTGGTATGCCTTATGGCTCTATACATCCCCATTTTGTGCACTTCAAGGGCATAACTAGAAATGTCTGGGACCCATAGAAACATTGTGGTGAGTCCTCTATGCCCAACAAACACAGAGGTAAAGAAAATATATAATAACTGCATTCACATTGTTCCATGTGACCTAATCACCATTTTAATTTTTATGGGGTCAAACGTGTTCAGGCCGGGATGTACTAAATAGAAAATGCAGTAAAAACCCCGTTTTCAGGATTTTACCTCATTTTCCATGGCCGCCGGGGATCCGATGCAGAGGGTAACGCCAGCTTTTGCTGGCGTTACCCTATAGAAGCCTATGGGCTTATACCACATCGTGCTGGTAGGAGGGATCCGATCGGATCCCTCCCGGCATGCCCCACAGCTGCCGTGCCATTCTGCACATGCGCAGATGGACTCCAGGGTCATAAACCCGGAAGTCCTCGGCGCATCGCAGATCGCAAAAGACAGCTATTATCGGAGGAGCTGTCCTTTGTGCTACTGATATCATATGTTACTGCATATGCGATCAGTAGGGATGCGATGCATGGCGGGATGTACTCCGCAAGGTTAGTACATCCCGCCCTCAGTCTTTAGGGTATATTTAGTAAAGTGACAGTTTTTAGAAGTGGAGATGTTGCCCATAGCAACCAATCAGATTCTACTTAACATTTAACTAGCACCTTCTAGAAGATAATAACTAGAATATGATTGGTTGCTATGGGCAACATCTCCACTTCTAAAAACTCTCACTTTAGTAAACATAGCCCTTTGTCTTTTTACTATAGCTATAAATATTATTTGGGATTGATCTTGCTCTCTTTCACATGGAGTTTAATTTCTTTCAGCCAATCTAATTGGTATGTTACAAGTCTTGTATAAATACGTCTTTCTAGCGTATAAATAGAGCTTTTTCCCTTGTGATTTATATTTTAAATGCCTTCTGTGCTTCTATTTATTTTTAACATTTGAGGAACACACACTGGTTTTGATTTTACTCTTTGTCAATGGCGTATCTCTAATGGGTGCAGTGTGTGTGGGCCACACGGGCCCCCGGGTCCAGGGGGGCCCCGCACTGCACACACTGCACCCATATTTTTTTTAAACTTACCTGTCCGAGGTCCCGCGGTGGGTGTCACTGCTGCTCAGAAAACCGGAAAAATGGCCGCCGCGGCCATTTTCCGGTGTTCTGCGCATGCGCAGTAGACTCCGGGGCACTAGAGTGTGCCCGGAATCTACTGCGCATGCACAGAACGCCAGAAAATGGCCGCGTCAGTTGGCTGCCAGCCAACAGGGAGAGAGGAGGGGGCCCTGCACGAGGAGTGAACATGGGCCCCTCCTCTCTTAAAACGCCCCTGCTCTTTGTGCATGTTCTTGCAAGAATAAAATAGTAAATGTGTTTATCTAAAGACAACTATTAATGTTATGTGTCTTTTCTTAACATAGCCTCATCACAGTCTGTGAATTGAATGGCTGATCTCAGCACAGGGGAATTAAACTCCTTAAAGTTAAGTGTTTTTGGGCTCTATTTATTAACATTATTTTTACTAAAATAAAGTGAAAAAGGGTGTTTTCACACCCTTTTCACATTATTTTAGTTTCACCTGTAGTTATTACAGGGCAATTGGAGTAGAATTAGTAAAATTCTACTCCAACCCCCAGTATCACTTATTTTTAGTAAAGCAGATCGCATTTCCTATAATTGTAATGGGAAATGTGATCTGTGTGCAAGTTACTAAAAATAAATTGTAAAAAAATACCGGGGGAAGCCCTGTAATAATAACGCCACCTGGAGGTGGCGTTATCCAGGGTCTCCCCCGGTTACCAGGCTCCCACTCTGCTCTAACGGGGAGAGCAGAGGCGGGAGCCGGTACCAGTAATCAGCTATGTGGTCTAAGTAGACCGCAAGCTGATTACTGTAAAAAAAAGAAAAAAAAATTAAACATTTTTTTTTTCCTTACCTGAATCCAGGGACCGGTGATCGGGCCTCCGGTGATGGCTCCTCTCCGGTCAGCTGGTCTCCCACAGTGCACTGGGGCCCGGTCATCAGGTGATCGGGTCCCAGTTCAGTATGGGAGATCACCTGATCGGGAAGCCCGGAGAAGATCACCGGAGGACAGGAGGATGCAGGTAAGTGTAATGAAGGGAGGGGGGGTCGCGGGGGTCCGCGATCGCGGGGGGCGGGGCTTAGCGCCGGTGGCGGGGCTTAGCGTCGGTGGGGGGGTAGTAGCGGTGGTCGGTCGGCGCATGCGCGGGCTCTTAGTCGTGGTATTTTTTCCGAAAATACCGCGACTAGAGTGCGGATGGGATCCGCAGGGACAGAGCTTTATCGCAAGCTCTGTCCCTGCAAGGGATTTATAGTAAATCCCTGTGATATTGCCTAAATTCGCAATGCGAATTCACTCGGTAATATCACACTACAATCCGCATTCAATATGCGGATTGTAGTAAATAGAGCCCTATGTCACACCAACATGCTTGTCTTTCTCACACCTTAAATCAAGGAACTTTACTATAAGCACTATTCCCCAGGTTCTCATTATTTGAACATTTGTTATAAACTACTGTATGTATTGGTTGAGTTTACAAGATACAGCTGCGTACCTTTTCTCATTGGAGCTTCTACTAACAGATCAATTAAGTTGTCTCGAAAGAAGCCTGAAAACTTTCTTCTTTTTGCAGTGCTAGAAGCCCCTTTTCACCAATCGATAGCACTAAGGATACTGACTTTAAACCTATATACGCTCCTACCTATACTTTGCCTATACCTTCTAAAACCTGCCTATACCTTCTAAAATTGATGCTATTTGCTTACGCAGTCATACAGTAAAATAAAGACTTCAGACCTTGAACATGTGTTTCCAAAGCACAAAGTATTATTCAAGCAAAGTACAGATAGTTACACGCTGTGATCTAAGTACAATTTAGCGCAAAGAAATTATACAAACCCAAGATACAGTTATACATATGCATAAAACAGTGATTAAACTGAGAGAGAGATAATACAACCATACAAAAAGAGAGAGAGAGAGAGAGAATACAACCATACAAGAAGAGACAGAGAGAGAGAGAGAGAGAGAGAGAGATAAAGAGATAATGCAACCATACAAAAAGAGAGAGAGAGATAAAGAGAGAGAGAGGTCTGCTGAGAGCACATGTTCAAGATGGCTGATGAGGGTGTGTGTGTGGGTGTGTGTGTGTGGGGGTTGAGAATGACACATGCCCTATTGTCCAAACCGCATGGTGTCTAGACAAACTCCATTTTGAAAACTCACATAATACACTCTATTTTGGAAGAAGGAAACTCACATTATGTTGTAACTCTGTAAATCATATATCCATTAATGATCACAATTATAATAACTACAACAACCTATTTGTACTATACAACAACAAAACTGAGTAGAATTATAACTATAATAACAAGACTATTAATTCAAAACTTCCATGAATCAAGCACATGTTTCAATGGGGGGGAGGGGAGTATCACATGTAATGCCATTGTCTAACCCACTTGCTGGCAGCCATCTTTAACAAAACTGCAGACGACCTTCCACACAGTTATTATTACTTATACCAAAAATCCCAAAACTATGATAGTACATAACTTTACAATACTATCACCATATGGCTAGCAATCCACAACTCCCATGGAACCACAACCACTAGCCGAATTCAACCTGAAATATTCACATTCCATACTACAATATTTCAACCAGATTCCATTATATAATATTTCAGAAATAAACTTATTACAATGTAATTGGCCACTACTACATTACGGGTTCCTTCATCACCAGCTGATATCAAACAATTATATATCTACAGATTGCAATATTTCACCCAGTTTCCATCTTAATCTTAACTACACAATGTTACAGCCAGACCACAAGAATACAACACACACTAAACCTATCTTTCTCAGACAGTGCTATTGTTCAAGCACATGGGAAGGAGGGGGGAAAGAGTAAACAATATATATATATATATATATATATCACAGCCAGCCATATACAGTCAGGTGCATAAATATTGGGACATGGACAGAATTTTCATATTTTGACCTCTATTCATCACCACAATGGCTCTGAAATGAAACAAGCAATATGTGCTTTAACTGCAGACTTTCAGATTTAATTTGAGGGTAATTACATCCAAATCGGATTTGCTGCAGTGTTATCATTCTGTGCCCCGTGATGAAGGTGTGAGGAAGCACCGAAACAGTTGTCGGGCTGTGACACGCTGGCTCCTTAGGACAACAGCACGCTTGTTCCAAGGCGGTGACTATGCATGCTTATACTGCAGCTGCCCTTATTATGATGTTGGAACCTCGCTGTTTGTCTCAAATGCTTGAATAGCTTAAAGGAGCCTGTTGAGTGTTTACTGCTGCTATGTACACCACCATTGTTTTTACAAGTGACTGTACCTCTTTATGCTGCTGAGAATTACAACACTAAAGGAATTTTTTTTGGAATATTTGGTGTGCTGGTTTTTTTCTGTGGATGCAGAGAAGTTTCTATATATTTATTGAACCGTGCACCCGATTTTTTGATGATAGGAGTGTGCGCATTTGTTCTGTGCACATATATATATATGGTTCTAGTTGTATAAGGATTTGTTTTTAATATATATTGGTCTTAATATATTCTATATTATATGGTGATATTGATATACCCTCTGTACAAAATGCAAACAGGCAAACACAATCTCATTGGAGTAGTATTCAACGTTCCTTGGTCTTCTGTTGCTCTTGATATGCTAATCTAACTGGAAATACTAACATACATAGTACATTTCTATCATCTAATATCTTCATAATCCATAACTTGCAGATGCATGTTGCGATCTTCTCACCAATGATACCGGAAAGCTGTTGAGAAAGAGTAGATCAGTACAACACCAAACATGATCCGCTTATCATGTACTAAACCTTAGATACCAAGTAGTCTTTATTTCACAACATTAGTAATAAATAAATAAATCTTGAATATTACACTATGGAGCTATGGAACCTTTTATGTAAGTGTGCAGTGTATAAGTATTAGGGGTTTGGGAAAGGGCGCTAGTTAAAGTTCACCATGGTACGTGTTTTGCAGGGTTGATTCCTTTGTATGTTTTAGTGACTGTCTGTATTTATGTAGTGAGGACTTTTAACTTGGGGAAGATGCATATGCATGAAGCTAATAAACAGTGTTCGTACGCGGGGTATTATGCATTCGCTAATGTGCGTATTTAATGTGCGTATGGGGTATGGTGAAATATGCGATCGCATGATGCTAATAATAGCATCGCTGTATGTACTTAAGTGTGAGTTTCTCAAAAATGGCACTGGACGGCCATTCGCAAAATGGCGTCGTGCAGATTCTTATTTTTAAGATGGAGTCTGGTTGCCATTCGCAAGATGGCGTCACTCCAAGCTAATTTTACACTGATTCTGTCTCAGCCACTAAACCAGCTTCGACAGCATGATAATTAAAGTCCCTTATAATTACACCATTGCCCAGTTGCGTAACCTTTTCCATCCATGATTCAGCTTGGTGTCACTCTCATCATTTATATAAGGTACGCCACCTTATAACATACACCAAGAATTATTTTGTGAGTTCTTATATCCATATAAAGCTCCTCAATTAATGTTTTTACTCTATAACATCTTTCAGCAGAAAGATCAATCATCAATCGGCAGCCCCATTATGTGAGCCGGCCAATCACATCTCAGCAGTAAATGCTTCTTGAATTGTACCAAAAATATTAATTATCGTATATACTCGAGTATAAGCCGAGTTTTTCAGCACAAAAAATGTGCTGAAAAAGTACCCCCTCGGCTTATACTCGAGTCAAGAGTAGCGCTGACCAGACGGAGTTCGGTCAGCGCTACACACTGCCAAACACACAGCCGCCGGAGCCGGCAGCTGCGTGTTTGGTGTTTGGTTGCTGCTGCTCCCACTGCGGGAGCCATCTTCTGGCTCCCGCAGTGGGTGATGGGAGACACGTCGTCATGACGACGTCTCTCCCATGCAAAGTGGCCGGAGGAGCGGACAGCGGCGGGACCAGGAGCGGGAGTTACAGGTAAGTGATTTTTTTATTTTTTATTCTTGTCACGTCTCTCTCTACTGGGGGGTGGGGACTACAGGGGGCACTACCAGGGGGCGATTACTGCAGGGGGCACTAAAAGGGTTATTACCACTGGGGAACTACCAGGGGGGGATTACTACAGGGGGCACTAACCAGGGGGGAATTACTACAGGGGGGGATTACTACAGGGGGCACTAAAAGGGGGGATTACCACTGGGGGAACTACCAGGGGGGGATTACTACAGGGGGCACTACCAGGGGGGGATTACTACAGGGGGGATTACCACTTTGGGAACTACCAGGGGAGGATTACTACAGGGGGCACTACCAGTGGGGGATTACTACAGGGGGCACTAAAAGGGGGGATTACCACTGGGGGTACTACCAGGGGGGGATTACTACTGGAGGCACTGAAAGGGGGGATTACCACTGGGGGCACTACAAGGAGGGATTACTACTGGGGGCACAACCAGGGGGAATTACTACTGGGGGCACTACCAGCTCCTGCCATTTCCCACACTAGGCTTATACTCGAGTCAATAAGTTTTCCCAGTTTTTTGGGGTAAAAGTAGGTACCTCGGCTTATATTCGGGTCGGCTTATACTCGAGTATATACGGTATACAATTTTTAAACTTCCTGAGTCTCAGTAGTTTTTTAAATCTACATTGCTCTATATATTGTACTGCTACAATGCTTTACACTCTGCATATAGAGATTCTCAGAGTATATTGTAGGTTATAGTTTTTGTAATTTATATAATTAACATTTATTAGAGTATTATATTCTGTATGTTGCAATATACTGACTTTTATTTATCAAATGAGTTGCAAAATAAATAGAACATATAGTCAAGACATTGGCAAGGTTAGAAATAATGATTTTTATCTGAAAAAATAATTTTGTCCTTCAAACTTTGCTTTCGTCAAAAAATGCTCCTTTTGCAGCAATTACAGCATTGCAGCCCTTTGGCATTCTAGCTGTTAATTTGTTGAAGTAATCTGAAGAAATTTCACCCCACGCTTCCTGAAGCACCTCCTACAAGTTAGATTGGCTTCATGGGCACTTCTTGCGTACCATACCGTACCATACTCCCACAACAGCTCAATGGGGTTGAGATCTGGTGACTGTGCTGGCCACTCCATTACAGACAGAATACCAGCTGCCTGCTTCTTCCCTAAATAGTTCATGCATAATTTGGAGGTGTGCTTTGGGTCACTGTCCAGTTGGAGGAGGAAATTGGCTCCAATCAAGCGCTGTCCACAGGGTATGGCATGGCGTTGCAAAATGGATTGATAGCCTTCCTTATTCAAAATCCCTTTTACCTTGTACAAATCTCCCACTTTACCAGCACCAAAGCAGCCCCAGACCATCATATTACCTCCACCATGCTTGACAGATGGCGTTAGGCACTCTTCCAGCATCTTTTCACTTGTTCTGCATCTCACAAATGTTCTTCTGTGTGATCCAAACACCTCAGACTTCGATTCGTCTGTCCATAACACTTTTTTCCAATCTTCCTCTGTCCAATGTCTGTGTTATTTTGCCCATATTAATCTTTTCCTTTTATTGGCCAGTTTCAGATATGGCTTTTTCTTGACCACTCTGCCTAGAAGGCCAGCATCCCGGAGTCGCCTCTTCACTGTAGACGTTGACACTGGCATTTTACAGGTACCATTTAATGAAGCTGCCAGTTGAGGACTTGTGAGGCATCTATTTCTCAAACTAGAGACTCTAATGTACTTGTCTTCTTGCACAGTTGTGCATCGGGGCCTCCCACTTCTCTTTCTACTCTGGTTAGAGCCTGTTTGTGCTGTTCTCTGAAGGGAGTAGTACACATCGTTGTAGGAAATGTTCAGTTTGTTGGCAATTTCTCGCATGGAATAGCCTTCATTACTAAGATGAAGAATAGACTGTCAAGTTTCACATGAAAGTTCTTTTTCTGCCCATTTGGAGAGTATAATCGAACCCACAAATGTGATGCTCCAGATACTCAACTAGCTCAAAGGAAGGCCAGTTTTATAGCTTCTCTAATGAGCAAACCCGTTTTCAGCTGTGCTAACCTAATTGCACAAGGGTTTTCTAATCATCCATTAGTCTTCTAACGCGCTTAGCAACACAATGTACCATTAGAACACTGGAGTGATGGTTGCTGGAAATGGGCCTCTATACACCTATGTAGATATTCCTTTAAAAAACAGATTTTGCAGCTAGTATAGTCATTTACCACATTAACAATGTATAGAGTGTATTTCTGATTAATTTAATGTTAACTTCATTAAAAAAAACAGTGCTTTTCTTTCAAAAATAAGGAAATTTCTAAGTGACCCCAAACTTTTGAACGGTAGTGTACATTCTGCAAATTGTGATCAATTTATAACTATTTTTATTGATTTTAATTAAAAATGACATGTTAGGATTACAAGTCTCAGATTTAGCATAAAACCTGAACCCCAAACAAGTAAATACTTTCTAAATATAAAAATAATGCTTATAGTTGTAACTGAGCTTAGTCTTTTTGGTTACATAATCTTGAATATTCTTTTTTTCTGTCTGGTAAATACAGAAATCATCGGCTCCTTATAATCGTGACAGACACTCGTCTACACTTCAAATATGATAAATGTCTTGTTTTAGTCTAAGAAATTCAACAGAATGCAATGCTATGACAAATATAATATTCTATAAACTCATTCATTAAGCAAATATCTGAACACAACCAATGCTAACAGCCACCCTCTCTAGCTCTCTTCCACATTGGTCACAGAAAGACACAACTTACTATAGGGAATATTGTTGTAACTAGTAGATAATGAAATCACTTTGCTGAATCATGGATTTTGTGGACACTGCCAAAAACATATTTCTAATCTCTCTGCTTCATATTTCAAGGATTCATAGATAAGATCCAAAATTAAATAGTATGATCTTCCTCAGCCAGAAATTTGCACAATTCCTTCACTGAATCCTTAGGCACCTTCTCTTCATTTGATCCAACAAATGAAAACAAAGAGGAAGTATCTACACTTTTCTCTTCTTCCGTCTCTACTACATCTCCTCTTGATCCTATAGCCTCAGAAATCTGTAGAGCTCTGTCTCCTGTGTTCTTCCTAACCTTAACTAATCTCTGTAATCTCTCTCTCTCAACCCGACTCCACAAACTAGCTGCGCATGCACTCATTATCTCCCGCATTGTTTATTGCAATTTACCCCTTACGACTCTCACCACTACAATCCATTTGAATGCAGCTGCGAGACTGATTTGCCTCACTAAACATTCACTCCGCTCTGTCAGCCTCTCTATTGGTTAGCTGTATTTAACAGAGGACCTCATTCAGAGCCGCTCATACGCGGCGTTCGTTCGTAGTCAGACGATGTTGTACAACCACGCATGCGTCGGTGTAACAGTGGGCATGTGCGTACGTCTGATTGCGGTCATTTTCAGTCGAACGTAGACACAGCGAACAGGAAGTGACATGTCAAATGTGATTAACAGAATTGTCCGTTTTGGGGTGGTGACGGGGGTGGAGATAGAAAAACGTAGGCGTGTCGAGGCGTTTTTTGGGCGTACATAAATTATCTTATGCGAGCGCCAAATGTGAACGGAACAAGTGATACGTCACTGTCTGATCCAATTTCCATTAAGACTGCTCGCTCAGCTTGTGGTCTGGTATAGTCTACCACAATGACGATGGTCTCTTCGTACTTCCCTGGGCTCATCGATGGTGTAGCGATTTATCAATTGAGACCACAAAAACAATCATCTTTTAATTGCTAAACTGCTTGTAAGGTGTTTCGCAAATAGACCTTTTTTAGTAGCTAAAAACCGAACGCAGGTGAACTACTCAGCTGCTAATTTCTGGGTTATACAATCAATTAGCTAACATTTTTTTTTGTGGGCTTTTTTTCCTAATTTTTTTTTGGCCTAGAAACCAATCGTCCTTTTTTTTTTTACTAAGTGTTAATTAAAACTCATATTTTTTTTTTAACCCTTGTTTTTTTAAAAAAAATTTAATGTTTATATTTCCGTTGTATTGTTTGTAATTTTGTTAGAGGGATTACCTTTTAACCAGTTTTTGAATAAATCAACAATAGAATTTTGCAGATTTTGAACATAAATTTATTAAATGATTGTGTCAATTTTTGTATTTTTTTTTTTTCATAAACAGATTTATTTTAATGTTAAAAAAATAACAAATGATTTTGGCCACACACAAACAAAATAAGTGGCATTTGAAATCAAAAAATAAAAATAAATAAAAACAATTCACAAGAAAGGAGAGGGAGGTTTTGGGCATTAGGGAATATGGGGCAAACACAGAGATTGATTGTGGGGAAATTAGCCAGTGCTGTCATCGCCTTTTAGGCCATTTGGCCGGGGGTTGGAGGGAGCCTGAACGGGTCCGGGATGTCCTTCGACTGGCCTGGCCAGAGGCAGATGTTGTGGCCTCTGGACTAGGCATAGGGCTAGGCACATTTGGAGGGATGGCTGTTGTGCCAGAGGTGGAGGGTCCTGATGTTCCGGCAGGAAGGGAGGCCGACTCCAACATGTGCTGGCGAACGAGCTGCTCCAGGGCATTTGCAATTCTCACATTGGCCGCAGCATTTGCCTCCAGGGCGTCCGCCACCCGTAGCAGATTTGGAGGGATGGCTGTTGTTGTGCCAGAGGTGGAGGGTCCTGATGTTCCGGCAGGAAGAGAGGCCGGCTCCAACGTGTGCTGGAGAATGAGCTGCTCCAGGGCATTTGCAATTCTCACGTTGGCCGCAGCATTTTCCTCCAGGGCGTCCGCCACCCGTAGCAGATTGGCGTCCATCCTCAGCAGAATCTCTGTGTGCTGATCCGTTTTAACATTGAGATCAGTGAGGAGGGCCACTGCCTGCGAGGGGGAATGCCCTGGACTGTCTGCCATAGGGTCCCCAGCCAGATCTACTGCTTCCAGAAGAAATTCTGCGGGCAAAGCTCACCTCTGGAGCAGACTCATCCGCCTGTGTCTCTGTGAGAAAAAAGAGAAAAGAGTAAAATTATAATCTAGTTATTTTCCAAAACACATTTCTGAGTTGTTAACATTACAACATTTACCTGGGGCAACATGAGGAGCCGCAAAGTCTGGCATGTCGGTATCCATGTTCGACATGCCCAACACCTCCTCATCCTGCACACACCCCTGTGCCAGCTCCCCCAAATCCGTGAGCTGCATGCCTAGCCCTATCAGCAAGTTTTTGTTTAAGCTGATATTTGAAGTCGCTCCATCTGTTGGTAAAAAAGTTGGCATTATTACTGCAGTATTTGGACCTGTAAACACTTTTTAGTCAAATGTAGTTTTTACGTACCGGCGTTTGACCTCCCGGGTTGAACGTTCAAACTCACCCACCCCATTGACAGCACTGGCTATGTCGTCCCACAGTTTCCATCTCTGGGTTGCACCCATATTCCTTGGTGCCTGTGCCAGGTTGTCGTTGCACATTTGCACCAAAACCTCCATCTCCTTCCTTGTGAATTGTGGCTGCCTTTTTTTTTTGGCCCTAGTTTGCCTACTAGGCCCAGCAGCCTCTTCCATGACATCCTCCACACCTTTTTTTTAAATGGTTTAAAAAATTTTAAAGTTAAATGTTTCAAAATGTTATGTTAAACATAAGCATTTTCCCATAATAAAAAAAATACTTACATGGCGCCTCTTGGCTAGTACTTTGCTGCTCTGTATTCATTGTCTTTTCTCAATGTAGCAGACCGATTTTGGCCTTCAGTGACATTTTTATATATGCGTCAGCATTATTCGGCTGCATCATTCATTGTGCGCTCCTATTGTTTGTCCGTCCTTAATTTGAGCGGGAAAATAAAGACTATTTATGGCTTGGTGTGACTCCATTCGAGGTGGCATTTTTTGATTGTTGGAGGTATTTCGGTGTAGTGGTTTGTTATTTGGTTGGTGGATCGTGAAGGAGTTGTTTGTATTTTTTTAAAGGAACGTTTTTTATTACTTTCTTTGTTTAAGTTAGCATTTTTGTGTATTTTTTTTGCTATTTTTATTTATATTTTTGCGTAAGTATTTCAATAATTCCCATAAACATTTATTATTAAATTGTTTTTAAATTTTTATATATATTTTTTTTTTACAGTTATTTTGGCTGGAACCCAAGTGACCTTTTATAACTTTGGGATATTTGTCTGTTTTTGGTAAGTGTTTTTGGTTTTATTAATTAACAAATTAGATGTGTTGGTCTTAGCATATGTTTCGCTAAGTAATGTGTGTTTGTACTGTGTAAAATCATGTCTTAAGTCTAAATGTAGCGTACTATTTTGCGAACTAAAGTGTGTTTGTTCTGTGTAAAATCATGTCTTAAGTCTAAATGTAGCGTACTATTTTGCGAACTAATGTGTGCTTGTTCTGTGTAAAATCATGTCTTAAGTCTAAATGTAGCGTACTATTTTGCGAACTAATGTGTGCTTGTTCTGTGTAAAATCATGTCTTAAGTCTAAATGTAGCTTACTATTTTGCGAACTAATGTGTGCTTGTTCTGTGTAAAATCATGTCTTAACTCTAAATGTAGCGTACTATTTTGCGAACTAATGTGTGCTTGTTCTGTGTAAAAACATGTCTTAACTCTAAATGTAGCGTACTATTTTGCAAACTAATGTGTGCTTGTTCTGTGTAAAATCATGTCTTAACTCTAAATGTAGCGTACTATTTTGCGAACTAATGTGTGCTTGTTCTGTGTAAAATCATGTCTTAACTCTCAATGTAGCGTACTATTTTGCGAACTAATGTGTGCTCCCTTCTCTAATTTTTCAAAAACTATATTTGGTTTAATTCCTAGTTTATAAAATTAATCATAAAAATATTTTCTACTTTTGAAATGTAGGTGGATTTTCACATGAAACGACCCAAGCCTTTAAGAATCTTTGGTTTTCTTTGAAAAGATAAGTATATTTTTCTTAACACATTTGTCTAAAACAATAACTACCTGGCTTAACATTTCAGGTTGATGTTGGTCGTATTATATTGGCCATGGTTCCAGAACCCGACCAACCTCAACTTCGTCCCAGGCGTAGGCCTCGTAGACGTGCAAGGCCCCAGATATATAGAACACGTGTCACCCTTTTTGGAATGCCAGATGATGAGGTGTTAAGGTACTACTGTCTGCCGCCAAAAATCATCATAGACACTCTCTCATTAATAGAGAGTGATCTTGAACGGCAAATTGACAGTCCTACAGCAATATCACCACTTACGCAATTAATGTCGGTGTTACATTTTTGTGCCTCAGGATCCTTTAGTCGCAGGAATCTCCCAATCCTTCTTTTCAAGGATCCTGAGGGCAGTGATGGATGCACTATTTAAACACCTCCATCATTTTATTAAAATGCCATTGGATATGGGTTCCCTTAATGTGGTGAAGGATAATTTTTACCAAATTGCTGGCTTCCCACACATCATAGGGGTTGTGGATGGCACTCACATTCCACTTCAGCCTCCAGCAAGGCTGGAGGCAATATTTAGGAACCGCAAGCACTTTCATTCGATGAATGTAATGGTGGTATGTGATGCCTCCCTCCAGATCCTGTCCCTGAATGCCAAATTCCCAGGCAGTGCACATGATTCCTTCGTCATCCGGCAATCAGGGATTTGGCACAAATTAAACAACCTACAAGCTGGTGATGCATGGCTTCTGGATAAGTTGACACCTTCTGTTGAAACCAATGCAAAGCTTGGCACACAATGGTCCTGATGTTGTTTTTTATATTTTCACAGGAGACAGTGGTTACCCTTGCACGCCCTGGCTGCTCACTCCTTATTTGGTTCCCACACCAGGGCCAAAAAGTCAGTATAATTCCGCACTTACAGCCACCAGGCAGGTGGTGGAGCACTGTATCGGCCTTTTAAAAGGCCGATTCAGATGCCTCCACCGCTCTGGTGGCGACCTCATGTATTTGCCGGCTATGGTTTCGAAAATTGTGGTCCTGTGTGGGATATTTCACAACATCGCCATAAGGAGTGGTGTCCCAATGCAGCCAGAGGATACCTTGCCTGAGGACGGCCCCCCCGAGGTTGGTCGGAGGTCAGTATGTGGGGGAGCCATACGCGATCAAATTGTTGCAAGATTTTTTAGGTAATTATTTCCACAATTTAATTTAATTGACACAATGTAGACATGTAATATTTTAATGTACACTTTTAACTTTATTTTTTTGTTGTTTTTGTTTTATTCCCTAAAATGACCATAAAAATCCATGCATACTACCTGATCAACACAAATTACTTTATGTGGACACATTGGCTATAACTTCAGGAACAATAATTTCTTCTCATTTGTGGATTCATGTTGATGTTGGCATGCTACTTCTTCAAACAGTTCCTGATTTTTTATTTTTTGGGGGGGATTTTGGTATTGTTTGGACTTTTGTGTGTGTTTTCAATGTGTGAATTTATTTTGTCAATTCACTTGGTGTTTATTATTTGTGTGCAATAAATTTATTTTTTTCGTTAACCAACCATTTCCTTCGTAAATTACAACAAAGTGTAACCTGTTCAAAAAAATGCAAACTTGCTTAATGCCTAATACTGTAATTTCTTAATTTCTAAACTTTTGTACCCTGCTTTGTTGCTAAAAACAAACACCAAAGGTATTATGGTGAATCAGTATGTTTTCAATTCTAGGCCTAAGCAGGTAGCTTTAAGTTTTACATTACCCCAAAAAATTATTTTTCGATTTTTGACATTGATTCTACAAACCTTTTGGTATTGTTATGTGTTTAATGTGCAAGCTTACATACTTACTTGACCTTTCTACAAACAAATTTACATTACTTAAAAACACAGGGACAAATAGTAGACTTATGTAAGATTCAACAATCTAAGATTTACAGACAAGGAATGAGACTTAAATAATTCAAAATAAACTTTTTTTTTTTTTTGGTAACGAAAAAAACTTAGTGGCGCAGGATCACCAAAAGGTGGTCCAATGCCACCAGCATGGCAATGACATGGCCCCGGAGATCCAGCAATCCGGCAGCAATTGCCTCGTTACGCCTCTGGTCCTCTGTGGGGAAAAAAAATGTGCGGCTTACTAAAATGACACCTTCATTTAAATTTTAAAACCCCACAAACAATTCTGACTATACAAAAAACAAACATCAGTTACAAAAACATGTCCAATAAAAATGAATGCAAAACGAAAAGATTTAAAACAAATAAGGGCCCAAAAAGAAGAAATAACAAAAAAAAACATATGTCTTAAACCTAAGCAAAACTAAGGGCCTGATTCAGAGCCGTTCGCTATTTGCGGTCGTTCGTTCAAAAACAAGGGGTGGCTATTCAAATGATCCGTTCGCAAATTGCAGTCTGTTCACACCTCTAAGTCTGAACGAGCGAGCAAAACATACGCTCGTTTTTTTGTTAAAAACGCCCCCTGGCCGCTCGCACCATACGTCATGTCCGCTATTTATTAGATTAATCGAGTACATCGACCAGCGTATGAACTGCTCGCTATTCTTGTGGTTGGTTTTTGCTACCACAATTTTGCGAACAGTTCTGGCTTAAAAAAAACCCAGTGACGTGGTCAATGACGCTGCTGTTTTAAATATGCACACCCATAAAACGCCCGTTTTGACCTTTAAGCACGCCTGCGTTCTGATTTCCACTCCCCGTTTTCAAGCACCTTCCCCTGTTACCACCCACATACGCCTCATCCTGTCACTCAAATTATCAGGCATTCGCTATTTTGCGAGCACATGAATTTCGGCCGCACTGACTGGTTCGCGCATGCGTATAACGATCCGTACGCATGCGCAGATGTGCGAACATCGCTCGGAACGAGCGTACTGCCGCTAGCGAGTGGCTCTGAATGAGGGCCTAAGACATTTGTTGGTACCGTAAACAAGAAAGACACAAGTGTGAGTGTTTGGACATGTGTCATATGTGTAAGGGGAAAACATCCTTGACATTGTTTCACAAAGATATATATAAAAAACATTTGAACTACTTGGCAAAAGGACAACATCAACCAAAATAAAAAATTTTAAAAAACCCCATAGTTTAAAATGTAAACATACTGGTCACACGAGTTATCATAGGCTTGATGCAGTGACATGCGTAAGCTAATTTAAATATAAAAATTAAACTAGTAAAATCTGCCTATAAAAAAAACCGCAAAAGATTAGTAGCATTCAAACAAACTTTTAATTTAGAAAAACCATCCCCTTGGTCAAACCGTACCTATTCTGCGGAAGAAATGACACACACTAACAAGAATAAAGTTTATTGACATTGAAAAAAAACCAGGATTGCAAACATGTGAATAACAATTAAGGTAATTAATATAGTGATTGCCATTAATCGATTCAAGTATGTTTGCAAAATGAAATAGCAGGCAATCAAAAACTGACAGGGCCACTTCCGGAATTGACTTGTGCGAGCGCTCACTGCAACCAAAGAGGAGACGGACGCTCGCTATTTTGAACGTTCGCTAGCTAGAGGAGGGGTTGGGAGAATATGGGGCGGAAGGTTAGCTACGAGCGAACATACAAGCGAGCGCTTGCATTTAAATATTTCCGCTCGTACGGCGGACGAGCGATCGGCCACTTGCGTCCGGGTCTGAATCAGGCCCAGAGTTCAATATAAAATACCTTTACTTACACATAAGGCTATTAACCAAACTACACCAACATACACATCTTTACTTATCTCAAAATACATCCCAGGTCAACCTCTCTGATCAGTACAAGATCTGTATCTCTCATCTACACTCATAACCTGCTCCCATTAATGACTACAGGACTTTTCTCGGGATGCTCCCACTCTGTGGAATGCTGTTCCATGTACAATAAGACTTTCCTCTAGTCTCCAAACTTCTAAGTGTTCCCTGAAAACTCAACTGTACTGTTATTCCTCCCTTTTGTTTGTTTTCTCATATTCAGTTTCATTCTATAAGCTTGGTCTCTAAGATTCTTTTGTCATCAATAGTTTTTATTAAAGTTTCGTTCCATTAACAACATGGAAGGGGAAGGGTACAGAAAAAATAAAATATGGGGAAAGGGGAAAGGAATCAGACATCACTGTCAATATAATTAACATCACATAAATTGTAAAATAGAATACGCATATTGTGTTCACACTATTGCATATAAAAGCATATACAAGAAACACAAAACCTTTGATAACAACAATTTTCTCAGCATAAAGAGAAAAGAAAAAACATAATAAAAACTAACCCATAAATAAGGATCAATTAGAATCAAAAAGCAATGTGGCACCTTCCCCATCTGTGACACATTCATGCCATTTAAACCATTTTACCAAGGGGGAGGAGGCCGCAGAAGAGCATGGGATACCTAAAGTCTCCATTTGGAAAGCATATTGGATTTTACATAGAATTTTGTGTATGAACGGGAGAGATGAGCATTTCCAATTTTGTGCTATGGCTTCTCTAGCAGCAATCAAAATATGACCTAAAAGATATCTATCAGTATTGGGCAGCTCTGAGGGATATATATGAAAAAAAGCTATGGAAGGTGACTCCTGAAAGTGGACATTAAGAACGTTATAGGCCAGAGCAAATAGTTCATGCCAAAGATTTAAAATTTTTGGGCAGCTCCAAAATATATGGAAAATATCACCTGGCTCTGAATAATTCCACCAACAAACTTTATACTGGGAAAGCCATATCTTATGTAGCTTAGTTGATGTAAGATATAACCTATGGAACAGCTTGATTGCATCTCCAAATGGTTAGAGCATTTAGAGAATCGATGAGCCGTTAAATAAATGTCTTCCCATTGCTGGGGGTAAATGTAATCTGTAAATCCGATCCCCACTGTAATTGCGCAGAAGATTTAGTAAGAGTCTCATCTTACATATATAGGGAATACCAGAATTTAATAGCACCCCTAGAATTACCAGTCGACAATTTAGCTAAAATGGGGGAAGGAGGTAGTGCTAAAAAAAACAGTGATTCGAAACATAGCAGAGACCCAATGGCTTTTACTCAAATAAGTAAAAAATTTCTCATGAGGGTAGATTATATTGTGCCGGCAAATGCGCAAAGGGAAACATAGAGTTATTACTGAGTACATCGGCAATTGTGTCAATACCACAAGAGCGCCATATTGAAATATGCAAATCAGAGATTAAACGGGAAAGAGCCAAAAAGGAGAGATTACAGTTGGGTAAAATCAAACATTCATTTTGCTCTAGGGGACTCTATCAATATTGGGCGGAGTTGTTTAGGAGTCCAAATTGTTTCTGCCAGAGGGAATTGTGGTAACAAAGCTCTCTCCAAATCAACGCAAGGTTTTGAATTAAGAGGTAGCGCCCATTCACTAATCTGGGCTACAGAAAAAAGAAAATTGCCCCCCAGAAGCAAGGAACCCAAATAAATTCCAGCCAAGGACCATCCCCAGGGTGCCTTGCTTCTCGGACGTGAACCCCTTAATGTTAGGGACGCTGGTATAGAGGAGCCTTGACGTCGGCCCAGCGCTTATTCATATATTTGCAAATGTATGTAAACCAGTACCTCTGAATTTCTATTATCATGTAGGATTCAAGTATTTTTGATTTATCTGCAGTGTGCTGGGGGGCAATTTTCTTTTTTATGTGTTCAGTGTAAACCCCGCCCTTTACAAGCACCTGTGGTATATCATTAAGCTACCAAGCATGCATGTTGGTATGCCAAGAGATCAGGGACATCGAGGCCACTCAGGTTTCTATGTCGCGATAAGCGGTGATAAGCAATTCGTGGAGTTTTACCTTTCCATATATAATTTTAAATTAATTTGTGTATTTGGCCTATATAGCGCTGTGGAACCAAATAAGGTATCGTGCAGAACAAATACATTAACTTGGGTAGAACCATCATCTTAAATGCTGCCAATCTACCCAACCAGGAGACCTCAAAGCTCATCCAAGTTTTAAAAATATCAGCAACGTGCATTATAATGGGAGAAAAATTAATCTCAGCAAAATTGGAGTAACTATTTGGAATATGTAGATATAAAAGGGAATCTTTCTTTCAATGATATTTATAAATATTTTGAAGATGGGATAGCTTCTTCTAGGACATGTGGAAGGGTAATGCCTCTGTCTTGGTGGTATTTAAGTTATAGAATGAGGCACAACTATATTTCTCCATAACTTCATGAAGGGCGAGCAAAGAGGTCTCCGGGCTGGCAACAAATAATTAAATGTCATCAGCAAATAAACTTATGAAAAGTTGAGGCTACAGTAATTCCTGGGAAAAGTGTCAAATTTCAGATAGAAGCTGTAAAGGGCTCAATGACTAAGACATACATCAAAGGCGAAAGGGAGCAACCCTGTCTCGTGCCATTTGAAATAAAATATGGGGAAGATAAAAAAAACATTGCTCAATACTTTAGCAGTTGGGTTACTATATAAAGCAGATATAGAAGAGAGTATTTCTCCCTGAAAACCAAAACTAGTCAAAGTAGAAGCAAGAAATTTCCAGTGAAGACGGTCGAACGCCTTTTCGGCATCTAAGGAGAGCAAAAGAGCTTCTTGTTTCTCTTTAACAAAAAATTCAGCCAAATCAAAAACTCTACGAGTATTGTCCGAGGCTTGACGCCCCCGAACAAAACCCATCTGGTCAGGATTTTGGGGAACTAATGGAGAGAGACGGTTAGCTATTAATTTAGGAAAAATCTTCACATCAGAATTAAGGAGAGCAATTGGTCTGTAATTCTGACATAAAGAAGTGTCTTTTCCAGGTTTAGGATTGGTGATAATCTGAGCTTCCAACATTTCAACAGGAAGAGAGCCGTGTCCAGTGGCAGAGTTACAAAGTATAGTAAGAGCAGGGGCAACTTCGAATGAAAAGTGTTTATAGAAAGAATTGGTAGATCCAACTGGGCCAGGTGCCTTCCCTAAAGGGAGTGGTTTAATAACATCCAGAATCTCCCTTTCAGACCACAGGGCATTGAGGGACTCTAACTCATCAGCCTTCAATTTAGGGAGATGTAATTTTTCAAAAAACAAAGAGATAAGATTATCCATGGGTTGAGTGGTGTTAGGATCTTTGTTTAATTATACAATTTTTCACTTAGCTGGCAAATGCGTCTGCAATGGATGAGGGCTCAAACAACTTCTGTCCATCTGGGGTAACAATGGCTTTTATTCTATTTCTTGTTTGGCGTAAACGGAGCTTACGAGCTACGAATTTACGATTTGTTGCCTAAGGTACAAAATTTCTGCTGCGTATTAGACAGGGCACTTCTCTTACGAGTCATAAATAATTTTTGAAGTATTGGAAACCAACTCTTTCCTAAAGAGACGGGATGGTGGAGCACGATTCAAAGAATCTACTTGTGCAAGACGCTTTTCTAAGTCAGACTGTTGTTGAAGATATTGCATTCTTAATCTAGAGCCAGTCTGAATAGCCACTCCTCTCAACACTGCTTTAAGGGCCTGATTCAGCAAGGATCGCAGTTTCAAAGATGTGCGCAATCGGTCGATTAATTCGCATTGCACAGGCATCGCAGTGAACATGTGCAAACTAGCAATTGCAATGGGAAATGCTTTTGCAGAGGCTACGCAGACCCCGGGCACAGTGATTGACAGGAAGTGCTATTTGTGGGTGGTGACGGGGGGGGTTGTCGGGCAAACGCAGGTGTTCCAGTGCGTTGGGAAGGCGCTGCAGGGACATGCATAAATTATCCATTCCACTTTCATACACAGCCTGAGGTCTCATAGCGTGACCTGAAATGAGCAATTCTTGAGCGTGGTCTGACCTGCCTTAACTGTGCATGTGGGTCCGATGGTACTCGATGTTACTGATTATTTCGCTATGTTGCCCAAGTATATGGATGTGTGTAAGGGGAAGTGGGCGTCCATATGGTAAGCTGTGATCGCAATGCGATTGCAAACATTTGCATTTCACCACTAATATTAGCAACTGCGGTGTGTGCGTTTTAGCAGAATAGCGATCCTTGCTGAATCAGGCCCTAAGAGTGCACCAATATGTGGAAATCAACGTGTTGTCAGGGGAGTTAGTAGCCTTATAGGCCGAAAAGGCATCTGATAGAGGTGTGGTTGCTTCAGGAGAAGTCAACCGGTACTCAGGGTCTAGGACAGTGATTCCCAACCTCGGTCCTCAAGGCACACTAACAGTCCTGGTTTTGGTGATATCCAGGCTTGAGCACAGATGGTTAAATCAAAATAACTGAGGTACTAATTAAGTCACCTGTGCTCCAGTATGGATATCCTCAAAACCTGGACTGTTAGTGTGCCTTGAGGACCATGGTTGGGAACCCCTGGTCTAGGAGGAAAAGTTAGATCTACTGTAATCCCAGGTCCAAGTCACAGCTGTATGGTCAGACCATACTACAGGGACAATTTTGGTCTGGCGAGTATTCTGGAGTGTCCATTTATCTAGAAGGATTAAATCGATCTGGGAGTATGAATTGTGAACATGTGAAAAATATGTAAAATCTTTAACCCTAGGGGATAGAATTCGCCATACATCGTATAGGTCAAATTCTGCCAATAGATTACGGAGGCTAAGTGAGGGGTCTGGTCCCGTTCTCATATTTCTCACAAAGTCTGGGATCAGGTTAAAGTTACCCATGATCACTAAATGACCTCTTTAAACTTTTCGGAGAAACTCTAACATCTTTTTTAGAAAAGGTATTTGTCTCGAGTTAGGGGCATAGAGGGAAACCAAAGTCACTTTTCTATCATCCAACTAGTAATAGATATCTGCCATCTCTTGCCCGTATTCAATTAGGGAGCGAAAAGTCCGTGCTGGACTTTTTGGTCCACATCGGAGCTTTTCTGGGGATAAAGTATCGGGTGCGTACCCGCTTTATCCCCGTATTCAATTTAAAATGACCAAAAACAGGACCCAGGGAATTGGGATCTACGAAAAAAATGGGGATGTTTGGGAAATGTGCCTGGGACTCCCCTAAAGATGTCCAGACATGGGGGATCACTATGGGTACCCCCGTTTTTGCCTGCAGAAGAAAATCGGGTTTTTAAATAGCTGCGGCAGGTGTTTTTTTCCCGACATTGAAGAAGTGATGCAGAAGAGCACTTAGGTTTTTTTTTATTTTTTTAAGTGGTCCCATCAAATTTGGGGTAGATGAAAATTGGTTCTAGCATATTTGTAAGTCCCTAAAGTCATTTTTTTAAAATTCTGCAAAAATGCACCTGCCGCTAATAGCCTATTCTAGAAAATACCAGCCGCATACTTACAGAATACCCCTGAACCTATTTCCCTATTTTTAGACACTGTTTCCCCTTTTTTTCACCCCAAATTTTGAATTAATTTTTTTGGGGTGTCCCTATTTTTTTTTTTTACTTTTTTTGACACAGTTTATTTTTAAATGACATTCCCAGGGGTGCAGGCTATTTTTTATAAGCCTGCACCCCTATACCCCAATTCTGCACTTTTTTTCGCCATGTAAAACATGGTGAAAAGTTATCCCCGTTCTTTTTCAAAGACTTTTCGAACCTGCGAAAAGTCTTTGAAATTGAATACGGGGATAATTGAAATAGGCGAAAATGACTTTTCGCAGCCTAATTGAATACCCCTCTCTGTCTTCAGTTTTGCAGGAAAGTTCAATTGTATCGAGCGATGGAATAGAATAGCCACCCCATTGCATTTGAAAGGTCATTAGCATAATAGACTACTGGGTATCTAGAATCACTGATCACTGGGGGGCACTAGTGAAGAAAAATGTGTTTCCTGCAAAGCTACCACATTCGCATTTCCCGATGAAAAGTAGCCAGAGCCAGTCTTCTCTTTGCCCATGAGTATTCATTGAATAAAATATAACCATTTGGTGCTACAAAAAACCAAGTCTTCACAGGGCATGTATAAAACAGTGTACCTAAATTCCTAAAAATTGACAGGAAGGAAAGGGACAAAAAAAAAAGAAAATACACCAAGGGGGGTACATAAAATAAAAGGGAGTAAACTGAATTAGCCCAAAAATTGGCGCTAGAGTGTTTGCCGCAAAAGAAAAATTATGGCAAAACAGAAAACATCGGTGAAGTGGCTCAGCATAAAAGCCACCCACCCATGCAGCTACTCAACAATATAGAAACAAAGCTGGGGGGTAAGTAAGATACTATACATACTTAACAGTGATCCCAATTTAAAAAACTCAAACAATCAGTACACATAGTATAGAAATAATCTTGTAAAGTATAAGTACAGTTTACCTCTAGAAATGTATAATCTTGTCTGCTAACTAAAATGCAGAATAAAACAAGAAAAATAGTAACCCTAGAAGATCCCATAGATAAACATAGCATACACATCTACTGACAAAATAGAATAAGGACAGTAGTTGAAATATAAAATTACATACAGTATCAGGAGCCAAAATATAAATCTGATGAATCTAAAGAGGCATTAGTAACATCCGAGAACTATACTATCCAAACATCTAAATATAGAGTATAATCTCACGTGAACATGATCAATCAGAAGGAGCTTGGGGCCTGATTCAGAGCCGAACGCTCTGACCAGAGCGCTCGCTCTGAATCAGGGCCCTCCTCCCTAAAAATGGAGCGGCCTCTTGGACGCTCGCATAGCTGTGGGTTACCATCCACAGCTTATGCGAGCGTCCATGATGATGGTCAAGACCATTGCGACCATCGGGCTTGCGACGAGACCCTGCGGTAGGGTCTCGCTGCCGCAAGCCCAGGAGTGATTTTGGCTCTATCAGAGCCAAAATCACTCCCACTGACATCACTAGTGATGTCAGTGGGGCCGGACCCAGACGGTAGGCGTTACCATGGGAACGCCTCCGTCTGGCAGCCACGCCCCCGGCACGCGCACCAAATGGGGCGTGCTGTCACTCACCATCGACAGCACGCCCCCTTTGGTGTGAGACCCGGAGCGACAGCTTGGCTGTCGCTATCCGGGTCTCGCGCATGCGCACGACGGAGCTCCCTCCGTGGTGCGCATGCGCATTTGGGTACCATCGACCCACTTGCGAGCGTCCTGCGCTCGCGAGTGGGTCTGAATGAGACCCTCTATCACTAGTGATGTCAGTGGGGCCGGACCCAGACGGTAGGCGTTTCCATGGGAACGCCTCCGTCTGGCAGCCACGCCCCCAGCACGCCCACCAAAGGGGGCGTGCTGTCAGTCACCATCGACAGCACGCCCCCTTTGGTGCGAGACACCGAGCGACGTATTCTCGTCGCTCGCCGGGTCTCGCGCATGCGCATGACGGAGCTCCCCCCGTCGTGCGCATGCGGCCAACATTGACCCGCTTGCGAGCGTCCTTCGCTCGCGAACGGGTCTGAATCTGGCCCTTGATCTGAAGATTTAGAGGCAGCTGAAGTAACTGTTATATCCCATTCCGCTAGCAATTTAACAACGGTCTCAACTGTAGAAAAAACATAAGAAGAGGAGTCATAGTGAACTAGAAGCTTAACTGGGAATCCCCAGCGGTAAGGAATATCGTATTCACGATGGGCTGAAGTAATGGCATGGAACGAACGTCTCTTGGCCAAGGTGTGTGCCGATAAATCTGGGAAGATCTGGAGACCCCCCCAAAGTATCGGATCCTTCTGTTTGTCTGGCAGCTCTCAGAGTGAGTTCTTTAATGTGAAAAAAATGAATCCTCATCAAGGTATCTCTAGGAGAGTTTTTGGTAACCCCTCTTGGCCTGGGCAGATGATGAACTCGGTCAATGAGTAGGTCTTGTGTTGAGGCCGAGAGGAGGAGTTTTTGGAATAACTTGGTCACATAATCTTGCAGTTCCACAGGGGCAACCAAATTAGGGATACTCTATATTTTAATGTTATCCCATCTCCTCCAGATTACAAATAGATGATACCTTAGATTGTAATTAGAGTGTGCAGTAAGAAGGTCATTATGTGAGGAGACCAATTCACGCATCTTTCCTTCCAAATGATCTGTATGTCCACCTAAACCCATGAGCTCTGTTCTAAGCGATTGTACTGGGTTTCCAATCCAGAGAGGATGTCAGTGCGAAAAGCTGCAAACATTTGAAACATCGATTGAGTGGTGAGAGGAGTTGGTGGATCCAGATCTAGTGCCAAGTCAGCCGGTGACATGGAGCCTTTGGAGAGTGGGGCGACACATGTCGGGGCGGACTTCAGTGATGCAGAAGTAGATAGTTTCTGCTTAGTGGAGGATGGAGTAGGAAATTGAACAGGAAACGGTAATCGCTGAGGCTTCCCTCTATGTTTAGGTGGCATTGCAGCACAGAATGTAATAAAAGTAAACACATAGGAGAACGTCAGAGGACAGATGGCACTTGCTAGTGATGTGATAGTCAATCACGAGAAGCTACTGCATGGGTGAGGGTGTCTTCATCCCTAAAAAGGAAATATGCTGTGAGAGAACATTATAGCTCAAGAGACAAGCAGCCATGAAGCTAAACACTATGGGACCATGGTATAGTAATATAAAGCTTCTCCAGGCTTCTATAGGAGCTTGATAGAGAGAAGTCAGTGACAGTATTAGAATATATTTAATTATGCTCCATAGGAAGGCATATAGAGCTTATGCAGGAGAGGGAGCAGGCTCTATGCAGGAAAGGAGCTGGCAGGTAAAGGAGTCTGGTCTGGAGGGAGTTAAATCTGCAGATTTTACTGGAAGCTGAAAAAAGTTATCCCAAGGCATCTATGCCTAGTCAGGGCTATTATAAGGCTTATAGGGGACAAGGCAGTGTAATACTTAGCTCCCGTTCCCTGTCAGTAGTGAGTCCCGGCAACCGGAGGTCCCAGACACTGATCTAAAATGGTGGGCAGGAATGCCGCAGAAACGGGGACCTCTGTTCTCCTGGAGCTCTCTAATCTATTAGCTGTTGGGCCCCAGCAGTTAGCGGTCACAGGGGAGGTATTTGTCATTATCTGTGATGGGAATCAGGAGTCCGGCAGCAGCGCAAGGCAGGAATGCAGGTACTTCCGTGCACCACCGCAATGGAGACTCTGTACCACAGCCTGCGGCCTCAGCACAGATGCAGGCCCCAAAGTTCCCACAAAGGAGCCGATCTCTGTCACCAGACTCGCTCAGGCACAGCGGGAGGTGCATAGGCACTAGGCAAGCACATGGGGAGTGAAGATAAGAAGGCAAGGCTCCCCAAAACCGGGCTCAAGAGATCCGGGAAGCAGGAGCAGGGGGACAGCACGTCTGCTCACAGAGCTATCCAGGCCACGCCCCCCCGGTCTCTATGATTCTTAGCAAATTAATTTACCTGTGACTTTGGGTAATCAATGCTACATACAGCACCTATTCTACAGGTAATTATTTGGGTAATGATAACTGGGATTGGCTTGAAGTCTAGTTGCAGTTTTGTAGGGGGAACTGAAGGTTTCCTATTTGGAGTGTAATCATTTCTTAACAGACCAGGTGGTTGGTTTCTTTGATTAACCCTGTGTCATATCCATGTCATGCTGGCTCAAGCGAGTGCTGCTTGTGACATGTTATTGACATTGGTGAGAAATTAGAATCTCTTTGAACTTGGGGAAAGATAAAGCGGATCCGCCAACGGGAAGATCTACCGACATAGCGGCTGACCAGGTAAGCTATACAGACTTACCGATTGGCCACTCGGTATGTGTTCCCTGACATAATAACTGGACGGGCATTTTCCCGCCCAGTGCAGTGGTTTCTAAATGACAGACCTGTTCTATTCTATTCTAAAATGTGTTTTGATGGCAGTTTTGCAGCGGTTTTGGCCTTAGTAAATCTGCAGATAGCAAAACCACCGCCAAACCACAGTCAAAACACATTTTAGAATAGAATAGAACATGGCTGTCATTTAGAAACCGCTGCAAAACTGCCACCAAACTCCCGGGGTTTAGAATAGAATAGAAACCGCCACCAAACCGCCAGGGTTTAGAATAGAATAAAAACCGCAGTCAAACCGCCACTTAGTAAATTTTGCCCATTGTAGCAATTGATAATTGCATATGGCTAAAATAGAGTCAGCATATTTAACAGGCTAACAGATGTATCTCAAACAAATGTATTTTGTTTCAGATCATATGTACAACCCACATATAGTTTCAGAAAGGACGTGCAGCAATGTAATTTGCCTGCAGAATATATAATTATATAATATTATAACCTGCAAAGAAAACGAGCACAAAACTTGCTTCAAAGATCAAAGGAGAGAAAGTAAAGATTTTGCAAACAACGGAAATGCTTTTGCTACAATCGTGTTCTACAGCTTCAATTCTATACATCTCACAGAGAAAAGATCACAATGTTGAAAAAAATATATATATAGGGATATCTGAACAATTCTGCATAAAGTAAAAACATAACACTTTAACTGACATAATACTTGCGTTAGCTTTAAATAGGACAGAGCAGCAGCCCCAGGGACCCTTTCACAGTTGATATTTAGTTCATGCTATTAAATATGCAGGAAAATCTACAAGATATATGATATTTAAACACAATTCTAGACAGACATAAGGTTTCCTGTGACAAACAGCATAAACAGAGCGGAAACACTGCAACGTAAAATACCTCGTAGGCCAAGTGAGGAAAAGGTTTTGGAAGTATGTGAAACAACACGAGAAGGCGCTTATAGTATATAGTGTAATATGTTAAGGGACACAGACTCAATTTAATAATATTGCGCAAAATATATTTTTTAAATATTATTTAAAGCTATCTGATATCTTTAGAAATTTTCCTCTAAATCCATATATGTTGGAGATATTCTCATATTCTCTCAGGAACCCTAGGTTGGAGAATTTCTTTGGAATTAAGCCCCAACACAAGGGCCTGATTTAGAGCTACAAGCAGTCACTGCCTTTGTGTTTTTGCAGAGTCACAGCAGCGATAATATGCAAATGCCAGTTTCAGCCCTCCTCTTGTGTATTAGCGTGTGCCGGGATGTGCAAGCCCTGAGACACCCACTTTCAAACCCTTCACACGTCAGTACTCAGTACAGAAGCAAGCTAACAAATTGATCCGGGTTAATAACTACACTACTCAGCCAACAAATAACCAAATCAGCATAAGAATTGTGGCCTCTTGTGAATACAGATCCAGATTTACCATCGTTACAGAACATTCAAGTTTTGTCCTGTTACAGAAGAGGAATACATATAAAACATGAGGTGGAGTGGGTGGACATATCCCAACACCACATGAATACCACACATTTCCTTACAAGAAAACCTGGATATTATCGCTGAACAGATTGTACTATGTGCAGCTATTTAGGGACTAAAGATAAGTTTGTATAATCCACACTCTGGATTTTTTTCTAAATTAATTATCCATGAACTTGTTCCAGCTGATGTATCGTAAACTGTATCAGATGTCCATGAGGCCTCCTCTGTGCAGGAAAGACCACCAGACAGCTAAAGGAAAGAATGGCGTTACATAGATCTGCAATCAGACAAGCATTACATGGGAAAGATAAAGATCAACTTGTTACACGTCATTTTCGTGAACAGAAAACTCTACTTGGCCCATGTTAAAATATAAAATAATCGGCTGTTTTCCCCCTCTTAACAGAGGTGGGGATACAGCAAAAAGCTGTTTTGATAATACAGCAACAAAATGGATTTACTGTCACAACGTACATCTACATAGCTTGAATGAAATACTCTCATTCAAATGCTTCATTTAATGTCATTTTGTTTTATAGATGTTTCTGAAACTGTATAGTGAGTTTAATTTTCATTTTCAATATGCTTGTTTATATAAGCCTTTTTCATAGGACATCTATATATATATATATAGATAGATAGATAGATAGATAGATAGATAGATAGATAGATAGATAGAATTAAGCAATTTGTGACCCCACTAGATGTGGTCTAATTAAGCTGCTTTATTGATTGCCTTTATGTAGATTATGCTATTCGAGTTTTACAGTCAGGGCCGGCTTGAGGGACGATCAAGTTGAGCACCTGCATGGGGCGCCACCCCATAGAGGGCACTGTTTGGCCACCGCTGGGACCAGTGACTGGTGCTGAGTGCAGTCAGCACCAGAGCAAGATTTAAAAAAATTGCTGCGCCTGTCCTTTACTGTGGGACAAGCTACCAATGAGATGCTGTGAGGAGTCCCTACTCCCTCCCCTTCCCGAGACCCCTCCCCTTCTATCTCCTTCCAGAGTCACATTGCCCCTTTTTCCTTTCTGTCCTACACAGCAGTCTGGATCTGCGCAGTGTGCTGCAGAGAGTGAGACCACCAGCAGTCACCTGACTGTAGAGAACCCTCTTCAGGACTGATAGTAAGTATCTGGGGAGGGGGGAGAATATATTAATGCTATATGTGGGTGAGGTGGTGGTTTAATAAAGTTATATGGGGGTCGGGGTGTATTAATGTTATTTGAGAGGTGTGTGGTGTATTATTAGGGTGTATTATTATGTGGGGTGGTGGGGTATATTAATGTTACCTAAGGGGTGGGGCTGTTATTGTTACTTTAGGAGTGTGGGATATACTAAGGTTATCTGAGGGCTTGGGGTGTATTATAATGTGGAGGGTTGATTTTGTGGGGTGGGGGTTTATGAAAGTTATTTGAGGAGTGTGAGGTGTATTATGTAGGGTGGTGGTGTATTATTTTGGGTGGGGGTTTAATAATGTTATTTGAGGATGTAGGGTGTATTAATATGAGGGATGTTTTAATGTTTTCTGAGAGGTGGGCTTATTAATGATATCTTGGAGGAATATTGAAGTTTTGGAAGGGGGGAGGAGTGTACGGTGGTGGTGTAGGAATGCCATGTGGCTGCTGATGTAGGAACATACTGTATTAAAGAGTGCCTTAGTGTAATGTTTTTAAAACAATGAATGATTGACTTTAACAATTGCAGGTATATCAGAGCACATCAGAAAAACAAGCCTGTATGGGGTCAGCGCTAATGCTGAACTACATCCCAGCTTTACATATCCTTTAAGTGCACTCCAAGCTCCTTCCCTGGTTGATGACATCACTACGTCTCAGAACGGAGGTTGCTATGGTGGACACGGTGCAGGAACCAGAGTTTGGTGCTGACTTCACATAGGCCTATTTCCCTAATACGCCAGATTTTATTATCTCTGATGTATGTGCAAATATAAATCTTTAATTGTTTTAAAAATACTACACTATCTGTGCCCATTGGTCTTTTTATTTTAGATTATCCATATGCTGCCCTTGAGGAAGGGTAAAGAGGGGTGCTATGATTGGTGTAATTACTGAACAATTTTTTGTACTACATAACGCTATTGACATAAATATATATGACAAATATATATGTATTTATATATATATATATATATATATGTGTGTGTGTGTGTATATATATATATATATATATATATAGACCAACCACAAACAAGGCGTCACTCAGATACTTTCTTAAATTTTTAGTGAAGCAAATACAACGTTTCGGGGTTTGTAACCCCGTCGTCAGGAAACAAAACGCCTTGTTTGTGGTTGCTGTATTTGGAGGCCTAGGCCCCTTAAGGAAGGCACCAGAGTGAAGTATCCTGCAGGGGTTCCTGAGTGCCGGGTTCATTGGATCGTGTGTATATATATATATATATATATATATATATATACTGTATATACACACTACCGTTCAAAAGTTTGGGGTCACCCAGACAATTTTGTGTTTTACATGAAAACTGACTTTTATTTATCAAATGAGTTGCAAAATGAATAGAACATATAGTCAAGACATTGGCAAGGTTAGAAATAATGATTTTTATTTGAAATAATAATTTTGTCCTTCAAACTTTGCTTTCATCAAAGAATGCTCCTTTTGCAGCAATTACAGCATTGCAGACCTTTGGCATTCTAGCTGTTAATTTGTTGAGGTAATCTGAAGAAATTTCACCTCACGCTTCCTGAAGCACCTCCCACAAGTTGGATTGGCTTGATGGGCACTTATTGTGTACCATACGGTCAAGCTGCTCCCACAACAGCTCAACGGGGTTGAGATCTGGTGACTGTGCTGGCCACTGCCTTGCAGACAGAATATCGGCTGCCTGCTTCTTCCCTAAATAGTTCTTGCATAATTTGGAGTTGTGCTTTGGGTCATTGTCCTGTTGGAGGAGGAAATTGGCTCCAATCAAGCGCTGCCCACAGGGTATGGCATGGCATTGCAAAATGGAGTGATAGCCTTCCTTATTCAAAATCCCTTTAACCTTGTACAAATCTCCCACTTTACTAGCACCAAAGCAGCCCCAGACCATCACATTACCTCTACCATGCTTGACAGATGGCGTCAGGCACTCTTCCAGCATCTTTTCACTTGTTCTGCATCTCACAAATGTTCTTCTGTGTGATCCAAACACCTCAAACTTCGATTCGTCTGTCCATAACACTGTTTTCCAATCTTCCTCTGTCCAATGTCAGTGTTCTTTTGCCCATATTAATCTTTTTCTTTTATTGGCCAGTTTCAGATATGGCTTTTTCTTTGACACTCTGCCTAAAAGGCCAGCATCCCGGAGTCACCTCTTCACTGTAGACGTTGACACTGACGTTTTGTAGGTACCAATTAATGAAGCTGGCAGTTGAGGACTTGTGAGGCATCTATTTCTCAAACTAGAAACTCTAATATACTTGTCTTCTTGTACAGTTGTGCACCGGGGCATCCCACATCTCTTTCTACTCTGGTTAGAGCCTGTTTGTGCTGTTCTCTGAAGGGAGTAGTACACACCGTTGTAGGAAATGTTCAGTTTCTTGGCAACTTCTCGCATGGAATAGCCTTCATTTCTAAGAACAAGAATAGGCTGTCGAGTTTCACATGAAAGTTCTCTATTTCTGGCCACTTGAAAAGTATAATCGAACCCACAAATGTGATGCTCCAGATACTCAACTAGCTCAAAGGAAGGCCAGTTTTATAGCTTCTCTAATGAGCAAACCCATTTTCAGCTGTGCTAACATAATTGCACAAGGGTTTTCAAGAGTTTTCTAATCCTCCATTAGTCTTCTAATGTGCTTAGCAAACACAATGTACCATTAGAACACTGGAGTGATGTTTGCTGGAAATGGGCCTCTATACACCTTTCTAGATATTCCTTTAAAAAACAGACGTTTGAAGCTAGTATAGTTATTTACAAAATTAACAATATATAGAGTGTATTTCTGATTAATTTAATGTTATCTTTATTGAAAAAAAACAGTGCTTTTCTTTCAAAAATAAGGAAATTTCTAAGTGACCCCAAACTTTATTTCAGCGGTTACCCATAGATATCCTCTTAGTATCATCATGCGATGAAAGGAAGACACTCTCCAGACTTTGTTTGAAGTTTGCAATATTAATCAGTTTAATCAGACATACCAAATAAATTTGCCAATGTTTCGGTTCATTAAGAACCTTTGTTACAGCATCAGTATTCTTTACATCAACAAGTTTTGACTGTTTCCTCCGTATACCAGGTATGGCATGTCTTTCAGTATATATATATATTTATATATGTAAAAGAAAATGAGGTGCACTCACCAGGCTTGTACTGTCTATTAATACAGCATCGACATTTCGGTCCTCTCTGGGACCTTTGTCAGGATACTGACAAAGGTCCCAGAAAGGACCGAAATGTTGATGCTGTATTAATTGCCATGTGAATAAAGGAAAACTCTGTTACTACAGTACAAGCTAGGTGAGTGCACCTCATTTTCTTCTATGCATTTGGAGCTGCCGTGCTCACTAAAGGTGTCACCCCAGCAAGAGTAAACCTACACGTTGTGAGTGTGGTCCAATAGACCCTATATATATATATATATATATATACGCAGTATATATATATATATATATATATATACATACACATATATATATATGTAACATTTCCTACTAACATTTCCTATGTATGGGAAGCATTCACTCTATGGGGGCCATTATGTATTACTGGGGGTGGGGATTGAGTGGGGGCTCTCCATAAATTCTCCCACAGGGTGCTAGTACGCCAGTAGACCTGGGATCGGCCCTGGTTACAGTTTCATCAAAGATATTTTATTGTTTGTGTGATATCTGACTAAAGTGCGTGTGCATGTGCGTGTTCGTGTGTGCTTGTTCGTGTGTGTGTGCGTGTTCATGTGTGCATATGTGTGTGTACCTAGTTGGTTAAAACTATGTGCCGTGTGTAAACTTTATAAAATGGAAAGAATAAATCATCATAGTTGCCACCATTGGAATTAATTTCTAGGAACACTTGAGGTGTGAAATGACAGAATGGTTATACATGCTGATGTGCCACAAAGTGCAGCAAGTGAGGGAAATTAGGGGCTGTGGTTATGCAAATTAGTGAGTATGACTAACAACATCATTCAATTAATAAAAGTAATACATTTTGTGAATTGCTGTTTTAAAGTTAAAATACATATTAATAGATTGACTGCTCTCCCTCATATAAATAAAATGACAATAAAAAAGCAGTGTACACTGAGCCTGGTTCAGATATTTACGTTAAACCGATGTTAATGGAAATCTCCAGTGTTAGGATCTGTTCATGTGCATATCAGGCCCAGCGATATGTGCATATGTCAGGTGAGAGACAGACTGCAGCCATTTGTGGGCGTGGAGGGGGAGCGTTCCAGAAAACGAGAGTGTGATGAGCATATTTTATGGGTGTGAGGACCCAGTGGCTGCGTTGCCGGACATTATTTTACTGGCCCTGTCAGTATGGTTAGGCCGGACATCCTGAGTAACCCGAGGGTTACCCAGATGTCTGATGTCGGCCCAGTATTCTCGCAGGGGATCCAATGCTGCGTGACTGCGTCTCAGGAAGCCAGCAGTGGGCGTCATGTGTTTACAGCTTTTACATATTTTAGCACAGCCTCTGCGTACAAAGACACAGCAGCTGTCATTTTATCAAGCATCTATGAATCAGGCCCAATGTCCCACAATAAAATATATAATTTATCCTCAGACTTACTATTCGATTTCTCCCTTTGATTTCAATAGCCTGTCAGTTCTCATGGAACCTTTGGCGGTCACAGCACTTCCCCGCTGAGCTGGATGCTGTATGTGTGGTACCCCAGAACCTGGGAGTACCTCATGTTGTGTACCCTTATATATGTGTTGCTGGACATTTGAATGTATTCATTGGTGACAGTGGACAATGTAGCCAGCTTCAGGAGCTGGCATGCGGCTGGAGAGACTGGACCTCCAATGCAATAGAGAAACAGTGCCCTGTGACCAGAGGGGCTTGTACTGACAGTTGGGCGGCAGTTGTTGTGTGTGCAGTTGGTAGGTGAGCTGTGAAGGGGAAGCCGCGCTGCGGAGGGCCGCTGATGGAGCTGCTGGAGAGTGCCGGGAGCTCAGTGAACTGAGTGCTGGCAGCCATTAGAGCCTTCTGACCCACCTCCCTTAGTGAGGAACAGCAGCCGGAGGTGTTCCTGGGTGGAGCCACAGTTTGATGTCAGTGACTGGAGGCTGTACCGGACCCTGCAGGCACAGAAAGGAGTCGTGGTTATCACGGGGGGTAAGAGGCACACACTCTTCTACAACTACCCACTAACAGTGGCCCACAGCTAGCTGGCAGCTACAGCCCTATGTATAGTGCCCAGCAATAACCTCCCCAGACACCAGTGCAGAAAAGGAGTTATAATTAATAAGTGTCTACAGCCTGAAACTTTATTAGCCGCATAAGCTGCACAGAGCCTTAGACTTGGTCCTTGGGACTTGTGGGCAGGAGATTCCCCGTAAGGAGCTGCAGGAGTTGCGTTTAATAAATCCCATCCGAGCAGCTCTGTGTGCAGTAGGAGAGGCAAAGCCATCTAACAAGCTGTCACAGTAGTCCGTTTGTAGCAACAAGGTTGCAGCACTATTGACATTAACATTGTTGCAGAGTCTGTCAGCCAGGATTAAAAAGAGAGACAATTGCACTTAGGAGCAACGCAGCTTTATATTAACCCACAGTATTTCTGCGTAAGCAGGATACAGTCAGAACTTCCAGCTAATAACCCGGGCAATGCAGTGTACACTCAGGAATATTTAATACAGTATTAATTCATGAACTAATAGTTTCTGGCCAGTAAAACTTGGGGAAAATAATCTGCAAACTGAGAGACTAATTTAAGGACTGTTAGTTATTGTCTTACTGTTTAGTTACAGCGTTTAAGTTAATCTGTGGTAGGGAAAGTATTGCATGCATTAACCTCTTAAAACCAACAGGAGTAGAGGAATCCCTACAGATTGCGAGGGAGCTGTGTTCCTGAATAATAAAAGCTGAATTGTTGTTTTTCTCGTGTGAACTGTAACTGTATCTGTTATTGTAATTGAACTTGTAACTTTTACTACGAAAGTGTAATCTTGTTCGCCGTGTGCATCACATAAATTTATTGTAAAACTATTATCTATTGACACTGCATGATCTTATCTTATTTACTTGTTTGTCTCACGTTAGCCCTTACCTCTCTGTATGAAAACCAAGAGCCTATCCTCAATATTATCTGAGACTTTTTCGTGGTACCATGATTTACCAGGGTGTCACATATGCCTCTCCCAACACCAGGACTCAGCACAAATGTTTCTCTCTCCCAACACCATCTGCTACACGGCGACATTTACTTGAGGCTCCACCTCAGCGTTTCTCTCACTCTGTCTTTTCCGCCAGGTGCAGTGTCCTCCTGGGAGATCCTCAACCACACACAGGTCTCCACCTAACAGCATTCTTCTTTTTTCTTTGTGCATGTCTGAACCAACAACACATTGTCCCCCTTCCTGAATGACTTTCCTGCGCTCCAGAGCGCCACCGTAGGTGGACCCCAATAATGCATGTTCCACAGCACAATGTGGTATCATCTCTTAGGGGTATCACCTGACCTTCTGGAAGAACTACCTCTACTTCACCATGGGAAAAATTAAGCTCATGCCTCAGTAGTGACTCATCTTCTACTGGATGAACTAAGTGGAAAAGCAGTTCCCAATCCAGAGATTGAACATTAAATCATGGAAATATGGAGATAATTGATTTAACACTCTATCCGCATTTAAAAGTTTTGAAAAAGTATGAAATCTATGTTTGTGAAGGGGAAGCCCCTTTCGTATTGGAATGAGCGCATTAACAAATTGTACTGTTTACATTGTAATATCTATTTTTTGTAGGAAAAATGTCTTTTAAATTGTATGGCAGATAGCTGAGAGCTAATTGACTGGTTAGTGTTTACTTACTGCCCTAGGCTCAGTGTACAAGTTGTTAATGTCTGTGGTTTTCTCACCTGAAGCACTGATCAAAAACTGTTTATAACCCCACAGGGGGTCAGGCTTACAGGCCAAGGGGAGACAGACCGGCCAGCAAGGTGTTGAATCTTTCTCCTAGCCAGCTGTAAGAATTGTCCAGGTCTGTTGACACAGGCCTAATCTCTGAGCTTCAAACAGGATGGAGGGAGTAATTAACTAACCCCTGCTCATGTGACCAGGAGACCCTGTGTTACAGTCACCTAAACAATTAATTCTGATTGGGAAAGGGTGACCCAGAGCAGCCTGCGAAAGGATAAAATAGGTATGTTTGAAATGAAACACAGTTCATTTTCGTGAGGAGGCCTGTCAATCAGAATGCAGCATATCCCCAAGAAGAAACCTCACTTCTGTCAATGTTCAACCCTGGATAGGTGACCTGAACTTTGTTTTTTCCCTTTCATTTAATCCTTGAAATTGCTAGTAACTGGCGTGACCTTTTAAAATTATAATTTTTGTAACTTTTTTTGTAACATACGTTTTGAAGTATTCTTGAAATTAAAATCTAATTTCTAATTCTGATTTCTGTGTTCTTAGACCCAAGGCCTCATGTGGCCCATGTTACCTATTTTTACTACTTGTGCAGAATTGTGTGTGCAGGTAAGGGCAAAGGCTTACCTTGTGTTTTAACAGGAAAGTTCCCCTTTGCTGGTGGCAGTGACCGTGTTTGAGTAACCACGCGTGTCGAGATAACCAGTAAAGACACGGGCGGCGATTCTCAGATTGGCGTATCTGGAGGGTCGACGACCGCGGGACTGTGACAAAGATCTTGTTTCTTTTTTTTAAAAAAAATTACAAAGATAAGAGATCTGATCCGGAAAAGAAACTTGAATGGAGCTCAGAAATATACAAGCAGTGAAAAGTGTGGAGAAGTGGACCAGTGGAGAATTTGCCCATATCAACCAATCAGCTTTGGAAAGCATTTATCATGGTCATTTTATAAAATGATAGCTAGAAGCTGATTGGTTGCTATGGGCTACTTCTTTATTAGTCCACTTCACTCTTTTCACTGCAAGATACATTCCCCCAATTTCCGGCAACATCACTCAGTGCCAGGGCCGGGCTGGCCATCTGGCACTTCTGGCATATGCCAGAAGGGCCAATGGCCTAAGGACTGGCTTGGGGAGGGGGGAAGGAAGAGTCCCCCGCCCTCCACCCAATGGCTCCAGAATCATTATGATATCACGGAGACGGAAGGGGTGGAGGTGTGTATGGGCCGGTGGCGGCTGTGCTGGGCCGGGAAGAGACAGGGGCGTGCTGTGAGGCTAGCCCCCGTGACTTGCGGCACGCCTCCTTGATTTAACCATGCCCCCCTTCACACGCGAGTGCAGGGCAGACTGCCAGGGCTGATATACAGCCCCAGTCCATCCCTGCTCAGTGCTATAACTATCCGGCACTGTGCCCTGTGTCAGCTATGCCCCCTGACCGAATGATGTCGTGACATCATACTGAGGGGTGGGCGCAGCACCGTGAGGTACAGCACTGCCCTGAGCATCCTAAGAACACTCTGGGAGGCTGTACAGTCTCAAGTGTACATGTACAGGCACCCAGCTAGCTAGAAAGCAAGGGCCATGGGGCAGCGACGGTACCACCCACAAATCCCTGCGCTCAGGGCGACAGCACCACTCGCACACTCCTAGTTACGGCTCTGACATCACTGTTATGACTCTGCTGAAACTTATTGCTAAGCTCTATCCATTTAAGATGCACAAAATAAATTTTATTTAGATTTTCATGCATTCCACTTTCTTCTCTCCATTTTCACTAAAAATCTTGTGAGATTTGCGCCTGATTCATTACGGATCGCAATTGCAACAACATACGCAGATCGGCTGATGCTGCTTACTGCGCATGCGTGAGTTGGCATTGCAATCGCACTGCGATCACTTTTGCAGATACAAAGCCTTCGCAGATCAAGGGACGGGACATCAACATTTGTTGGTGGTGATGAGGGAGTGGTCGGAGAAATGCAGGCGTGCCTGTCCGTTTGAGCGCTGTTTTCTGGGGAGTGCATAATTTAGCCTCTGTGTCGGGATACACAGCTTGAGTATTCACTGCGTGCGACAAGTCAACCTGCTGTAATTCTGCATGAGGGTCTGATGTTACTCGATATTACAGATGTATACGCAGGACTGCGAGGTCTTACGGATGTGAGAAAGCGGTAGTGGGTGTCTCTATGCCGGGTGAGCAGTTGCAGACATTAGCATATTTTTGCTGCAGAACTGCATGCGTAATCGCAGCTGCAATCACAATAGCGATCCGTAGTGAATCAGGCCCTTTATGGTTTCCCATAGAAACCTGTGTGAGAATCCCACTGCACCACATAAAAGTATGAGGACAGGATTAATATGTTATAATATTTGTGGAAAAGATGGTGTTACCATGAAGTGCTGTACGTACCCAGATAAGACTTGTCTTCCCTACACAAACATGACCTATATACTATTAGTGTCATGTCATCATGTGACAGCTTGGGCGAGAATGATTTGTTTCCATTACCTGACTCATAAATAAAGCCTAAGTGTCAGCATTTTATTGTGTAGTGGTTATCACCACAGCTACCAACATTTTAAAATAGTTTCATAGACACTTTGTTGATGAGTCAGTGCATGGTAGCACGTCATGTACGACATAGATCTCAGGGCCTAATTCAGACCCGCTCGATAGATGCGTTCGCACGCAGCCATCAGCTGCCAAAGTATGCAAATCCTGCGATCGCACGGCAAGACATTAGCATGCCCACTATGTCTTGGCATGTGATCGCGGTGTGTATTTAGACGCCCACCAGCCTTATGATGTCCACTTTCCCTTAGTAACACACATCATCTCCAGGAAGTGTATACAACAATCGGTAACACTGAGTAACATCGGACCCATACGCAGCACTTGTGGCTGACCATACCCTACCGCAAGCACTGCGAGTGCTTCAGTGTGTATTTCAGCCATGTGACATGTATAATGACGCTGCATCTTAATTATGCATGCCTCTGAAGCGGCATTAAGACACACAGACACACCTGCGTTCACACCACCACACCCCCGTTTCCATCGACCAACCCTTGTCACCACCCACAAATGGCTCAACCTGTCATTCATTTTAGCGAGGCGTCTACGCGATTGCATAGACTGGTATGCGCACATGCACTGCGTCTTATACGCATGCACAGATTGCAAACATCAGCAGGCTATGTGCGTACGCAGCCTAACGAGCGGGTCTGAATCGGGCCCTCAGTGCACTAAAATCCCAATTATGTATAATTGTTAGAGATGTGCGCCGACCCTCGTGTTTTGGTTTTGGATCTGGATCTCCCCTGGTTTTGGATCTGGATTGGTTTTGCCAAAACCTCACCTCCGTGTTTTGGTTTTGGATCTGGATTTTTTTTTAAAGTATTAATGACCTCAATAACATTTATTTCCACTCGTTTACAGTCAATTTTGACCACCTCATAGCTCACAAGGGGACTAGGAAGTGTGCTTTCCAAAAATTAATAAACAAATGACTTAAATAATGCTTTGCAAATCTTCTATAAACTGGCATTTCCGAACCTGTAGAGGGACATAAAAAAAACCATAGTTCAAACTGCAGTTGTTCCCACTGTCCACTTAACCATATGAGATATATTGTGAACAAGCGGAGCTGAGCAGCAAATGCCACATTTCAGACCTAAGGTTTAAGTATTACTGTGTGCGGCTGCGCCATGCCTGCTTGCTGGGAGTTGATTTTTTTCATCCCAGAAGGGGACCAGGAAGCGTGCTTTCCAAAAATAAATAGGCAATTGACTTAAATAATCCTTTGCAAACCTTCTGTTCTGTAACTGAATTTTCCAACCTGTAACCAAGAGTTAGTTAGTTGGCTTCAAATTGCCATTGTTCCCACTGCCCACTTATTCTTGGACTAGACCAACCATGGTGTCTGAATTAGTGTCAAATGGAAGAGGAGGCTACAAACTGGTTATGAGTTGGCCATATGGGGTATGTTGCTGTTAAGGGATCAGGCAGTTTATCAGTGGACAAATTATTAATTATAGTTGTTGTTATTTTGGGTTGCCATCTCCTGAAGGGTGTTTAGTTTACCAACAGACAGAGAATACCTACCTATCAGCTCAGGCATAGACACTTCCTGAGGAACAGAGCACTTTTCTCTGGAGGGAAGCCAAATAGTTGGGAGCCCCTGTACTTCCAACATCTGAAGCTCTTATCTCTCCACATCATCTATGATAGAAGAATAAAAATGTCATTGGGGACATCTAGCTCCTCTTTCTGTACCCTGCTTACCCTTTTTGGACAGGAAGTCCAGGATGGATGGTTTGGAAGAAGAAGGCCTAGCAACAGATGGGGATGGTCATTATCAAGACCTGGTCCCCCCAGTGGGTGTAGTCTGGGAGGTATTGGTTGGCATGCAGGCAGCGGAATAACAAAGGCCTCCATGTTGTCTGTGCTTACTATTCCGTATTTCAGTTTGTGATTCAAGTAGGAATAAAGTGGGCTACAGAACACAGTGACAGATTCCGGACAGATGAATCCTTTGCTTGTAATAATCTTTGGTAATTCCTGGCAAAGGTGGGTGTTATAGCCAGACACTTTGAAGGCTGTAACTTTGAACTGCTTTATAGAAAACATGTGAATGAAACCTTTTCACACTGCAGAACATGATGGAGAAATCCCTTGAAGTTCAGTACCTAGAGCATCTTTTTTTTCATGTTCTCTGAGGCCTCTCCTGACTGTGAAGAAAGATTCTCCACACTGTAGTCTTCCATTGTGACTTTTTAATGGTGATTTCAATGTTGTCCACTGGCTGAGATCCATCTCATCTGAGGGTTGTGTTTTCCCCATGCAAATGAGACAATTCACATCCAGAAGGTGACTCATGTTTAGCCGTGGTGTCAGTCTCTCTTTTGGCTGAATTAGGCTTTAGTTTTTTTTACAAATATAGGCTTTAGTTTTTTAGAGCATATAACTTTATAAGCTGTTAGGATAACATTTCTGCTATGTTTAAGATTCAAAAAAAACCTTTGTAACCCAATAACTTAAAAAAAAGTTTGCATTGCAATATTCATGCAGCCCCTTGACAGACAGAAGCACAGCACCCCTGCGCAGCTATGCCGATGACAGGTGTGGCTGACATGCACACAAAATTGTTAAATTGATCATAAATTAATTTAAAAACAATTCATTGGGTGCAGCCCTTGGCTGTTAAATTGATCATAAATTAATTTAAAAACAATTCATTGGGTGCAGCCCTTGGCTGTTAAATTGATCATAAATTAATTTAAAAACAATTCATTGGGTGCAGCCCTTGGCTGCTAAATTGATCATAAAAATAAATCATTGGTTCCTAAACCAACCATAACATTAATTTCAAATGTCAGGCAGCAATGCCCCAACCAGCAAATAATGGAAAGGAAAAAGGTGCAAGATGGAATAGTCCTTGGGCCCTCCCACCCACATGTTGTATACGAAACAGGACAGTTTAACAAACCAATCATCTCAGTGACAAGGACTGCCAATTGTGGCTGAATTTATTGGTTTGTTTGGACCCCCATAAAACAAGCTGCCAATGTTCTTTGGACATGGAAAAGAAAATAATCCCATACACAAACTGTCTTTACATTACAAACCATCCTGGTCCTCATCATACCCATCAGTGTGTACATCCTCTTCTTCACACAATATTAATTCATCCCCGCTGGATTCCACCATAGATGCCTCTGTCATTTTTTGATGTAATTGTAATTGTAATTCCTTGTAGAATTTGTAATTCTTTTTAATGAACATAATTTTTTCCACATTTTGAGGAAGTAACCTCCTACGCCGATCACTGACAAGGTTGCCAGCTGCACTGAAAACTCTTTCAGAGTACAAACTGGAGGGTAGGCAACTTAAGTAATACAAAGCCAGTTTGTGTATGTGACTCCAAATTGCCTCTTTTTCCTGCCAGTACTGAAAGGGACTGTCTGTCATGTCTATTAGAATGTTATCTCTGCAATAGTCCTCCACCATTCTGTGAATGGAGACTGTATCACACATAGTCACGGTAGAAGACATGTCACTAGTAGGCAGTTCTCTCAGGCCCGACCAGATGGCATTTTTTGGTGACTGATCTGCATGACCAGCAGGCATTCTGTAAGGAAAATGTCGTTTTTTCCTGGCAGCTGTTGAAACTGAAGGAGTAGATGAAGGTGTTTCACATGCGGCTGCAGCTGACAATTTTTTGACCAACAGTTCTTTGCATAGTTTTAGATTTTGGTCTTTTGGGAAAAAAACTCAAAGGGTAGGACTTAAACCTAGGATCCAGAATGGTGGGCAAAATATATTTTTCAGATTTCAATAGATTGATGACTCTTGGATCCTGGTGAAGTGAATCAAAGGCTTGATCCACCAGTCCTATATACTTTGCGCAATCGCTCCGTTTCAGCTCCTCCTTCAGTTTCTCCAGTTGTTTTTGCAAACGTCTGATGAGGGGAATGACCTGACTCAAGCTGGCAGTGTCTGAACTAACTTCACGTGTGGCAAGTTCAAAGGGTTTGAGAACCTAGCACAACACAGAAATTATATTCCACTGCGCTTGAGTAAGGTGCATTTCCCCTTCATGTCATAGTCCGCTGTATAGGCCTGGATGGCCTTTTCCTGTTCCTCCATCCGCTGAAGCATATAGAGAGTAGAATTCCACCGAGTTACTACCTCTTGCTTCAGCTGATGGAAGGGCAAATTTAACTGCTGGTCATGCAATCTTCAACAAGCGGTCGCCGAATGTCTAAAATGTCCAGATATTTTGCGTACCACCGAGAGAATCTCCTGAATGCCCCTGTCACTTTTTAAAAAATGTTGCACCACCAAATTAATTGCATGAGCAAAACATGGGACATGTTGGAATTCGCCTAGATGTAATGCTCTCACAATATCGGTGGCATTGTCCGAAATCACAAATCCCGAGGAGAGTCCCAGTGGGGTAAGCCATTTAGCAATGATTTCCCTGAGTTTTTCGAAGAGGTTCTCAGCAGTATGCCTCTTAGTGAAACCAGTTATACAAAGAGTAGCCTGCCTCTGTATCAGCTGTCTTTTGGGAGATGCTGCTGTTGCTGTTGTAGGCAATACACTTACCCAGTGTTATGTCATAGTTATGTAATCCTTAGTTTGCCCTCTCCCACTTGTCCACATATCAGTGGTCAAGTGGACAGTGGGTACAATGGCATTTCTGAGGACATTACTAAGGTTTTTTTAATGATTTGGAATTGCTCTTCTAGCGAAGTGGAATCTAGAAGGGATCTGGTAGCGAGGACACAGGACCTGAATTAACTGTTGAAAACCCACTGCAGTAATAGTGGATACTGGACGCATATTTAATACCAGCATAGCTGTTATGGCATCAGTAATCCGCTGTGCAACTGTGTGATTGCTGTCATACTTGTTTGCCCTTGCAAATGATTGTTTAACAGTTAATTGTTTTTTGGAGGATGCGCTACAAGTAGTCTTCCTCCTGGTCCCCTTCTGGGATGAAGATCCACTGACAGCAACAGCAGCAGCAGCAACAGGTGTAGTCATCAAGGATCCTTCTGAGGAATCACGGATAGGAGAGGAGTCAATCATGCTTTGAATAACAACATTGGATGCAGCAGGACTGCTCCTGATGACGAATGAGGATGTTGATGATGCAGGTGTTGGTTGTGGAGATCTAAGGCGCTTGGATCCCACAGAGAGGGAACAGGTAGGTGACATTGGACTTGTTACATTTTGAGTTTTGGAACTTGGCGACATACACTTTGATATTTGATGAATGCGCTCCAGGTGACGTAACAAGGAGGAGGTTCCTAGGTGGTTTAGGTCCCTCCCTCTACTCACTCTTGCTTGGCAATGGTTACATATGGCTTGACAACTGTTGTCCGTATTGGGGTGGAAATAATTCCACACATGAGAAGTGGATTTTTTTGTCTTTTGCCCCATCATGACAACAATGGGATTTGGCTTTTTCGATCCATGGGCATCAGCTGTTGCCTTACTTACACAAAGGACATCCTCGGCATCAACATCCTCATCATCAACACCCTCATCATCCTTAGCGCCTTCAACTACCGAAATATCCTCCTCCTCCATGTGCAATTCCCCAGAAGCATCCTCACTGACTACGACTGCAAGATGTTGACTGCCCTTCCCCACATTTACAGAGGGCACACAAATGTTGGAACTTGGAGGATCCTCCAGTATATTAGTATTTAGGTCTGGCTCAAACATGGCAACCGCGGACACACTTGCACTCTCCTCAGGGATTTGTGATTTCCATTTCTCAGGGCACACAGTTGGTTTTTCCAGAGCTGTCTTACTCTTCTTAACAACTTTAAATTTTTTAATGGTACCACCACCACTTCTACTACAAGCAGAAGGGCTGTCAGAACCAGCAGCAGAGCCGGGCCTAGGCATAGGCATTATAAGCATATGCCTAGGGGCCACTGGAATGCCTAGGGGGCATCCAGGGCTCTTCAGCTACACCATACTGCCTCTCCACCTGCCACTGCCTCCCTTTCACCTGATGCTTATCCAGCCCCTCCCCCCGCCGGCAGCAGCTGCCCCTCCACCGCCGCTGTCGCGATCAGAGCTCAGCTCAGCTCCGATCGGGCAGCGCAGCGTGAGCCAGGTCAGAATGAGCTTCTGCACAGAAGCTCATTCTGGCTAGGCTACAGGCGTAGACAACAAGATGGCCACGGTAGGGCATGCCACGTATGCCCAGCCGCGGCCACTCCTCCCATGGGCCTTTGCGGAGCAGAGACATGAGTGACAACTCACGTCTCTGCCTCCATAGTCCAAAACCCATAATCGCCGCCAGGCCCAACGCCCGTCGCCCAGCATCGGAGAACGTATGAGGCTATTTTTTCAACTGCAGAATTAGCTGCAATGTGCATTAGGTACTAGCATGGGAGATGGGCATACATATATATCTATATATATGTATGTGTATATATATATATATATATATATGTATGTGTATTGTATATGTGTATATATATATATATATATATATATATATATATATGTGCATATATATATATATATATATATATATATATGTGTATATATATATAGAAGAAGGATGGCACTCACCAGTAAATGCAGCTTAATTTATTATTCAGGTCATACCAGGCTCATTTACAAAGCAACGTTTCGGTCCTGCAATGGACCTTTTTCAAACAATAAAGCCTCATAACTGTACATCCAGACAACAAGTACAGGTCCCAAGCATGGAAATCACACTTACCTGTACCAAACGGCCACTTAAATAGTGTTCTCGCAATACCTTTGCTGCCTTCCTCAACGCGTGCGTTCCACAGCTGGAACGCAAATACCGGAAGTGATGTCACTTCCTCTCCGGCGGACACATCTTAGCAACAATAAGCAAAATAGCGAACATAGCGGAGATAACTTGCCGTTGATGTCACACATACACAGCCGTAACCCCTCATCATTATTTAGGAAAGAGACTGACTGTAATACATTATTATATGCAACCAGCCAACAACCCCCAAGGCTAAAGGACAGCCTACCCATCTCTCAGTTCTTACGAGTTTTGCGGTTGAATTCTGAGGATGAAATGGCTGAGACAAAATTTGGATATGAAGGCACGATTTATTGAACGTGCTTATTCTCGCACTACTGTTGAGAGATGCCTTGTAAAGGCAAGAAGAGAGTTAACCACTATATCACCAATACCAGTTGCACCTTGACAAAGGGGCTACGCACCTCAAAATGTTGGATTTTCGTTGTGATCATTTTGAATACACACTGTTGAACTTTTAAAGACTTCGAGTGCCGCTGTATTTTTTTGTCTGTTCTAAATATCTTGTTCAGAAGGCACCTGGGCAAATCAACATATGTTAGAGGAGTGCGGGTCCATCAGACCTCATATATGTATATAACTAAAACTAGCATATAGTCCGTTACTCCTTTAATTAGGGTTACTTAGCTGGTTGCCTGCATAAAGATGAATCACACATATCCTGATGAAAATGCCAGTTTGATAGGCATTGAAATGTTGACACTTAGACGACTACAGTGTGTTTCTTTCTGCGTTTCCTCAGAGGCCAGTTGTTACAAGGCCGAGAAACGCATTTAGGACTCTCACTTAAGACCGTCAACTACTGATGAGACACCTGCATTTAACCCATGCATTTTGTGGCTATTCACGTCCACCTTACACCACGGCTTGTCCAGCATCCAGGACTCTCATTTGATCATCATTCACTGGTACACCGGTATTGAACCCGTGACAACTGTGATAGATCTACATTTACATCACAGTACAGCTTGTCTAGCATTTGCTCAGCACGACTTATAGCCGCCAGCACTGTTCACCTTGAACAAAGGAATTATCAGCCGGATTCAGCTGGTCACCTTCAGCAGCCGCTGAAACCTGCAACTCCTGCCACAGCAAAATCACAGCGCATACCATCTTCTATTTCCCGGCCGGGATTAAGGACCTCATTCAGAGTCGGTGGTTGCGGCCGCACGGTCGTACGGCCAACGACCGCAAAATCCGATCATACGGCAGGGCGATCGGAAACAAAGTGACGCCCATTCGTTAGCACTGCACCTCCTCTAGCTACCGACTGATCTGAACGAACGATCGAGTCAATCGTAGTCAGGCGCTGTCAGTCGCTGTATGCTAATTATGTTCTGATGTTTGCGGCCGTATGAGCTGTTTTGATGGTCACATGTCATGTTTACATGGACTATCGATCAGCTTGTTATTAGCTTGTTGGCAATTATCTAATTAAGTGTTTAACTCTTGCTCTTTAAAACAAGGTTTTTCTCATGTGTCAATAAACTTTATTGATCATTTCGTGTTTGTTTTCTCAGTTCTTATTTTTTCACACAATCTTAAAAACAAAGTAAGGTGTATTAACTGTGAATGTCCGTTTGCTAATTGTGTTAACTTTATAAATGCATGTGCATTTTGCGTTAGGATCATTTGCACTCTTATGTTTGCAATTGCACACTGCGTGTTGTAGCCAATCAAATGTGACCTTATTTTTCGGAACACATGATTAAAGGATTGGCCAATAGTGTTGTTTTTGATGAAAGTGTAAATATTTTAGCCAATCATATTTTTTCTACCCCATGTATATTTCATGTTTTCTGTAAAAACGCCCATTGCCATCATGAGAGCCGCAGCGTTTACCAGGAGAGAGCTGCTTGTCCTGGTAAACATCATGGACAGGCGGATCACCCAGGCTGTGCCACCCATTACAAATAGGGCAAAACGGGCCGCCTATGCGGAGGTGAGGCGAGCCCTCCGATCAGCGGGCTTTCACCGAAATATTGCTCAATTAGAGCATCACTGGTCGGACCTGGGCCGCCAGCGCTTCTCAGGAATTTGCGTTTGCAAATACGCAGACGTAAGTATGCGTTTGTTTAAAAGTATTAATTAGTGACCTGTTAAAAATGTATATTCCTTTGCCAATTATTTTAGTCAATGTTAAAAAACCCTCCTGTATGTTATCCCTATTGTGTATTTGTATTGTGTAACCGAAATTCAAAACTTTATGTTTGTGTTTTTATGTTTACATTTTAGAAGCCCAGCAGAAACAGAGAAGGGCACGGCATCTACAAAGACAAGCTTCAAACCAGCAGCCCTCACCTGCATCTCCTCAACCCAGCCCTCCCTCCCCACCACCATACTCCCCCAGTAACCCTCCCTCCCTGTTCCAATCCTCCCCAAGTCTGCCTCCCTCCCCTGCCCACTCATCCCAAATGTCCCAAATATCCCCTCCCTGTGATCTTTCCGCCTCCATTTCCCCTTCCACCATTCCCCCCACTCCCGAATATTCACCCTCACCCGGAGCTTCGCCAGCACCATCTGTTGCTGTGTCTGATCACTCTCAGGGTATGTTTTTTTTTTTTTGGGGGTGTTGTTGTTAGCCATGTATTTGTTTATTTTTTATTTATTTTTTTAAATTTGCAGGATGGGGCTTAACATCATTGCGCAGTAATGCTGTTTTTCAGACTTACAACCTTATGTTTATTTTCTTGCCCTTTTTTTGTTTTGTGGTCCTCAAAAAAATTTTTTTTATTATTTAATTATTTTTTGGAGTTTGAGGAACTAATGCTTAAATTTGGATTAGTATTTTACAATGTCCAAAAACCTGTCACCAAACTTGCCAAGGTGCTAGGAACCAGACTACCCTTGTTGATGTTGTGTACACTGGGGGTCATTCAAACCAAAGGGGGCATGCTGTCGATGGTGACTGACAGCATGCCCCCTTTGGTGGGCGTTCTGGGGGCATGGCTGCCAGACGGAGGCGTTCCCATGGGAATGCCTACCGTCTGGGTCCGGCCCCACTGACATCACTAGTGATGTCAGTGGGAGTGATTTTTGCTCTGATAGAGCCAAAATCACTCCAGGGCTTGCGGTCACCGAGACCCTACCGCAGGGTCTCGTCGCAAGCCCGATGGTCGCGATGGTCTTGGTCACCCACAGCTATGCGAGCGGCCAGGAGGCCGCTCCATTTTTAGGTAGGAGGGCACTGATTCAGAGCGAGCGCTCTGGTCAGAGTGTCTGGCTCTGAATCAGGCCCACTGTGTTTAAAATGTACTTAAGTACTTAGGCAAAGTGATGTTTTTTATAGGCCAAAAAAAATTTTTTTTTTTGGTTTATCAACAACATTCTAGAAGTGAATACGTGCATTGTGTTTTAAGGATAAGGCCATCATGACTTAAGAATACACCTCCCATTATTTGTAACATCATCATAGTGGAGTTTGGATTATGCCACATAGTTAGGGTTTAAAATTTTTTGATCCAAAGAAAAGTAGAAAACTATTAATAATGTTGTGTGTCTGATACTTTCAAACACACCGTACCATCAGTGTGTTTAAACACTTTTTGGTACATTGAATAATGTGTAATGTTCAAATGTTTCTAATTGTAATGAAGTATTTATTCTGCATTTTTAACAATTTTTCAACAGATCTAACCCACATCCTGAGGGATATTCGGGAGGAGCTGCACGAAACATCGGGCTACTTATTGCAGGCCTACTGCTGCCTCCAAAGAATAGTGGGGCGTTTGGAGGATGTGTAGTTTTTTTTATGTTTTCTTTGTTACATTTTTATGACATTTCTAAAAAAAAAAAATTAAAGTTGTGTTATTTCCCACATTTGTCCTCTTTTTTGCCACACATTAAAGGGTGTAATTCTGCATGGGAAACATTTTAGGAACAAAGGTGGGTGCCTTTCCATAGTGTAAGAACGTAAAACATGTATTAGTAAACCTTACGAAAATTTGCAGTAATGTTGTTTATTTTACAATTATGGTTTGGCATACATTATACACCTCAAAATGGCTTACAAATTTTATTACATAACAAACATGTTGCCAACAGGCTTTTAATGGTAAAAAAAAAAAGATAACAGATTCACACATAACAAATGTCCTCATGGTTTGGGCAAATTAAACATCTGGCTTAGTCAAACATAAACAAGTATAGTAAAAAAACAAAAAGATTTTGGAATGAAAAACATATCAATTACTAAAACAAAAGGCAAATTAACTAAACATGTTGGGGGATATCCGTGCAAAATGTGTTAGTAGTCCAAAAACATACAGGGTATTGCCAATGGGTTCCATTTTTTATCCATGTTTTGGAAAGTGTTGTGATTTTGTTGGTCGGAAAAGAAAACAAAAGAAAAAGGGCCACATTAAAATACATTTTGCAAAATTGTATTTTCTTTCCCAAAAAATGTAAATATGCATACCTAAAAAAACGTGAAACAACATCATCGCATCTGCCCCCCCCCCCCCCGACAGCATCACAACCCCTTCCTCCGGGGGCCATCCTCTGGCAAGGCCTCCTCTGGCTGCATGGGTACTCGACTCCTTATTTCAATGTTGTGTAAATTCCCGCACAGGACCACAATGAGAGAAACCATATCCGGCGAGTACATGAGTGCACCACCAGAGTGATGGAGACACCGGAACTTTAAAAGGCCAATACAGCGCTCCACCACCTGCTTGGTGGCAGTAAACGCGGCATTATAGTGAGTTTGGGGCCCTGGTGTGGGAGTCAGATAAGGAGTCAGCAGCCAGGGCATGCAAGGATATCCACTGTCACCTGATGGAAATGGGACACAAAAGATATACATTTACCATGAGAACCTGTTTACACTATTACTAGAAAGACATACTGGATTTTTACTTACCAAGAATCCACGCGTCACCAGCTTGCAGTGTGCTTAATTTGGGCCAAATCCCTGAATGCTGGATCACATATGCATCATGGCTGCAGCCTGGAAACTTAGCATTCAGGGAGAGGATCTGGAGGGAGGCATCACATAGCACCATTACATTTAGGGAATGGTAATGTTTGCAGTTCCTATATATTTGTTCCCTGCATGCAGGGGGCTGAAGTGCTATGTGAGTGCCATCCACTACCCCTATGACATGTGGAAAGCCTGCAATTTCAAAAAACTTCTGCTTTACCACATCAAGGGCTTCCGTATCCAAAGGCATACTAATAAAATGTGCTAGATGATTGAAAAATGCATCTAGCACACGCCTCAGGATCCGTGAAAATGAGGGCTGGGAGAGGCCACCCACCAGCCCCACAGCGGTTTGGAAAGAGCCTGAGGCACAGAAATGTAACACCGCCAACAACTGTGTAAGTGGTGAGATTGCTGTAGGAATGTTAATCTGACTTTCTAGATCATTCTTTATTATTGAAAGAGTGTCTAGGATAATATTAGGAGGCAGGCGATAAGTGGTAACAACCACATCATCAGGCATTCCAAAAAGGGTGACACATGTTGTATATATCTTGGCCCTTGCACGCCTCCTATGCCTACACCCATGAGGAGGCTGAGGAAGGTTGGTGGGGGTCAACATGGCCACTATTAGCTATCCAACATCACTCTGTAAAGTGAAATTTATATTTTTAATTGGTTCTCCAGAGTGTATTGTGAAATTTTGTGCAAAAATACTTAGCTTTATAATAATGGGGCATATTCTTACAGGGTCGGGCAGTGCCATCTTCGGAAATCACTACATGTGTATTTGTTGTTCGTTTTAAAAATGAGAGGGAAAAATAAAAATAAAACATTTTTTAAGGACAAAAATTTGGTTTTAAAACATAGATTAAACTAAAAAAAAAGTGTTTGTTTGAAAAAATAGACACTGACCTGATTCCAGACCAAAATGGAGTGTTAAACACCCTTTAAGAAATATTTAAAATAAAAATTAAATTAAAAAACATACACAAACGAAGATTCTGATTGATGATCCAAAAATAAAAACAAACAAAATGCAGTAGGCTGGCACACTTACTTGATTCGTCAAATAACGTTGGATTTAGGAAGACAAAAGGCCAGCCAACCAAACAAAAAAAAACTGGAACAAGCACAAAAACTAACGGTGTTTTTCAAACTCCAAAGCAATCAAATTTAAATTAAATAAAACACCAAAAACAAAACACACCAAAAAAAAAAGGAACACAGAACCCAACACCACAAAAAAAGGAACACAAAAACCAAACACCACAAAAAAACAAACACAAAAACAAAACACCACACAAAAACAAACACATAAAAAAAACACAACAAAAAAACAAACACAATAACAAAACAGAACAAAAAAACAAACAAAAACAAAACCACAACAAAAACAAACATACAAAAAAACACAATAAAAACACAAACACAAAAACAAAACACCACACAAAAACAAACACATAAAAAACAAAACAAAAACAAACACACAAAAAAAAACCCACAACCAAAATAAAATAATACCAAATAAATATACAACACACAAGCACTTCTCAATCAAATTCAAACAAACACCTCACAAACTACACACACAAGCACCTCGCAATCAAATTCAAAGAAACACCTCATAAACTACACACACAAGCACCTCGCAATCAACTTCAAACAAACACCTCACAAACTACACACACAAGCACCTCGCAATCAAATTCAAACAAACACCTCACAAACTACACACACAAGCACCTCGCAATCAAATTCAAACAAACACCTCACAAACTACACACACAAGCACCTCGCAATCAACTTCAAACACCTCACAAACTACACACACAAGCACCTCGCAATCAACTTCAAACAAACACCTCACAAACTACACACACAAGCACCTCGCAATCAAATTCAAACAAACTCCTCACAAACTACACACACAAGCACCTCGCAATCAAATTCAAACTATGTCACTATTATCCAACACCTCCTGCACCACCAAACACTCCAACTACAACCCACAAGTAAGGGAACATTTGGCTTTACCTTAAATAAAGAAACCAAACACCAATTATTGAAACATGCAGGAAAGGTGTGCATTTGTAATTAGGGAAATAAGGATGCACGGGTAACCAATCCAGGGATGCGCTCACATCTAGCCCAACCCACGCAGTGATTACGGAATATGCAGGAAAGGTGTACATTTGTAGTTAGGGAAATAAGGATGCACGGGTAACCAATCCAGGGATGCGATCACATCTAGCCCAACCCACGCAGTGATTATGGAATGCAGGAAAGGTGTGCATTTGTAGTTAGGGAAATAAGGATGCACGGGTAACCAATCCAGGGATGCGATCACATCTATAAAAAAGTCTGCAGAAGCAGTATTCTTCATGCTCTCTCACAGGTTAGCAGAATGGCAAGCGAGGAGCATGGTGAGCAGAGGCCAACTGAGCCAGGTAAGTTCCAATCACATTTTTGACACAACACAAGAACTGGTCATATTTCCCATACAATTGTTAAAAAATGTTACTATTTTTAAAATTTTTGAAGGTGCTGGGAATCAAAGTCCAGCAGTAGAGGAGGAGGAGGAGGCGGGCCCAAGCAGGCCAAGGCCAAGAAACCCTCCATTTTCACGGAACGGATCGATCTTGAGACATTGGTGACCATGACAATGGAGAACCTAGTCAATACGCCCAGAAATATGGGGGCTGGAGCCAAAGACAGGATTTGGGAGGAGATATCCAGGGCTGTTAATGCTGTGGGGACAACCTACAGAACACAGAAAGTCATAAAAAAACGGTAAGAAAATGATATTGTGAGTGCACTGGAGGCCAAAGCTTGATCTTATTTCTAAAAAATAACACTTAATTTTTCAAAAATAACATTGACAGCTGGACGGATTTCAAATACCAACTGAAGAGGAAGCTACGGAGTAGGGTCGACCATGCTGCGGGGACAGGTGGTGGTCCCATCCCTGAGGAGCTGGCCTTAACAAGGTTGGAGACGTTGGCTCAGGGATGTGTGACGGAAGAGGAGATAGTCGGCGTGTCCACTATGGACACTGACATGGCTGACTTCCACGCTCCACATGTGCAAGAAGGTAATTTAATTTTGTAAGGCAAAAAGTATAAAGCTGAAACGTCTCTGTTTTTTTTGTGGGGAAAAACAAATAACATTTTTAATTTTATATTCCACACTCAGAGGAGGTAGTGCCTGCTCCTGAGGTCAGGTCTGGGTCCAGCACAGATGGGGACTCTGCAGGGGAGGATCCAAGTACTCCATCTGGGGACCCTGTGGAGTCTACTCCAGGGCAAACATCAGACCGAGCAGTGCCTCTCCTCACCAGGTTGGTCTCCCAAACTCAGGATAAGACATGTGTTCTTCTGAGGATGGAGACCACTCTGGTGAGGGTGGCGGTGGACCTGGAGACCATTGCTGGGGCCCTAGATCATTTGGCCAATACCCAGGAGCAGGCCAACCCACCTGCCATGATGGAGCGAGACTCCCATCCTCCCAGGACCACCACCTCTGGCAGCCCAACAGCCACCCCCGCAAGTATGGAGAGCCCTATGCCTAGGCCAGAGGAAATACCATCTACCTCGGGCCAGGCCAGTCGGCGTGTTACACGCCAGTCGGCTGTCCGTAGCTTACCTCTTCCTCCAAGCCGGCCCAAACGACGCAAGTAGCCCTGGATATCTCCTCCCTCACCAGTTGTCCAGTCCCCATATTTCTGGTCACCAATGTCTCCAGCTCTTTTTTTTTTAACCCAAAATGTATTTTTTTATTTTAATTTCTTTATTTTAATTATATACAAATGTTGGCAAAACAATTATTCTTGACGTTGTGATGAAAGGCAAATTTCACAAAAATAAAAAAATTTCAACCCAAAAACGTCTATCTTTAACTATATCAATGTATACAAGGTTTAAACAGTGTGGTATCTGAAAAAGCTACTATGCAAAACACAATGCTAGATGTTTTAAAAACTGTTTGAAAAAAAAAAACTGTTTAAAAAGCACAAAGAAACATTTTGGTTACGAATTCACTAATGCACACGCAAGTGAAATGAGTTACAAGGTAATTAGCAATGTTAATAGTTACAATGCAGCAATCTTAGCTGCTTGGTTTGTGTGGTTCAAAATCGAAACATCGCAGGGAACATCAGATTAACGATTGTACTGTTGTGGCTTACGGATGCTTCTTGCCTACCTAAGCCTGGACGATCAGCCTGTTCGTAGAGTGACGTTTTCATGCATCCGCAATTCTTGTTCGTACGAAGCAGGTAATTTATGCACTCCCCTAAAACACCTGGAAACGCTGAAGAACGCCTCCATTTCCAGACCACCACCCCCATATACTCCCACAAACGGCCTTTCCTGTCAATCAAATTTGGCAACCCACTTCCGTGTCGGAAGCCCTACGACCGACAGTATTTGTGATCGGTAGAGCTCGTACGCACATGCGCACTGCTAGCCGTGCGCAGATGCAGAAAGAAAAACATCGTATGCGTACGACCGTGCGGCCGCAATGACCGACTCTGAATGAGGTCCTAACTGTGAAGCAGATAGCGGACACTCATATGGTGATTTACAACCATCCAGCTATATATTCATTGGGTAAGAATCCCCATTAGTTGGCTATATCAACAGCCCAAATTTTCAACTGAAAGCCATTTTATACCCATCACAAACTATTCCAGTTAACATCATATGGCATACATTACCTTTTTCCCCTCCCCCCCATGTTTTAATGGCACTATGTGTTTTTAACAGGACTATTTTTTATGCTTAAATATTTATTCATTTTTCATTTATAAGTGCAAATACTGTGTCTTCTTATATTTATGTTCTATTTGATTGTCTCATTTGATTATGTGTGTTACATATGATTTATTCTTAAATCTCAATTGAATGTATGATACAACTATTAGATTAATTTTGGCCTATCATCTTCATCACTTTTTTATAAAATTTTGATATTATCCTATTTGATTGGATTGAAGAGATTATTACCCACCAGTTACAAAATTGTTTTCACTAGTGCTCCCTGTTTTTCTCTTCTACTTCATATATTTAGGATCAGCCTCTCCTTTCAGGTGAGCTGCTTTTGAATACACTCACCACATATCTGGAGAGCCCCTATTTGTGTTTTTTCTTCCACATGTATGCCTTGATGAAAGCTGAACTAAACATCTGAAACGTTGCATATTTAAAGCGTGCTTCTATAATTTATCTGCGGAAGTGCTGCCCTTATTGCAAGCATAATACACAGTATATATATTATATATATATATATATATATATATACTGTCTTGAGCTTATGCACACCCCAGGGGTGTGAGCTTTGCCATCCTACGGGTGCTCTTCAATTGAAGTACCCATTCATAGTACTCCTAACAACATGTCCAGATGTGATTAGGGCACTACTCCTTAAATCTGAAATCAGATTTAAGGAGTAGTGCCTTCATTACAGCTGAATAAATATCTGTATATATATATGTATGGGTGTACTGTATAAAATGTGTATATATACAGTATATGTGTATATATATATATATATATATATATATATATAATTTTTTTTTTTATTATGCTAGGGTTGCATAAAATTGTATTTTAAAAAAAATCAAAAACGGATTTATTTGATTTAAATCAGATTTTTTGGATTTAAATAGGATTTTTTATCATTTTTTTTAAGTAAATGTTTTAAATGTTTAAACGTTTATTTAAAAAAAATATCCTTACATACTAATGGTATATTACCATATTCTGGAAGAATGGACAATTCTGGCGCTTAACACTATTAGTAGAAATCACATAGAAATATAGATAACATATAACACTGCAGCAGATATCAAACTCTGTGTATGTTTGAAATAGAGGAAACCAAAAAAGAAACTAAATCTGCACTGTCTCTATATTGTATCAAATAAACCTATTGGAAACAAATAATGCAGTGAGAATGTGCAAAGATACAAATTATTTAATTAATAAATGCTAAATGTATCACATATCATAGTTAAAAATAAACATATAACACTCAAAAAAAAACAAGGAATAAAAATATATATAAATAAATGATAATATCACTATTAAATTGAAGTATAACTGATACAAAAGTTGCCAATCCTGTGATCTGACACGGCTGGATAGATCAAGTAAAAGGAAGATGATGTGTTTGAGTAATAAGAACTGTTGAGTGCTCTTGCTAACCAAGTGGTTAGTGTTTCCACAGAGAATAATATGTTGTTTATAACAGCTATTTGATATAGCGGGTGGAATGTTAAACTGACACTAGTCCTTAGTGTTATTACAGCAAAGTCACATAGAGTAAAGAGCAATGTCTCAGTTCCTGCAGAGGTTGGTAAAACACGTTTAATGACTCAATCTCGTGCTGTGATCACAAACACTTTGTTTAATCCCGGATGTATTGATTCGTACTTGCACACATATATAGGTGTAAATTATAAAGGCACAAGAAAATCCTGGACGCAACTCCCAGATGCAGACCCAGGGCAGAAGAATATAACAGTGGTCTCTGTGTATGGCACACCAGAGGCAGCCACTGAGCTGGTAAAATATAAATAGCACAGCCACACCAGATGGAACTTGATGAGCTACACTGCGTATTCACAGTGAGAACTAGCTGTACTCACAGACTGTAGAGCCAGCAGGCTTGGGGGCCCCCCTTATAGTTCTGTCCTCTGGTTCCTTTGTGTGATGCTGATATGAGCGCACGGCCAAGTCGGATGCTGCCGGTGTAATCATGAAGCCGCTGTTTCCAAGGTATAGACGTGAAGCCACAGAGTCCTGAGTATAGTCGTCAGTGAAACGTGGATCTAGTACAAACGGCAACAGTGTACAGTAACAGAGTCCCTCAAACGCGTTTCGATACATATCAGTGTGTAGTTACTATGTTGATTGTTCCCCTTTTATTAGATGCTTACTGGCTGTGTTGGAAATGGACGCATGGCGCCGCTGGCTGTGCGGTCCTGTGTGCTCCATACAGGGGAAGTAGGATTATACAGTAGTTCCAATTCGGGTAATGCGTGCACTACACATAGGGGAGGTACCCTGACTAGCTGTGGAACGCACGCTGTTGATCGGCAAGTGTGAGTAGCCATGTTAGTAATTTTTATATTTATTTTTGTCATAGAACACACAATAATAGATTTTTTTATATGTATTTTATAGCCATATGTCATCAGCGACATCCTCCAGCGACCCTGCATGCATGGCCGACGGGGGAAATCGTTAGCGCTGCCGGCATCTGGAAGTGTGTATTGCACTTGGCGATGCCGGCTCCCCCACCTGTCCCAGTCGCTAACGAGGTCGGGTACACTAGACATAGTCTAGTGTGTACCCGACATAAGATTGATGGTGGGATTATCTGCTAGGGGGCAGCAGTCCAAATTTTGCCTAGGGCACCAAATTGGCAAGGGCCAGCTTTGACCAGCAGTCAATATAAATAAAGGCCAAGGCTTTATACTTTCCTTGCCACTTCGTGTAGTGAATGGCATATTGCCAATTTTTTGTTTATGTAAAGACAAATTGCCTTTCGATTTTCTTTCTTTACTACAGTAAAAGTAGCTTTACCATATCCATGGCGTGACTTAAGCCCTGGGGCATGGGCCTTCATAGAGGACAAGGAAGTTGACGTCTGGCATTATCATGATGACTGCTGGCGGCAGCTACAACATGTGGTTCTTGGCCTTGCTCTCCTGTCATGTGACAGCCCTCCATATTTTCTGTGGTCTTGAAGCAGTGTCACAAGCACCAATAGTGTAGCCAAGGTGCGGTTACAAAATTCACACACGTGCAGTCGTGCGCACACAGAACAATATTAGACAAAAAATACTCTATTTGTTTTTGTTTTTTTTCGCGTCCAGAACTTGGGCCCAGAGCACAGATTAATGACTGGAGTCGGGCAGCACTAGGTTGCATTGCTGTATCTTGTGTGGCTAACCCTAAAATGAGCTGGCAGAGGGCACCAAACCTCAAAGATCAATTAGTGAAAAGTCACTTCACCTTAAACCCTAAGAAAACCTCTTCCATTACAGGCAGTCTCCCATGTGGAGGCTGCAAAGTGTGTTCACACATATTGAATATCAATATGATTAAGGATATACTGTATTTGGTCAAACAATGACAATTAAGGATTTCTACAACTGCAGAACAACAAATGTTACCTACTGCATCACCTGCACATGTGAGAAAAAGTACGTTGGTATGACGTCAAGGATGATGAAGATCAGAATCCTGGAACACATAGGCAATGTACGGAATGCTGGTACAGACATTAGAAGAATTAAACAGCTTACTACAGTGGCAAAACATTTTCATCACATACACGCTGGAAGGATACAAGACTTGAAGGTATTTTGCTTAGAGAAAGTCAAACTTGGTCTAAGAGGGGGAGATCTGAAAAAAGCCCTCCAGAAGAAAGAAAGCGAATGGATCTTTCGATTAGGAACATTGATACCTGGAGGTCTGAATGAAAATATAAACTACAGTGTTTTTTTTGACTGATTAATCATCTTCTTTTCATCAACAATCTCAATTTGTCATATCTTTATACATACCCTCCTACTATTCACATATATAGATTTATACACTCCATTACATCACCATATCCACATTCTATGTCCCTTTCATAGTTTGACATCATGTTTATCAGGACATTATTACTAATCATTTTTCCTTCAGTCCTCTAATTCTCCAGCATTTTGCTTATTGTAATCCATGTTCAAAATATTATAATCTCAATTCCTACTTACTCTATATCTTCTTAATAACCCCAATATATTTTTATTATTCACTGTTTCATAATCACTTTTCAATTCCATCCTGTTTCACTTCCTTTCTTGGTGACACATCCTAGGGTGTAATCAAGTTTGTTTAGGAATCACTCTCATGTACAGGACACATAGCATCATACAGGCCCACATATTTATCTCACTAGGCCCAATCATATTTTGCACTCACTACAGTCCATTCCCCTCACCTATTTTTCCCTCTCCCTTTTTCCCTCCCTCTCCTATCCTACACTTACCAGAACACTACTCCCCCACCTTTAGTGTTCATTCACATTTATCAACATCCTGGGACACAACATTAACTACAACCAGGCACTCAATAATTATATGTACACGTATATCAAATGCTTTAGTAAGAGCAACTAAAATTTGGAAGCTCCCTTCACACTTTTACACTATCATCTATTTTTAATATTTTTCTTATACCACAGCACAAACACCCGCTCTTTTTCTTTTTTTATTTAATTAGTCACCTGTGTTATTCTCTTATTTAGATAACTATGGTCATCTTATTAGATTCTCCCTTCTGTGTCCAATCTGTTTTATCTATTTATTATAATAAAAACTTTTTTCATCCATTAGTCCAATTATACTTTCATATCATTATACTTTTATTCATCATCATCCTTTACCCCCAATGTTACTATTAATAATAAATATTTTATTATTTTTTTCTATTCCGGACATATGGTTCACTTATAAAAGCGACACACATAACCTCTTTTTCCCCATTGTAAATCTGCCCCCCCTTGTTTTCCCCCTCTGTCTCCCCTCAGTATTTTGATTTCATTTCCTGTCCCTATCTTTTTTCCCTCCCCTTTTGCATATTACTTTCCCATTTTTTACATGGAAAACCTATGTGTCATGTGCAATCAGTTAACTGTCATAGTTACGATATAAAAGCCATGTGATTAGTAATATTTTTTTCTAAATAGTCTATTTATCTGCCCACCATAAACATATATATATATATATATATATATATATATATAATCAGTAGTCCATGTACAGGCTACACAACATTTTGCTATTAAAATGAATTTTTCTTGTGACAGCGCTGCTTTTTGTCAGAAATATAAACCTCTCAGTTTGTTTACATATGTTATTTGTCTAACTTGAATATACCCCTTTATCTCAAACATCAATATGATTGGCTGTTTGATTTCTCCCGTTCATTGGTCGGCTGTACTGCCACTCTGGAACACAGCCCCATGATTGGGCAGACGTCATGTAAAAGGCAGGATGCTAGAGCAAACTCCGGTGATCATGTGACCAAGCCTCCCGGCGAAACACGCATCCTTCTGCTATTTTCACACAGCATGCTGATCTCTGACATACCGCACCAGCAGCTTTGACCCATGGACTGTCCCTGTGAGGTACCTTTCTTTTGCTCCTGTGCGCTCTCTCATCTGAGTCCTAGTCTGTGACTCCCTTTGTAATGCTGGTGAGTAACAGGGGAGAGACTCAGCTCTATTCTCAGACAGCAGAAGCGCTGTGTGTTGTTTCCCCTGGGATCAACGTTGCACTCACTCTCTCATCCCCTGTTTGATATAGACAGGGAAAAGCAGAGGGGACTCCATGTTATCACATCTCAGGTCTTACTTCTTTCAGCAAGTCTTCTAACCACACATGTACTTATTTATGTTATATATGTTAATGATCTATGTTGATATCTAGCACATGCATTATTGCTCTTTCAGCAGTCTCTTTACCACACTGATGATCTATGTTGATATCCAGTACATGCATCGTTGCTTCTTTCCATCAATTCTTTAATGTTGTTTGGATAACAACAAATCATTTCAATGTCCAGCACATGCTTTGATTAATTTGTGCATTGATACATAGCTGTTTTTTGGTATATAACCTTGCTTCATTGTGTAATTCTGCTGAATCCATGTTGAGATCCAGCACAAGATTTGATTAATCTGCCTGTTTAATCCATAAACTGCCGACTGGACTATAATAATTCCTTTTTGTATCCAACACATACATTGATCAATTTATTGATGAATCCATAGCTGCTTCAAGGTATATAACATTACTTAAATATAAAGTGATACCAGCGCTCAGATATGGATATAGTCAGATAATAGTAAATAGCAAAATTTAATAACATGAAATTAAAAAACAAAATGTATAAAAAAATACACAAATGATAAAACAAATCTCAGTATTATCAAGAAAAGATGGCACACTGAGCAATAGTCAAATATCCAAGTGATCCACCATAAGGCTGCATATATTTTATTGGATGAATAAAGGTCTCAATTAAATAGTCCGCTTTATCCTGCTGCAGCCACAGTGATGATTTAAATATACCGCAAAGGTCTCAGGAGACTCCATATCCCAAATGGGTAATTGGTGAGGGGGGATGTGCACTCCCAATAAGATAATAGTTACCAGATCCAGTGTCCATGTAATGTATAGGGTCTTTTTAGCAATGCTTGCAGAGCTATCGCATGGAGGTAGTCCCCTTGGGCATGGTTCCTGGTCCAAATAGCAGTCTCCGGAAGTGGAAAGTCGCACCAAAGCATATGAAAGAGTTGTGAGCTCCTAGCGGTTAATGGTGGTCACATATAAGCCAGGTACTGACGCGTTTCGCTGCGTGAAGCTGCAGCTTTATCAAAGGTGATGTCACTCTGGCATGGCACCCTTTTTATCTTAGCCATCCAAGATGTCTGCTGATTAGCAGCTGGTGTGCATTAATGTCATTTAGTATAAAATTCAACAAAATAAACATATATCATACAGACAATAAATATCAATAATCAATAAAAACTAATTCCAATAGTAGGAGGCAAACCTAATCACTAGATACATATTCAATAACAGCCTAATAGTTATAATGTCCAGAGTTATTCAATAAGACTTACCAGCTGTTGCTGGAGTGCAATTAGTCCTGTCACGTCTTTCTCCACGTACTGGAGCAAGGACGTGATAATTGTACAGATCCCATCCACATGACGTAAACAAACATCACGTAGTCGGACCTGCACAATAAGAAACTCATTGTATGAGAACCATCGGCATGAGATCACATCTCGCGGCATTCCACAATCTCCACAGATAGAAATAGAGACATAGTAGCCGTACGGGTCCGTCCACGTGACGCAAACAAACATCACGTGGACGGACCAGTACAGATGTAATACCTGTTGTATGGGACATGCTGGCATAAAGCCACATCTCACGATACTTCACAGCGTCCAAGGGATATTGTAGTAATTCATTACTAGTCATGTGATGTAAAAAAAATCACATGAAACAATAAAAATCATCTATATATATATACCGACAAATTTATTGTATCAAAATTAAAAAATATAAAAAAATATATAGAGAGATAATCAATCTTCCAGTTAATCTGAAGTATAACAATCTAAGTATATAATTTATCATGTCAAAATTATCTATATAGATAGTCATAAACCATATAATCATAATACAAATGTATGTATAATCATAAATTTCTATACCTCTAGTGGGAATCTAGAGGTATCTATAAAGCCATAATCTTTTATCCCAATAGTATATAGTTGTATTAAAAACTAATACATATATACATACATCCATGTAACAACACATGTGTATATATAGAAACATGTAATATGTAGGTGCATGTAAACATAATATGCAGAACAACACCATTAATATAATCTATCATATAATATAGATGAAGCACCAATATTGGAGAGAAGTGAGATGATATTAAACCATATTATCACAGGAAAAGGGGCATTATGTCAAGGGACTGACTGTCCCTTATTATCCAGTTGCTCTCATTCAATCAGAGATAGCACCCATTGCAGCACTCCCATTGATAACATAGTTATCATCTATATTATATATTGGTTGTTGTTGTTTTGGAACTGCAGTTATCGGGTGTTACTCCAATTTTGAAAATGGAACTAGTAGGAGGCAAACCTATTTATCTAATTGGAATTTTCCACCTGAAACAGAATCAAACAAAGAGGAACATAATTTAAAACAGGAATTCTATAAGAACTCCTGAAAGCCGAAACTAAAGATTGGCTGGATAGGATTAACCTCAAAAAATATATAGAACATAACATCATTCCTAGAGGGCTACGTATTTTTAAACCCTACATTTTTGATAAGGATGGAGAATTCCAAAATAGATTGTAGAAATTATTGGATAAATACTCGTTTTCATTGATGGAACTCATCATTGAATATAGGATGGAGAAAGCAAAAAGTATTGAGAATGAAATAGAGACAGTGAAGACTAAAGGCAGGTATCCACTAATAGATATACAACCGAAAGCACGATTACGACATCCAAGTCGTGCTCTCGTTTGTATTTCTAGTGATGTGCCTAGACTGAACGTTCACTCGTTCAGTCCAGGCACATCCCTCCATCCCCGCAAATGCTGAACATGACGAGATCGTCAGGTTGACCAGCATGTACGGGCGATGTCGGGTGTCGGAAGCGGCCACGCGCATTGCTGGTCGCTTCCGACCAATACCTGCTCGATGCATGCACGATGCATGTGCAATTTACAAGCGATTGCACGATAACGACGTCGTTATCGTGCAATCGCTTGTTAAAATCGCCTAATGGATACCCCCCTTAAGATTGAATCCTTTAATCAATTGAAAGAGTATCAGGAGAGAGATCAAATGATTGTAGATAAAGTAACTAAATTCGAAAAATTATTAGTTGAAAATAAATGCAAAAAATTCAAGAGAGATACAGATGATTATAAGAATGGTCGTACGAGATTCACACAACCTAGGGAATAATCCCACCATTCCTTTAGTACTATACGGATGACCTACCGCCCATCTCTTGAGGGACAGCCCACGGGACGTGACCGTGCTTATATGGGGGACGTGCGGTGGGGGACTAGACAGAGAGTCCTCTCTGATCGTCGCCCACGGTGCATCTCCCCTGGTGGGGACACATCCACATCCCCAAGACACTCTCCAAAAAATATTTCTAGAGATCAGAAATAACATTTAGGAACTCGTCCTAAAACTACTAACAACATTTTATCTGAACAATCTTCACATGGGGTTGTTTTAGACACACATCAACAAAGAAGTTACCATACCATGCAAAACAGGAACAGAGAATATATCTTAGAAACACCAAAAAGATGAAGGAACTCAAGTACAGAGGAGGAAGAGGGGAGAAGAAAGAGGCTCTTAAGAAACTAAAGAAAAAAACAGGCAAAACTGATGGAAACAATACTATTTACAATCTTTAATTCAAAAAACTAACAGATGCTGAAAAGTCTTTACTTTGTAAAGGCTTAAAATTTGCCCCATCTAGAACGCCAAACATATTTGAGCTCTTTGTTGATCTCAATAGATATATCAGAGATCTGTGCCGCAAGAGATATTTTGCCCAAAAGTCAATTTCTAGAGACAATAAGGTAGCATTTCCCATTGTCTTAGATTCCTCTGATAAACCAAATTTAGAGATTATGAATTATGGGAAGAGAATAATACCACAACAGCATCCGAACTTACTAAACCCATTTATAATGATAATCGAAACAAATTTATACAGAGATCTGAGTTTTTTCCAATCAAGCATAAAAGTATGAGTATTGAATGCTTCTACAAAACAACCTTAGAGGATTTCAGACAGTTATGTTTGCAGGATCAGTCGGGTCAACATAGAAATCTAATCTTAATAAATGGGAAAAAAGAGCCCTTAAAAATCTTACCAAAGATTCCTCTATCATCATAAAAGAGGCTGACAAAGGGGGAGGACTCGTAGTTCAAGATAGAAAAGACTACATAGCTGAAGCCATGAGACAGTTGGGAGATGTGGGATTTTATGTAAGATTACCATCTGATCCTACAAAAAGATTCCTACTAGAATTGAAGTCTTGTTTGGATACTGCTTTTCACAATAACACAATCACCAAGGATGAATTTAATTTTCTTTATTCACCGTTTCCAGTCACTCCTATTTATTATCATTTGCCGAAAATTCACAAGTCCTTCACTTCACCCCGCGGGCGTCCTATTATTTCTGGCATTAATTCTTTATCTGCTAATTTATCATTTTATGTTGATTCATTCTTATAACCAAGAGTATCTATACTTAGATCACATATTCGTGACACTACTCATTTTTTAAATCTAATTAAAGAGATTGAGTGGAAAGAGTCATATGCTTTTATGACTCTTGACGTCCAAAGTCTATGTACCAACATTCCCCATGATCTAGGGGTTGAGGTGATTCGGAGACGCCTCCTTGATGATGGGGACCTTTCAGACTCACTTCAAGAATTTCTCATTGATTCTATTTCTTTCATTCTTGGTCACAATTATTTTCTATTTTTGGACACTTTTTATTTACAGGTAATGGGTACAGCCATGGGAACCTCTATGTGGGTGAGGTCGAATACCAACTCATTTGGGGAGGCAGGCTGGGCTCGAGCCTGGTTCTCTATGGCCATTATATTGATGATTTATTCATTATTTGAGATGGGTCCCCTGACACTGCACATAGTTTTGTTGATACACTTAATCAAAACCAGTATAATCTACAATTTTCACATACTTTTCACAGACAGTGTATTTAGTTTTTAGATGTATCCTTTGTGATTCGTGAAAACAAGATTACTAAATCTAATTTTATTAAGTAAGTAGGCACCAATGCGTATCTGCACTTTAAAAGTGCACATTACCCTTCGTGGAAGAGAAGTATTCCAAAGAGCCAATTTATGCGCTTGAGAAGAAATTGCTCAGATCAAACAAGTTTCCAACTACAGGCTAATTCTATGGCAGCATGTTTCAAAACACGAGGATATCCACAACACCTTATTGATAAGGCATATCAAGAGGTGGCCAATATGAATAGAGATTTGTTAATAAGTCGGAAAGAAAAACAAGATGGGTCAGATACTGATAGAGACTCAACTTTATTGGTCGCATTCAATAATCAATATAGAGCTATCAAGAATATTATGAATAAAAACTACAATATCCTTAAACAAGACAGTATCCTTTGTGATCTGATTCCCTCTAAACCTACAATTGTTTTTAGGAAAAATAGATCCTTGAAAAACATACTCGCTCCTAGCTATCTGAGAAAATCAGAATTCCCTACATCTATTAATACATCATTATCTTGGCTTCCTTCCCAACCAGTTGGTTTTTATAAATGTGGGGGCACTAGGTGCACCACGTGTGAACATACATTAAATGGAACCAAGACTATCTCCATACATGAGCATAAGGAAAACTATAAAATAAAAGAGTTCATTAATTGTAATTCCAAATTCGTAATATATATGCTTATATGTGGATGTGGATACAGATATGTGGGCAGAACCACTCGGAGTCTTAAGACCCGGTTCATGGAACATCGAAGAAATATTGCCAATAGATTAATGACACATAGTGTATCTAGACATTTTTCAGATACTCAAAGTGGTGCCACTGAGTCTCTTAGATTGATAGGGATTGAGAAAGTTCCCTGTACATTACGAGGGGGAGATCGATTTAGACATCTCTGCAAACAGGAATCGTATTGGATATTTTGTTTGAACTCTATTCATCCCCACGGTTTAAATGAAGCATTATAACTCAATTCCATTATTTAGATTCTATTCAGGTTCCCCTTGTCCTATTCCCCGATGACCTAATACCATCATTAGATCTTGTTCCAAATAATGCCCCTTTTCCCGTGATCATATGGTTTAATATCATCTTATTTCTCTCCAATATTGGTGCTTCATCTATATTATATGATAGATTATATTAAGGGTGTTGTTCTGCATATTATGTTTACATGCACCTACATATTGCATGTTTCTATATATACACATGTGTTGTTACATGGATGTATGTGCATATGTATTAGTTTTTAATACAACTATATACTATTGGGATAAAAGATTATGGCTTTATAGATACCTCTAGATTCCCACTAGAGGTATAGAAATTTATGATTATACATATATTTGTATTATGATTATATGGTTTATGACTATCTATATAGATAATTTTGACATGATAAATTATATACTTAGATTGGAATTATATTTAAGATTAACTGGAAGATTGATTATCTCTCTCTATATTTTTTTATATTTTTTAATATTGATACAATAAATTTTTCGGTATATATATATAGATGATTTTTATTGTTTCATGTGATGTTTGTTTACATCACATGACTAGTAATGAATTACTACAATATCCCTTGGACACTGTAAAGTATTGTGAGATGTGGCTTTATGCCAGCATTTCCCATACAACAGGTATTACATCTGTATGGGTCCGTCCACGTGACGTTTGTTTGCGTCACGTGGACGGGACCCCTACGGCTACTATGTCTCTATTTCTAACTGTGGAGATTGTGGAATGCCGCGAGATGTGATCTCATGCCGACGGTTCTCATACAATGAGTTTCTTATTGGGCGGGTCCGACCATGTGATGTTTATTTACGTCACGTGGACGGGATCCGTACAATTATCACGTCCTTGCTCCAGTACATGGAGAAAGACCTGACAGGACTAATTGCCCTCCAGCAACAGCTGGTAAGTCTTATTGAATAACTCAGGACATTATAGCTAGTTGGCTGTTATTGAATATGTATCTAGGTTTACCTCCTACTATTGGAATTAGTTTTTATTGATTATTGATATTTATTGTCTGTATGATATATGTTTATTTTGTTGAATTTTATACTAAATGGCATTAATGCACACCAGCTGCTAATCAGCAGACATCTTGGATGACTAAGATAAAAAGGGTGCCATGCCAGAGCGAAACGCATCAGTACCTGGCTTATATGTGACCACCATTATCCGCTAAGAGCTCACACTCTTTCCATATGCTTTGGTGAGACTATCCACTACCAGAGACTGCTATCTGGACCAGGAACCATGCCCAAGTGGACTACCTACATGCGATAGCTCTGCAAGCATTGCTAAAAAGACCCTATACATTACATGGACACTGGATCTGGTAACTGTTATCTTAATGGGAGTGCACATCCCCCCTCACCGACTACCGAATTGGGGATTTGGAGTCTCCTGAGACCTTTGCGGTATATTTAAATCATCACTGTGCCTGCAGCAGGATAATGCGGACTATTTAATTGAGACCTTTATTCATCCGATAAAATATATGCAGCCTTATGGTGGATCACTTGGATATTTGACTGTTGCTCAGTGTGCCATCTTTTCTTGATAATACTGAGATTTGTTTTATCATTTGTGTATTTTTTTTATAAATTTTGTTTTTTAATTTCATGTTATTAAATTTTGCTATTAACTATTATCTGACTATGGGCGTTTTATGGGTGTGCATAATTTAAACAGCAGCGTCATTGACCACGTCACCTGGTTGTTTTATAGTCAAAACTGCTCGCAATATAGTGGTAGGAAAAACCAGCCACAAGAATAGCAAGCAGTTCATACGCAGTTCGATGTACTCGATTAATCTATTAAATAGCGGACATGACGTATGATGCGAGCGGCCAGGGGGCGTTTTTTACAAAATAGCGGCCGCAGGTTTTGTTCGCTCGTTCAGACATGGAGGCGTCAACAGACCGCAAAGAGCGAACGGTTCATTTGAATAGCCACCCCCTTTTCCTGAACGAACGTCCGCAAATTGCGAATGGCTCTGAATCAGGCCCAATATCCATATCTGAGCACTGGTATCACTTTATATTTGTTTGCTTTTTGTCAAGGGACTGACTATCCCTTATTATCCAGCTGCTCTCATTCAATCAGAGATAGCACCCATTACAGCGCTCCCATTGATAACGTAGTTATCATCTATATTATATAACATTACTTACCTGGTATTTCTGCTGAATCAAATGTTAACTACTAATTTTGGTTTAAATCCAATAATCTAGAACAAAATTCTTTTACTCACATGTGGACACAGATGACACAGACCTCGCTACTGTAACCCAATATCAATGGATATATAGTGGATATTTTAGTCTAGAATACTGTATCTCCACTCGCTATTTGATAAAAAGTGACATAGACTTCAAAGCTGCCATTCAATGACCCAATTTATATAAGTATTCAATTTCTGATTGTGTGTACCAATAACGGACATTCACGGATGTTATCCTATCAGGTTATTCTTTTCATTTGTCATGGTGTGGTTCTTTCATTTTTTGACCGACTATTATTTATTAAATATCGATCATTAACAGATATCTAATATATTGTAATTATCTTTCGCCCGACACATATGTTTTAGTGTAATTTTATTATTTCAATTTTTTCTTACCCTAGATAGGAGCAGATTACTCATTAATACTTTTTATCCCATTGGACGTACTTTTTTTTTTTTTTTTTTCATGTCCAGAACTTGGGCCCAAAGCACAGATTGATGACTGGAGTCGGGCAGCACTAGGTTGTGTTGCTGTATCTTGTGCGGCTAAGCCTAACACACACACAGAAAAAAATAAAAAGACAATATATATATTTTTTTTTTCGAGTCACAACTTGGGCCCAGATGGGTGCAGCAGACAGCACAGCACCAGCCCAGATGGATCAGCACAAGCCCAGATGGTCGCAGCAAACAGCACAGCATCAGCCCAGATGGATCAGCACAAGCCCAGATGCATGCAGCAGACAGCACAGCACCAGCCCAGATGGATCAGCACAAGCCCAGATGGTCGCAGCAAACAGCACAGCATCAGCCCAGATGGATCAGCACAAGCCCAGATGGATGCAGCAGACAGCACAGCACCAGCCCAGATGGATCAGCACAAGCCCAGATGGTCGCAGCAGACAGCACAGCATCAGCCCAGATGGATCAGCAACAGCACCAGCCCAGATGGACACAGCAGACAGCACAGCACCAGCCCAGATGGATAAGCACCAGCCCAGATGGACGCAGCAGACAGCACAGCACCAGCCCAGATGGATCAGCACAAGCCCAGATGGTCGCAGCAGACAGCACAGCATCAGCCCAGATGGATCAGCAACAGCACCAGCCCAGATGGACAAAGCAGACAGCACAGCACCAGCCCAGATGGATCAGCACCAGCCCAGATGGATGCAGCAGACAGCACAGCACCAGCCCAGATGGATCAGCACCAGCCCAGATGGATGCAGCAGACAGCACAGCACCAGTCCAGATGGATCAGCAACAGCACCAGCCCAGATGGGCACAGCAGACAGCACAGCACCAGCCCAGATGGGCACAGCTGACAGCACAGCACCAGCCCAGATGGGCACAGCAGACAGCACAGCAGTGACAGCACCAGATGGATCAGCAGTGCACCAGCCCAGGACACAGCACACAGCACACAGCACAGCACAGGTAAGTAGTACTACCTCTCCCAGCCCTACACTACCCACACTCCCGGTTCAGTCTCCACAGCCGGAGTGAAATGGTGGCGGCCGCCTGGTCCCTTATATACATAGAGACAAAAGCTCGTGACTGCCCCGTTTACAAACACCTTGCCCTGTACTGCAAATTATACGCATGTGCACTGAGTAACAATCGCCCGGCAGCGAACGATCGATCCTTAGTGACCGGGTCTGAATCAGGTCCTCAGTCCTTATATTCATAAAATATCGCTCCTGGTTTTAAGCCACAAATATAATGCAAATGGAAACATGAAAGCTTGTATAGTCACCACTCTCCACTAATGTTAGTACTATACATAGACTAAAACACACAGAGAAAGCTCACACTCACAGCAGGCAGATCAGCATCATGATTAGATATTACACTGACCTGTGGGGATGCATGTGGTATTCCTCTGCTCGGCATGTCCCTTGCCCATACTTCTGTAGGCAGCTTAGCCTCTGCGGCTACACGTCATAATTTTTGTGCCCACTGCAGTCTCCAACTGCCAGCACCATTTGTTGGTGGAGAGGAGGACTGTGGGGGTAAATGGTAGTAGCTTCAGCTAACCGCAAGTGGGCGGAGCTTTGGCTACCCGCGAGTGGGTGGAGTTTTGGCTACCCGCGAGTGGACGGAGCTTCGAGTACCCGCAGGGCTTCAGTTTAGACGGCTGGCAGGGCCCAGGAGTCTGGAGCAGTGGAGGTCCTGCTTCATTATTGTTAATGCGGCAGCGTACCCCCCTTCGCGGCCCGCTATGCCCCGCCCATTTACAGAAAGGGGTGTGGGTGTGGCCATAATATAGTGGGACCCACCGGGGAATTACCCGATTCCCCGTTGGCCCTGTCCGAGCCTGCTCTGCGGGTTTGCTGACACATGTGTTTCTCCAAGTGCAGGCATGCCTGGGCAGGCTTGTTGGGACCTGTAGTCCTACTGTAAAGAACAATATTATTTCTAACTTTAATCCATTACCCTGCACCCACTGCCACCAGAGTTGCAGGGAATAGCTCAGGGCTGGTTAACTTCAGGGAGGGGGGACCCATTCATTTTTGGGGTCCCCACAGGGGCGTATCTATAATGGGTGCAGGGTGTGAGGGGAACACGGGCCCCGCACTGCACCACACACCCTGTACCCATAATATTACTTACCTCTACGGAGTCCCACGTCGACGCTGGCATCCAGCACTGTAAAATGACTGGAAAATGGCCGTGGTGGCCATTTTCCTGTCATTTGCGAATGCGCAGTACAGGGAAAATGGCCGTTGCGGCCATTTTACCGGTGATCTGTGCATACACTATAGACTCTGGGAACACTCTAGTGCCCAAAGTCTATAACTCCAGCGCTGGCCGCGCACAGCTGAGTGCGCTGTCAACCACCGGGCAGAGAGGAGGGGTCCGTGTCAGAGACTGCACACGGTCCTCCTCCTCTCAAGAAACGTTCCTGGGTCCCCACTTTCCAAGGATTGCCAGCCCTGGGCTGATTAGTTTGGGGTTGATTTACGTTTTGGCAGGGGGACCCCACGCTGTGGGTCTCCCTGCTATATTGTAATCCCCCAGCTGATTCAGCCAGGTGCTGGTTAATGGAACATAGGGGGAACACATGCTTGTTTTTCTCCCGATTTTCCTGTACCAGACCAGATTGAATGGTCCAGGGCTGGTTATGGTTTTAGGGGGTGGAATGATGCTTTTTTAAAAATATATATTATTTTTTTTTATTTTTAATTGCTTTAGAAGCCTGTACAGATCATAGTGAGCTGTACAGTGCTTCTGTTTGGACGGATTTGCTGTCGTGTTTTAACTGGATCGGTACGGGATGCCAGCGCTGGAGATCCTGGTGGTCAGAATCCCGACGCCAGCATCCCGACAGGGTTAGAATACCGACACTTGTTGGTCAGTATTCTAACCCTCCCCCTCTCCCTACGCTAACCCTCCCTCTCTGGTGCCTGACCCTTACCCAGGGGCTGGCTGGCAAAGTTTAGCCTGGGGGACATGCACAAGCAGTGGCCCATGAATGGCAGTCCTAATTTTTAACTATCAAGATGGTACTCCCTGTTCTGGTAATACCATCCACAGATATGTCATCAGAATAAAAATTAAAATGCTCAATTCTTGAAATAAAGCATTTGTTTGCACCCTAAACCTTACCCTCCCCCCCCAGTGCCTAACCCTCCCCCTATTGCCTAACCCCTAACACTAGCTCTCCCCCAAACCCGCTACTTACCGTCGCCGGCATTGTGAATGCCGGAATGCCCGATAACCACATCCCGTTTAACTTGCCGTCAGTATTGAGCTGAAAGATCATAACCAACGGCATTTATAGCTTTAAAAAAACGACTAAAATCTCGTCTGTTTCAACAAAACAACGGATAGGAAATTCTGTTTTTCTAGACATGACGGAGATGTCTGTCTATTTCGGTCGGTTTTAATGCATAAACAAAAACAACGGTTAAGAAATATACTCCCTAATCTTAACTTAAGAATCGCTCATTTGAATCTCACATTTTTTTCCCATCAAGTGTTGAAACTGTGCAGTCCTGCAGGCTTTATCACTTTGTGCACCTCCTCATAAGCAAGGCACAAAATTCCAGTAATGACACAAGAAAACACCAAAACATAAAACACCACTGGAATTAATTTGTTGTACCTAGGACTGATTACATAACCCAACATACTAGTCACTAGTAACTAGTGCCCTATCTTTATGCAGCCATACACAAGCAGACAGACAGAGGCCCTGATTCAGAGCCGGTTGCTCTGAATCAGGGCCGGTCTTTTTTTTTTGACCACCACAGCTATAGCGAGCGGCAATGATGATGGTCGCGATGGTAAAGACCATCGCGACCATCGGGCTTGTGACGAGACCCTTGTGGTAGGGTCTCGTTGCCGCAAGCCCCAGAGAGATTTCGGCTCGTGATGTCAGTGGGGCCGCCCCCAGACGGTAGGTGTTCTCATGGGAATGCCTCCGTCTGGGCAGCCACCCCCCCGGGCCCACCCACCAAAGGGGGCGTGCTGTCACTCAACATCGACAGCACGCCCCCTTTGGTGCGAGACCTGGAGCAACGGATTGCCCATCGCTATCCGGGTCTCACGCATGCACACGACGGAGCCGGCTCCGTCGTGCACATGCGCTCTGGGCCACCATCGACCCGGTTGCGAATGCTCAGCGCTTGCGACTGGGTCTGAATCAGGCCCAGAGATTGCTTTTTACCATTTTGCCAATTACCGCATATTTCTATGTTGTTCATTTAAAGAAAAAATATATAAAAAGTTTCAGTAAAAACTATAACATAAATTCATTAATAGCAATAATGATCATAGGAGCTCATTTAAACACACTCGCTAGATGCGTTTGCTCGCTCGATGAGTATGCAAATTTGGAAAGGCAGGCGATCGCACGGCAAGGCATAAGCACGCCCACTATGTCTTGGCGTGCGATCGCTTTGTGTATGCAGACGCCCACTAGCCTGTCTTAAGATGCCCACTTGCGCACGTCATCTCCAGGAAGTGTATGCAACCATCGGTACATCGGTTACCATCGGATGCGATCGCAGCGCTTGTGGCAGCACATACCCTACCGCAAGCACTGCGATTACTTCAGTGTGAAATTCAACCAGGTGACGTGTACTATGACACTACCTGCTAAATATGCACGCCTATGAAACGACGTAAAGACGCTCAGGCACGCCTGCGTTCGCACCTCCACTCCCCGGTTTATAATGGCCAGCCCCTGTCACCACCCACAAACAGCTTCTCCTGTCACTCACTCTTCTGGGCTGTCTATGCGCAGTGAGCGAACGATTCCCGATCTCTCGCACTGGTTCGCGCACGCACACTGCGATGCGTACGCATGCGCACAATGCGAAAATCGTCCGACTACGAGCGAACGCATCCTAGCAAGCGGGTCTGAATCAGGTCCAAAGAGTATGACACATAACAGTGGTCAGGATTCAGATTTTGGAATAGAGTAAGATGGAGCAAGTAACTGTGCACCTGGACTAAACATGTTGCAATGCAAGGGGTGCAAACAGGGCTGGCTCTAGGGGTGTTCGACCAGTGCGGTCGCATAGGGGTGCCACCCATAGAGGGCGCACCCCTCCCCAACATCTCGATTTCAGTGGGACAGTACTATCCCGCTGTTCCACCCGTGGGCCACAGTGGCCCGCGGGTGGTCAAATCGGCCGGACCTCTGGAGTGTGAATGGATGCCGCGAGCATCCATTCACTGATGGCAGAGGGCTGGGGGAAGCCCAGCCAGTGACGGAGGGCTGGGCTTTACCACCAGCCTGACGTTATTTGGAGGCGTGCCATGCGGGCACGCCTCCAAATAACGTCATGCAGGGGACATGGCCTATGGAAATGAGGCCACGCACCCAGTTTCGATTACAGGGTGCTATGTACCGGGCCAGCACAGGGTGCTCAGACCCCTGGAGCCAGCCCTGGGTGCAAATACATACTTTTTGCATGTGGGATAAATACTGTCTGCTTTTGCATGTAGCCCACAAAGCTTTATTTTTACACTGCAATTTAGTTTTTGGTTTGTACACACCCCTCCCAAATCTAAAGGCGGGTTTACACTATCCAATTAAACAGAGCGGTTGAATGATAACGACATAGTTATTGTTCAATTGCTTGTTAATCGGGCACAAATTGGGCAGCTTAATGTCAAAAACGAGCAGCGATGCAGTGTAGGCACAGCACAGACTGTGAAACGACTACACAATTGCAATGTCGGAATCGTGCAGTCATTTCACAGTCTGCTAGTGGATACGCACCTTAACTTTCTCTGCACATTTTAAATTAAACTTGCCAACTCTCCCTGATTGCACCTTACCTACATTATAAAGCTGTTATATATATGAAAAAAACAGAGATATATACATTCAAATGGGATCATTAGTGTAATTTCCCTGCATTGGTTATAAGCATACCTGACGACTTTCTGGTTGCTCCTTCCGGAAGGGAGCAGCCGGATCGGCAGAATGGGGGGGTGTCAGCGGGACAAGCAGGAGTGGCCGAGCCGGTGACAGGCACTTGTGGGCATGGTGGGGACGGGGTGACGCGATCACGTCAATTTGGCCCTGCCCCCACTACACAATGCCGATAATATAGGCATTGTGAAGCAGGGGACGGGGCCAAAAGGACGCGAATCGCGTCACCGCCCCCCCCCCCCGCTGCGGGGGTTGCAGGGGTTATTGCGGGGGTATAGGAGGGGTGGGCGGCAGCCGGGAGGATTGCCTGTCTTCCCAGGAGGACAATTTTCGTTCGGGGAGAAAATCATCCCGTGTGTATGCACCTTAAGTCTGAATAAGTCATTATTGACTTGTTATTGTAGTTTCTGAAAGTGAACTGCAGCAAATGAATGCTCCGTTATATCAGCAGTGGAGAAGTGTTTCCCCATTAATAAGCTTATGTTAAGCTAAAATCACATAAAAAGAAATAGAAAACTGCATACCCCAGTGAGTAACTGAGGACTTGATAATGAAAAGGTTGGATATTAAATCTGTGCCTTCACTGCTTATTTACCAGACTAATTTAATTGGCTTTTAATTCATTTTCCCATGCTTTAATTAGCCAGGAAACCATTGTCCTTGATTCAGTAGTTGGCATAATAATTTGGAGTAGAGCTTGGTTAGTTACAGGATTTTTAGCTGTATGATGTAAAATAAAACCTAGATGTAATCTTTAATGGGAAATTCACCTTAAAGGTACAGGGCGGGATGTACTACACATCTAATTTTGGATGCGGTACATCCTGCCACTTATCGGGTAAATACGGGCTTTAATAAGTTGCCCATGTGTTAATTACAGACCTTCACATCTTCAACTGATAGTATTATCAGACCTGGCATTTTTAGTATGTCTGCACTGTTGTGTTATTGCTCTATGCAAGGCACAGTGTATCCCCTGTGTCACTATATAAATGAAGGATAATAATAATAATATTATACAGGGGGAAATTTAATTGCCCACGGTAAATTACCACAGGTAATAATGGGAGGTAGTCTCCTGAATTCGCCCTATAGCTGTGTTAACTCCCGTTAAATGACTGTGTTAATTATCACCCAATAACTGCATGGGTAACGCAGATTACTTTTCAGGTCTCAGGAGACCTGAAAAGAAATTCACGATAAGTGAGGCTATTTGAACTGTCGCCGGTGTTCAATTAGTACCTGTTAAATTAATGTGGCTAATTGAATTCCCCCCAGAATGTGTTAACGTTGCTGCAGCTAGGTAGATGTTTCCCTGTAATCTTTGCACTGTATTATGAACCCATACTTGTCTACCTTTTAACCACTAGCTTGGTATGGTTACATTGTTTGCGACCAAGCCAGGCTTTGCGTTACCTGACATGGTCAAAAACAATGTAACTAGTCAGAAAGGCCCACTGGCCCAGCTGCCGGAAGATAATCTTCCAGCAGCCACCTATCTGCATCCCTGCACTCTCCCCCAGTGTCTGCCCTGCTGCCTATCACTGCTGATCATCCATCACGCCAGTACCTCCAGAGAAGCAGACACCGGGGAAAAGGAAATGAACCAGCTCTAGTCTCAGCCCCCAGTGCATACCTGGGGAAATGCAATGTTGCAATGGTCTGATCATCGATAGTCCGGTATATCTATTACCGATATGATTAAAATGTGTTTAACAAAAGAAAAATATTTATAAATAAAATCATGTTGGATAGGTTTTAAATAGATGTTCAGTTTTACGAGAAAGGTGGCTGGTATAAGGAAAACTCTCTTCAAGTCTGTTCTGGGTCATTCCATAGTAACTCACGTTACAAAGTGGTGACATAGCAAGTATATGCATGGCTATCAAAATAAAAGGAATTTATGTGAAATTAATTTTATTCACTGAGAAAATAAGACAAGTCATGCTTTAAAAAACTGTATACAGGAATTGCTAATTGTTAGCTATGTATCTTTGTAATATGAGTTACTATGGAATGACCATTCTAAATATTTAAAACAGAAGACTGATCATAACTGTATCTTAATATTTGTACTCAACAAAGTGTACTAGGATGCAGCCGCTTTATAAGAACATCACAATATTCTTTAACCCAGTCATCATCATTGTATACCAGTCATCATTATCAACTTTATGATGATGACTGGCATTTTAATGTATGTTAATAGAAAGAAAATAAATACATTTTTAAAAAAGGCATTTCCACTAGTGAACCAATCACCATTGCTTATAACTTGAGCTCAGGACAATCAGTGGGGTCCACAGTGGCGGATCCAGGGGGGGCAATCAGGGCGATCGCCCCCTGTAACACACAGCCCAGCCTCGCCCACCTACTGATTCTGCAGAGAGTTGGCAGGAGCTGGAGCAGTGCAGATCTTTAGGGTGGGCAGAGTAGAGGCAGGGCACAGGATGAGCTACGGGCGCCAGGTGGGACCTGGCCGCGGCAGCCACATACAAGCACAATATTTAAAACAAAACCCTAACAGGTAACAGAGAAAAGACTCGCAAACCGGCCAGCCTGAGCAAGCTAAAGCTTACTCAGCTGTCCGGCCACCCAGCGCCATCCACCATTGCGACCACTGGCCGCCGATGGTCGCGATGGTCACAAATGCAGCAGGAGGTGTCGTGCACATTTGCATGATTGCAAGGATCGCATTACAAAGCTGCCTGCGTGCATACATTATATATCTATAGCCTGCGTGCAGCTTTGTAATTACGATCCTTGCTGAATCAGGCCCTGAGTTTGAATGAGGAAGGTTTAGGCTGCTTCTATTGCTTGGGCTGTTATGTCCCTTTGAATCACCACTTTCGTTATGGCACATGTATTTATGTGTCACCTAAAGTGTGCTGTGAATCATCACCTATTGTGCAGTATATGTAAATATAATTACAGTATAACAAGAAGCATGAAGTCGACTAGCTTTCTTAAAATGTCTGATGTTATCTTCTATGGTTTATGTATTTTTTACAGCTGGGAATTTTGTAAACAAGCTTATCTGGAAATGCTTAACACTACGTTAATTACTATACCACCACATCAGTCTTCATGGAAATATGTCACTCTTTATAATCTTACATAGCTCACTTATGGCAGACAAATAGTTCATTTATTTTGAAGTGTCGCCTTACGGGCTAGTTAAGTAATATTAGTACAAACAGCAGCGTGTATGCTTATCTTTGACTGGAGAGAGCTCAGTATGCTTTGGGTATGCAGTCAGGAAGCCAACAGTCTAAATGCAGACCGCTGGCTTCCCGACTGTCATATCCCAGCAAGGTACTAATGATAGGCATCGAAATCCTGATGCCTATATTTAGCCCTACGCTGTATCGATTCCTACCTGTCTATACCTTCTAAAATTGTCGCTATTTAGCGTTATGAGTCGGACAAGAAATAAATGCTTTCAGACTTTGAGTGTGGTTCCAAAGCACAAAAAGTTATTATTCAATATAAAAACAGACGGTTACACACTGTGATCTTAATACAATTAGCGCAAATAAATTATACAGACCCAAGGTACAGTCATTACATATTCACACGCTCTGGACCCAGATCCCGGCATCAAAGATGAAACCTCCGTCAACAGCAAAGCAAGAAGACTGGCATCCAGGTTTAGAGAGCCCTCATATATACTCTAGCAGAGATAGGCAATACAATAGAACAGTTTGGTATGATTCCATTGGTTCTTCTTCCTGGTTCTTCTGTTACAGTATAGTTCATAGGTCAGTTCGTATGGACACAATCCAGCCTCCAACAGCTCTTTGTGTCCTGTTTCCCGCTGCATAATAAATCTAAGCTGGCTACTACAGAGTACATTTTAATGTTTAACTCTCTATGGTCCATAGTTTGCAGACACATGTTGCGATCTTCTCACCGATGATACCGGAAATCTGCAAAGACACAGTGGATCAGTACAACACCAAACACGGTCTGCTTACCATGTACTAAACCTTAGATATCAAATTACATTTATTTCACAACATTAATAATACCGAATAAACCTTGAATATTACACTTTAATGCTAGGGAACCTTTGATGTACGTGTGCAGTGTGTAAGTATTGGGGTTTTGGGAAAAGACGCTAGTTAGCATTGTGCGACTACGTGTTTGTGGAGTACACCATGGTACGTGTTTTGCAGGGTTGATCATTTTATATGTTTTAGTGACTGTCGGTATTTATATGATGAGGACTTTTAACTTCTTTCTATTTCCTGGGAATCACACAATGCTAAATAATAGCATCGTCGTATGTACTTATAATGGACGAGATTCACTAAAATGGTGCTGGGCGGCCAGTCGCAAAATTGCGTCTCATTGCCATTCACAAAATGGCATTGTGCAGATTTAATTTTAAACCGATCCTGTCTCAGCCAATTATCCGGCTATGACAGTCCACCATTTGATAGCAAACAACATGCTATCAAACTCTGATATTAAAATTAATTTAGGCTTACATTATGACATATTATTTAATGTTAATTTATGGGATAGCACAAGGTGATTCTTAATCCATCAATAATGTGTCTCTAGGAGGGGACATAAAACTACCCTTATACACACACCACGGATCTTGGAAGATCATGGGAAAGATGTGAGGATGCACCAATCCTAAAAAGGAAGTCTTGAGGGGGAATAGGGACTTACATTATTTAAGATGTTTGAAAATAACATTTTAATAACACATTTCATACATGTCTAAATCTTATACATCATATGATGGTACCTTCTAGTTCAGGGTTGTAATGCAGTCCTACATTTACCTCAGTATTCATATTGTTACTACTGACCACCATCATAATTTAATTCCTTTGATTCACCTTATCTTTAAATTTTCCACATTTCAACACAGTAGGAACACACCTGACACATATGCCAATTACTATGATGACAACCAGTATGAGGATCAGGAGTTTACCTATACTCGCAATCATTTCCTGGACCCACTCTCCTAGACCTGAGAACCGTTTAACTGGGTTCAACTAGAGAAAAACATTCCTCTACCTTCTCCTCTACTTCAGCCACTGAAGCATTATGGTTCTTTCGAAATTCCCATTTTAACTGCAGAATTTCATCCATCTTCCGGTCTATTACCTCCTTGGGATCGCTGGTATCGTTTGAAATGTAAGTGCAACATTTTACACCACATTGGGTGGCCAAAGTTACACAATACCCTCCAGTGACAGCTGTTAAGTAATTTAACACTAGTCTATGTTTCTTGTAAGCTTGTAATTCCTTACCTGTGTACCTGAATGCGTCATCATACATCTCGGTGATATTATCTATTAATTTAGCAAGATCTTGGATATATCTAAAATTTTGTTTTCCCCCGAGCGATCCTGGTGGGATCCAATGCTGCCAAAACTTGAAAGTCGGTTGTCTCACTAATTAACTGTGTGGCTTTATGCACGTCTCCAGGTATCATATTTCTTTTGTCTCTGTGTTCATACTGTGTGTGAAGATATGGTGATGGTGTGTTTTTCTGAATACCAAGCAGTTCACCATGTGTAAGGGTCATAACCTCTGGAAGTACTCTTCCCAGATAACACAAAACTTCAGAACTCGGAGAGAGCCACTTATACGCTTTCCTTCCACATATAAAATATACATCATTGGGGAGAACATAAGGAATAGAATGCATCATTATCATCCAACACATTTCCCTCACAAATGATCCTATCTCAGGTTCTCCCATTTGGCTAAAACACGTTTCTGGTTGCATAACTCTAGCACAGTACCCTTCTGGTATTCTGCCAACCATTTCTTTGGTGTTACTTAGTGTATATTTATACCAGAAGTGTCTTCCACCTGACCTAATTGTGCGTAACAGTTCATAATTCATAGGCTCACAATCAGCTCAGTGAGAAGGTCATCATCTGGTTATTCCCAGTCACCTCCCAACCTCCTGGTTCATTGGAGTTGGTGATGTTTAAACATAAAAGTGATTTATGTACTTGGTACTGGTGGAGTTTAAAATGGGGTGGTTTGGTGTTAAGAAATTTTCCATCCAGTGTCTTCCCTTTTTGTAATTCTAAAATTTCAGAGACATTTAATGGGAATGGCACTAACCCTACAATATGCTGTCCTCAGGGCACATGAGAGCACACCCAATAGTAGGTTTGGTTCAAAATTTTGCCCACCATGGTATGATAATCCTCTAAAGGATACCCACCCCAATACTGGTTATACTTAGGTTGGCACTGTTGGATGCATCTCTCATTGACTACGGACCCACAGAACTCACACATACAATAATCCTCAAATGATAGACCTTCACACTGGCTCTGAGTATCCAGAATAGCAGATCTCTTAATAATTAATGTATTGGGTTTGATCAGATACTGCCCTTGTGACTGTATTGCTCCTTCTCCCGACTCCACTCCATTGATATCACCATCAGTTCCCCTCTCCGTCCTCTGTCCTCCATCACAGAAACCAGAGATCCCGAAACAACCCAAGATAATGAGGACTCTGGGAGAAAACACAAAGATAACCACAGCAGACCAATCCATTGCTGTAAACACTGATCTACAAATTTCTTTAGCTCAGGTATCTCACTGTAACCTTTAACCTTCCTGGAACAGACTCGCAATTGACAGGTCTACGTTATCTGCCTCGATTCCGCCTTGTTTCTCCACCGGTTGGTTGACCTTCTTACAGTGAGTGGAATGGACCCAGGTATCTCTCTCCGCCACCTTCAATGAAGTTGTACTCGTCAGCACCACCTGATACGGACCTTCCCACCGATCAGTCAAACAACCTAAATGCAAGAAATTTCTGATCATAACAAATTCTCCAGGTTCAACATCATGACAGTTTGTTTCAGGCATATCATGTGACAACAATTTCAGTTTCTGCTGTTGCTGTTTTAACTGTTTACTCATTGTTATAAGATACCTTACAGTTACCTTGTTGTTACTTTTCAAGTCTTCCTGTGGGCTTATAATCAAATGAGGTTGTCTACCAAACAGTATTTCAAAGGGGGACAGATTGAGAGGGGGTCTAGGAGTTGTCCTGATACTATGAAGGACAAGTGGTAGTGCTTCTGGCCAACCCAGTCCAGTGTCCAACATGATTTTATGCAAGCCAGTGCCACCTTGACACTGGCTTGCGGTCGGTAGGGGTATGAAGTCGACTATTAATACCCATCAACTTACACATATTTTGGAAAACATCACATGTGAAATGAGTACCCCTATCACTTTCAATAATTCTATTGATTCCGTATCTGCATACAAACTCCTGGACAATTTTCTTGGCAGTAAACACAGCAGTATTAGTGGCAGCTAGGTATGCCTCAACCCAATTAGAAAACACATCAGTGCACACTAATACATACTTGAGATTCCTGCAGGGTGGTAATTGGATGAAATCAATTTGTATTACCTGAAGAGGTCCGTCAGTCGGAGGAATGTGGGATGGTTCAGTAGGGATAGTTTTCCCAATGTTTTTCCTCAAGCAGGTCAGACAGGCCAATGCTCTCTTTTCCGCTTGAGAAGAAAAACCTGGTGCACACCAGTATGCTCTCACCAATTTGCACATACCTTGCTTTCCCAGGTGAGTCAGAACGTGCGCTGCCTCAGCCGGGCTTGGGTAGTACGCCTTGGGAGCCACTGGCTTACCTTGTCCATCTCTCCAGAGTACAGAAGACTCTTGTCCACATCCCTTGGACCTCCAGACCTCCTTTTCCTGAATGGAACACATATTTTGCAATTCAATTAATTTCAGCATGTCAATCGTTTGAAAAGTCATCATTTGTTCAATTGTTATATTCATTTTTAACCCTGCTGCCCATTTTGCAGCTTCGTCTGCCCTGTTGTTGCCCAGTGACACCGGATCATCCTCACATGTATGGGCTTTACACTTAATTACCGCCACTGTCTTAGGCAATTGGATTGCTGTTAGTAGTCCTTTTATATGTCTGGAATGTGCAATTGGTGTGCCTGCTGCTGTCATAAACTTTCTCAGATGCCATAGAGTGCCAAAATCATGTACTACCCCGAAGGCGTACCTAGGGTCAGTGTAGATATTAGCAGATTTACCTTTCACTAATTCACATGCTCTCTTTACTGCCACCAGTTCCGCCACTTGGGCCGAGTGTGGTGGGCCTAAAGGTTCGGCTTCTATAACGTCCTCATCATTTACCACACCATAACCTTTACATAATTCTCCAGTGTCAGTTTGTCTACGACAACTCCCATCCGTGTAAAATGTCACATCTACATTTTCTAAAGGTGTATCCCGTATGTCAGGTCTTGCAATAAAGGTTTGATTCAGATATTCCATACAATCATGTGCATCAATATATCTGCAGAACTCACCTTTCGCCAGCGACTCACCTCTCTCCACCCTTTGTGCATCATGTTGCACATATGGTACATAGGTAGCTGGATTTAATGTACTGCACCTTTTGATGGTGATGTTTGCAGGTGCTATTAGGGCCAGCTCCCATTTTGTGAATCTACCTGAGGAGACATGTCTGGTTTGGGCAGAGTTAGCAAAGCAGATACAGCATGGGGAGTATAGACAATCATATCATGGCCTAAAACCACATCCTCACTCTTACTGACCAATAGAGCAGTTGCTGCTACACTTCTTAAACATGTTGGGAGTGATCTTGCCACAGTGTCCAATTGTGCACTGTAGTATGCTACGGGCCTACTGGCATCACCATGTTTTTGTGTGAGGACACCAGCTGCACAACCATCAGCTTCCGTACAATACAAATCAAAAGGTTTTTCATAATCAGGTATTCCCAATGCAGGTGCTCTTGTCAGACTATCCTTAAGATTAAGGAAAGCCTGCTCTGACATGACCGGGCTTTCAGGAAGAGACTAAATTTTGTAATGGCAAGGCCAAAATAGAAAAACCTGGGATCCACATTCTGCAGTATCCACACATTCCCAAGAAGGTACGAATTTGCTGTTGATTCTGCGGCAGTGTCATGGTCTGTATGGCTTGGATTCTGTCATTTGTCAGATGTCGTAACCCCTGGGTTAGGCAATGTCCCAAGTATTTAACCCTGGACTGGCATGGCTGTAGTTTGTCCTTAGCAACCTTGTGTCCTGTTTGCGAGAGATGAAGCAATAAAAGTTTAGTATCATTTAAACATGACATAAACGAATCAGAACATAACAATAAATCGTCCACATATTGTATTAGAACAGATCCATTGGCAGGTTGAAAAGATTGTAAACAGTCGTGTAAGGTACTGACAGTCAGGATGAAGAGGTACAGAGAAGAAAGCAGAACAGAGGTCAATGACAGTGAAATGGGTTGCATTTGGTGGGATCTGCATAAGAATGACAGCTAGATTTAGCACTACGGGAAATTGGCTCTCTACCACCTTATTAACCCTTCTAAGGTCTTGTACCAGCCTATAACCCCTCCCACCACTCTTCTTCACAGGAAAGATGGGACTGTTGGCTACACTTGCTGTACAGACTAAAATTCCCTGCTGTAATAATCGCTCAATTATGGGATAAACCCCTAACTCTACCTCCTTTTTTTTAGTGGGTACTGGGGAATTTTTGGAGCTTGCCTACCGCTTTTTAGATTTACCATTATGGGAGCTACATTTGCCATTAATCCAGTGTCCTGTCCATCCTTGGTCCAAAGTGAATCTGGAATTTGGGATAACATTTGATCTACCTGAGATGGATTTTTACCTGAACCAGTAGAGTGATACATTATCCTTTGGGGAGTGTCCAACATATCCCTCACATCATGCGCACCTCTCTCTGGGATATCTTGAAATATACCATCAGGGGTACAATATATGACACATCCCATTTACATAACAAATCCCTTCCCAGTAGGTTAGTAGGAGCCACTGCTGCCAGGAGGAAAGAATGCCTGGTATGCAATGGCGCGATAGTGACCTCTATGGATTTGGTTAAAGGATAATGTTGCACTTTACCCGTTACACCCATTGCTGGTACTGTCTCGCTGGTCACCTGTAAATTAGCTGGAGATTTTATCACTGATCTGGTCGTCCCTGTGTCTACAAGAAAACGATATTTAGTACCAGCTACATCAACCAACATCACAGGTTCTTCCCTAGTACTTCCCGTTAACCTGACTATCTGTAGACTACAGGTATGACCTGACCCCTACCGTTGACTCTTACTCTCCAGTACAGCATTTAAGGCCACAATTGGAGCTGGTGACTGTTGGAAATTTCCTGTACTCTGTGTATATCCCTTATGAGGATATCCAGATACTCCCTGGTAAGGGGGTCCTACCTTCTTCACCTTACAGTTCCTACTTACATGTCCCACTTGGTTGCAGTTAAAGCACCTTCGTGAGTGAGGATGTGAAAGGTTTGCTGTGTGGTTTGAGTGGTAGAGTAAGATTGTGGGTGTGGATAAGGATGTTGAGGTAATATGGTGGTTGTGGATAGTATGGGTTTTGTGGCTGTGTGTGATAAGTGGGGTAGGGTTGTGTTTGTGGTGGTGCAGGATTGGTGAGGACATGTAGCTGTGCTGGTGCATGTGTGTCTGGTGGCTGTGATGTTACAGTCATTCCTTCTAGAGCTTGAATACTAACAGCCATTAGCTTCTCGCTCTGGGTCTCTCTCTTTTTGAGGATGCTTTTATCATGTTCAATAGCGGATTCTATTAGTGTGTCTACAGTAACTCCTCTCCAGCCAGGTAGTGAGGTATGAACTCGGGTCTTTAGATTGTCTTTTAGACCATCCATAAGTACCGTGATGATCATTACCCTGTGATGAGTGCTATCTTAAATATCCTCTATCCCAGTGTACTGGGTGATAGCCTCCAGAGCTTGGGTACAATAATCCTCTGCAGATTCACTCTCTTTTTGTTTTATGGTGAAAATTTTACTCCAGTTAACTACTACTGGAAAATATACACCCAATTGAGTTATTATGCGGGTAATGTTACCTTGGTTACTCTCGTCTGTTAAGGGAACATCTCCATCCAATACGCAATCCATAATAAACTCTTTCACATCGGTATTGTGTGGAAGACAAGCCCTTAACACCACTCGCCAATCTTTATTGGTTGGCTCGTGAGCACTACCCAAATTTCTCAAAAATCTTTGGCATTTGGCTAATTCCTTTTTAGGATCAGGGAAATCATTCATTATGGAATTAGCTCCGCTCTTGTCCAAGGACAATGCATTGCTAGCTCCCTTGTGGGCACTACACCGTTCACATCCGCATTTCCATTCGGAACAGTTATTGTCCGGATGGGATGCAGACCGGCCGCACTGCTACTTTTGACCTTGTTACCTGGCTGGGGATTTAGTCTATTACTGCTACATATGTGGTTAACAACTTCCTCTATGGGTGCAGTGGATGTTAACACTTCCTGTACTATCACTGATGAAGATAGGGCCTCCACTTGTGCTTGTTGTGATGGAGCATCTAACATGTGTACAGCATTGGAAATGGCAGACATAACAACAGGCTCATCATCCGCATTATAAACATTTTCTTTGTGATTACTCAAGAGAGGGTACAAGTTACTTGTTAAATTTTTATGGGTTTTTACAATGACTGTACCTGCACCCCCATCCGCATAGGGCGGTGGTGGTGCGTGTGAACCACTGGCAATACCTTCCAGAATGCTACCTTGTTGCACATGCGCGCTATTTTGTGGCACGCGTGCACCGCAGTTTAGCGCTGCGTGCGAACTCTCCTGTAACGTGCTCGTGATGCTAGTTTGCTTCGCGTGCACACCTTTAAGCCACGCATCCCCCACTCTTCATCGCCATTTTAAACCATACATCACAGTACCTAGTTGCATTAGCACCGTACTTAGTATGCATAATATGCCATGCTGACCCAAGTGGCGCTTCCAACAGCAGCACATCATCTAACATCTCTACCGTTTGCTTGGCTCCCATTCTGGGAGAACCCTAGCTTTTCAATAGAGATTTAGACTGGTGAAAGAAAGTCAAGATACTTTCACTTTACCTGTAGACGATATTAACAGGATGCGCCCACACACCTATGGGAGAATAACCAGGCTGCTTCCACGCACCTAATCCCTTTTTGACTACCTTTCAACTGCTAGCATGTAGGCATTCCAATAACACTTACCCTTTTCAGTGATTTCATCCACCCTCTACTCAGTTCACAATCACAATTTAGCCACAACTGTGCTGTTCAATTACAATGCTCAAATAACCCTAACTGATCACTGAATACTGTAATCACACTGAGAGCCGAAACTACAACAGAGACAACAACTACACCTGCTTATGTGTATAGACAGTGGTATCTACTAACGAGCCACTAGGCCGACACCAGGCGCCTAGCACTTAAGGGTTCTACGATACCCTTAACTAGGCAACATGTTACCCCCACCAACAAATATTCACTGTTACACACCCTTTTCCTGCGCAGAAAAATACACGTTTTCCCAGACTATGGCAGCAGTGATCAAGATATTTACAACAATGCTATCTATCAATATCACCATGCACTCTCAACGGCATTGTTTAAAACACGTGACAGCAATACAGGAAATACGTATACGCTATTGTGCGACTAGTCGCATACACAATAATGCGACTACTACACAAAACGTATTATTACCCTTACGCTATTGTGCGACTTCCCCTTTTAAACTTAAAAATCTATCAATGAAGGAAAACAAACTTTTTCCTCCCTTGTCCCTGGATTCTAATCAGCGCTCCTTAAGCCACAATAACGGGTAGCGGACTCTCAGTAACAAAGTGGTAGCAGATTTTCGAAGGCACAATGCGTTCTCCTGCTATGGCGCCTCCACCCTTTTGCTGAGAGATCGCTGACCGAGTGTTACCAAGTGACCGGTAGCGTGATTCACACTACGAGCCCCCAACTATCGATTCCTACCTGTCTATACCTTCTACAATTGTCGCTATTTAGCGTCATGAGTCGGACAAGAAATAAATGCTTTCAGACTTTGAGTGTTGTTCCAAAGCACAAAAAGTTATTATTCAATATAAAAACAGATGGTTACACGCTGTGATCTAAATACAATTAGCGCAAATAAATTATACAGACCCAAGGTACAGTCGTTACATACGCACACGCTCTGGACCCAGATCCCGGCATCAAATATGAAACCTCCGTCAACAGCAAAGCAAGAAGACTGGCATCCAGGTTTAGAGAGCCCACAGAACAGTTTGGTATGATTCCATTGGTTCTTCTTCCTGGTTCTTCTGTTACAGTATAGTTCATAGGTCAGTACGTATGGACACAATCCAGCCTCCAACGGCTCTTTGTGTCCTGAATCCCGCTGCATAACACATCTTAGCTGGCTACATTACAGAGTACATTTTAATGTTTAACTCTCTATGGTCCATAGTTTGCAGACACATGTTGCGATCTTCTCACCGATAATACCGGATATCTGCAAAGACACAGTGGATCAGTACAACACCAAACACAGTCTGCTTACCATGTACTAAACCTTAGATATCAAATTACATTTATTTCACAACATTAATAATACTGAATAAACCTTGAATATTACACTTTAATGCTAGGGAACCTTTGATGTAAGTGTGCAGTGTGTAAGTATTGGGGTTTTGGGAAAAGACGCTAGTTAGCGTTGTGCGACTATGTGTTTGTGGAGTACACCATGGTACGTGTTTTGCAGGGTTGATCATTTTATATGTTTTGGTGACTGTCTGTATTTATATGATGAGGACTTTTAACCTCTATTGCGTGGGAATCGCACGATGCTAAATAATAGCATCGTCGTATGTACTTATGATGGGCGAGATCCACTAAAATGGCGCAGGGCGGCCAGTCGCAAAATGGCGTCTCATTGCATTTGCAAAATGGCATCATGCAGATTGAATTTTAAACCGATCCTGTCTCAGCCAATTATCCGGCTACGACAGATGCGAGACCGACGCCTGCCATACCGAACAAAGGTAAGCCGTGTGGTGGCAGCGGACAGCAGCAGGGGGGAGGGTTAGGTTAGGGGCTCCTGGGGGGGACTTAGGGTTAGGAACCCCCCCGGGAGGGTTAGGGTTAGGCACCCCCGAGGGGAGGTTAGGTTTAGGCACCCCCGCGGGAGGGTTAGGTTTAGGGTGTGGGAAGAGAGGGTTAGGTTTAGGTACCCCTGGGGGGAGGTTAGGATTAGGCACCCCTAAAGGAGGGTTAGTGTTTGGGGCTCACGTCCGGCGGGAATTCATACCGATCCCATGCTTTGGGCACATAACGGGTACTTCTGCATGAAAACCTTACTTGGTTTTTGCTCACACCTCTAAAGTTCAAAGGATTGACTTAGACTCTGGTGTATTTTATGCTCTGATCATATCATAAAAATTATGCCACAAAAAGTCCTGACTTAAGACACGTGTCTACAAATACATACTGTACATTCAACTAATAAACAGCAGCATATCCACGTCAGGCGTCTATATCACATGCAAATATGTAGGCCCAATGATAAGATAGAGAGGTAGCTTGACAGAGTTAGTTACTCTATTTATACACAATATAATGTAATAAAGTGTCATATACACAAGAGAGTATAGTATGTTGACAGTGTAATTAAATAACAAAGTTGCATTTATATTACTGTAGCCCTTGACCCCTTATCTTGATTTATCTTGCTTCATAATAATTTCCATATAAAATGAAATGTCTTACAAACATCGACCTGGTGTCTGCTCCAACACGTTGATTGATATATTACTGTAGCCCTTGACCCCTTATCTTAATTTATCTTGCTTCATATTCTTTGTCTAGAATAATATTTCTTAAAATTCTGCATGGTTTATTAGTATGGGCAATATTGATATATATATTTTTTCTTTTACAAATATATTTCTTTTTTTCCCCCGGTTATTGTTTTCCTCTTGCCCTCAGACTGACCCACCCCACTTTATTATTCCTATGTTCAATCTGTTTGTTAATCTCTGCTCATTGTTTTATTTATTTTTATATATATATTTGTTCCACAGGAGTGTTAGGGACCTGCCTGATGGAGGTCACCTGGACACGGTGGGTAGGCCCATAATTATGGCCATTATTATGCCAAGAACCTCTTATGCAATTTAGCAGTATTATTATTAGGTTTAGCATGGTAGAGTGTGCACCTACATTTGTCTGTTTCTCCTTGCAGCACTACAAGTCTCAGCAGGTAGCACCTCACATTGTGCTTAGGCTGTGCAATCTAGGGCCCCTCCCCCTATGTATTCTGTACTATGTGTATGCATGCACACTGGAAGGACGAGACTCCTTCCATCTTGATTAGCACCCCTCTCACCTGTTCCTGGGTATTTTTAATTAGCAAGGAGTCCTTACACTCCAAACTGCACATCTAATGAGGCACACTGATGGTAGGACCTATATATATATATATATATATATTACTGTGTGTTAGTTTTGGGACTGGTATTGGGTTGCAGGGCTCTCTGGGCTGGTGTGGCTGGACTGCTTCATGGCATCATAATGTACACTTTTTCACTTCTGTAGTTTGTTTTTTATATATTTAGCACTTTATACACTTTTATTATAACCTCCTACTTACAGTCAGGTGCATAAATATTGGGCGTGCATCGAAGTGCCATCTCTAGCTCCGGCGCCCTGCCTGCCGGAGGAGCTAGAATGAACACTCTATATGTATATATATATATATATATATATATATATATATATATAGTCAGGTGCATAAATATTGGGACATTGACAGAATTTTCATATTTTGGCCTCTATTCACCACCACAATGGCTTTGAAATGAAACCGTCAAGATATGCTTTAACTGCAGACTTTCAGATTTAATTTGAGGGTAATTACATCCAAATCAGGTGAACGGTGTAGGAATTACAACGGTTTCTATATGTGCCTCCCACTTTTTAAGGGGCCAAAAGTAATGGGACAAACTAAACAATCCTAAATCTAACTTTCACTTTTTAATACTTTGTTGCAAATCCTTTGCAGGCAATTACAGCCTGAAGTCTGGAACGCATAGACATCACCAGACGATGGGTTTCATCCCTGGTGATGCTCTGCCAGGCCTCTACTGCAAATGTCTTCAGTTCCTGCTTGTTCTTGGGGCATTTTCCCTTCAGTTTTGTCTTCATCAAGTGAAATGCATGCTCAATTGGATTCAGGTCAGGGGATTGACTTGGCCATTGCATAACATTCCACTTTTTATCCTTAAAAAAACTCTTTGGTTGCTTTTGCAGTATGCTTCGGGTCATTGTCCATCTGCACTGTGAAGCGCCGTCCAATGAGTTCTGAAGCATTTGACTGAATATGAGCATATAATATTGCCCGAAACACTTCAGAATTAATTCTGCTGCTTTTGTCAGCAGTCACATCATCAATAAATACAAGGAAACCAGTTCCATTGGCAGCCATACATGCCCACGCCATGACACTACCACCACCATGATTCACTGATGAGGTGGTATGTTTTGGATCATGAGTAGTTCCTTTCCTTCTCCATACTCTTCTCTTCCCATCACTCTGGTACAAGTTGATCTTTGTCTCATCTGTCCATTGGATGTTGTTCCAGAACTGTAATGGCTGTTTTAGATGTTGTTTGGCAAACTCTAATCTGGTCTTCCTGTTTTTGTGGCTCACCAATGGTTTACATCACCCTCTATATTCACTCTTGTGAAGTCTTCTCTTGATTGTTGACTTTGACACATATACACCTACCTCCTGGAGAGTGTTCTTGATTTGGCCAACTGTTGTGAAGGGGTTTTTCTTCACCAGGGAAATAATTCTTCTGTCATCCACCACAGTTTTTTTCCGTGGTGTTCCGGGTCTTTTGGTGTTGCTGAGCTCTCCAGTGCGTTCTTTCTTTTTAAGAATGTTCCAAACAGTTGATTTGGCCACACCTAATGTTTTTGCTATCTCTCTGATGGGTTTGTTTTGATTTTTCAGCCTAATGATGGCTTGCTTCACTGATAGTGACAGCTCTTTGGATCTCATATTGAGAGTTGAGAGCAACTGATTCCAAATGCAAATGTTACACCTAGAATCAACTCCAGACCTTTTACCTGCTTAATTGATAATGAAATAATGAGGGAATAGCCCACACCTGTCCATGAAATAGCTTTTGAGTTGATAGTCCCATTACTTTTGGCCCCTTAAAAAGTGGGAGGCACATATAGAAACCGTTGTAATTCCTACACCGTTCACCTGATTTGGATGTAATTACCCTCAAATTAAATCTGAAAGTCTGCAGTTAAAGCACATCTTGTTTGTTTCATTTCAAAGCCATTGTGGTGGTGAATAGAGGCCAAAATATGAAAATTCTGTCAATGTCCCAATATTTATGCACCTGACTGTATGTAGGAGTTAACACATAGGATTTCTTTATTATTCTTTAACCCTCACTTTAAATCTCACACTATTGTGATGCCATGGGGCGGTTCTGCTGGGTTGGTCTGGGGGGTTCCGTGCCCTGTATTTGTTCCATAGGAGTGTTAGGGACCTGCCAGATAGAGGTCACCTGGACGCGGTGGGCAGGCCCATAATTATGCCCATTATGCCAAGAACCTCTTAATAATGCAACTTAGCAGTAGTATTATTATTATTAGGTTCAGCATGGTAGAGTGCGCACTTGTATTTGTCTGTTTCTGCTTGCAGCACTAGAAGTCTCAGCAGGTAGCACCTCACATTGTGCTTATCTAGGGCCCCTATATATGTAATATATATATAGGCATGCTGTTACACTGTGGCTTCAGTCGTGTCAAACAGCCCCTCTCAGCAGACCAGGACCCGGGCGACTCGACTACACCAATGGTCTTTCTCGCTCAACATGTGCATCTTATTCACACAAATAAAACTAGAAGTGACAAAGCTAGTGTGCTAGATTGCACTGATCAATTTGATTTGCAACATTTGTACATCTGTGTGCAAATGAGTCTGAATCTGTGCTATGATACAGTGGCTGCGGCTTTTTCCCTTGTGCTTCAGCTGTGACTTTGTGCGTATTTAAAACTAATTCCGGTGCAGTAAAAGTCGCAAAGATGCAGATTTAAATAAAAATACGGTACACTACACCTCTTGGAGCGGCTCAGTTGTGCCGGGCATCACGCGCCATATGGCGTACAAACACTAGCTGTATTACGACACATCTGTATATTTACAGTTCACACTACACAAAATAGGCATATAGTTTAAATGAGGAAATGTCAGTGGTAAGCACTTGGGACACATGGTATTATCAGAAGATGTGACTAGTGGAGGTGGGCAGGAGAAAAGGAGGGCATGGACACAAAGGAAAAGTAGTCCCATTTTGGTTGTACCAGTCAGGGTGCATGGAAGTGGAACCTGAAAAGAATCTATCTCCTGGTGAATGGACTCTATTTTGCAGCTGATGTGGGTGGCAAAGTCAAGTGCAATGAGGGAAGGGGAGGGGGGGGGAAGAGGGAGTTGAAGGTAGCAAACAGGCAGAGAGGATTAGAGGACTGGGAAAAGATGAGGGTCTTTAATTACAAGTGTTTAGCAAGTGATAAAGCAGAGCTATAGGATGAGAGAATGAAATAGGCAAAGTCAATAAGAAAGTACCATTTCTTCCAGAGGTGCTCTGCAGACTTTTGCATAATGTGTGACAGGAGAATAGTGCAGATTGGTCATAACAGCTGGGGTAGCAGAGTCAAGAGTAGTAGTGAGGGCTTGGTAAGAGATGGAGACATCTTGGTCAGGGCAGGTGAAGGTAGTGATTTGAGAGAGAATAGAATCTAGAGAGAAAAACAAACTGTTGAGTTCAAAGGCACCAAGATTCCTCTTAGGAAGAGTGGTCTTATGGGAAGGGGATGGAGTAAGGGGGATAGTATTGCTAAAGGATGGGAGGTCATGGTCATAGAGGTGGAGTTATTGAAGTCAGATACAGTACAGAGGTGAGAAAAGACCAGGTAAAGTGAGTGACCATTGATTTGAGAGGAGGAGGACTATTTTGAGAGACCAAAAAAAAAAAGAGTGAGAGAAGCTTGGAGGTACTGTAGCAGGGTTGGATAGACCTTTGACCAGGATGTTAAAGTCTCCCAGGATGAGGGAGGGAAGGTCAGAAAAGAGGAAGTAGGTAATCCAGGCAGAGAAGTTTTCATGGAACTGGGAAACAGGAACAAATACACAATAGATAATGACGATGCAAAGGTGCACAGGATGGAATAGGTGATTAGTGTGGACCTCAAAGGAGGAGGAGAGAGGGTTCAGGGGGAATGACATGGAAGATGCAGTGGGGTGCAGGTAGCTAATATTACCACCATGCCAGCTGTTTGGACTGGGGGGCTGTGAAAGAGAAGCCCCCATAGGAGAGAGCAGCTGGAGAAGCAGTGTCAGTTGGAAATAGCCAGGTTTCTGTGATTGCGAGGATGTTTAAGAAGTTAGAGATGAAGTTGTGGGTTATTATATATACTATACTATATATTTTCTCAATCGGTTAATGTGACTTTGTAACTGGACAGAAGTGAGGAATTTTGGATTAAGGAAATAATTGTTTCCCCCTGTCGTCTCTAGCTGGTATTGTGGTATATCCTCACCTGTTGCAGTTGACTGTGTTGGTGACACAGTACCACCGGTCATCTGAAGCTGCATATTATTACATTCATCATGAATATCACCTGCTGTTTGGAGGTTGACTTCATTCACACATCATATAGCCCCCATTGTTGTTGCTAAGGCCAGGTACACATAAGACCGAGGTGTATCCCAGCCAATCCCTCCCCTTAGAATGTAAGCTCCTATGAGCAGGGCCCTCTACCCTCTTGTGTATCTCCTTACTATACCTTCATCTACTTCTTACTCTCTACCAGGGCACCTAACACTTGATTGCTTTGCATTGTTGCTTATCTGGGTGTTATGGTCGTGAATGTAGCAATGTATATTATCCATGTCCTGTAATGTATTGTATTGTACTGTACTGTAAGTCACTGTAAATCAATCTATTTGTTTATGTACTTTGTAAGGCGCTGCGGAAAACTTGCGGCGCCATATAAATAAACGGGAATAGAGAGAGAGATAGCAATAGAGTTGGGAATAGAGAGAGAGATAGCACTTAACTGTGCACCAGGACAAACCATGTTGCAGTGCAAGGGGTGTAAATTCATAATTTTTTTTTTGCATGTAGGGTAAATACTGGCTGCTTTTACATGTAGCTCACAAATACTGCACAGCTTTATTATTACTCTACAATTTAGATGTCAGTTTGGACACCTCACTCCCAATCTAAATCTCTCACATACTTTGTACTGTACTTTGTAAGGCGCTGCGGAAAACTTGTGACGCCATATAAATAAACGATAATAATAATAATAACCCGATAACCAATGGAAGGATATATCAGGTGGCTGTACATACTGCATGATCCAGTGTACGGCCATGCAATATACCCTTCCATCCTGCTATAACCTGCACATGCTGTCATCAGCTACGTCGTCCCATCTGATGTACAGCACATCAGATGGGACGACGTCGCTGACGCCGAACGTTAATGCGCAATTGAAAGTACACACTGAGCAATATAGATCATTCCGATCCACATTGGAACAATATATATAATCCAATATATCGCCTGATGTGTACCCAGGGATTTAGGGGCATATTTAATAACTAATGACATTCTTGTTATCACTCATTACTTATCTTAAATGGTGCTCCAACCAATCAGCTCCTACTGTAACTGTCATTTGTTTGAAAAACAAGTGATAACAAGAATATCACTCGTTATTAAATATGCCCCTTATTTACCTGATTCGCTATTCCTTTAATTAACTTTTGAGAAACAAAGATTCTTCATATCATTTTGATTTCTAAATTATTATTTTTTGGTTTGCAAATAATAATATGTCAGTCCTATCCATGGATGCACCATGTTTTTTGTATACTATAAATTCTTCTGCCAGGTCTTAGGCTCATTGGTAAGGCAGGGTCTGGTCCTTTTGTCATAATCAGGAGTAGGAAACACTGCTTGGCAATGACCATGTTTGGCTCAAGCACTGAATAAGTGAATCTGTCCAAAAAGCCATAAAGAGAACTGACAAAATAAATTGGTGATCGGGAAAATATTTATGACCCTTCAGCGGAAAGACAAGTAAGTGGATTATCTTGATCACATAAAATGCCTATCAAACCGTACATTTCCATGGAAAAAAAAAGTTACAGGTGTGAAATGTTTCTTCGAGAACCTGTGGAATATACATGAAGTATTCTAATGTGCTATAACCACGCAACACGTCATGCTACGAGCTGCAAAATATATATTCCAGGAAGTGCATAGTTCTCAGAAGTTACTTCTAGCTGCTCTCTTAAACTAGCACCAGTTTAATGTCATAGCCTGTATCCAACTACAAGAAGAGGAGATAACGCATAAGCTGCACAATGATTAACTCTTACAACCAAAGTCCTGCAGCAGGTCCATCTCAGCAAGGATCATCCTGTTCAATCATGAAAATCGCTTTGTGGATTTTTACTCTTTCCGTTCTTGCACAGATCATAGGAATATGCATTTTTGGGGTATATTTTCACAAGAAGCTAGATAAGGTAAGGTGAAAAAAGAGCCTACAACTACAGGACTATGGGCCTGATTCTGAGTTGGGAATAGAGAGAGAGATAGCACTTAACTGTGCACCCGGACAAACCATGTTGCAGTGCAAGGGGTGGAAATTCACAATTTTTTTTTTGCATGTAGGGTAAATACTGGCTGCTTTTACATGTAGCCCACAAATACTGCACAGCTTTATTATTACTCTACAATTTAGATGTCAGTTTGGACACCTCACTCCCAATCTAAATCTCTCTGCACATTTTAAATCTGCCTCAGCTGCAGTGCAGCATGGTTTCACCAAGGTGGTCAGTTGAGAGAGATATCCCTCTATTCCCAAGTCTGAATCAGGTTCTATGTTTTAAAGTTCAAACTATTTGCAAAATGAATCAAGTCACGCATTTACATAGGAAAAATTTAAAGGAAATTTACATTTATTTGAATTAACCAAATAAGCTTTAAGCCTTTTTATTCACCTTTGTGACTTAATAATAAATGTAAGTTGAGTGATTGAACTAAAATTAGCCATTAATCGTTAAATATTAGCATTAAAGTTTTTCAGTTATTTTAATTTATTGTGTAGTGCAACAATGAATGACTTAAAGTGGGATGAGTATTTCTCCTGTGACAAAAAGGAAATGGATAATCTAGATATTAATTCATGTCCTATTGAGATTTGATTGTAATGGCCTACTGCTAGGAAAAACTGGGAGTTAAACTGATTGTATCACAAAATTATATTAAAAAAGTTATTGTTTTCACACTGTTCTACTTTATATTGTAGCCTATATTATACATTGATAACTTGGCTTGCTATGATGGTCTTGAAATAGTTTTCTTCAATATCAACTTTACAAAAACAAAGTACTTATTGTTAATAGATAGCTAGATAGATAGATATGGAGATAGATAGATAGATAGATAGATAGATAGATAGATAGATAGATAGATAGATAGATAAAGCAAGCTTGCAGCTCTCAAAATGTAGTATTTCAATGTGGTGCCAAGGTTAATAAAAAATAGCATAATACACTCACCCAATCCGTGAAATACAGAAAGAAATGACGGACCAGCACTCACTGTTGTGATGACGAAAAGAGGGAAACTTTTAATCCAGCATAGAGATGTATAGAGTCTGTATTTCATGGTTTGGGTGAGTCAGTGGCGTAAATTCATCCCAGACCCCCGAAGGCGAGTTATAATTTGGTTATCATTTGGTGCACCCTCCCCCACCCACGAATATGTGACTATGTTTTTATTAGGCCTATTTACTAAAGTCAATTTGCAGGATATCCCCCCAAAACACCCTTTTTCGGATGTGTCTCACTGGCATAAGAAGCTGCTGAGGAGCAGTGACACCAATGAGCAGGGACAGGTTATATAGATAGATGGAAGCGGCAACTGATGGTCTGACACAGAGTCCTCCACTACTGTAGTATATGGATATGGTGGCATCTCAGGTGCCGGGAAGAGGTGCCTTGTATTCAGCAGCCATGACGGTACACTCTGGGTACATATTTACAGCCCTAAGTGGGGTGATTATATTGTGGGCGATGGAGGAGGTGCCCCCTTCAGTGCTGGCGTTGGGCGGCATTGTCTCCCATAGTCTTGCCCCTGGGGTGAGTGTATTTTATATATATATATATATATACACATCAATAATTAATTTAAACTTGGCTATATTAATTATGACATGGAGAGGAAAGGGTCACATTTAGCACATTGCATCGTAAATGAGATTACTAACATTAGAGCAATTGCTAAATGCCTTTAGAAAATCAGAATAATTAAATGGGTGCGTATAGTAATTTCTAGGCCTTCATCATTGTTGACAACTGAAGGATAAAACATATTTTTTAATGAAGATAGTTAATCTCATTCACTTCTCTAGGACCAACTTTATTAGCAGTTAAGGGGATACCAATTTCATTACATGAATTACATATTCCACAATCTAGTTTAAAGACACTCAGATCAATTTAGTAATCAATGTAATTTAATTATAGTTTAGTTATGCGTGAAAGATATACAAGAGCACATAATATCCAAATATCAGCAAAGTATATTTATTAAATGTTATTATTTTGTTCATGCTAATTTATCTTACTCTTTCCCCAAGAACTGTTATATGATTTACTAAAAGAAAAGATCACTGCCTAGTAGAAGCTTTCTGAAAAATCCTATCATTTACTATTCTCCTGTCTGTTTCGAAGATAATAACCTTAATTAGTTAATAAACTTAAAATGTAACTATTAAAAATGACCAAAATATGTTTTCTTATATATATATATATATATATATATATATATATATATAAAAATATGATGTCATTACAGTAATTTGCCCTATATGACCAATTCTATAAATTGATTTGTTTTATATATAAAAGTGTTGTATGTAAATTAAAATGTTTCCTTTGCAAAAAAAATCTTAATATCTATTAATAATTATATGCAAATGTTCAATTTTGATGCAACATGAGTAGAATTCCTTTATATCAACAACAATGATCAGTTAGCGGTGTTCTGTTTCATACATCATACCTCTTATGCGCAGTGCTGTGTGCTATTAATGTTAGTAAGACATATCAGCCTTCTTATTTTTGTCATGTTTCTATCCTATTAACAGCGTTAAAACTTAGGGGTCTATTTACTAAGCACTGGATGGAGATAAAGTGAACAGAAATAAAGTCCCAACCAACCAGCTACTAACTGCCATTTTTCAAACACAACCTATGACACGACAGTTAGGAGCTGAATGGCTGGGACTTTATCTCCGTTCACTTTATCTCCATCCAAGGCTTAGTACATAGACCCCTAAGTCCCATTTTTACTATCAATGTGGAAAAATACTGACCACATTGCAACCCTGCCTGGCAAATATTCTGAGTTTTAGTTTGTATTTATATTATATTTAAAGTATCAACCAATCAGCTTCTGTCATTTTTCATACATAGCCTGTAAAATTACAGTTAGGAGCTGATTTGTTGGTACTTTATCTTTCTCCACTTTATCTCACTCCATGGCTTAGTACATCTTCCCCGAATTCTGTAACACCATAAGGCAGGGAACTACACATCCCAGCATGCACTGCCACCTTTATGATATAACAGCATGCTAAAACTATGGCAGTGCATGCTGGGATGTGTAGTTCCACAGCAGCTGGAGGGCCAAGGTTGAAGACCCCTGCCATAAGGTATAATTTGCCATTTTGAGGTAAATTGCCTATAAACGAAATTCTGCAAAACAGTGATTGGATTCAGGACCTGATTCAGAGATGGTTTATACTGTGGCCACGGTTGCAGCCGCTTTCACAATAGCGGTTTCAGGAATATGCAAATGCTAATCTCAACCATCCCTTTGGGCTCCATGGTGCGATGGAGTGTACGAGCGGTGAGATGACCACTTTCAGGCTGTGTGGTTTGTGCATTTGCAATGGAGTTTGTAAACACACCAACATTGTCACAACATCGGTCGCACCGTTTGCAGTAGCCTAGAGTCTATTCTAGCTGCTCTCCTCAAATCAACTAAACATGGCCTCTGAAGCTTTGGATTTGCATTAGGGAACTCAACAACGTTCCCAGACACGTCCAAGACACTCCCATAAAATGACCATGAAACATCCCCTTATTGCGATCACTTCAGTTCACATCCCAGTCTCCACCCTGATACACACAAGAATCACAAACTCATGCTCAAGTGTTATTGATACTGTACGCAATTGCGAATGGCATTGAACACATTGGTTCATGCATGCGCAGTAAAGGTGTTCTAGACTTTTTTCGTATGCGCAATATCAAAACATCACTCAACTGCGTAATATCTGCACTGCGTCCATATCTGAATCAGGCCCTTAGTGCCACATATGTATGCACAACAAAATGGCAGACCCCATCATGTGACCCTGTTACTATGGATACGGATGTATATAAGATATTTATTTCCAGCGTGAATGAGCAAATAAAAAACAAATTTATTTTATTTTTACAAAGATTGAAGAAGAAATGGACTTAAATGAGGATTATTTATTCCTGAGAAGAATACAGAAATGTCTGAAAGGAGGAAACATAGACCCCACATTACTAAACTGCAAGGAGGTTATAGCTAAATTCCGCACCCTAATCTCTGAGGTACTTTGTGTTGGTGTGTAGACTGAGGTGGTGTACAGATGCAGTATGTGTGTTGCGTGTGTTTTTTTTAATCCTTTCCATTTGCAAATGGAATAAATACTTAAAACAATTATTTAAAAAGGTTATTGTATCTGAAAATAAAGCAGACTTGTTGTTTTTGCAGTTGCTAGCATTCAAAGGTGATTTGTTATAGGTTACTTTGTGGGTAGAATCTATATTCCACAGAGTGCAGACGTTTACTATGAACAAGTGTTATCAGTGAGGCAAGATAGATGCTCTTTCACATTCTGTATAGAAGACTCTCAGGTGGTGGTGGTGGTGGGGGGGTAATTTCATGATTTTTTTAGCTTCATTTGAACATAAAAACCCTTGAAAACTGCATTTCATTTAGTTTAGTCAATAGGGTGTGCAGATTGTCTACTTTGTGGATAACATTTAGCATATTTTTTCTGTTTGAATCTGAAGCTGTATATGTTTTTGATTCAGTCTAAATGGCTTGTCGCTTGTCATTCTACTGCAAATACCATATAGCCCTATTACAGCCAACTATAGGATTTCATATGTTTGTCTATAGCCTAGGTAGCCTGAGTCAGGCATTTGGAATGAATTGAGCTAAGCTATCCCAAAGTGAGTCCTAATTGCTGTGAAAAGAGCATTGGTCTAGACTACAGGTTCCCAAACTCTGCCATTACAGCCCATGTTTTAAGGATATCCATTTTTGATCCTGGACAGTAATGGTGGAGTTTGGAAACCTCTGGTCTAGACTAAGAGATTTCAAATTGTTTGAAAAGAAAAAAAAATAATTTACTCTTTAATTCTTGTAACATTAATGTGAAGTCAAAAATCTATATTTAACAGTACAAAACATTAAACTATATATTTGGTTTACGTTAGAGTCCCTTTAAAAATGTCCGACACTCCCAGGCAGGTGCAGGATTTTATGTTAAGGATAACTAAGCATGTGGTGGTCGAAAGACTCCTACAATAAGATGCAAACGTGTGATCGCAAGTGACATCGAAAAGTGACAGCTGTAACCCAGACAGACAATAACTCTCGATTTTCACATCTACTGCTCATTTGCACACTACAATTCTATGCCAATCAATTGCTTCACTTTGTCTATGGTTGTAATCTACTAAAGTATATTACATTCTAGTTGATCAGAATCTGTGTGCTTATTTTTATTTACCCTGTGCTGAACATCTCAGAAGCAGTTGTAGTTTTCTTTCTGGTAGTCTGGTGTTATCAACACAGCGTTGTCATTGAGCAACATTGTTCTGGTTATGAGGGACCAGGTATCACATTCTCACTAGAGCGATGTGATCGATTTGTCCCGGCTTTTAGTTTGCATGAGTTTCTTAAATTTGGACAAATGTCTGGGTCAAATGTGATCAGGAGAATAAAAAGCTCTGCCAGCAGAGTTAAACCAATCATAGTAAGGTTAATGAAATGGGGGAAGAGCAACACAATAGTCATTATCACCTGACCAAAACCCTATAAAATGTACCCATTCACCCCTTGTTCATCATTCTTTTGTCACAGGAGAGCTGCCTGTCATTGCCGTTAGTGATTCTTGACAGTCTTACGCAGTTCTGACATTTGCTTAGTCACAACTGTTGACTGGAACTGAATCCAAGATCCCAAAGTGATGAATGAATATACTTGGAACATCTGAAGTGAACTAGACAGACACATTATTAGCAACCCTAGCAGGAGCAGTTAGTTTTTTATCAGTATGATGGATGGCTCGCCCTGCCCACATATTGACTATCCTGAATCCTATCATGTTTAGGTCAATACCCCTTGCTTCTGATTCTTGAATGGTTGGAACATTTGCTTTTTGGCTCAAATCTTTACCAATCTGTCCCGTATTAGGGAAGGCGATGAATGGAATACCTTTCCAACCCGATATGGACATTTTGAGTATTTACTCAGGGGCGCTGAGAGGATGGGGGAGCTGGTACAAATTACCCAGGCCCGGGCTTGCTGGAGGGTCCCGGCGAGGGCCCGGGTCCGGCACCGCTTCCCCCCCCTCTTACATCACACAGCAGCCCAGCACGCGCTGCTGTGTGCTGGGCTGCCCTGGAGACTGCTCGAGGCTGCTAAGAAGAAGCCACAGCAGTCTCCTACAGTATGCCTGTGGGGGGAGCGATCAAGCTGGTTTTGCACCGGGCTGAGGGGGCTCACTGCGCCCCCCCTCGCCAGCGCGCCACGCCGCATTTTTTAAATAAAAAAAAATTACCTAAGGGGGCGTGGCCACACCACCCACAATTAGGTCACACCCCCTTTTTACCAGGGCCCGGCGCGGCTCTTGACGGGCCTGTATTTACTAACGTCATTGGACTCTAGAGCTCCACAGCAACCATTTAGCATGTTATGAAACCCATCCTCCTTGATCAATGTGTCATCATTAATCTGGACTAGACTGTGGTCTACTCACAAAACATTCAAGACCATCAAAGACACACTTAAGGTGTCCTAGGTTGCCTAAGAAAATATTGTTTACATGCTGAACTTGAAGGAGCACTTTTTAAGTCGTGGCAGTCCAGTTTCTGGGGCACATCATTATCCTAACAAGGGAATCCAGCTGAAATGAAGTAGAACATTAGGGTTCCGGACTATAGAGAGACAGTAATTAGTTAGAAAATGTCTAGATAGACACCAGATGTTAGACAGTTAATAGTTAGACAAGGATAAAAGATTGACACAGACAAAAGTCAGACACAGTAAAGTTAGACATGTAAAAAGTTCGACAGGTACAAAAGATCGACAGGTACAAAAGATCGACAGGGTCAAAAGTTTGACATGAAAAAGATCGACATAAAAATGGTCGACAATTTAAAATAAAAAATTTTTAGGATTAGGGTTAGGCACTTACTGGAGGGTTAGGCACTTACCCAGACAGTTAGGGTTAGGCACCAAGGGGAGGGTTAGGGTTAGAGTGAAGATTAGGGCTAAAAAACAAAAAATAATAATTGTCGACCATTTTTGTGTCGACCATTTTCATGTTGAACTTTTGACCCTGTCGACCTTTTGTTCCTGTCAAACTTTTTACCCTGTCTAACTATTGACTGTCTAATATCTGTTGTCTATCTAGACATTGTCTAACTAATTACTGTCCATCTCTTATAGCACACCCGAACATTAAGGGTCCTGTTCATCAAAACATAATTATCACTTGTGATAATTATGGTTTGAACTCACTGTCAGTTCAAACACAGTTTAGGAGGCATTCATCATGCCTCCTGCCCTAAACTATCACTTCCGAAAAACTGCTGTTTCTATGAAGTCAGTTTTTCGGAGGTGAGAGACTTTCCTCCTGCTCCGCTGGTTTTATTTCTGCCTGCGTGCCTGCCCAACCAACCGCCCACCAACCCCGCCGGCGCAGTGGCGTAAAGTCATCCCATATGCCCGGAGGCAAATTTCTGACTGCTTCCTGACTGCATCCCGTATATTGATCATAGGAATCTGAAATGTATTAAGATAACATGCAGCATTACACTGAAGTGCCAAACGTCATGGGATAGCAGTATGTAAAGGTAATGGTACGTTGCGTCACCGTACTGTGACTACTTGGAAATGTCCAGACCTGCATAAATTGTAATCTGAAATCTCGTTAGTCAGTTTGAACACCGCCTAGGCTGCTCATGGCAAGGGATGTGAATTATCGGAGTTCAATTGGTGCATGATAGTGGGTGCCAGATGGATGGGACATTCCATTTCCGAAGCTGTGCAGACATTCAACATTCCTCTATCTCCAGTGTCACGTGTATACCGGGAATACCTAAATGAAAGCAATCCCATTCACTGTGGACAGCATAGTGGCCGACCACAGATGCTTAATGATTGTGACCAGCAGCGTCTGGTCAGAATTGTCTTTGGTAACAGACAAGCAACTCTAGCTCAAATCAGCTCTGTGCAGGCTTCTTAGATGTAAAAGGCTAGGAATAGTTAAAACTAAAAAAATAATGTGGGGTTTCCCCCCTAAAACTGGTCTGGTACTGGAAAATCAAGGGACAAACAGGCACGGGGACACCCTGATTTTCTAATAATCAGCACTGGGGTGAAACAATCGGGGGGCTTATGCTATATACAAAGAGACACACAGCGTGGCTGGTTAATGTGATGGCAGGGGGACCCCATGCTATATGGCTGGTTCAGTCTGCTGCTAGTAATTGGAAATAGGGGAACTCCACATTGTTTTTTCCCCCTATTTTCCAGTTCCAGCCCAGGCTGAAAGGACCCCATGCATTTTTTATTGCATTTAACCCTTTCTTTTCATTTTACCTTAGTGAAGACCGCACACAGGTCCTGCCCGACTATTATGCCGGGTACATGGCTCCATGGAGCACTACCCTAAGGAGAGCACCTAGTGTCCAGTGGTCCTAGGGGGCCTGGTGCCCACCTGCCCCTGCCAGGGCCACATCAGGGAAGGGGCAATGACATGGCATAGTACTCAGTGCAGCTACTTCCTCTCTATGGTGAGAGACCTGGTGGTCAGAGGAGCATGTGCTGAACACTGATTGGAGGAGCCGAGCACACATGCTCCACTGACCCAAGCAAGGGGGCATGGCTACACCAGGTCTTTCAACTGTCCAGTTCAGCAGCATGGAGGAGGAAGGAACAACTGGGAGCTCTACATCAAGATGAGAGGGGGTGAGACTACAGGGGACATTGTGTTGAAAACAAGAAATAGTTAACTATGCGCCTCTGTTTTAACAACACTAGCAGCTTATACACTTTTTTATTAGAGCACACCCATATTTCTGAAACACAGTATATATAGTCACTTTTTTATCTTTTTATATATACATTGTTGTGTCCCCCATTGTGTGTGTATGTATATCTTTATATGTAAGCCTGTCTGTATGTATGTCTATATGTAACCCTGCCCTTATGCATGTGGAGTCTCTATATGTAACCCTGTCTGTCTGTGTAAGCCTCTATATGTAATCCTGTCTGTATGTGTGTATGTATGTCTCTATATGTAACCCTGTCTGCGTGTATATCTCTATATGTAATCTTGTCTGTATATGTGTGTATATGTGTCTATATGTAACCCTGTATGAGTGTATGTCTTTGTGTAACCCTATCTGTATTTGTGTGTATGTCTCCATAAGTAACCCTGCCTGTATGTGTGTGTATGTCTCCTTATGTAACCCTGTCTCTGTGTGTGTGTGTGTGTGTGTGTGTGTGTGTGTGTGTGTGTGTGTGTGTGTGTGTGTGTGTGTGTGTCTGTGTCTCCATATGTAACTCTGTCTGTGTGTCTGGGTGTGTGAGCCTCTATATGTAATCCTATCTGTATGTGTGTATGTCATTATATGTAACCCTGTCTGCATGTATGTCTCTATATGTAATCTTGTCTGTATATGTGGGTATATGTCTCTATATGTAACCCTGTATGTGTGTATATCTTTGTGTAACCCTATCTGTATTTGTGTGTATGTCTCCATAAGTAACCCTGCCTGTATGTGAGTGTATGTCTCTTTATGTAACCTTGTCTGTATGTGTGTATCTCTATATGTAACCCTGTCTCTGTGTGTGTGTGTCTGTGTCTCCATATGTAACCCTTTCTGTGTGTATATCTCTATATGTTACCCTGTCTGTGTGTGTACATATGTCTATATGTAACAATGACAAATTACAAGTGCATAACTAAAAATAAAATATATTATATATAATTAGTAATTTGGAGTTGTGCACTTGTAATTTGGTTTTTTGTGTCTGCAATAATAGTCTCAACAAGTAGCACCTCTCATTATATATTTAGGGTGTACAGTCTTTTCTATATGTAACCCTGTCTGAATGTATGTCTCTATATGTTTACCTCATTCTGTCCTTCATTATCTGCAACGAGGACACATGCAATATTGTCCAGTTGGACGTGCATCACTGCCGACCGGACAATGTTGCACGTGGCTGCAGGAGCGGGCATATTGGCCGTACACACTGAGCGATGCGGCTAATATGATGTTCCGATTCGACCGGAAATGACATATCATGCCGACATTGTCTCAGTGTGTACCCTGCTTAAGAGATACCAATTAATACTTGTAATTCATACTTATAACATTTGCTGTTGTTTGTAGGCAAATAAGACATCACAATTCCCCGATCTCAGACTTACAGGGGTATTCAATATGGGAGCGAAAACATCGTTTTTGCGTTAATATCGCACTTTTGACGTCATTATCGCAGGTTTGACTTTTACACCATATTCAATTTGAAAGACTTATCGCAGGTTCGAAAAGTCTTTGATAAAAAATGGGGATAACTTTTCACCATTGAACAGGTGTCGAAAAAAAGTGCAGAATTGGGGTTTAGGGGTGCAGGCTTAAAAAAAATAGCCTACACCCCTGGGAATGACATTTAAAAAAGAACTGTGTCAAAAAAAGTTTTAAAAAAATAGGGACACCCCAAAAAATGAATTTAAAAATTGGGGTGAAAAAAAAAAATGGGAAAAAATTGTTTAAAAATAGGGAAATAGGTTCAGGGCTATTCTGTAAGTATGCGGCAGGTGTTTTCTAGAATAGATTTATTGCGACAGGTGCACAATTGCAGAATTTTTAAAAACTTACTTTGGGGACATCAAAATATGCTAGTACCCATTTTCATGTACCCCAAATTTGATGGGACCACTTAAAAAAACGAAAAAAAAAACCTAAGTGCTCTTCTGCATCACTTCTTCAATGTCGGGAAAAAACACCTGCTGCGGCTATTTAAATCCCCGACTTTCATTTAAAGGCTAAAATGGGGGTACCCATAGTGATCCCCCATGTTTTTACAACTTTAGGGGGGTCTTACAATTTTTTTAAGGAAAAATTCGTAACTTTACGCAAATCCAACTTCGGAGGCTCCCATTTTCGTTAATTTTATATTGAATACGGGGATAAGCGTGCGCGCCCGATACTTTAACACAGGTAAAAAACTCCGACAGTGAAGTTAACGTTTCATATTGAATACCCCTCTAAATTTATGCATATATTATAGAAAAATAAGTATAGCATTTGCTAAACAAAAAGTCTCAAATTGCAGGCATAGGTAGGTGCACAGCAGAGACGCCTACGCCTGCTTCATTGTACGCTCCATCAAGGCTCTTTATATACCGAATTATTTGTTGGGTCAAGATAAATTGCTGCTTAAGACAAGATAATGCTGCAAAAAGACACATAGTTAACTACAGATAACTGATATATATATATATATATATATATATATATCCTAAAGAAAAGAATATTGAGGCTATAATTGGACACATACCTCGGACATATAGCTCATATAATAAGCTCAACATTCAGCATTATATTGAAATGGGAGATCTACAAAATCAAAGCTGCCACAGGTTCGGCCACTGGATTTAAAGGGGCATTTATCTATATAATAAGCGAGAAAGTGTGTGTGTGTGTGTGTGTGTGTGTGTCTGCCTGTTTATCCTTTATGCACAGCCAGAGTTTTGTACCAAGCTCCATCAAAATTGGCATTGTGGTGTAGTTTGACCAGGATTAGGTTTTTGCCTAGGTTTGAATTTTGACAGGGCCACACACTGTCCCACGTTTCCATAAAACCAGGACACACTTAAATTACACAGGTTCTGGGGATGAGGGACTGGCTACATACAAGCACTGTCATACTCTCGTCTCTTCCAAAGTGCTGTGTTATATCACTTTTCCAACAGCTGCATACATTAAACACGGAGTTAGTTACTCTGTGTTTGTATGATAAACTTTAACATTAAACAGTGGCCTGATTCAGACCCACTTTAAAGCGCTATGCGCTCACGAGTGGGTCGATGTTTGGCCACTGCGCATGTGCACGCCGGAGCTGGCTCTGACGTGCACATGCACCAGACCCAGCTAGCAATGGGCGCTCCGTCGCCCCGGGTCTCGCACCAAAAGGGGGCGGGTGTCGATTTTGATCGACAGCTTGCATCGTTTTGGAGGTGGGCAGGGGGAGGCGGGTGGAGGAGATCCCGACGACACGCCTGCCGTTTGGGGACGGCCCCACTGACATCACGAGTGATGTCAGTGGTGAGCTTACGGCTCTATTAAGAGCCAGAAGCTCACTGGGGCTTGCGGGAACGAGACCCTACCGCAAGGGTCTCGTCGTAAGCCCCGATGGTCGAGACCATCGCGACCATCACCTGGCCGCTCGCAATAGCTGTGGGTGGCCAAAAAAAAAAACGCCCTGATTCAGAGCGTCCGGCTCTGAATCAGGCCCAGTGTGCATTATTAGCATTTCACTCACTGTCTCATTTTACAGTAGCCGCCCCAACTGGGCGTCTTAGCAGAGTGCCTGGCAGGCTCATGAGAAGCTTAGCACTCATTACATTCAGACTGTGGCAGACAGCATAATCAATCCAAAATCTTTGATCCTGACAAAGCTTAGCATACAGAGATTACAAACAGCAGGGGAGATTGATCACAGTCACACAGTGGTACTGTGGGCGGGCCCCATTCTGTCCAGAAATGGGACTCCAGTCTCTGCATACCCCCCTGATGGCAGCCCTGCTAGACATGGTCTTCATTGTTGGTCTGCACTGTGATTTCAGTGGGTGATTCAGCTGCAGATGCAGTGACAGGGATCACGCATATTCCAACAGATTAGGAATCTGCACATGCACTTGACCCATACTGTGCATGTGCATTACGGGTCTGCGATTCCGCAAGCAGTGATTGACAGTCTGCTGCCATTTCTGGGAGGGGAGGGGATTGCCTCCATTTCCCAAAATAGAGACGTGTCCCTGCCTTTGGGGGTGAGTGGAAAGGCCAGGATCTCAGTCGGCTGACGGAAATTTCCTGGTCTCTTTTACTCATCTGCGGCAGCCAGCTCGCTTGACCCCATGGAAGGGATTGCAGATGATCCAATGCTGCGTCCTTAGACAAAGCTCAGATCAGTAATGCATGCAGGAGGCATGATGCCTCCTGCTGCATTACCATATTACAGCTATCGCAGCTGCTTCCATGTTAGCAGTTATGGTAGCATATCTGTCCGCAGCGCTGTCCTGCAGTGATTTCTGAAACTCCAGTGATTTTTGGAAGCTATACTGATTTCTGTTCTGTAAGTCAGTCTGCTCCTTATATACCCAATTCCAAACGGTATGAGAATACACCTGCCCGCACTGTCATTTACTCCTAATTTGCATAGTTATCCAGGTTAGAGACGAGGACAAGGTAAAAAAAATAAAGGCTACAGGTGTACTTTAGGGTCCAGTCTTCAACCCGGGCAACACATACATATATATATATATATATATATATATATATATATATATATAACCAATTTCCAGTGATCCTTGCATTAATAAATGTTTTCTCTATGCAGGTGACCCAGCCTGATCAATCTGAAGAAACACATCAAAAGCTTTCAGGTATAATATATAACTTCTGTTTATTTTCTGTAGGCAACAAGAGTATCAGTTACTTTTTATGTATACACAATCTAGAATTCATTATAGCAGATGTGAGGGAACAGTTTATTGCGCTGTAACGTTATACTGAGCCTATTAATTTGGCCGGACGTTCACACCAAACCTCCCCCCCTTCCCCTCGCACTCACACACACGCACATTTATTTTCCTTGTTCAACTTAAAATGTAAATTAGGTTACTACAAAATTATAAGTAATCTGATTTTGTTTCTGATGTTACATTGAAATGAGGCTTAAAACTCAAGGCAACCTGCAAATCAAGGCAGCAACGGTGGTCAGGGACACCGAGAGGGGGAGAGTGATATGATGGAGGGGTCCACACCTGCCCCCCTCTCTTACCTATCAGCGGCAGTAGCCTGTTTCTCCTCAGCCCAGCACACACTGCTATTTGCTGGGCTGCGGCAGGATCAGGGAGGTTACTGCTGCTGACCAGCAGCAGCAGTCTCCTTTGGCTGTGCCCCCTATAGATTTACCCCTGGCTGTGGGGCACATGGCACCCCCCTGTGGAGTGAGCTACAGAGTTAATTTTTTTTTTTTTATAAGAAGGCGTGGACACACCTCCTAACATTAGGCCAGGCCCCCTACAGTACCACAGCACAGCTCTCTATGGCCCTGATGGTGGTGCCATGGTGTAGCGCAGTTGGTACCGTGAAGCAGTAACAGCAATGCCATTGGGAAGTGACAGTGCTGCCCCCAGGACCCTGAGTGATGGTATCGATCACACACTCTCAGTTGCGACCCTGGGTCCAGTTGAGTAGCATCAGGAATAAAAACACTGGTCCTACTATGATAAGCAGAAAATAGGTAATGTTAGATACCCACTATAGTTATTTTAAGAAGAACTCAACATTTAAAATGTAGTTTTGGGTGGAGTGCACTAAACTTACCAAAAAATACATAGTTGTTCTTAATGGAGGTGCAACAACAGTACTGATGCCTGAGTGGAAAAGTGAAGTGTTAGTAGTAGGGAGCAGCAGAGGATCAGCACTGGACCTACCATTATACCACCAATGCCGCACCAAACATAAGTAGACCTCTGCTACTAGGTAACTCTACTACATTTTAATGTTTTGTTGGGGTTGCTCCTTAAGGGGCATATTCATCAATATGCTGTTAAAGCCTCTCAAAAATGATGTATCTATCTCCATGAAAGTTTTGGCAGTGCATATATTAGTACCAGCGCAATTCTGTATTGCTCTGCAAAGCAGCTGCCCTGCCAATCCGTAGCACAGCCGATTCTGCCACTAATTAATAGAAGAGGAATTGTACAATGCTGGGTCTGAACCAGCAGTGTTGGTGCACTTGCGTGAACTGAAGGTGCAGGGCCAGAGGGCTGTTTCTGGAGTTTGCTGAATACAGGGCGGCTACATGGGAAGCAATCGGGAAGCCGACTGCCTAAATACCAGCAGCCGGCTTCCCGACTGTCTTATCCCGGCATGGGTGAAATGCCGGACGTCTAGACGTAGACGCCCGCATTTCCCCGACGCCGGGAGACCGGCGCCCGGCATCACGATCGTAGTGATGCCGGGAGCCGCGAGCGGACAGCCGCGGGGGGGGGAGGGTTAGGTTTAGGGCTCCCGAGGGGGACTTAGGGTTAGGCACCCCCCGGGAGGGTTAGGGTTAGGCTAGGGGGAGGGAGGGTTAGGGTTAGGCACCCCCCCAGGGGACTTAGGTTTAGGCTGAGGGGAAGGGGGTGGTTAGGGTTAGGCACTTAGAGGGGGGATTAGGGTTAGGCACTTGGGGGGGAAGTTAGGTACCTCTAAGAAGGGTTAGGGTTAGAGGGGTTAGGTTAGGTTAGTCTATACTTACCTATCCACGATCGGGATTTCCAGCGCTGTCGGGCTTCCGCTGCTTCTAACTCTGCTCCTGTCGGGCTGCCGCTGACGGGAATCGAACCGCCGGCGTTATCATACCCAATCCGGCTACATTGGGCCCCTAATAATGAATGGGCCTGTTACCTAAAATATGCAGAAACTAGTGTTTACGCATGTGTAATGGAATAGTTCCCTAACAGAGAGATTACAGGTGAAATACATGAAATGATGCTTGGGAAATGATTATGAGGCCCTTGCAGAGACTTGTAGCCAGGGGAGTTACTTAGCAAATGTGCCCCACATCCCTGTCTTCAATGACATAGAGGCTTCCACAATGCCACAGCTCAGCAAATGACAAATGAGCCCCACACACAATCAACTGGGCGTTCTTTCCCCTTTGAATCCGGACAGTTGAGGGACCTGTTTACATAATTACATTTTGTGTGGAAATTGCTTGTGATGAAATTAAATGTAACCTAAAATATTACCTTTTTTTTTTGTAGATAGAAGAGAAATTTCAATTCCTGCACCTCGAATAGGAGAAAAATCCAATACATCAAATAAAGGTATTATGCATACATGAATTAAAAATGAGAATTCATTTTCACTCCTATTTCTTGGCCTGGGCCATCAGATAATTAATTGGAGAATGTGCAGGGTTAAGCATAATCCCACCCCTCTCCCAGTGAAAAATGAAATGCTGCAATCCCTTGTGAAACTTAAACTGTCTTCCCTAAGAGTTTCACTTAATGAGATATCAGACCTCACATATCACTGATACACCTTCAGCTTTCACTTCCTGTCTGTTCCTAAAACTGTCAGCATTTATTATTTCATTCCTTTTGAGGTGTAAGAGCATTTTAGATGCTGCTCTTGTCTGCGTTACATGGTGCTATTACTATTTAGGTGACTCATCAGTAAACCAAGTTTTCGCTAAACTGAGCGATCAGGAAATGAAAAAATTACTTGTTAAAAGTCTAATCAAATGATAAGTTCCCACAGCCTTTATCATATAACTACATACCGGAGCAAAGATGCAGATGGATTTTCTTAACAAATTCCATTTTAAAAACTTTTAATTTTAAGAAACTTCAAGTTTGGGGGAAGAATTCTTCTCATCCCCCACTTTTCACAATCTGCAGTGAAAGAAACCGTGCTTCCTGCAATAGTACTCATTTGTGCTAAGGTGGGTTGCATACAAAACATTGACAATGAAAAGGTTGACACCAGAAGATCGACATGGAAGAAGGTCGACATGACAAAAGGTCAACAGTAGAGATGGTCGACAGGTTCAAAAGGTCGATGCGGAAATGGTTGACACAGTTATTGTCAACACAAATGGTCGACGTGTGAGGGTTGTTTAGTTTTTTGTTTTTTCTTAGGGTTAGGTTTAGGGTTGGGGTTAGGGTTAGGCACTTGCCGGAGGGTTAGGGTTAGGCTGTGGAAGGAATAGTTAGGTTTAGGCACTTACTTTATGGTTAGGTTTAGGCACCAAGAGGGATGATTAGGTTTAGGCACCAAGTGGGACGGTTAGGTTTAGGCACCAAGGGGGGCGACTAGGTTTAGGCACCAAAGGGGACGGTTACATGTAGGCACCAAGGGGGATGGTTACGTGTAGGCACCAAGGGGGACGGTTATATGTAGGCACCAAGGGGGACTTTTAGGTTTAGGCACCAAATGGGACGGTTAGGTTTAGGCACCAAGGGGGACGGTTAGGTTTATGCACCAAGTGGGAAGGTTAGGTTTAGGCACCAAGGGGGACAGTTAGGTTTAGGCACCAAGGGGGACGGTTAGGTTTAGGCACCAAGGAGAGGGTTAGGTTTAGGCACCACGGGGGGACGGTTAGGTTTAGGCACCAAAGAGAGGGTTAGGTTTAGGGTTTGGGTGAAGAATAGGGTTAGAAAAAAAAATGTGTTGACTATTTCTGCGTAAACCATTTTCATGTCGACCTTCTTAACCTGTCCACCTTTTGTACATGTCGACCTTCTGTACTGTCAAACTTTTGTCATTTCAACCTTTTCCAATGTCGACCTTTTGGTGTCGATCAAATTATTATCGACCTTTTCATTGTCGACCTTTTGTGCACACCCACTTATGTATAGCGTTAAACAGTTTCTTTCTCAATGAAAAGTAACAAAAGACACATTTATTTGCAATAATAAACTGTCACTAAGCAAATATTTTCAGAACTAATCATTTCCTTTCAATAAAAAACAAAACAGAATATGGCTGTATATTTACTAATCATAGACTGAAATCAGAGCTCATACACCACTAGAAAGTAGGATATTGAAAACTAGCTCTATAGGATATAACAAATTGTAAACATAATGTTTTATGATATTCTATGAATCAAAGAAATGATCAGGGTCGGACTGACACCCCTGGTGGGCCCCAGTGCCTGAGGGCTCACCCCCTTCTTTAGGGATCAGGTTCCAGACTGTGCACTTGAATTATACTGGACAGGACTATTGTTTATTTTCTACAATGCACTGCTGTTATTAATCTGGTAGATTATCATGCATTTACCAGCAATATTTACTATATATACTTAAATATTTAAAGGGGCCCAGACCCCCTCTGGAGGCTGGCCACACCCCTAAGTATGGGCCCCTATCACTGCATTCCCCCGTATATATACTTCACTATTTAAAGGGGCCCAGACCCCCTCTGGAGGCTGGCCACACCCCTAAGTATGGGCCCTTCATGCCCCAGTCCGACACTGGAAATGATTATCGTCATTCTGGTCTATTTCCTTAAAAGGCTTCTGAAGCAGGTATAATACAGTGTCTATTACTCTTTAATACCAATGTCTATTAGTTTGACCCAGTATTTGGTGATTTGTATTTATGTTGCGTCAAGCACTACACTGAATCCTCCCAGCCCTAAAATGACTCTCTCTGTTCACTATATACACACATTCCGACTGTAAGATTAAAGTGAAACAAGACAGGCTAAGTAAATGTACTCGCCCACAAGGTGAGCAGGGATTGTGAATACGCAAATCGTATTCTACAAAACACTGCGCATCAGAATGAACACTGAGTGGGGTGTGATGATGTTTTCCCATTTGATGGGGGTCATCATTTCACGCTCCACCTTTCTTGTCATACCTCCCCTCGGCAGTGCAGTATAAAAAGTAAGCGTGTATATATACTCTGAACTGAATTATGTCTCAATACTTTTTGTATTTATCTGTAGTAAAACTGCATGAACTCTGACGTAGTGTCTGGTTTTTCACCTTTATTTCTGAAAATTCCATTTAGTTTCTCATATGTCTTTATCCCACCTCTGCTTGGCCATCCTTCTCTGAGAGTAATGGCATTAATGTGCTGTGCTGGTATTAAGCTTGTCCTATGGAAGTGACTGTGGATATCACTAACACTATTTATTAACACTAAAGTACATTGACCTGCCCCAACCACCTTTATCTAATAATAAACTTGCTGTAGGTTATTGAGGTCCATTGTTTACATTAAAGAAAAAAAAAGTCACAATATTGCTCTTGGGAACTTTACCAATTAGTCTATAAAAATATCCATACTTTAAAAAGTAAGTGAACATAGTTACTTTATGGCTTGAATAGCTGTCATTAAACCATTTGACGACTGTTAAATGTACGTTTATTTGAGGTCTGTTTTTCAGTAATGTGCATGTAAGCACTTCTCTGCAGTGTGAAATGTAGGACTCACTTTGTCATAACAAAACATCCTGTTTGCAAATAATGGCACCACACTGCGAGATGGAAATTCTGAAAAAATGAAATCGAAAAAAGTGAAATTGGTTTATATTATTTGTAATTATTTGCATTAGGTGATACATAAATTACGATAAACAGTGGAACATTGTGAAAGGCATCTGTAAATATGTATGTTTAGATCAGTTGCAAGAAGACTTAAAAGGAATTATGAAGTTACAGTATAGTACATACAAGTAGTGATTAGTGACCAGTTTAATAGGAACTCTTGGGCGTCTAAGATTATTGACTATTCAATCAGACAGCATCAAGTGTATAAATGTGAATACAGAGTGATAGTGGGGAGACAGCTCTCTAATGTAGCAGCACGTTTTAATGCTGCAGTATTTTTAAGGCAAACTACCGTAGGTTGATTTTGCCAACATGGAGCTTATTTACATTGGGTCATGTGTTTGGTACCACAGTTGTAGTGAACTGCATATGTGTGGCTTATTTTGTCCCAAATGCTTTTTACATTTTGGGAGTTATGCTCAGAGCCGTAACTAGACACACACACACATTTTTTAAATAGGGACATAAGATAGTGCACCTGAAAAAGGGCCATGGCCTCATGGGGAAGGGCCAGAGAAGAGATAGGGCGGCCAGGAGATGCTGGGGATAAAAGAAGAGGAAGCTACAAGTGAGAATGATAATAACAGGAAAATTGACAGGCCCAAACAGTGCCCCCTGCCCTGCAGTGCCCGGTGCCATGTCACTGGTCGCACCACCCTAGTTACGGCCCTGGTTATGCTGATGCCTACAAGTCCATGTAGACTGGTAGCAATGTAATGATGTGACATGTGGGCGGGGTTTGTTAATACATATTGAGACTCTTGATGGGAGTAACTTGCAAATACCACAGGATAGCTGAGCATTCTCGCCATATGCCGTAACAGCAATAGTGACACCTGCAGGCCATGAGAAAACTGCAGCTTTATTCCTATGTCAAATATTAATACTCTCAATATGTTATTTATTACAGATCCTGCAGTTGCTGTACATCTAGTGGGAGACAAACTCAACAGCAACAAAGAAGGTCAGTGAAATATATGGTTATTAAAACAGTTTTACATATGGGAAATAACTTTATTAACAGTTTATTTACTTCTTGCTGATTTTTCTTCCTCTCTCCCTTGGTGGAGTTCCTGGAGGAGAGATACAAGTAGCCGCTGAGGAGGAGTGGGACACTTGTGTCATGAGTTGCCCCCAAAACCTAGACAACAATCCCCCCCCTCCATCATCCACACATCAATTCTTAACTCATATTCATTCTGGCATTCAGTTGAGATTGTACATTTATATACATGTTGTTTCCATACTAGTATTTCCTTACTTTCAGTACTCTTCAGTCATAGCTTATTCACAATAAACTGTGGCTCCCCAGATACTGTAGAACTACTACTTAGGGCCATATTCAATTGCCCGTGAAAAGACCGGCAACGGACTTTTCGCCGACATCGCTTGGGGATATCATTTTTGGGGATATCAGCCTGACATCCCCCAAAAGATGCTGTGACATGGGGATTCACTATGGGTACCCCTAAATAGCCCTGCTGAAGGTATTTGGGGTGTTTAAATGGTCTCAATAGCTGTTATTTTTCGTCTTTGAAAAAGTGGTGAAGAATAGCATTTAGCAAGGTTTGTTTTGAAAAATGAGTAGTCCCATCAAATCTGGGGTACATGAAAATGGGTGCAAGCATATTTTAAAGTGGCTAATGTGAACTTTTAAAAAACGTTAAAATCCACCTGCCGCAACCACCTGCAATAAAAAAAAACACCTGGCGCATACTTGGGGACCCCCCTCCCCAGAGTCTACTTAGCTAGTTTTAAAGTTTGTCCCCCTACTTTGTTTTTTTTCGCCCCCAAAACAAAAGTACTTTTATGGGGTGTCCAGTGTAAAAAAAATATATATTTTTTTTTACACAGTTTACATTTGGGGGACTGTCCAAGGGGTGCTGGGTGGTTTCTGGAAGTTTGTACCCCAAAACCCCAATTCTGCACTTTTTTACGACACTTATCCATAGGTGAAAACTTTTCGCTGGTTCTTTTACATTGACTTTTTGCACCTGCGAAAAGTCTCCGCAATTGAATACGGGGATAACTTCAGAATGGCGAAATGACGTCATCGGCAAAAAAGTATCGCCGATAACTGCTTTTCGCCGGCAATTGAATATGGCCCATAATTGCAGCGTCTGTTGTGGAACTATTTTTAAGCTCTATCGTGCCTAACTGTAGTTCCACATTACACTTCCACCTTCAATATATCATAGCCTGGACTGACCTGGGGTTCCTATCTTTCCATATTTGCTCCCCCTCATTTCAAAGGTTATCTACAGTACGCCACTGCTTGCTGGCCATAAGATTCCCATGGTTTTGCTAAAGATAAGCTACCCCATGATTGCTATTTAATAGCGATTAAAGAGGTACATCTACCATCCTTGTTCTATTTACTCTACTCAGGATTTAGACAACAGAAGAAATAAAAAAAAATTACTTTTTCAGTTTAAAAAAAATATATATATATTATTTAAAATCTATTGTCAAAGTAGGCTTACAGTTCTACTGTGTATGTGTGACACTTATAACTGGGTCACGCATTATTATTATCATTTATTTATATGGCGCCACAAATGTTCTGCAGCGCCTTATAAAGAACATAAACAAGTTGTAGACAAGTAACTTACAGAACAATACATTACAGGACCAGGACATGGATAATATATATTGCTACATTAGTGACCATAACACCCAGATAAGCAGCAGAGCATAAGCAGCCAAGTGTTAGGTGCCCTAGTGCTGAGTAAGAAGTAGATGAAACTAAAGTATGGAGAAGTACAAGAGGTTAGAGGGCCCTGCTCATAAGAGCTTACATTCTAAAAGGGGAGGGGAAGACAAACATGAGTGACACAGATGGGGAGCAAGGTGTATGTATCAGGGAGTTAGAATGACAGCTGGAAGGCTTTGCTGAAGTAATGGGTCTTGAGAGCCCGTTTGAAGGATTGCAAAGAGGTGGAGAGTCTGATGGGGAGTGGGAGAGAGTTCCAGAGGTGGGGAGCAGTGTGGGCAAAATCTTGGAGGCGGGAGTGGGAGGAAGTAATCAGCTGGCATGAAAGGCGGCGTGCATTAGTTGAACAAAGAGAGCGAGAGGAGAGTGAAGGGAGATGAGATCAGAGATGTATATGGGGGAAGATTGGGTGAGGACTTTGTAGGTGAGCATAAGAACCTTAAATTGGGATCTAAAAGGGAAGGGGAGCCAGTGGAGGGCTTGTAGGAGAGGGAAGGCAGATGTAGAGTGTTTGGAGAGGAAGATAAGCCATGCAGCAGCATTAAGGATAGACTGGAGAGGAGAGAGATGGGATTTGGGGAGGCCAGATAGGAGGAGGTTACAGTAGTCCAGTCTGGAGATGACCAGTGAGTGTATGAGGGTTTTTGTAGCATCCTGGGTGAGATAGGGTCTGATCTTAGAAATATTTTTGATATGGCAACGACAGGACTGTGAAAGGTTCTGGATATGTGGTTTGAAGGAGAGGGAGGAGTCCAGAATAACTCCAAGAGAGCGCACTTTGGGGCGAGATGAGATAGTTATACCATCAATTGATAAAGAAATAGTGGGAAGTGAGGTTATGTGGGAGGGTGGGAAGACGATCAGCTCTGTCTTAGACATATTAAGTTTAAGAAATCGCTGGGACATCCAGGAAGAGATGGCAGAGAGACAGTTGGAGATACGAGTCAGAAGAGAGGGTGAGAGATCAGGGAGGAAAAGTAGATTTGAGTATCAGCAGCATAGAGATGATAATGGAGGTCAAAAGAGCTGATGAGTTCACCTAGAGAGGAAGTATAGAGGGAGAATAGAAGAGGTCCAAGAACAGAACCTTGAGGAACACCTACTAGAAGAGGCTGTGGGGGGGAAGAGGAGTCATGAGAGGAAACTGAGAAAGATCGGTCAGAGAGGTAGGATGACAACCAGGAGAGGGCAGTGTCACGTAGACCAAGGGAGTGAAGGATATGCAGCAGGAGAGGGTGGTCCACAGTGTCAAGGGCAGCAGAGAGATCAAGGAGAATGAGAAGAGAGTAGTGGCCCTTGTATTTGGCAGCAAGGAGGACATTGCTGACTTTCGTGAGGGCAGTTTCAGTGGAGTGGAGAGAACAGAAGCCGGACTGAAAAGGGTCAAGGAGGGAGTGGGAGGAAAGAAAAGTGGTAATGCGTTTGTAGACAATCCGCTCAAGGAGTTTGGAGGCAAAAGGGAGGAGAGAGATGGGTTGGTAGTTAGAAAGAAGTTTAGGATCAAGGGTAGGTTTTTTAAGAATGGGGGAGACAAGGGCATGCTTGAATGCAGAAGGAACAGTGCCTGATGAGAGGGAGAGGTTAATGAGGTGGGCAAGATGGGAGCAGGCAGAAAGAGAGAGGAAGCGGAGGAGGCAGGAGGGGGTAGGATCAAGGGGGAGATGGAAGGGGGGGAGGACCGGATGATGGCCATGACTTCCTCTCCAGATACAGGGGAGAAGGATGTTAGAGTTGGTAAAGTTGATTGGGAGGGGTGATCTGGGAAAGGAGGAGGTGGAGAGCTGGGGGACTGGATGGATATGATGTCCTGACGTATGGAATCAATTTTAAATGTAAGGTAGGTAGCAAAGTCAAGGGCAGAGAGCAAGGAGGGGAGACGAGGAGGGGGTGGGCAAAGGAGGGAGTTGAAAGTGGTGAAGAGACGCTGGGGATTAGAGGACTGAGAGGAGATAAGGATCTTGAAATATGACTGTTTAGAGAGGGAGAGAGCAGCACTATAGGATGAGAGCTTAAATTTCAAATGGAGAAAATCTGCCTTAGAGTGTGATCTTCTCCACTGTCGCTCGGCGGTTCATGAACACTTTTGCAGGTATCTGGTGCATTTGGAATGCCAGGGTTGAGGAGTAGATCTGTGAGTGTGAGTAGTGATCGCCGGAGCAACAGAGTCCATAGCAGAAGTAAGGGAGGCATTGTATAGGGAAGTGGCTTGGTCAGGGCAGGAGAGAGAGAGGATAGGGGAGAGAAGCGAGTCAAGCAGGGAAGAAAAGGAAACTGTGTCGATAGCGTCAATGTTACGCTTAGTGATGGTGGCTTTTGGAGGTAGAGAAGGGGAAGGAGAGAGGGACAGGTTAAAAGAGAGAAGGTGATGGTCAGAAAGTGGGAAAGGGGAATTGGAGTGATCAGAAATATCACATCGGTGAGTAAAGACCAGATCAAGCAAATGGTCACTCACATGGGAGGGTGAGGAGGTCCATTGGGAGAGACCAAGTGAAGATGTGAGGGTGAGGAGTTTGGAGGCAGAGGATTCTGTGGAGATATCAATTGGAATATTGAAGTAACCTAGGATAATGGAGGGAAGGTCTGAGGAGAGAAAGTGAGGGAGCCAGGAAGCAAAGTTGTCAAGGAACTTGGAGGGAGAGCCAGGGGGACGGTAAATGACAGGTACTCTGAGGTGTACTGGGTGGAAGAGACGTAAAGCATGGACTTCAAATGTAGAGAATGTAAGGAATGGTTCAGAGGGAATGGGTTGGTATGAGTAACCAGGGGATAGGAGGACCCCAACACCACCACCATGGCGACCCCCAGGTTGTGGGGTGTGGGAAAAGGTGAGGCCCCCAGAGGAGAGAGCTGCAGGAGAAGTGGTGTCAGAGGGTAAAATCCAGGTTTCAGTAATGGGTAGGAGATTCAGGGAGTTGGAGATTAAAAGGTCATGGGTTGGGACCAGTTTATTACAGACTGACCTGGCATGCATGCACATACAGTATACATTACGCCTCCTCAGACTGGTCTGGTGAGGTGAAGAGGTAAGTTAACCTTTACCACTCTGAGGGGTCTATTTACTAAGCAGTGTTAGGAGACAGAGTGAAAAGTGATAAGAAAGTGAGATGGTGTCAGCCAATAAGCTCCCAACTTTCATCTCACATGCTGTGTTTGAAAAATGACAGTTGGGAGCTGATTGGCTGGCATCTTATCACTTTCTTATCACTTTTCACTCTGTCTCCTAACACTGCCAAGTCTGTATTCTAATGATAAGTTATGGTGGTAAGCATCGGACAAAATCATATCACAGCATTTTAATAAAGAATCCTTGTGTTTTACTGATTCATCTTGGTTTTTCAAAAATATATGTGGGACTTCGGAATTACCTTGTGGCTTGTTTGGATATGGTTTACTAAAACATAAATGAGAAAAGCTTGTGTTGAGTATAAAGTAAACAAAGACACATGAATTAACAGTCCCTATTACAGCTTACCAGCTCTTGGCAACTGCGGCTGAAAATAATGCTTTTTACATTTGGGAGTTATGCTGATGCCTACAAGTCCATGTAGACTGGTAGCAATGTAATCATGTGACATGTGGGCGGGGTTTGAATGTAATCATGTGACATGTGGGCGGGGTTTGTTATTACATATTGAGACTCTTGATGGGAGTAACTTTCAAATACCACAGGATAGCTGAGCATTCTCGCCATATGCCGTAACAACAATAGTGACACCTGTCCTGCAGGCCATGAGAAAACTGCAGCTTTATTCCTATGTCAAATATTAATACTCTCAATATGTTATTTATTACAGATCCTGCAGTTGCTGTACATCTAGTGGGAGACAAACTCAACAGCAACAAAGAAGGTCAGTGAAATATATGGTCATTAAAACAGTTTTAAACATGGGAAATAACTTTATTAACAGTTTATTTCATTCTTGCTGACTTTTATTTCATTCCTCCTTGGTGGAGTTCCTGGAGGAGAGATGCAGGTAGCCGCTGAGGGGGAGTGGGACAAGTATGCCATGAGTTGCCCCCAAAACCTAGACAACAACCCCCCCAACCCCCCCATCCTCCCCCTCAAAACACAAACACACACGTCAATTCTTAACTCATATTCATTCTGGCATTCAGCTGATATTGTACATTTATATACACATTTTATTAACATTCTCTATTACAACTTACCAGTGCTTGGCAACTGCGGCTGAAAGTAATACTCAGTAAGACAAATTCAGTGTCTCCCAATGTCCAGCTATTCATCTCATGACAATAAGTTTAGTTGCATAGACAGGAGCCATGCGCACGGCATATATTCTCAGTGTAGGGGAGCCTGGGGGCAGTTCAGCATCTGGGCACGCCCCCACAGTGATGTGGGCGTGGTGTGCCATGAGGCCCCACCCCATTCCACCCAGGCTCCACCTCCTTTTCCAGATCGCAGTATAACCATCACTATAGTTATCCTATCGAATTGTTGAGATGCGTTAGCTAGTTGCCATTTCATTGCATGATTTGATGTCGGAAGCAGCTTCCGATGTCCATCCTTACCCAGAATGATAAGAGCAGCCACGGGCCCGGGCACTGATGGGGGTGTAGCCTAATTGCGGTAGACATGGTCATGCCCCCTTAAGAAAAAAATATACTATTTGCAGCGCTGCGAATCGGTGCTGCATGCCGGAGACGGGGGCGCTGTGAGCCCCTCAGCCCAGCCCAAATCCAGGGTGAGCAGTGTGATCGCTCCCTCCCCCCACCGACAGGAGACTGTTGCTGCTGCTCAGCGGCAGTGAGCAGTCTCCCTGCTTCCACTGCAGTCCAGCACACAGCAGCAGGTCCAGAGAGAGGGCGGCGGCGGACCCTGGGCCCCGGTCTGGTCCCTCAAACAAGCCCGTGCCTGGGTAATTTGTAACCACTCCCCCCCCTTGGTGCCCCTGCCCTCTTGTAAATTCATTCAGCCAAATGTGCAAGGACAGAGACGCCCACTTTTAGTACCCATGCACACTGCACTGATTTGTGCGTGCCTATAGACCACAATCGGTCACACCATCGAAACTTGCACCATCTCTGAGGTAGGTGCAATTTCTCTGTCTGACCATGGCCTCCTATGCTTGTGGCTGTATGTCTGTGAATGTAACCACTTTCACAGACACGTTCTCGACAATCCCATAACACCCCACTAAGCGGACCATTTCTGCGTGCACTGCTAGCTACCTCCCAGTCTCTGCCCAAGAACGCCCATCACTTTTCCCAAACATTTCTGATACCGTCTGACCTGATAGCAGCAGCAACTATGTGTGTACACGCTGTGTAATGCATGCACCATAGGGGATTTCAGAATTTTGTGCTCAAATACTTGAACATCGGCATGGGGTGCTGACTGCTTTGTGACAGAATCAGGCCCAGTACTTTGTGAAAAGGCATTATGTGACCTTCCACCTAATGACTACTATTGATTACAAATATTAAGAATACATTGCTGATCTATGTTCCATTGCCTTGAGTAATTGTGTCCCATACTGTACATGTAAAATGGTTGGTGACCTGGTTCACTTGTAACTGTATGGCCTGATTTTCAGAAGTGTTTAGGATGAATCCTGCTATAGATGCACATTTTAATGGAATGAAGTGGAACTAGCTTTCATCTGCCAATTTCCCTATTGATAATTCTTACTTACCTGCCAATCTGACTCACTTTCACAGTTAAATAAAAGCTGTTTTCGGGGAAAAGTTCTCGCTGGTGACGTCATTTTGCCAGACGAGAACTTATCCCCGTATTCAATTCCAAAGACTTTTCGCCGGTGCGGAAAGTCAATGCATTAGAATAGGCGAAAAAGTTTCACCTATGAATAGGGGTCGAAAAAAAGTGCAGAATTGCGTTTTTGGGGTGCACACTTCTGAAAACCCCCCTGCACCCTTGGGACAGTCCCCAAAAGATAAACTGCATTAAAAAATAAATAAACTTTAGAACACCCCAAAAAGGTACTTTCGTTTTGGGGGCGAAAAAAACAAAGTTGGGGGACAAAGTTAAAAACTAGCGAAATAGACTCCAGGGGGGTCCCCAAGTATGCTCCATGTGTTTTTTTGATTTGCAAGTGCTTGCGGAAGGTGGATTTTTTACGTTTTATAAAACTTCACTTTATCAACTGTAGAATATGCTAGCACCCATTTTCATGTACCCCAATTTTGCTGGGACTACTTAATTTCACCAAAATATAATGCAAAATGCTATTCTTCACCACTTATGCAAAGTCGCTAAAGAGCAGCTATTGAAATCATTTAAGTACCCCAAATAACTTCAGCAGGGCTATTCGGGGTATCTATAGTGATCCCCAATGTCAGTGCATCTTTTGTGGGGTGTCAGGCTGATTTCCCCAAAACTGACAGCACTTTTCGCCTGTTTGAGTTTCGCCGGGTCCCATTTTCGCGTCCTTTCGAATTGAATTGGGTAAAAAGAGGCCGCGCTCTCGGAAAGTGTTCTCTCCAAATACACGCTATGTAGGCGAAAAGTCCTGCAGGCGAAAAAAGGATGGGTCTTTTCGCGGCTAACTGAATATGCCCCTTAGGAGTATATTTACTGAAGTGAGAGTTTTTAGAAGTGGAGATGTTGCCAAATAGCAACCAATCCGATTCTAGCTATTATCTTCTAGAATGTGCTAGTTAGATGTTAAGAAAAATCTGATTGGTTGCTATGGGCACCATCTCCACTTCTAAAAACTCTCACTTTAGTAAATTTAGCCCAGGGGCGGCCATTTTCCGGTGTTCTGTGCATGCACAGTAAACTCTGAGCACTGGAGTGTGCCCGGAGTTTACAGCGCATGCGCAGAACAACGGGAAAATGGACGCGGCGGCCATTTTCCAGTGTTCTAAGCAACGCTGAGACCCGCCGCGGGACCACAGACAGGTAACTTTAAAATAATATGGGTGCAGGGTGTGCGGTGTGGGGTCCCCCTGGACCCAGGGGCCCGTGTGCCCCGCACACACTGCACCCATTATAGATACGCCACTGAAAAGGGCGCATGTTGAGGGAATAAAGGTATTTTAGTTGTTTAGGGAGATGGATGCCTAAGTTTCCAATTTGTTTGCAATAACTAAATTGGAGATATCCAGCCTCTAGTCTAGCAGACCGCACAAAGGTTTACAGATCATGACAGCTGAATCCAATTCTCGTCCAATATGAAGCAAGGGTGATGCTTATGGATTGCCAATACAGCATGCCCCATTGGTAGATGTATGATAACGGCACTCAACGTGCCACTATAACGCTTCCTGCTTCGCCTCTTTGCCGAGGTGAAGCAGGAAGCACTACCGATGAGATGTAAGAACATCTCATCGGCCGGAGAGGGGGAGCGTTAACTCCCCCCTCTGGCGCTACCCGCTAGAGACCACAGCGCATCAGCCTAGTGCTGATGCCCTGTGTCTCTGTCCTGGCTGGCTCCACTGAGCATGCGCGAGATACAGTAAGTATCGCGAGATTCCCGCGTGCAGCCTGGAGCCGGCAGCAGGGACAGCGCTGTCCCTGCTGTGGAGATAGGACAGCGCCAGGCTGTAGCTGTCGATAACGACAGCTACAGCGGGCCGAACGGTCAGGCGATCTGACCGTTTGTACATGGCCCAGGCTATCGGCGCTGCTATCTTGTAGATAGCACCGATAATGACGGTATAGCGCCCCTGTCATTTACCGCCCAGACCCCCGACTATACATCGGGGAGAAGCGGTAGTGCACATAACGTGCGCTGATACCATTTCTGGGCTTCATACATCTCACCCCTGGTTCCCAGTTTACAATTTACAGGAGCCCTATCTTTGTGTTCTAATGAAATTGAGATTATGGATTAATTAATAGTGAGCAATGTGCTGTTTGTTCTAATGAACATGGGTTGTTGTAAAGCAAGGGTGGGGAACCTTTTTTCTGCTGAGGGCCATTTTGATATATATAACATTATTTGCGGGCCTGGTGCAGGCCATGCCCCCTTTGTGTGATGCCACACAGGGGCGGGGCCGCAATCACCGGTGATTACAGCAATGCCGAAGCATTCTGAGGATGCTCCGGGGAGCTATAAGGGCAGCGGTGTGACCGCCTGCAGCGTCCTAAGGATGCTTCAGGCGGCTCTGCTGCATAGATTTTGGCTCCAGGGTGCCATTCTAGGCACCCTGCTAGCCAAATGAGGCTAGCAGAAAAAAGCTCAGAGGGCCAGACCAAATAATTCTGGGGGCCTTATACGGCCCCCGGGCCTTATACGGCCCCCGGGCCTGAGGTTCCCCATCCCTGTTGTAAAGCATCTGGGTATAGACAACCATATCCACACATGCATGCACTGCCTCTAAGCACAATAAGCAAGTACTGAATGAGGGGAGGTAACCTCCTCCTGTGGCCACGTCTCCCAGCACACAGGCCTGCCGGGAGTCTCTGTGGCCCTCTATGTGCTGTCTGTTCTAATGAACCTTGGGGGAGGGACAAAGTATTTTGTGTGATTTATCCCCAGAAACACAACATCAATGTTGAATGATTTTCATCAATTTTAAATTGATTAAAATCAACCTTAAATATACCCGTTACTGTGTGTTAGTAATGAAGATGGGGTGATGGACATGCTATGTGTTAAAATGAACATGGGGTAGGGAGTCACTGTAGTGAAGGGAGAATATATCAGAAACGAAGAACGGGAAATTATTGAAGGCAAGACTCATCATTAACTCGCAAATTCTCTCAATGTTATGGTTAGTTTTTTGTAATCTCAGGTAAAACTTGGCTTCTTTACAAGTAATCATTTTAGATAAATATACAATTTCTTAGTTTTGACTCAAAACAATACATTGGCAGAGACTGATGCTACACATCACTCAACCCACAAGTGGTGATCAAATATAAGTTAGGTCAGAAATGACACATCCGTGGGTGGTATTTCTATATGCACATATTTCAAAGCATTAATGTTGTGGTATTTTTCATAGTTCTTTGCATTCATAAAGTGGCATATTTATCACAATCCACATCTCAGATGCGGATGGGATATGTTCAATTTGACAAAAATCGTAATGCGGTATTTGAATGCATTGCAAGGGATGTATCAAATATCAGGGACAGAGCTTGTGAGAAAGCTCTGTCCCTGCAAATCCTCTCCGCACAGTCCCCAGGGTAGTTTTTGCACAAAATACACAAATACCCTGAGAGTGTGACTGTGCATGCGCCGCCAGCTACCCCCTCCCCACGACCACCCCCCGCAAATATCCCACACTCACCCACCCTGTGATCCCCGCACTCTCCTCCACTAAGCTGGCACTTACCTGCACGGTGATCGTGATCAGGTGAGCTCCTCTGTACCTCCAGTCAACTGAGCTTCGGGCTCCTGCCCTTTGACCCTGGCATCTGACTTATGCTGTAAACTGAGATGCCGGTGTACACCACAAGTCAGTTGCCGGGGTCACAGTGCAGGATCCTGGAAATCAGTTGACTGGTGTCACAGAGGAGCTCACTGGATCACAGGTCCCCTGGATGCAGGTAAGTGGGTTTTTTACTTTACTTTTTTATTTTTTTCCACAGTGATCAGCTTGTGGACTTTAGACACACAAAGCTGATCACAGGCACTAGCGCCAGTCTCTGCTCTGTCTGTCAGAGTCGGTGTAAGGGGGAAAGGCCTAATGACGCCATCTCCAGGTGGCACTATTATTACAGGGCTTCCACCGTTATATTTTTACAATTCTATATTAGTAAATCCGAGACAGATGGCAAAACCTACAGATGTCCATCAAGCATTTCTTAACAGAGTGGTTCAGAGCTTTGCAGTCTGCTGTAGTCAGTTTACAGAGAGTTTAGATTCATTAAAATTATTCTGATAAATGTTCCCTGGCCAATGGGATTCTGTGGTAACAGCGGTGTGCATCACATCCAGCAACTTGTCACACAAACCAGAGTGGTTTTATTTTCCCTCCAATACTATTCACATGGCAATAGTGTTCTACAGGATAGTGCAATACGTTTTGTATAACAGGAAGCAGCTTGATATGTGTTGTGTACCTCAGACGTTCCTGTTAGATATGTATATACAAATAAACCTTCATCTTTAAGAGATATGTATTGATTGACCCAGCTTAGAGACACAATGGAAGGGAGTAAAATTCAGTAAAAGGTTATTGAAACAATGAACCTGATTATGTGATTATACTACTTTCACTGTCTGACTCCTAATTTTTAGACTCTTTTATAATCTTAACGAGCAGTACTGTAAATGATGTGACCACACCCAGGGCTGTCGAGAGCTCAGATGGGCCCAGGTACTGGGGAGCATGGCCAAATCTTCTGCGCATTCATCACAGGACGTGGGGAGCGACTAGTGCGATCACCCTTAACTGCAAAATGTCTCCTCTCCCCACTACAGCTGGCTGCTCTATACCACCGCAACAGCGGCAACGGCCAGGGAGAGAGAGCAAACTGCTGCTGCTCAGGGGCAGCAGTCTCATCTCTTACCCTGAACAGGATGCACTATTGCAAGAAATGTGGTCAAGCCCCCAAAAATACAGTTTTCAGGGGTTTGACCACATTTCTCATATGCACCCAGCCCCGGAATGCGTTGCACACCAGGGCTTGGATGCAGTGGGTAACGCCATCTTCAGATGTGTGTCCCTATAGAAGCCTATGGGCTTCAATTCGCAGAGTGCTGTGAGAGGGATCCAATCGGATCCCTCCCAGCACCCCCCACGGCGCGTGTGTCATAGACCCAGACATCCCTCACTCAGAAAGGACAGCTCTTACTGAGAGAGCTGTCCTTTGCATTTTTGTCCATGCATACCAGCATAATTAGCACCGGTATGTATGCGAATGGTGGGATGCATTGTATCCCGAATGCGATGAGTAATGCATCCCGCCCCCTGCCCAATGTTCCGCTGCAGCTGTGCTGCTATACAGCAGCCAGCAGTAGTGGGACAATGTCTCCCTCAGCAGTTGACCAGGTACCTAATGGTGGGGCCCAACTGCCTCTCCAAACGGCCTGGACTTGCCCCAGTCTTGCCATACCTGCTGGTGGATAAAATAAATGAATTATGTTATGTTAGAAATTCATCATTCTGTAGACACAGTGCTTTATCTCTGACATACCAGCTTTAAACCATCTTAAAACACAGGTCATGTTAGCAGAGTCTGTGTATGGGGACCATAATCTATTAACTGAAGGATGCTGGGCTGCATCCTGGTTCCATAACCTATTTACATAGTAGCTTAGCAATGTGGAGTGCCTCAGAATGATGCTAGATATATTAAATATCCAGCCAAATTACCAATCAGCATGAAATACACTTGGCCGGAGTATATAAGATGTTAGATATGCTGGCGTAGTTGCTTGATGCTGGTGGCAGTTAGTCCACACATGGCGCGTCCCGCTGCATGGGGTATCGTCAGGTTTGGCTGCATGTAGGGCCAACCTGATGATGTGGCTGATGATCTCACAGGAGCACGCACCGCCCAACATAGTGGGCACACACTATAAAATTTTGAGGATTTGTCATTCCGATCCATCGGATTCGGGCAAATCGCTGAAGAAATCATCTAGTGTGTACCCAGATTTTTGGTTACTTCTATCCATGAGGAACGCCAGGGAGAAAGATGCACGGAGATGCTGCGCATGCCAAAGGTCGGAGCTCTAGCTGAGCTCCAGCAGGTCCTAGAGGCCGCCGGCTCAGTTACTGTCTGCAGCATTGAAGGAGGCCACACTAGAGTGCTCCTCATCCAACAGGTCAAACATTTACTATACTTGACATAAAATAAAATGAATACATTTCAAAGCACTTTTTGTGGTATAAAGGGGTGTGGTATAAAGAGAGAGCATTGTATTAATGATAAGCTGAGGCATTAACAACTTAGCCAGTCTGCTATCCCCACAAAGAAAATGAAAAGCTTGGCTCTAGAAAGAGATGCCCAATATGTAGGTTAGGCTGCAGATGAGCTGCATGTACAGTATGTTAATATCGTTACTCGTTATACTTGTGAAATATGTTAATGCCTCTCTCTTGTGTACAGAGATGCCCACCGCCGGCGTCTCAGATCCACCACTGACTTACAAAAGACGCAACATCGGGAACATTGGTTGCACCATGAAACTTTTGAGCAACCCTATGGTGTCTTAGAATGTCTGTCTCAACTGGGTTCCGGACTGTAGTTAGACAGTAATTAGATAGACAATGTCTAGATAGACAGATGTTAGACAGTCAATAGTTAGACAGGGACAAAAGGTCGACAGGAACAAAAGTTAGACACACTAAAGTTCGACATGTAAGAAGGTCGAGAGGTACAAAAGGTCAACAGGGTCAAAAGTTCGACATGAAAATGTTTGACACAAAAATGGTCGACAAACATTTTTGTGTCGACCATTTTCATGTTGAACTTTTGACCCTGTTGACCTTTTGTACCTCTCGACCTTCTTACATGTCGAACTTTAGTGTGTCTAACTTTTGTCCCTGAAAACCTTTTGTCCCTGTCTAACTATTGACTGTATAACATCTGGTGTCTACCTAGACATTGTCTATCTAAAACCTGTCTATCTCTTGTACCACACCTGTCTCAACTATGACGCCGTGGCCAGTCCACCTGTGAACTAATTTGCAGTGCCTGACTAGGACATACCCCATGAAAACAGTGGCAAAACGCCTGTGTTTTTGTAGCCACCCCCCGTTACCTCCCCCAAACGATCTCTATCTGTCACTCACTTTGCGAATAAATCCTCACTACATCCACAGACGTTAATCAATCACCGTGTGTGCGCAGTGCCGGTGTGACATGTGCACAGTGGCAAAAAAAATCTCTCCACTGCATCTGACATCGACACTGCGTCCACCTCTGAATCAGGTTCATGGTGAGAGAGGGGATCTGCTGATCCAGACATTATTCTCTGGTGCAGCCTGCATTGCAAATCAGGTTTATTCTATGTGGAGACCAGTTTTAGCCAATGGGCCCATCAGTGGAAGTGGGTCTATCCAGGTAATGAGAAGTGGAAAACTTTTACATACATTTCTTAGAAAGGGGAATTGGCATTAGGAGACTAAACTCTACTATTGGTATTACCGTACCATCATCATTATCACCGAGGCTGTAACCACAAGCGGTATGGTTCGGCAACATATTCTAAGTGATGATTGAAACAAAACAAAAAACCACTGGAAAGATTTATAACTAGGTTATTTGACTCAGATGTAAATATATGCTGTGTGGTTATATATAGCTGAACAAATACTTATCTATTCTATCAATTTATAGGGTTGATAATAGTTACATACACGTTAAATGTATATATGTATTGTTTAGCGTTACAGTAAAAAAAACATATACAGTAATAACGAAGAACACCGAGAAACTTGCGCTTCAACTCAATGGTGCAGCACCAAAAGCAATGAGGTGGTCACACATAAAGAAAAAGTACTTGCAATTGTGCGCACCCTCTGGGCTGTTGAGACTTCAGGGTAAAGTTTAAACTCTTTTTTTAAAGCGTTCTAATCCAACGCAATGTTCTATGAATAGCAAAAAAATGTTCCTCTTGTTTTCTCCACCACAGTAACAAGCAGAGCAGCGTACCAGAATGAATGGGGTGCTAGTATGACCCTAACAAACATATTGGAAACTTAACCAGCTACCTCCCAGGTATAGGCACTGGAAACACTTCAGGTCCTGTATATAAACCACAGTCCTCATCTTTCTCCACCTGGATTACTGTCCTACTTTGTTCACCAATGCGTTTCAGCTCTGCATAAGCCTTTATCAAGGTGTATACTTCTGGTAGCCTCCTCTCCTAGTTATACTCTTATCTCCTCTCTTATCTCCTCTCTCATTGGTAGTTCATCCTACTAATATAATTGACCTGTAACCAACCGTAAATTAGATACAATCCACTCACCCTTGTATCCCTACAGATATGTGTAAACCATAGATCGAGTTAAATTGTGCTGACCTGTTATTCTTAGGCTTCTTTATGTAGATTAGAAACTCCAAAATTCATATATTATCAATACGATGCCGTGTGCGTTCCACTCTGTAGAACTCACGCTACTGCCTCTTCCGGCACTGCCTAAGTAACCTCAGACGCCATGTGTACTCAATACAATGCCATGTGCATTCCATACTGTGGAACACATGCTGCTTCCTCTTTCGGTGTTGCCTGGATACCCACAGATGCCAGAATAACTTTCCTATGTGCTCTCTCAGCCATGGTTGGGCCAAGTGGCTGCGTTGTCCAGGCAACCCCAAGACGCTGACGTTTAAGTTCCTCCGATGCTGTTTAATGTCCACCCGGGAATATAAACAGGAGAAGATGATTTTACCTATGTATCAAGCCACATAAATTTGAGTAATTCCTTAACACCATTATAAAACTGGGCATCGGGTATGGTGCAACAAAGAGGATATATTTCTTAGGGGTCTATTTACTAAGCAGTGTTAGGAGACAGAGTGAAAAGTGATAAGAAAGTGATAAGGTGCCAGCCAATCAGCTCCCAACTGTCATTTTTCAAACACTGCTTAGTAAATAGACCCCTTAATCACTATGGATACTATACTCCTTATCAGAGCCGTGACTAGACTTTTTGATGCCCTGTGCCAGAAAGAGCATTGGCACCCCCCTATTTTTCAAAGGGACATAATGCACCCAAAAAGGGGCATGGACTCATGGGGAAGGGCTAGGGAAGAGATAGGGGAGGCCAGGAGATGCTGGAGATTAAATAAGAGGAAGCTACAAGTGAGAATGATAATAAACAGGAAAATTGACAGCCCCAAACAACGCCCCCTACCCTGCGGTGCTCTGTGCCATGGCACCAGCCGCACTACCCTAGTTACGGCCCTGCTCCTTATCTCTTAACCCAGTGGTTCCCAAACTTTTCTGAATCGTGGCACCTTAGAGTATCAGCATTGTTTTCACAGCGCCCCTATGCCGAAAGTTTGTTATTGAGGAATTCAGAAAAAATATGTAGTGAAGTATTAAAGTGAAGTAAATTGTTATTCTTAGGCTCAGTTATGTGGTTGCGGACAGATTTGCGCTTCTGCTTGTCCACATATTTACATTACATTGACCATAAATAATTTGACTTGGTGCTTGACCAACAATCTGAGGCACAGCTGCAAGTGTCCCGAGGCACCCCAGGATGCCTAGGCGCACAGTTTGGGAACCACTGTCTTAACCAACTGCACAAGAAAATCATAAAAGACCACAATGGGGCAATACACATAAATATACAATATACATATAGCCAATATGGGCCAGATACAAAGAATAATCCCATAAAATAATAATATGGGATGTTAAAATTACTAAAATAGTACAAATACTAAAGTGTGTGACTTATATCATAAAATATAAACTAATACAATTATAAAATTACTTCAATAAATATGTGTAAAAACAAAGGAGATGTGTGTACTTCATAAAAACCATTTCAACTCAAATTCCACAATCAATCCCCTTGGTACCTGAGTCAGACCCGGTCGCAAAGCTGCGTTCGCATGCAGCCTGTCTTGGCAAATATATGTTAATGACCGCATACGCAATGTAACCGCAGCACAATAAGTAGACACCCAACACTACATAATGCCGCCTACTTCCCTTCACTTACGTTCTCACAAGACAGCAAAAACACCGGTAACATCGGGAACCATCGGACCCACACGCACAAGTTGACCTGACCCTACTGCAGACATTGCTAATGTTTGTGTGTGTAACTAGACGTTAGGATGCGTATGCCGTCGCTGGGGCCTAATTATGCACGCACCTGAATCGGCTTCTAGATGCCCAGGCATGCCTGCTTATCTCTGACCACCCCCCTCTCACCACCCTCAAACGGTTACTTCCTGTCAATCACTGTATGAAGCCTCTGCGTGTTCGCTGCGGTCGATTCCCGATCGCAGCGGACGGTTCATGCACGTGCACTGCGTTGCATGCTGCGATGCATAAGCATGCACAGAATGCAAACATCGACAGGCTGCGTGCGAACGCAACCTTGCAACCGGGTCTGAATCAGGCCCTCATTTGATATATCCATTTAATTTCAGTTTGAGCTAAAATCTGGTTTGTGTTATTTATTCGTCAGTTATTCTGTATTTGTTTTACACCTATGACCCTCTTTCATGACTGGCATCTCTTGTTAGGGCATTCTTTGAAATGTTTTGATAAAGAATGATTTTCAAGGCCATTCTTGATGTTTCTGAGATGCTCAGGCCAACATTCTTTCAATGGCCTGAATGTACGGCCCACATATTGAAGGCCACAATCACATTCTACTAGATAAATGCAATTCTTTGTATTACACGTTATGAATTCCATTATCTTGTATGATTTATTAGTTACAGTTGAATTAAATTTATCCACTTTGCTGAGTTGTGTGACATTGTTTCATACACATCAAACATACCCCGCACCTGTGAAAGACAACTGTTTTTATTCTTCCCATTTTTCACTGTTACATTAAATAGTTCCAGTCAAAAACGTATGAAATTTTATTTTATTTAATGGATATCAAAGTCTATTACACAATAAACAGGAAAAAACCCCAAGCGCTGCCAGAGAGCTGCTGGTAAGTAAAGGGGATGTCAGACCCTTATAAAGGTAAACACAAAATATAGAAAAAACCAGCACTAAATATATAAAATGATCACTAAGCAGACAGTGGGTCGTAATAATATTACAATTTAATAATAACTTAAAATCTCAAACACATTGAAATAAATAAAATTAAATAAATATAATTAATCGAATAAATCTACACATAATAAAATTGAATAATTATAAAATAGCCACATATTAATTTATAAAGATCATAATTGCTGATCCTTGATAGATCCTCCTTCCAAGAAAATGAAACACACAGTTATATAGGCTCACAAAGTCAATCAGGACTTATCTCCCTCTAGGCGAAAGGTTTTACCAGATTCCCAATAGGTTTTTAATCCACAGTCCCTGGCAACATTCAGTGGCCAAATAGTAAAGATGGGGCTGTTGTCTTCTTCCAGAATGTGGTATCTCGCCCAAATCAATAAGGGTAACTTGTAGTCCAAGATGTATAGTAGCCAAGTAATGGAAAGGAGAACCTCCTGGTTTCCAAGAGCTAAATGCGTTTCACTGGTTTTAAAGATTCATCCAGTTTCCTCAGGAGCATATCTCAGAGTGTTCCAAATAGATGTGTATATGTGGTTGTCAATTAAAATAATTAGTGGCGCATGTGTGGCTCAATTCATCAATTATACACTAAAATCAATAAATACAGTAAATACATATCAAACAACCAACTGTCCATTAAGAAATAAATATAAATAAAATCCTACATGTCACAAACTCAGTGAATAAAAAATCAAAAGGTAAGGTTACCTTATTAAACTCTGTGTATATCCAAACATCTCCGTCATGTGACACCAGGTCACATTTTTATAAATATGGTTTGTGAACAGCGCTCAGAGGAAAGGTATACAAATAGTAAGGGAGCAGCTTAGTACTGGAGACGTCCTATCTCCAAAAATTAGTATATAGAAGAAAAGTGTTGTACTATGCGCTCACCTATTGATAGGAAATGGAAATATAACAGTAATTGTGGTAATGATCTCTATGACAAATGAAGAGGAATTGAATGTATTAAAAATCATATTTTTATTATTACGGGAGACACAATGCTCCAATGTCTGTAATAGATGTAAAAGTTCTGAATATTAATAGTTATATGGGAAAATTAGAGACTCCTTTAGGGTGTCTCTATCCGTAGTTTTAAACAAACAAACTACATCTCCTCTATAGCATTAAAAAGTCCAGCAGTGAGATATGGGTGATAGGTGTGCCCTTTGAGGGGGTTACCTTCCGTACTTTACTATGTCACCCTTTTGATAGTCAATGATGATTCAAACATTAATAACAGGTATAGGGTGTAACCTTCAGAGGGGTTGCCTTTTGTCTGGAAACCTCTCACTGTAGGAAATCCTGAGTGTGTGACCACCCCACTGTTGATACCTAGATGTGAGGAGACCTAGACCCTAGGTACCTTTCCGTATGTGACCCATACGTCTCCTATTATATATATGTGAGACAGTCTAATAGGGGATGTGCCTGTATATCCGCGGCATCCCTCGTGTAAGGCTTATCCGTGAATGTCTTCAATCAGCTCCGTGTTCTAGATACTGGCCACTCTGAAGTGAAAATGAGTGATGGTTTCCTTTGCCAGCTGCACAGTGCAGCCGCACTGACCTGATATCGTCCATCACTCCAGCTGGGACAGAGGCGGGAGCTAACACCCGGATGTCTGGGTATGCGGTGGAGCAGTAATTCTGTATGAAGAGACTCTGTCAAAAAATGGCAGCGTGGAGCTGTATGCTAAGAGAATGTGTATTATACCAATCTTTGTGTACCAATGTATAAAAAACTTAATGTACTTGTAATCTAATCTAGATACATAGCTTTATCAGATAAAATAAAATAAATAAAAATAATAATATAAATATTAAATATAAAATAAATAAAAATAAATATAAAAATAAAAAAATAAATAAAAGTAAAAATAAAAATAAATAAATAAATAAAGAATAAAAAATATATTATAAATATTTAATGGATTATAAATATTTATAATCCATTAAATATTTATAATATATTTTTTATTCTTTATTTATTTATTTTTATTTTTACTTTTATTTATTTTTTTATTTTTATATTTATTTTTATTTATTTTATATTTAATATTTATATTATTATTTTTATTTATTTTATTTTATCTGATAAGGCTATGTATCTAGATTACAAGTACATTAAGTTTTTTTTAAACATTGGTACACAAAGATTGGTATAACACACATTCCTTATGGTATTTCGTGTAAGAACAACACGAGTGTAGACTCACAATTGGGAGACACCCACCTCAAAGGATATTGGTCAGAGCATGGTATATTAACAAGATGACACCAACATAGACTCCACCTTGAAGAAGGCCTGATTGGCCAAAATGTGTTGTCACATGACCTAGTACTACACGCTGTATCAGAAGCACTAGTGCTCTTAGCATAGAGCTCCATGCTGCCATTTTTTGACAGAGTCTCTTCATACAGAATTACCGCTCCACCGCATACCCAGACATCCGGACGTTAGCTCCCGCCTCTGTCCCAGCCGGAGTGACGGACGATATCGGGTCAGTGCGGCTGCACTGTGCGGCTGGCAAAAGGAAACCATCACTCATTTCCACTTCAGAGTCGCCAGTATCTAGAACATGGAGCTGATTGAAGACATTCATGGGTAAGCCTTACACGCGGGATGCCACGGATATACAGGCACATCCTCTATTAGACTGTCTCACATATATATAATAGGAGACATATGGGTCACATATTATACACCAGGTCACATGACATAGAAGTCAGATCACATCTGGGGATGTTACTAGCATAAAGAAAAATAAAAACTAAAGTTTCCCAGAATCTAACATAATCCCCAACGGGGTGGGAAGGGCTAGATGCATCCAAAGTCAAATTTCAATGGTAGATAAGTCAAATAGCTAAGTCCGATTTAGATACCTCGGACTACATTTCCCACAAGTCACTACAAAATTACATGATTCACATGACCAATCATGTTCACTGACATCATTGTGAACAAGTATCAGGGATATTTACATCCACCATAATAAGAACTCCCCATGGTGTCTCATGCTCAGTCATCTAATTGTCTCCGATCATGTGATCGGGACTCTTAATACAACCTTCCGGAGCTCTAGTTTCATAAACACCTATAAACATAGTTCAGAGCATCATTATTAATAGATAATAATAAGTCACATGATTCACGTAATCAATTACGTGATCCGTGACATAGCTGTAAACATACTGTATATCCAAGACAATTTGAAGCCACCAAGATCAGAACTCCAATTCCCATATGGCCTTGTGTTTACTCACCTGATTCCATCCGATCATTAGATCGGGACTCTCAATACACAGCATACAAGAAAATTTGATATAGATGTCCAATGGTCTGATTTCATAGACACCTAAAAAATTTAGTTGGTAACATCACTAATGGTGAATAATGGTGAGTTATCATCATTTGACACAATGGAAACTCCGTGTTTCATATATTCCTGCTGTATATCATCTGGCTTCTAGATCGAAAGATCAAGATCTTAATGATCATGATATTGTAGAATGACACATGGAAAAAACCCCTAAATGACTAAATAGCACACTAAATCATGTAGAATATGTATACATGTCCTATCAAATAGAACATACATAGACAACCATAAAAATGGATGAAAAAGATAAGAGAAGATAGAAATAAGAATCTGGGAAGAGGGAATTGTACTTCAACATCCAATATATTTCTTTAGAACATCGTTTATTAAATTTATCCCCTCCTCGATCAGAAGATGGTATATGCTCCATCCCTCTTCCCAGATGGTTTGAATGAGGCTATTTAATTGAATGTCGTTACATGATAAACTATCCCTGAGAACAATTAGTTATGCAGAAGACCTATTAATTTTTTATGAATTCTTTATAACTGTATATACCTACCCAGATTTCGTTATACTAAACACTTTTTGTGAGTATGAATATGTAACTTTGAGGTATTGATCTCTCTATTTGGACATTCTTCTTGGGTATCATATATTATTATTGAGTAATTTCTTCTATTTATGATTTATGTAATATGTCCCTCTTTACAGATCAGTGATGTTTATTCCCCTATTCTTATTTCTATCTTCTCTTAGCTTTTTCATCCATTTTTATGGTTTTCTATGTATGTTCTATTTGATAGGACACGTATACATATTCTACATGATTTATTGTGCTATTTAGTCATTTAGGGTTTTTTTCCATGTGTCATTCTACAATATCATGATCATTAAGATCTATATCTACAGCCAAGCCGTCGTTATGGGTCTCGCACCAAAGGGGGCATGCTGTCGATGGTGATTGACAGCAAGCCCCCTTTGGTGGCCGTACCGGGGGCGTATCTGCCCAGACGGAGGCGCTCCCATGGGAACGCCTACTGTCTGGGGCCGGCCCCACTGACATCACTAGTGATGTCAGTGGGAGTGCTTTTAGCTCTGATAGAGCCAAAAGCACTCCAGGCCTTGCGGCAGCGAGACCCTACCGCAAGGGTCTCGTCGCAAGCCCGATGGTCGCGATGGTCACCCACAGCTATGCGAGCGGCCAGGAGGCCGCTCCAAAAAGGAGGAGGGACGGCCCTGATTCAGAGAGAGCGCTCTGTCAGAGCGTCCGGTTCTGAATCAGGGCCAGAGTCCCTGCTCGGATCACTTTGGGATCTTGGGTTCTTCCTGCCAAGTTTGGAACTTGGATGTAAAAATGGATCTTGCATATTTGGGTTAACATTTAATTCCCTCCATCATGATTTCAGGTGCTGTCAGGTGGACAAAATTGACTGGTAATGACTGGAAATTAATGTTATTGATGTTAATAATACTATAAGAACAAAGCAGGTCCAAGTTATATGGTTTTAGCTGTTTTTATAGATTTTCTAAGAAATACAAAACCAACACCGAACCAAAACACTTGAGGGTGGTTTTCTCAAAACCAAAATCACGATGATGATTTAGAATCAAACAAAAACACAGGGGTCTGTGTACAAATCTAGTCTGGATGGAAATGTCTAAAGACTGTAGTGCCCGAGGCAGCATGGTCGGATTAAGGTTTGTGGGGGCCCCTGGGCAACAAACATGTGGGGGTCCCTATTAAATATGGACTTAATGGGGGTATGCGCAATGGGGACCGTATTGCTCGTAAGCGGTACATTGACAAACAGCGATAAGCTAAGCTTGTAGCTAGTGACATAACCCCTTTAGCACTGTCTCCCCAGAGAAATCAAACTTCAAGCACACACAAGAAAAAAAGACACAATATACACCCACAGGAAAAAAAAACACACATATAGGTACCCATATGAAATACTACTCACCAGTTGCACAATCTTATCCACATTACACCGCACATAGGCCCGTATTCAATTAGCCACGATAAGTCAGTTCCTGCGGAGAAGTATCATGAGTGATGTCATTTCGCCATGTGAAAAGTTTCCTCCATATTCAATTCCGAAGACTTTTCGCCGGTGCGGAAAATCAATGCAATGAGACCTGCAAAAAAGTTCCGCCTATGAATAGGTGTCGAAAAAAAGTGCAGAACTGGGGTTTTGGGGTGCAAAGCTGCGGAAACCCTCCTGCACCTTTGGGACAGTCCCCCAAAAGGTAAACTGCATTAAAAAAAAGTTTAAAAAAAGTCTTTACAACACCCCAAAAAAGTTTGCAGGTGCTTGCGGCAGGTGGATTTATTAGAATTTAACTTTAGCAACTTCAAAATATGCTAGAACCCTTTTTCAGGTACCCCAAATTTGCTGGGACTGCTTATTTTCACCACAAAAAAAATGCTAAATGCTATTCTTCACCACTTATGCAAAGACACTGAATAGCAATTGTTGAGATCATTTAAGTACCCCAAATACCTTCAGCAGGGCTATTGGGGGGGTATCTAGAGTGATCCCCAATGTCAGTGCATCTTTTGGGGGGTGTCAGCCTGATTTCCCCAAATCTGACAGTACATTTTTTGCAAGTTAGTGTTTCGCCGAGGTCCGTTTTCGCCGATTTCTAATTGAATACGGGGGAAAGCAGGCACGCGCGCGATACTTTTCCGCATTGAAAACCAACGATGTAGGCGAAAAGTCCTGCATGCATAAAGTATGGGACTTTTCGCTTGGAATTGAATATGCCCCACAGTGCACAATTCACATTATACCACATAGTACTGGTGCCCCTTATTAATGTTATGACACACAGTAGTGCCCCTTATACACAATGCCAAAAGTAGCGGTGCCCCTTATACACATAATGCCCACAGTAGTAGTGCTTCTTACACAATGCCCACAGAAGTAGTTCCCCTTATGCAATGCCCCCAATAGTGGTGCCCCTTATGCAGTGCCCCCAGTAGTGGTAGTGCCCCTTATGCAGTGCCCCCAGTAGTGGTGCCCCTTATGCAGTGCCCCCAGTAGTGGTAGTGCCCCTTAAGCAGTTCCCCCAGTAGTGGTAGTGCCCCTTATGCAGTGCCCCCAGTAGTGGTGCCCCTTATGCAATGTCCCCAGTAGTGGTAGTGCCCTTTATGTAGTGTCCCCAGTATTGTAGTACCCCTTAGCAATGCCCCCAGTAGTGGTACTGCCCCTTATGCAGTGTTCCCAGTAGTGGTAGTGTCCCATATACAGTTCCCCCAGTAGTGGTGCCCCTTATGCAATGCCTCCAATGGTGGTAGTGCCCTTATGCAGTGCCCCCAGTAGTGGTGCACCTTATGCAATGTCCCCAGTAGTGGTAGTGCCCTTATGAAGTGCCCCCAGTAGTGGTAGTGCCCCTTTATGCAGTGCCACCAGTAGTGACAGTGGCCACTGTGATAGTGCCCTTTTGCAGAGTCCACAGTAGTGCTGCCCCTTATGCAGTGCCCCCTATGCAACGCCCCCATTAGTAGTGACCCCACTAGTAATGCCCACTGTGGTAGTGCCCCAAATAGTAATACCCCCTGTAGTAGTGCCACCTGTATAAATGCCCCCACTGGTAATACCCAAGTAGTAGAGGCCCCTAAGTAATGCCTCCAATAGTAATGCCCACCCAAGTATTTCCACCAATAGTAATGCTCCCTGAGTATTGCCCCCAGTAGTAATGCCCTCATTTGGGAAGCCGCTGGCACACACAAAAAAAAAATTAATACTTACCTTAAGCCCCGTTCCTGCATCTGCTGCCATCCGGTCTGCTGGCTGCTCCTCTGAACTATGGCGTCTCTCCCATAGTGCAGTGCGGGAGCCGGAAGCCGGTGTCAGGTGTGAGCTCCAGCCTCTGGCTCCGGCTGCCGCTGTGGGGAAGGAGCCGGGTGCCCGCTGGTAACAAAATCTCAGAGGGCGCCCGGCTAATGGAGCCTCCCTGCGGCGCCGGGGTTAGGTGGGCCGGCGGAGGCAAAAATGATTCCATCTACTGATCCGGCCCACTTTAACCCTGGTGGGTGTGGGGTCCCTTAAAGTGTGGGGGCCCATGGACAACCGCCCATGTCGCCCACCCCCATTCACCCGTTAACCCGGCCCTGTGAGGCAGGACTATACTCTCCTTGGTCACATACACAGCACTTTTCATATCAGGGGCGTTTCAAGAGAGGATGGGGCCCATGTGCAGTCTCTGTCACAGGCCCCCTCCTCTCAGTCCGGCGGCCAGCAGGGCACTGAGCGCAGCGTGGCCAGTGCTGCACTGATAGACTCTGGGCACTAGAGTGTGCCCAGAGTCTATAGCACATGCGAAGGTCGCCGGGAAAATGGCCACAGCAGTCATTTTCCAGCGTTTTTACAGCGCTGACACCGGTGCCGATGTGGAACTCCAGAGAGGTAAGTATAATATGGGTACAAGGTGTGCGGTGCGGGCCCCCTGGACCCAGGGGCCAGTGTGCACCGCACACCCTGCACCCATTATAAATACGCCCCTGGTTCATATGCAGAAGACTAATGGCTCAATACTGTAACGTTTTTTTTTTTTCTTACTTGTTTTTTCTTGGTTGTTCTATGACAGCTATCTGGTTTTACACTCAAAACCATACTAAAAATATATTGAGTATTGCAGCACATTATATGGTGCTAAATTGACTCTTTAATAAAGAGCACGTATGATATACAGGTTATCAGGTTAACTGCAACTAGGTGATATTTTAACTTACACAGCGCAATCAAAAGTCTTAGGGGCCCATTTTTTCAACGAGTTTTATCGTACGCAATTAGTTTTAAAACTCATTAAGTATGATAACTGTTTCCCAGCCAATCAGCTCCCAATTGTCATTTTTCAAACAGATGACAGTTAGGAGCTGATTGGCTGGATCACCATTATCATACGCAACGAGTTTTAAAACTCATTGCGTATGATAAAACTTATTGATAAATGAGCCCTTTAATGGAGCCTGTATTCAGCCAGCTCTCATAGAGATGTGTAAAATATGCCTTTTTTATGCAGGGATCAGCTTACTATTAGGTGTAGTTTAAGGTACAGTATTGTCTTTCACTATAACAGATCAGTAAAGAATAAGTCTACCCCACATAGAATAAGAAAAGTTTGCCTAGGCTCTAAACTATCATCACTTTCATACATCACTGAACCTGCTTAAAAATAGCGCCTAACATCTCCACATCCAGGGTAGTCTGTATTTTCTGATTGAAGTACATTGATGTTTTTCTTAAGAGGTTGAGAGGGCAATAATTATTTGCCCAGGCCACTAATGGCAGCACTACTGCCTAATAATTATCTGTGCCAGACAGGCAACTGGCAATCACAACGTAATCAAAGACAAATTGTTGTACTGAGTACCTAGAGAGGAATATCATTTATCACTGTATTGATTATAGATGTGTGACCACGTTTCAATAGCATGTGCACTCATATTTCTTTATTAATAGCGAACATTCATCCAACAATCATTAACCTCTTGTCCTCCATCTTTAACCCATTTTCATCACCATCATTCTCCATTAAATCCCTTTCATCACCTTTCTCCATAACCTCATCATCCTCCTTCAATCAATAAACCCTCAGTCTACATCATTACTCTCCTTTCATTATCATTTATCGCTAATGCCCATTTTCATCATCATTCTCCATTATCTTTATTTTGTCATTCTCATCATCAATGTCTAATAAATCTGTTATCCTTATAATAATATAATAATAATAATATCACCCACCTGTCCATCATCCATCTCACTCACCTGAGCCAACACACAGCTACAGAGAGGATCCGATCCTACAGCCATGGCCAAAAGTTTTGAGAATGACACAAGTATTGGTTTTCACAAAGTTTGCGGCTTCAGTGTTTTTAGACCTTTTTGTCAGATGTTACTATGGTACACTGAAGTAAAATTACAAGCATTTCATAAGTGTCAAAGGCTTTTATTGACAATTACATTAAGTTTATGCAAAGAGTCAATATTTGCAGTGTTGACCCTTCTTTTTCAAGATCTCTGCAATTCGCCCTGGCATGCTGTCAATCAACTTCTGGGCCACATACTGACTGATGGCCGCCCATTCTTGCCTAATCAATGCTTGGAGTTTGTCAGAATTTGTGGGTTTTTGATTGTCCACCCACCACTTGAGGATTGAATACAAGTTCTCAATGGGATTAAGGTCTGGGAAGTGTCCTGGCCATGGACCCAAAATTTTGATGTTTTGTTCCCCGAGCCACTCAGTTATCACTTTTGCCTTATGGCAAGGTGCTCCATCATGCTGGAAAAGACATTGTTCCTCACCAAACTGTTCTTGGATGGTTGGGAGAAGTTGCTCTTGGAGGATGTATTGGTACTATTCTTTATTCATGGCTGTGTTCTTAGGCAAATGTGAGTGATCCCACTCCCTTGGCTGAGAAGCAACCCCACACAAGAATGGTCTCAGGATGCTTTACTGTTGGCATGACACAATATAATGGCTCCAGCGTCTCAGTTCCCACGCTCATTCTGCGCTATCATATGGTTACTCAGAACTGCGATAATCAAATGGTCTGCGACCAATGCTGTGTCTTTGTACATGGATGCATTGACTTGCAAAGCGGCAGATGAGCATCCTAATACATTCCTCGGTGTGTGCAACATTAGAGTACAGTAGTTGGATCCATCTAATTGGGGCACCCACATGAAGCTAAATTATACACATGGATGGCTCCTTGCCTCACACTGCCTGAGATCTGCCAACGTAGATCTATTGTAAATAACTTATTCCTAGACCTACATGGATCACCGATTTGTCACATGTCTAGTATTCTGCATAAAAAATATTTATTTGAATTATAGTTATTACAAAATGATTATTTCAAAAACATTGAATGTTTGTTAAATTTTTTTTCTTATGGTAATGTCAGTTAGTGGTAACACAAAGCTTTTTGTCTTCACAGGTCTCCACTGGCAGCAAAAAGGCTATTTATCCATGCTAAATCAAATATCGTATATAAATGGCAAACTACGAGTGGATACGCCTGGGGTTTACTATGTGTACTCCCAAGTCAGTTTTTGTGTAAACTCCACCCAGTTTTTGAATGCTCCATTTGTCCAGTACATCTATTTGAAGAGACCACATGAGAAGGAAAGGCTTTTACTGAAAGGGGCACACTCATATATTTCACAGACCGCAAATTGCGCACTGCACTCAGCGCCACTGGGAGCTGCATTTACGCTGAAGAAAAATGATCTTATATTTGTCAGTGTGACAGATCCATCCTGCGTCAATTACAGTCCCGAATTTACGTACTTTGGCATGTTCAAGCTCGGAGAATCTTCTTGATCTGTAAATGATAAGCTACTGTAATATATTGCATTGTATTTTAACACAGCAAAACATCAGTCTGGTACTTATTCCTAGAGATAGGCAAATCTCCAATGGTTTGGTTCACGGAATGCTTCACAATTTTGGACCATTGGCTATGTTTTTGGAAAATCAATTCACCAATCTATTTACTGGATCAAACAAAAAAGTCAACATGAAACATTTAAAAAGACATTTTCACAGGTGTAAAAAGATTTTAATATAAAACTGTCTACTTTGCTCTGCCTAAATGTTTTTTTCCCCCGAGCAGTAACATTTTTTTCCAGCGCATTTTCAGTGAACTGATTCACTGGTGGGAAACATGGACGTTTGTAGAAACTTGAAATGTTAAGTGTAAACTCTCATGTCTGTCTGATTTTACTGAGAAAACATTTTGCTGTTGTGTCTTCTTTACTACTGTCTCGTTATGAACTGCCCTTAGAACTTCGATCATAAATGTGCACAATGACCTATAGCTATAAATAACCTAGAACCATACCATAAAGCCATGCTTAAGCACAGAAGGTTAAATCAAAATAACTGAGGTATCAATTAACACACTTGTCCTTAAAACCTGAACTGTTAGTGTGCTTTGAGGACCGTGGTTGGGAACCCCTGCCATAAGCAGATGTGAGGATTTATCTGTTAACCTTTGCGTTGTTAATGCTGTAAGACTCAAAATAATTACAGAGATCTACTCCTCTGAGAGAAATACTGATATAATAGGCGATCACACCCCACCAAATCTCAACTAGTAGCTGAAAAGCTTACTACCAGACTTAGGGGCTCATTTATAAACGAGGTTTATCATACGCAACAAGATTTAAAACTCTTTTCATATAGAGATGTGCGTTTCGATTTTACTCGGATTTACTCGGATATTTTTGGATCTCAAAAACTACATCATATTGGCTATCCGGCTGTCACGTGTTTTCGATAGCCAATAAGAGAAATCCGAAAGAACCCGAACTTGCTATAATTTGGAGATAAGATCCGAACCCGCACATCTCTAGTTTCATATGATAATGGTGCTCCAGCCAATCAGCTCCTAACTTTCATCTGTTTGAAAAATGACAGTTGGGAGCTGATTGGCTGGAGCATGATTTATCATATGCAACAAGTTTTAAAACTTGTTGCGTATGATAAAACTCGTTGATAATTGGGTCCCTTAATATAAATGATGACTTTACAAAAGAAAGGGCCTATATGTTAGTGTGGAAATTCATTCCGAAGCACGACCGCAGGTCTCTACTGTTAGAAGCAACACTAGTGCAAATTACATTTTCTTCAAGATTTACTAAAGAGAAAGTGCAGCAATTAAATCACAAGGACAAAAAATCATTTTAACATTGCATTGCACTTTGACATAAGTTAATGATGTATACAGTTATGTATTCCTTTAGTAAGATGACACACACAGAAACACATTTCCAAGACAGGCATTTACATCAGCAGAGGGTCACCCATGACAGCGGCTCCCAGATTTTGGTTTTAACTTTAAACTGCATGTCACCTGTCACATGATTGATTCCAGCTGTTCTTTACCATAGAGAAAATGTTGACAAATGGTGCTCCAGCCAATCCGCTCCCAAATGTCATTTTTCAAACAGATGACAGTTGGGAGCTGATTGGCTGGAGCACCATTATCATACGCAACGAGTCATTGTGAATGATAAAACTCATTGATAAATACAACCCTTTGTCACTTGGAGGGAGATGTCTCAAGCATGCTAAAGAGTGGAGAAGTAGACACATGGAAAAGTTGTCCACAGCAAGGAACCATTAAGCTTCTAGCTAGCATGTATCAAGTACATTCTCTAAACTGATAAGTAGAAGCTGGTTGGTTGCTATGGGCAACATCTCCACTCTTTACAATTGTTGATATGTCTCCCCATAAGAGACTCCTCTGGTAATGAAGGACAGAGGTCAGAAATAAAACACTCATGTTGCCACAATGGTAAACTGCTTAAAAGATAATCCCAATACTGAACATTTATAAAAAAAAAAATAAAAAAAAAAAACACCTTTCACAGTTACCTCACCTCATCTAAATTGAGCTCATCCCACAAACGACGAAACTAAGTTGAAAGCTTGACCCAGGAGGCCGCAGCATAGCCCCTGTCATTTTTCTGTGTGCATCGGGAGGGAGGGGGGGGGGCATTGTGTAGTAACAGAGGAATTAAAAATGGTTATTTGTTACGTTATCTTAAGATTGTGCGTTCTAAAAAAAACAGACTATTGGATTGTGAAACAGCTGCAATATTTTGCATAGATCTGGCTTTGCTATAGGAGAGGCCATTTTGCTGAACTACTAAATTCCAGCTGCACAATTGTGAGTTCTGCTTTTGATGTGCCGTTCGTTTTGTGAAGACACGTTTCTCTGAGGTTACAGCTGGGACGACAACGGGCAATTCAGTCTGCTGCGTTGTGTGGTTGGGAAAGGACTGGGTACACTTAAGGCTGAAGTCTGCTCGTGAAATATTTTACATTTTCCAGCCAAATATGTAATTGGATGAATATTTAATGGACTGGCGTTAAGCATTTTGTTCATCTCTAGAACATCTGTTTAAGAATTAACTTTATTAGGACTAAAATAAGGACAAACAAAAGAGAGTTTTATGTAGTAAATTAATATTTTCAAATGTAAAATTATGAAGTAATTCCTGCAAGTTTTATGATCATTTGCATATTCTACCACTTTTATAGACTGAATCCCCCTATGAGTTTAAATTCTCTGCATTCTGAATGAGGAATTTCCAGTGCCACAACTGGAATGTAGTATTATTATATCTCTGTTTATTTTCATGATTATTTCAACTTGAAAACCCCTATCTGTAATTGTGGTTGGAATGAACAAAATGCTGATCCGGCTGGCAGGACTATATGCGATATTGGCCATATTTATTCTGTTTTTCCCAAATCAACTCGAATATTTTTTATATACTAATTTTAACCAGAAAATGTACTTTAGAAACACATGTTTAGTGGGTAAAAAAATATTTTTTTACCTCTTTTTAAATGACAATTGTCTTCCTAATTCACAGGTTACTTTTACTAACTAATTCCCTGGCTGAGAAGAAAAATAGAATTTTAAGAAACCTAAACTTTGTTAAAATGCTTTGCTCATCTCTAATCACTTTATCCAATGAGTCAATGATGAATTTTTGCTATTCTCCGAAGACGATTCTGCCACATTAAAACTATAATAAAAACAAAGCAAAATATAAGTATTACACCTACAATGAAGTTTCTGCCTAAAATAATGAGTTGCGATATTATAATCTAGGAAAAATTATTTATGTAAATTTATCAACAATAATTTTATCTTGCACATCCTGTGCATGACCTTACCCTCCTTGGTTATTGCAATGTTTTACTAACTTGTCTGACAAAGACTCATCCATACATTTACTCTCCTTACACTTTTAGATATCACTTACACATACTGTACCATAAATTCTCTCAACATACAACTTGCTCCCTTTTGATCATTTTCTAAATGCATCATCTCATACAACACACTCATTTCTCCGCACTCTTTTCACACAGTCAAAGCCCATTGTTCTGCAATACTGCACTACATGAACATGTTACCCCACAGTGGATACAATATGCTAATGAGCCCCAGTATATCAATCAACTGCACTAACCCCATAGTCCATAATGACTTCAAATCTTTCTTTTACATGTCATTCAGGTTGTGTGGCCTAAATTTGATCATCTAAAAACTCTATGGGGCCACAATACTTAAGTATCCAACTTGCCGTGTTTTGCGCTGGTGGATACTAAAGTAGCGGAGGAATTCAGTATCGAAGTATCAGTGCTACTTGCCTCTTCCCCTCTGGCCTACAGCAGATGCGGGACTTGAGTTCAAACATACAGAACGCATGGCTGCCGGTCTTACAGTGAGGAGGTGATGGAGGGATCAGCTCAGATCTCTCTTTGCAACTCCATAGGAAGGAGCTGGGCTTTGGGAAACAGCGCCATCTGAAGATGGAGTTGGTTCCAGCAAGCAAGCTCCAAAAACTTTCATTTTTCAGAGATTGCTGAATATATGACGGTCCGATCGGACCCCTGATAATGAATAGGCCCATTACTTAAAGCATTAGTGATGATGAATAAGCCCCTATGAGACAGGACATTCTCTAAGTTTATTAATGCTGGGTTAGTTGTTACAGATTATGTGGTAACATGCATAGACTGAGAATCTCTGTACTTTTGTATGTAAAATATAACTATTTATACTGTTTCTACAGTTTCTTTTTAACAGTTGTTAACTGAAATAAAAAAAATCTGTACAGTTTTTAAGTTATTACTGTTGATGTACATATAAATAAATGTGTAATTACATTAAGTATGTGTGTTTGATGTTATTCATTTTGTAATGTCTACAAGAGGCATAACTAGGGTATTTCGAGCCCAGGGCAAATTTAAAAAAAGGAGCTCACCCCCCCATGTGCCAAAATTGGGTGTGGCCACAAGGGGCATGGACACTGAATAATAGGGTGTGTCAACATGACACACACCCCTTTCTCGTCGCTCTGGGAACATTCCTTTCCATTCCATGTGCACCTTAATGCAGTGCCCCTTATACAGTCCCAATGCAGTGCCCCCAGTAGTGGTCCCCCTTATGCAGGCCCCCAGGAGTGCCCCTTATACAGTACCCCCAGTATGCAATGCCCCCAGTAGTGGTCCCCCTTATGCAGGCCCCAGAAGTGCCCCTTACACAGTGCCCACAGTAGTGGTCCCCATTATGCAGTCAGGCCCCCATTAGTGCCCCTTACACAGTGCCCCCCCCTTATGCAGGCCCCATTAGTGTCCAGTGACCCCCCCTTATGCAGCCAGGCCCCCATTAGTGCCCCTTACACAGGGCACCCCCAGTAGTGGTCCCCCTTATGCAGGCCCCCAGTAGTTATCACACACAGACATACAAAACATAAAAAACAGGCTTACCTGAATCCTCCGTCTCCGTCCGCCTGCTCGGTCCGGCTCTGCATTATGGGAGAGACGTCATGATGTTTCTCCCATCACCCACTGCAGGAGCTGAAAGGCGGAGCTCGCTAGTGACCTCCAGCCCGGCTCTGGCAGTGGGCGCAGAAGCCAATGAGAGTTTGTCTGACTGTAATTGGCTGCTAACACACACACATCGCCACCGGGTAGTATCGGAGCCAATGGCGATTTGTGTATAAATGTGTAGTGCGACCACACTCACTACGGTCTGCACTACACTGGCTGACTAGGGCGGGCCTGTACGAGCCCCAGCAGCCCTGCCCTAGTTACGCCACTGAATGTCTACATCAGGGGTGTCTTAAGAGAGGAGGGGGCCAGTGTGCATTCCCCATCCGGGGCCCCCTTCTCTCTCCATGGCGGGCGGTAGCAACTGACGCAGCTGGCCGCCCACCGTAGCATCAGTATACTCTGGGCACTAGAGTGTACCCAGAGTCTACTGCGTATGCATAGATCACCGGGGAAATGGAGCAGCCACCATTTTCCGGCGATTTCCACACTGTGCATGTGCAAAATGCCGGAAAAATGGCCGCCGCAGACATTTTCCAGGGGTTTTGAGCACCGCTGAGACACCAGGTGTGGGACCTCGGAGAGTTATGTTTTAGATAATATGGGTGCAGGGTGTGTGGTGCTGGCCCCCCTGGACCCAGGGGCCCGTGTTCACCGCACACCCTGCACCCATTATAAATACGCCCCTGGTCTACATTCAATAAGCCGACATATGTAACTGTTAGTTGAACAACTGAGGGTAAACAGGAGGAACTTTATTGCGAAAAAAAAAAATCAACATATTGGGGCCATCAATATTCATCTTGATGCCAGATTCAGAAAACATCACAAAAATATAGTATATTAATATATCGCATGTAAGTAAACAGTGCTATCATTGTAGAAAGTAGACTATTAATGTAATGGTTGCAGCTTTATGGGTAGATAATTATTACCAAGTTGTAGTGTTGCCCTCTTGTTTTCCTGAATATTTCTTGTTGAAACATCAGTAATATAATGTATGTATCCTGAACAGTAGAACAACATTCAATGTTTATTTTTTATTCAGTGATCCCCATATGTGCAGCTAACAGATATGGGGATTGAGGAGATAACATAGATCCCATATCCCCCACCCTTGTGTCCAGCATGAGATCATTCTCCAGGGATAACGGTCTGGAGGCACTTTGGCTGTAGACTGCTGTTACTATATAAGGTTTTTATATTGGGCATATATGTTATCACTGCTCACAGAATGGTCCGAATAGGATGGAAAATATGAAAAATATGTTTGGGGCTTTTATTTAACTACAAATTGTCAGAATCAGGAAAATGCAAAACGCGCTTCTGGCCTTTGACAAAACATATCTAATAATGGCAAGTAAATAATAACTAAAATTCTGGCTGTTCTTCCGTCATCTCCTGCCACTTTCTTTTCCTTTTCAATCCACTTTCAAATAATTTATGTCAATAAAACATACACGGGTCTATTTACTAAGCAGTGTTAGGAGACAGAGTGAAAAGTGATAAGGTGCCAGCCAATCAGCTCCCAACTGTCATTTTTCAAACACAGCCTGTGAGATGACAGTTGGGAGCTGATTGGCTGGCACCTTATAACTTTCTTATCACTTTTCACTCTGTCTCCTAACACTGCTTAGTAAATAGACCCCACAGGCATTTACTGAAAGGGTAACACTGCATTTATTCCACATTCCACAAATTGCACATTGCATTCAACTAGACTGCAAATTATTTGAAGAAAAAAAAGATCTTGGGGGAGATTGATATTGGGGAGAGATAAAGTGGAAAAGTTTCTCATAGTAACCAATCAGCTGCTAACTGTCATTTTTCTAGCACAGACTCTAAACTTAAATGTAATAGTTGATTGGTTGTCGTGGGTAACTCCACGTCTATGAGACTTTACCAACAGAAAGCTAATATTTTCATGGGACGTTGTGTTTCACAAAACTACTTCAGTTAAGGATAACAGAAATGTTGTACAGCCACAGGGACCTGGCTAGCTGGATATGCCTGCAGCTGGAAGCCTATCTGAGATATGGATATGTGTAGCTGGATATGCCTGCAGCTGGAAGCCTATCTGAGATACGTATATGTATAGCTGGATATGCCTGCAGCTGGAAGCCTATCTGAGATACGTATATGTGTAGCTGGATATGCCTGCAGCTGGAAGCTTATCTGAGATAGGGATATGTGTAGCTGGATATGCCTGCAGCTGGAAGCCTATCTGAGATAGGGATATGTGTAGATGGATATGCCTGCAGCTGGAAGCCTATCTGAGATATGGATATGTGTAGCTGGATATGCCTGCAGCTGGAAGCCTATCTGAGATAGGGATATGTGTAGCTGGATATGCCTGCAGCTGGAAGCCTATCTGAGATATGGATATGTGTAGCTGGATATGCCTGCAGCTGGAAGCCTATCTGAGATACGTATATGTGTAGCTGGATATGCCTGCAGCTGGAAGCCTATCTGAGATACGGATATGTGTAGCTGGATATGCCTGCAGCTGGAAGCCTATCTGAGATACGTATATGTGTAGCTGGATATGCCTGCAGCTGGAAGCCTATCTGAGATATGGATATGTGTAGCTGGATATGCCTGCAGCTGGAAGCCTATCTGAGATACGTATATGTGTAGCTGGATATGCCTGCAGCTGGAAGCCTATCTGAGATATGGATATGTGTAGCTGGATATGCCTGCAGCTGAGAAGAGCGAAATAACAAAAGTAAACAACCATTCGAAGAACAGGAGTTACATAAGGAACAACAAGGGAAAACCTTCTAGAAAGTTTAGTGAGCAGTTTGCTGGACTTGTTTGCTGTATACCTCAGAGACTTCATGATCCAAAACCAACCGATGATTGGCAGGAATGGAACTACTGAACCTGATTTCCCTGATAAATGCCTGAAAAGCATGAATGTATCAACTGTTGTGTATCCAACTGCGAGGGAAGGAAGTGGAAGATCCTCTGCAGTTGTTTTCATTGTTTCCCGGACTAAATGTAATTTAAATCTGTTCAGTTCAGAGAGGGCCATGATCTGTGCATGTGCAGACCGGATCCTGCGTGATCGCTCACAGTCACCCCTTAGCCGCAGCACATTTGGGGATTGGAGACCAGGACCATTGTGCAAAACAGGGCCGTGTCACATCCAGGGTCTGCATCGTCAGACACAGATTTCCTGGACCTAGCTGACCAGTTGCAATGGCCAGACTGAGTAAGCTTCGGCTTACGCAGACTGGCCGAGGGCTATGACCATCAAGACCAGTCGCGAGTATGACCCGATGCTGTGTCTTCAATGCAGCACTCAGATCACAGACGCATGCAGGAGGTGTCTATTTCCTACAGATGCCTCCTGCTGCATTTGCATTTTAGCTGTTAGATCAGGAGAGCTCACATTTTGCCCTGCCCCAAAACTTATATTTCTATGTATTATCTGGTTGAAACTGTTGTATGAAGATGATATATTATTTCCTACACAAACATGTGTCTTCCATACAATGTGTTTTCTTCCATACCACAGGATCTCCTATATGCAGACTACTGGCTCAAGACACTGCCTAGGGAGGCTCAATTTCTTCACAGGTCCCCAGTTACAGAGAAGCCACCATATAGGTAAGAAAAGATTCAAGCACAGGAGATACATAGGGGTTCAAAAAAACAACATGGGGCACCCAAGTGGCAAAGCCACGGGACCCGCCAAAAAACTCAAAGGGTGGCAGAAAAATAATACTGATGTCATTAAACTTTTGTTTTTTTCTTTCTAAGCGACCTAACATTGTAGTCTCAACTGGTGGCTGGAGTATTACAAAAACATCTAAAATGTATTTCACACTATCATAACCCCTAAAGCTTCTGAGGGCCTAAGCGGCTGTCATGCTCCCAGCCATTCACTTTAAATGTTCCTATACACAAAAGTGGTGACTAAAATGAATACATGGTATTCATTTTAGTCATATTGAGATTTTACTTTACTCTCGCACTTCCCTTATTTGTACTTCCAATGTATATTTCACAGTACCAATGTAAGTGTACAGCCAGAATATTAAAGAACAGTTTTCAAGGGGTAACTTTTTTTTTATTATTATTTGTAGCTATTATTCCCAACTAAACCATTAAAACTCTATTCTGCAAACTGTCTAAAGTTACATAGTAGATCACATATTTTATCCATATGCCCAAAATTCATGAAACTATAAACCTGTCATGTTTATTTGGAAGAGGTACTGAGGCACTGTATGTACAGTCAGGTGCATAAATATTGGGACATTGACAGAATTTTCATATTTTGGCCTCTGTTTACCACCACAATGGCTTTGAAGTGAAACAAACAAGATGTGCTTTAACTGCAGACTTTCAGATTTAATTTGAGGGTAATTACATCCAAATCAGGTGAACGGTGTAGGAATTACAACGGTTTCTATATGTGTCTCCCACTTTTTAAGGGGCCAAAAGTAATGGGACAAACTAAACAATCCTAAATCTAACTTTCACTTTTTAATACTTTGTTGCAAATCCTTTGCAGGCAATTACAGCCTGAAGTCTGGAACGTATAGACATCACCAGATGCTGTGTTTCATCCCTGGTGATGCTCTGCCAGGCCTCTACTGCAAATGTCTTCAGTTCCTGCTTGTTCTTGGGGCATTTTCCCTTCAGTTTTGTCTTCATCAAGTGAAATGCATGCTCAGTCGGATTCAGGTCAGGGGATTGACTTGGTCATTGCATAACATTCCACTTTTTAGCCTTAAAAAACTCTTTAGTTGCTTTTACAGTATGCTTCGGGTCATTGTCCATCTGCACTGTGAAGCGCCGTCCAATGAGTTCTGAAGCATTTGACTGAATATGAGCATATAATATTGCCCGAAACACTTCAGAATTCATTCTGCTGCTTTTGTCAGCAGTCACATCATCAATAAATACAAGGGAACCAGTTCCATTGGCAGCCATACATGCCCACGCCATGACACTACCACCACCATGCTTCACTGATGAGGTGGTATGTTTTGGATCATGAGCAGTTCCTTTCCTTCTCCAGATTCTTCTCTTCCCATCACTCTGGTACAAGTTGATCTTTGTCTCATCTGTCCATAGGATGTTGTTCCAGAATTGTAATGGCTTTTTTAGATGTTGTTTGGCAAACTCTAATCTGGTCTTTCTGTTTTTGTGGCTCACCAATGGTTTACATCTTGTGGTGAACCCTCTATATTCACTCTTGTGAAGTCTTCTCTTGATTGTTGACTTTGACACATATACACCTACCTCCTGGAGAGTGTTCTTGATTTGGCCAACTGTTGTGAAGGGGTTTTTCTTCACCAGGGAAATAATACTTCTGTCAACCACAACAGTTGTTTTCCATGGTCTTCCGGGTCTTTAGGTGTTGCTGAGCTCTCCGATGCATTCTTTCTTTTTAAGAATGTTCCAAACAGTTGATTTGACCACACCTAATGTTTTTGCTATCTCTCTGATGGGTTTGTTTTGATATTTCAGCCTAATGATGGCTTGCTTCACTGATAGTGACAGCTCTTTGGATCTCATATTGAGAGTCGACAGCAACTGATTCCAAATGCAAATGTCACACCTAGAATCAACTCCAGACCTTTTACCTGCTTAATTGATAATGAAATAACGAGGGAATAGCCCACACCTGTCCATGAAATAGCTTTTGAGTTGATAGTCCCATTACATTTGGCCCCTTAACAAGTGGGAGGCACAGATAGAAACCGTTGTAATTCCTACACCATTCACCTGATTTGGATGTAATTACCCTCAAATTAAATCTGAAAGTCTGCAGTTAAAGCACATCTTGTTTGTTTCATTTCAAAGCCATTGTGGTGGTGAATAGAGGCCAAAATATGAAAATTCTGTCAATGTCCCAATATTTATGGAACTGACTGTATATATATATATATATATATATATATATATATTTATATATATATAGGTTATTACTGGTAATAATTAGATATCCCTAATAGCAGCTCTAAGCTAACAGCACTTTGATGGGATAAACTGATCTGAATTTCTGTTAAGTCACCCATAGTTTTATTATTCTACCATACTTAACTTAAACTTATCCAACTAAAATAAAGACACTGGCAACGATATAATTTGCAAAAAAGAGGTCGCAGCCAAATTTATTAAAATCAGATTAGGAACTGAATTGTAATGATCGAGCATGGTGGCGAAAAAAGCAGTGCTAACTCGGCTACAGCCCATCTGAGAGTATATTACTAAGAAGGAGGTGGAGAATCCACCACCCAATGTGAGCTGTCTTGAGTAGTACCATCCCCCCTTAATCTAGCACAGTGCTGATATCTCCATAAGATGGAGACCTGATCCTCCCCTAAGGCAGTGACCGACTCGCCTCTCTCAAAGGGGGGATGCTAGCCAAGTTCAGCTGCACTAAATTGAGCCGCCGAGGAGCACTGCTTTCCGCCAGCTGCGCCTCCCCTGTTGGAAGAAAAAACATAGAAAACAACATCCCAACGAACAACATTGGCCCAAGCCGATTCAATAATCCTAGGGTGAGCGGGTGGGATCACAACTGGAAAAGAGGAAGCTGACTCCTCCCAGCACCCTAATATTCCTAAACAGAGCCCGCCTAAACAGGTCCCTGATAGGATGTCACTACTGATTGATCCACTAACCTAACCTATAACGAGACTGCAACCCCAAACCAGTTCTAACCAGTATTAGCACAATAAAAAACAGGGTGCTTATGTCCTCTCATGCTTATTATAGCATTCACGTGCTTTACTGTGAGAACACATCAGGCATATTATATATTTTACCTGCATAACTGATCCCTACTAAGGCCTTGGCCACTTCCTAGCTGTCACTGTTACATCACATGATGCATCACAGTGGGGCTGGAGCTCAGGCTGATATCACAGACTTCAGCATTTGGAGTCTTTTGATAGGTAGTTTTCAGGAGAGATAGTTGCAAAATGGCTGTGTGGTGTTACAGAATAATATTTCTACTAATACTGCTCCAATCAGGACATGGGATGCCCATACCGACAACCAAAGGTAAATTACACCTCTGTTAAGTGGAAATAAATAATTTTTGTTGGCCAAGTAGAGACATAGGGGGAAATTATTCAAAGTGTGTTTTTACAAAAATGCACGTTCTTTGGTCATTTTACTGCGATTTTGAAAATATTATATTACTGAAAAGTAAAACCATACAGAGTATGTTATTATTGCACATGGTTAAAAAACGCATCCCAACTTATTCACATAACTGCAATACAAAACGTGTGAGTAATGAATGTGTGCTTTTACAAACCACTAAAAGGTGGCAGGTTTTTTGTTTTTTTAAACTGCTTGCCTTGCCTCGGCAAGAGCCCAAATCACCATACAGAAATCTCTGATTTATCCAGTGCTAACATTTGATAAATAGAGAGAGTTGAGTGATGTCATTAATTAGGCACCAGTGACAGCAGGACGGCCGGGTACATCCATTGTGTTCTTCAGCACTTACATAGCTGGCAGCATTTCCTGGGACACATTGCTGCTCAGCCACTGCATCTAAGCATGTCCTGTGCGGTACTGTCTCTGCGGACCTTGGACCTGAAGATAATGTAGATTTTTGTATATTAAATATTACTCTTACATATTGACTTCCAAAGCCCATATTTTAAGAATAGATAATATTATTTACAAAGAAAATAATAATTATTAGTTATATAACAACATTTCCAGGACAAATTATTCCTGGGGATACAGCTTTTAGACCAGGGCCCTGGTAATTAGGGACAATTGGAAACTAAGCACTTGGGCTGGTAGTGATTAGTACAGGAGCAGGTAGTAGCCTATGCTGCTGGCCTCTCCTATATCAGGATAGCCAGATCAGGCTTTCTATCTCAGGGACTGGCTACAGATATGATATAGCTGCCCCATACTGTCTTATATTACTTATTACCTACATTACCAGCCCTGCTCATGTTACAGGAGCAGCTCTACTGGTTGTATTATTGCTTCAAATTGGGAGTTTATATGTGTAACATGGCTGCATGTGATAACAAGTTTATTCACCTAACCTGTTCCTTTCTTGCATAGATGACCAGATGCCAGAAGGATGGCTGATGGCTGCACTGGTCATGATGGCTGTAGGCGTTGTGGGAATAATAGGCCTGTACATTTACATCTGGTAAGTTACTGACTCCTACTGATCGTGTTATAGTTCACTTACCTAGATAAAAGGGTAATATTACTGTATTATTACCATAACCAATGAGATGGGTGACTGGTAGGTGCGTACGTTGCCTATCTTCAGAGCTGGCCCTTGCCAATTTGGTACCCCCTACCCCTACATATATATATACAGTATATACACACACATACATATATATATATATATATGTGTACATACATATACATATATACGTACATAGTAATGCCCCTGTAGTAGTGCCCACATACAGTTGTAATACCCCCACAGTAATGCTCCTAAAGTAGTGCTCCCACAGTAATGCCCCTGTGGTAGTACCCATATATAGTAATAATACCCCATAGCAGTGGCGTAACTAGGGTCTTCGGAGCGCAGGGCAAGAAGAAGAACGGCCCCCCCACCCCACAAACACACACACACACACACATAGACAAGGGAAAAATCTTTGCGCGCCGAAGGCGTGTGGCAAAAATGGGCATGATCAAATAACAGAAGGGCGCGTGGTCACTTAAAATGGGGCATGCAAACATGACACGCCACCCATTTCTCATCACTCTGGGAACATTCCTTTCCATATGCACCTTACCTATGTGGTGGTTTCTCACAATGTGGAACCTCTGAAGAAATGTTTCTTCCCTGGGAAGATGGCGTCTTCAGTCGGTATTCACTATTCATGTAAGTCACATCATCCGAAAGATGCCTATTTGTGTAGGAATATTAATAAGGTCATCATCATGCAACAGCGGTTCACCCAGATGTGTGCCCATTGTGTAACTTCCTGCTCCCTGTGTCTCTCAGCCACACCATCTCCCCTTGAGTCGTCTGTTAGCACACCATCGCTTCCCCCTCCTGCATCGTCTCTTAGTCATGCCATCATCTGCCCCCCCCATGTCACCTCTCTGTATTTCTACCCTGACATCATCAATTACTGTCCAATGTCATTCCCTAATATCCACGTGGCCACAGAGGGGGAATAAAAACCTGTGGCGAGTGAACAAATTTCTTCTTTTTGTGGACTGTATGGGCATGGTACTGTACTTCCACCATCACTGCACGTCACTCCCAGGTACAAATACTGAAGGGGATCTATACATTGCCATGTGTATTTGATGGACACAGACATGCACACTGGCACAGATACACATGCTGACACAGATACGCCCACGCTGACATATATGCACACACGCTGACACATATGCACACACGCTGACACAGATGCGCACACACTGACATATACGCACACACGCTGACACATATGCACACACGCTGACACATATGCACACACACTGACATATACGCACACACGCTGACACAGATGCGCAAACGCTGACACAGTCGCACCCACGATGACATATACGCACACACACTGACACAGATGCACCCACGCTGACACAGATGCAACAATGCTGACATATATGCACACACGCTGACACATACGCACACACACTGACATATACGCACACACGCTGACACAGATGCACACAAGCAGACACATACGCACACACGCTGACAGATATGCACACACCCTGACAAAGCCTACACAGACACACACATACGCCTCTTTCAAATACAGCCAGGCTGAGCCAAATAAATACAACAGATGCAAAAGTCATCTCCAGCCCCCGCAGGCACCTTCCACCCCCGCTGGCACTACACACTGGTAGTCACTTGCAGTGCAGCTCCAGAGCGCTGGGGAGGGAAAAGGACTCACTATCTGACAGGTGTCACCCAGCGCCGGCAGCAAGCTCTCAGGATCAGCAGCATGCAGAATGATAGGACGACTGCCTTGGAGGGAGCACCCCCTACAAGTCAGCACCAGCAGGCAGAGTTGCCTGCTGCTCAAGTCATTCACAGTGCACTACATTGTATAGTAGATCTTAGTCAGGGCGCAAAGGTGTGTGTGGGGGAGCGGGCCGTGTGGGTATGATGCAGCAGAGCCGTCGGATGCCCCTGGGATTCCTGTCGCCCCTAGGCATTTGCTTATAATGCCTATGCCTAGGGCCGGCTCTGCCTATCTTCACCAGGGGCAGATTTGGCATTAGGTGCACCACTGTATCTGTATATATAGTGTAACAAACCACGCCCCTGTATTTTCAGTTTTACCACCCCCAGTCCCTGTATTTTCAGAGTTACCACCAGTATCTGATTTTACTCCCCTCCCCCCCAGTAAAATCCACCACTTGCAGGGACTGTATAGCATAGGCAGTAACTTCACATTAGAAAAGCTCCATGCCAGTCACATCCAAACAGGCAGTCTCAGGAGGAGGTGCTTTCTTCCCTTGGAACCATAGGCGAAACTGGGGAGTGGTCCGGGGGTGCACAGGACCACCCACTAGCCCAGTTTGCCGAACCACCGCTGCCTGGCTTGCCCGCCCAGGGCCAGTCCCTACAGTGGCTGGCAGCCACCCTGCCCTCTCCCACACCAGCTGCCGTGGTCGGGGCTCAACTCCGATCGGGCAGCAGCTTCTGCACAATGTGCATGCGCAGAAGCTTACTATAAAAAAATGGCTGCTGGGGGAGATGCACATGCTCAGCAGCAGCTCTTCCCATAAGCAGTTAAAACAGAGGAGCGGCAGGTAAGTGCTGGCGGTGGTTACTGCAGGGGGGGTGGGGGAGGTTGGAGCTGATGACACAGGGCTGGGGGGGAGGTTGGAGCTTTCAGCACAGGGTTGGGGGGGGATTAGCGATGACTGCACAGGGCTGGGGGGAGGTTGGAGCTGACTGCACAAGGCTGGGGAGGGGTTGGAGTTAACACGGGGCCTGGGTGACAGGGGCTGGGGAATGATGCTGAGATACATTTGGGCTGGGGAAATGGGGCTGAGACATGCACACTGGGGCCGGGGGAATGGGGCAGAGAGACACACTAGAGCAGAGAGACGCACACTGGGGCCGGGGGAATGGGGCAGAGAGACACACTAGAGCAGAGAGATGCACACTGGGGCTGGGGAAATGGGGCTGAGACATGCACACTGGGGCCGGGGGAATGGGGCAGAGAGACACACTAGAGCAGAGAGACGCACACTGAGGCTGGGGGAATGGGGCTGAGAGAGTTACACAGGGGCAGGGAGACGCACACTAGGGCCAAGAGAATAGGGCTGAGAGACACACACTGGTACCGGGGGAATGGGGCTGAGGGACACACTGGGGCAGAGAGATGCACACTGGGGCTGGGGGAATGGGGCTGAGAGATGCACACTGGGGCTGGGGGAATGATACTGAGAGCCACAGGTGGGCCTTGGGATGGAGAGACGCAGGGGTCCTGGGGATGGAGAGGCCCAGGGGGTCCTGGTGAGAGACATTGAGGCCTGGAGATTGAGACAGAGAACCACAGGGGGCCCTGGGGATGGAGACATTGGGGGTCTGGAGTAACACAGGGGAGCCTGGAGAGACAGAAGTTTGATCAGAGAAATTCACAGTTTTCCTGCACAAAAACTTCTGTTACTACAGTATAAATTCCTCAGAGGTTCCCCGTTGCAGAGAAACCACCATATAGGTAAGGAAAGACCTTCAAACTGACTGGGGCCCCAAATACCCGCCGAGGGGGACACCATGGGGAAGGACGCCACTGGTGTGTGTGTGATAGAATATTTTTTTCCCAAGAAACAGTAACACAATATCTGACATGTTACTAAAACTGGTACCAGATGTCTAGTTTTGCCTATGCTTAGGACTGCTGGTCCTGACAGCAATTAGCATACAGAGGTCTTCCAATGGGAAGCCACTCCCCTGCTATAATTATATTAAGGGAGGGGGGGTACAGCAGACCTGGGCCCCTCCATCAAGCTCGGGCCCGGGTAATTAGTACCCCCCTGCCACCCCTGCATTCCACATCACCTGCCCTTAGCCACAGCTAAATATATACAGACATACGGCCGATCACTTATGTTTCCCATTTTATTATTTGTTACTTCTAGGAAGAAACTGAAGGACATAGGTGACTCTGTGAGCATCCTAAAGAGATCATTTGTCATCATTACACCAGGTAACATTAGCTAGATTACTATGTAATAAGTACTGACCACAGCACAGACAAAGTCATCTCAGGATCTCAGTATATTGCAGCATATTGTTGTCTATACATTGGCCACATTAATAATGTTATTGCTGGTGACAACGGCCAATCACCCCACAATGAGCAAGATGATGATTGAATTAATGAAATTTGCAATGGCTCAAACTACATTTGTGTGATAAAAGCCGGGCCTACTGGGCATGTTCCCGGTCCTCTAGGACTAGGAGGATGACGTGTTGTGTACCAGGGTAAAGCTGTCCAATTATAGTACAAGTGGCACTACAAGCGCCAGCATACACTGGCAGACAATTCTACATATTGGGCCGTGATAGATGTAGAACCGTTCTTTTCACAGATGAATTCTAGGGGGTAAATTTACTAAGATGGGAGTTCTATTTAATAAGTGATGTTGCCCATAGCAACCAATAAGATTCTACTTCTCATTTATCTAGCACCTTCTAAAAGATAATACCTGGAATCTGATTGGTTGCTATGGGCAACATCACTTCTTAATAGAACTCCCATCTTAGTAAATGTACCCCTAGGAGTTTATTGTAGATGCAGATTTGTAATGTCTTTAGTCTTCTGTGCCTCCCCCTGTACATGCATCCTCCCTCCCTCCCTTGTGCCCCCACCTCACTCACCCTGTCCCTCACCCTGGACCTGCATACTTACAATAACTAGGAAGTTAAATGCCCTATAGAGAATTACAAATGTATAGGGGCTGCCATACTTCTCATTAAACACTTGCTGATTTTCCTGCGAGACTCGGTTCCCGGAGTGAGGCAAAACGTCATCCTTGCGCTGATGGATTCTATTAAAGGTCACCGCGTCCGCGCCATTTTTCGCTCTGGCTGTGGACAGTGAAGAGGGAGGGTGGGTGTAGATATTTGTCCTGGTAGGATCCAGCAGGATGAGAATTTCCATGGGGTTATGCATGCTGGGAGGGAGTTCCTGTTTGTGCTCAGTTCAGTTACTGATGTTATTTGAAGTAAATATATTAAATGTGTTATGCTGCACTCCTGAGTCCATGAGTCTTATCTGATATACAACACATCTACATGGTGACAGAATCGGGATTGTTTTGCGAGGTCAGAGATTTGTTATACCCTACACATTGCAAAAGTACTACACCAAGCAACTGCACCAAGGCCACCCTGGTCTGGAGGCCACGAAGCACAGGGCCAGGGAACTGCTCTATTGGTCTACCATGTTTCTTGACCTAGAGGAGGTCTCTGTTTGCGGCCCTTGTGTGAAACTTCATGTACACCAACCTAAAAAACCACTGCATCCGCATGACATACCAGACCTTCCCTGGTCTGTAACTGCTGCTGATGTTTTTGTATGGATGGATAAGGAGTCCCTGGTTCTTGTAGACTCTTACTCAGGATGGTTTGAAATCAATCACTTAACCACTGTTACCAGCACCACCATAATTACCAAGCTCAAACAGCACTTTACCACACATGGAATACCTCAGAAACTCATTACAGACAATGCCACACAGTTCACGAGCAATGAGTTCAAGCTTTTTGTTTGTACTTGGGATTTATATGGTGACAGAAGCGGGATACCATGGCTCAAGGACTCCGCCGCATCGACCCCCTCGTGTTTGATGAAACTATCGTTGACAGATGGGTGCAGTTCAGGAGAGAATGGGCTGTGTACCGCATGGCGGGACGGTCTGAAAAATCAAAACAGGTACAAGCATACACATTGCTTAATCTGGCTGGTGCAGAGGCAGTTACTAAAGCTGACACATTCACATATGCAGAAGGGGAAAACAAAGAAGACCCAGATGTATTAATTGCAAAGTTTGATGAGATTTGTATGCCTGTAAAAATGTCATAATGGACAGACACACATTCAACTCCACAAACCAGAACACTGGGGAAAATATACAGTCATACGTGTCCACCCTAAAACTATTGGCAAACAAATGTAACTTTGGAGCAATAACTGATGAGCTGATCAGAGACCGTAACGTATGTGGTACCTGTAGTGACGCAGTACGTGCATACTTACTACGAGAAAAGGATCTAACCTTAAACTCCGCCATTCACATCTGCATGCTGCAGGAGAAATCAGAAGAGGGCACAAAAGAGTTATGGAGGGAGGCTGAAATATGCAGTGTACAGCGCACACAAACGCAATACAGGCTATGCTATAACTGTGGGGGACGCCATGAATTTGCGCGGGAGATGTGTCCTGCCTTTAACAAATGCTGCAACCGCTGCAATAAGCTTAACCACTTTGCAAAGTGTTGCAGATCCAGACAAACCGTGACACACAGTGAACCACAAGTAACACAGGTAGACAGACAGATGCATAAAGTCAACCACGTGGGCATTGTGAAAGTGTCGCTCTAATTGCAAACCAAGGAGAGATTTTCACTAACTTATGTGATAAAAAAGAGTGGCAATACATTGAAGATTAAAATTGACACTGGTGCCAAATGCAACGTGATGCATAGGCAAACGCAGGGGGGGTTTCCGTCTGCCTGGAACCCCCCCTCCCCACCCCACACCATGACCACAATAGAAATGGTAATGTAATAGAATTTCACTAGTGCTGCATTTTCTTCACAGTATCACAAATGAAATAATTAGCACCACCTGTGGATCTTTTAACATGTATCAGTCAGTAATAAATAACCTGTGCACCAACTAAGACATCTGGAAAACATTCACTGTTAGGGATGTGCTGCTATAGAGCCCAATATGTACATACAGTCAGGGGCATAAGTATTGGGACATTGACAGAATTTTCAGATTTTGGCATCTTGTAACTGGAAATGATCTGTGTGTGCAGACACACATGTATCATAAGCGGGATTGCGCTCCGTAAATGGTGTGTAAAAGGTGATATATGAGAATAAATGAATCTGGAATACTCTCATAAACTGACAAATATTTATTTATAAAAAATGGTCTTAATCATATAGGTGGTGAGTGTGGCTGAGCAGTCCCAATAGGGGGGAGGAACAAGATGATGATGGGAACTGGTTATGTGTAAACCTGAGGATGAGCAGGGGGGGGGGGGGGAATGGAGATCAACACCACAGTGAATGACCAATGTGATTGTATTGCTCAGTAACTTGTAGTGTTGGTACAGTGGGAGGGCGTCCCACACCCCACTGAACCCAAACAGAGATCCAAAAAGTCAAATACACAGTTCAGAAGTATAGTTAAGTCAAACAAGTGTTAGTTTGTATGCAGTCACAGTCTTAGTGAGGCCTCACCTGATGATAACCATATGAAGGTTCCCGGTCCTGTTCTGTCCTGCATCGAGACTTCCTGCTCCCCTCTACTGCCGCCGATGGTAGGGCCGTATTCCGGTGCTTAGCGCTGCACGGCTACCGGCTTGGCCCCCACAGAATCCGTCTGCCGGATCTCATGCAGCACCGCGATCTCGCGAGAGGTCGCGGGCCACAAGGGATCACGCGGCTCCGAAATCCTGAGCGCTCTACTCGCCAAAGATGAAGAGACTTTGGCAGACAGGGAGGGAGGATTCAGTCACAATGTTGGCAGTGTTGGTACAGAGAGATGTAATAGTGCTCTGGTGCTCCTACGCGTGTCGGCTAACAGCCTTCCTTAGGGAGTGATGGTCAGCGCCATCTTGGAGGTGGAATTTAAATTGTATTGGGCGGGCTTCAACCCTGCTGCATGCCCACATCATAATGTAAACAAATGTTGCCATAGCTACTGAGCATACTCACACAAGCAGACAGGGGGAAGAGGAGGAAGAGGTGGGGGGCGGGGGTTGTCTTCCTCCTGATATAAAATTGGGGGAAGGGGAATAACTGAAACCGGACATCTGATATTGAACTGTATTAGAGACATTAGTATACCTTATTATAATAAGGACTAGTCGCTGCCGCATCTGGTTGTCCATAACCTGTATTGTGTATAAGAGGAGGAGATGGGGAGGGAAAAGAAGGAGGGGGCGAGAGGGATACAGAAGGGTCATCTACTTCACTGTACTGGCTTGAGATGTGTTTGCAACTTCAGAGATGTATTAAATTCCGGGCGGACTGATCATGCTATTTTACGTCCAGTTGATCTATGTACTGGATACCGTGCCTACATCTATCTTAATATGGTGACTCTGTGATAATATATTGGCCCTGTTCTGTCACAAGATAAAAGGATTACATAAATAAAATGAAATCAAAATAAAATAAAATCAATTGAATATAATTGAGTGTGAGCATCCATTACTGTATATAGATAGTTTATACATGCTCAGATTCTAGCTGCAGACAGACTGTTACCATATATATTGTGCTCTCTGTTGTGATAATAGGTCACCTCTGTAATAATGTATAGGAGATATTAACGATGGAACGGATTCAGGTTAACTCTAACCTGTTATGACAGATTTTACCTCGTTGTCTAGGTTGAGTCCATATGGCGTTAATGTTTTGAGTTCCATTATCCATCTTAACTCTTCCTTGTTAATTATTTTCTCGTAATTTCCTCCCTTCAATTTTTCTTAACTTGTTTGATCCCTATAAAATACATACCCCTTGGATCTTGGTTATGGTTGTCTTTGAAGTGCTTGGAGAGGCTATGGGATTCCAGTCCCTTCCTAATATTTCTGATGTGTTCTGAAATTCTAACCCTTAGTTTCCTTGTCGTCCTTCCCACATATTGCTCTCCACAGCAACATGTGACAAGATAGATGACCCCCACGCTGTTGCAAGTGAGATGATCTTTGATGTCATAGGTTTTTTGTCTCTTACTAGAGCTGAAGGAGCATACTTTCTTTGTGGACTGTGGGTTTAGTTTGCAGAATTGGCATGTTCCGCAATAGTAAAAGCCTGAATCCAGTGTATTGCCCAGAAGTGTCTTTTGAGTGGCTACCCTATTTTTCACATGATTGTGTACAAGTTTCTGTTTCAGATCTGGTGCTTTTCTGAAGATCACTTGTGGTCTTGGTGGAAGAATGTCGTTGAGGGTATCATCTTCGAGGAGAATGTGCCAATGTTTATGTAAAATCTTACTCAAACGTTTATGATCCTTGCTATATTGAGTTATAAACGGATTATTTGGTTTCTTCTGTTTAGATGATCTATCTGTGTATGTGAGCAAAGAATCTCTATTATCTAGTTCTGCTCGTTCGAAAGCTTGTTGCACTGCCTCTTCTGTGTAACCTTTGTTTATAAATTGTTGTTTCATCATTGTGCCTTGTTTATGATAATCTGACAATTGGCTGCAGTTCCTCCTGACTCTTTTGAATTGGTCTAGGGGGATATTCCCCAGCCAATTAGGGTGATGCCCGCTGCTTGATAGTATATAACTATTGACATCCACTGTTTTTTGATAGGTTTTTGTGCCAATCTGGTCTTGTTTTATGTAAATTGTTATGTCTAGGAAGTTGACTTCCGTTTTACTATAATGAGTAGTGAAGTTGAGATTGTTGGTGTTTTGGTTTATGTAGCTGAGGAATTGATTTAATTTGTTTTCTTCACCTTGCCAGATAAACAGTACGTCGTCTATATAGCGGCGCTAAATTTGGCTGCGACCTCTTTTTTGCAAATTATATCGTTGTCAGTGTCTTTATTTTCATATTTTGGCCTCTATTCACCACCACAATGAATTTGAAATGAAACAAACAAGATGTGCTTTAACTGCAGACTTTCAGATTTAATTTGAGGGTAATTACATCCAAATCAGGTGAACGGTGTAAGAATTACAACGGTTTCTATATGTGCCTCCCATTTTTTAAGGGGCCAAAAGTAATGGGACTATCAACTCAAAAGCTATTTCATGGACAGGTGTGGGCTATTCCCTCGTTATTTCATTATCAATTAAGCAGGTAAAAGGTCTGGAGTGGATTCTAGGTGTGACATTTGCATTTGGAATCAGTTGCTGTCGACTCTCAATATGAGATCCAAAGAGCTGTCACTATCAGTGAAGCAAGCCATCATTAGGCTGAAAAATCAAAACAAACCCATCAGAGAGATAGCAAAAACATTAGGTGTGGCCAAATCAACTGTTTGGAACATTCTTAAAAAGAAAGAATGCACCGGAGAACTCAGCAACACCAAAAGACCCGGAAGACCACGGAAAACAACTGTGGTGGATGACAGAAGAATTATTTCCCTGGTGAAGAAAAACCCCTTCACAACAGTTGGCCAAATCAAGAACACTCTCCAGGAGGTAGGTGTATATGTGTCAAAGTCAACAATCAAGAGAAGACTTCACAAGAGTGAATATAAAGGGTTCACCACAAGATGTAAACCATTGGTGAGCCACAAAAACAGGAAGACCAGATTAGAGTTTGCCAAACAACATCTAAAAAAGCCATTACAGTTCTGGAACAACATCCTATGGACAGATGAGACAAAGATCAACTTGTACCAGAGTGATGGGAAGAGAAGAATCTGGAGAAGGAAAGGAACTGCTCATGATCCAAAACATGCCACCTCATCAGTGAAGCATGGTGGTGGTAGTGTCATGGCATGGGCATGTATGGCTGCCAATGGAACTGGTTCCCTTGTATTTATTGATGATGTAACTGCTGACAAAAGCAGCAGAATGAATTCTGAAGTGTTTCGGGCAATATTATGGGCAATATTATATGCTCATATTCAGTCAAATGCTTCAGAACTAATTTGACGGCGCTTCACAGTGCAGATGGACAATGACCCGAAGCATACTGCATAAGCAACCAAAGAGTTTTTTAAGGCTAAAGAGTGGAATGTTATGCAATGGCCAAGTCAATCCTCTGACCTGAATCCGATTGAGCATGCATTTCACTTGATGAAGACAAAACTGCAGGGAAAATGCCCCAAGAGCAAGCAGGAACTGAAGACATTTGCAGTAGAGGCCTGGCAGAGCATCACCAGGGATGAAACCCAGCGTCTGGTGATGTCTATGAGTTCCAGACTTCAGGCTGTAATTGCCTGCAAAGGATTTGCAACAAAGTATTAAAAAGTGAAAGTTAGATTTAGGATTGTTTAGTTTGTCCCATTACTGTTGGCCCCTTAAAAAGTGGGAGGCACATATAGAAACTGTTGTAATTCCTACACCGTTCACCTGATTTGGATGTAATTACCCTCAAATTAAATCTGAAAGTCTGCAGTTAAAGCACATCTTGTTTGTTTCATTTCAAAGTCATAGTGGTGGTGATTGGAGGCCAAAATATGAAAATTCTGTCAATGTCCCAATATTTATGCACCTGACTATATATGTCCAGGGCAGTGCTAGGTTATTCTGCTGCTCCCCCAGACTCCTGGACTTGCTCTAATACTCTGGAATGGTGCCCACATCTAAAATAAAACCATTCAGCTCAGGCAGGATGGCCCTACTGCCGCATTTAATGGCTTACTGTGATTGCTGGTCCTGTATATGCTGAAATTATGACACACAATTCCCTTTGTATGACGAATATTAAAGGTGGTTAAGTGCTGATTCTACCATGTTCATGGATTGGCCACACTCACTCTAAAATCAAGCATTTGGAAACCCCCCTCTGGAAATCCTGCGTTTGCCACTGTGATGTCCAAAACTCTGCTACACAAAACCAGCCCGCAAGCAACAATAGATCACACAGACACTGTTAGTCTGTTAAACTTAGTTGGATGTGGGGGTCATATTATCAAGACTGTGGGCACCACCACCATCAAATATACGTGTCACATCTGAGACTGGAGTAGAGGACGTGGTGGGCCTAAGTTGGGGGAGGAAGCGGAGACGAGGGGCCTGGATATATGTTTTCCTCATCCACAGGTCTTGAGTGTTGGCGAGACCTGGGCAAAGGTGCGGAATCTAACCCACAGGATGGTGTTCGCCAGTGACCCCCCCAATTGGGATTTGGGCTTAGCTGCACCCCGTGAGCAGGTCGCGGTCCTTTGACCAGGTACCCAAGCCCTGCAGGGATAGAGACACAACACCCGTGGCCCAGAGAGGTTATGCCTGCTTAGGCACAAAGCAATACCCTAACCGTACAGTAATACACCTTGACACGAGGACCAAATATCAATACGGATTTCAAGTGGAGAGCGACTCACGGTTACTTGAGAATTCACCAGAGATAGAAGGCACACAGGTAGAGGTGGTATACACTGTAGCACGGATGTTCACCAGAGACGAGAGGCACACAGGTAGAGATGGTAACACTGCTGCACGGATATTCACCAGAGACGTTAAGGCGCACAGGTAGAGATGGTAACACTGCTGCACGGATATTCACCAGAGACGTAAAGGCACACAGGTAGAGATGGTAACACTGCTGTACGGATATTCACCAGAGACGTAAAGGCACACAGGTAGAGATGGTAACACTGCTGCTGTAAGGAAAATAGGAACCTGGACCGGGAACTCACTAAGGCAACCTAGGAGACAACCGTTGTTCAGGCAACTTCCTGTAACCTGTGGAACAGTTATATACCCAGGGGAACCCTTAGACAGGTGCACAGCATCAGCTGATCACAGACCTATCAGGAAGGAGGATACAGTCACATGGCCGACTGTCATGGCGGCGCCCATGTCCGGACTTGCAATGCCAGACACCAGCCCACCAGGAAGCCACTGCATGCGGGGAGAATGCTCAGCTTCTCCCCCGCCATCGCGCAAGCTGCCCGACCACCCAGGATGACAGGGGAAGCCGGCGGCGTACTAAGCGGGAGCCGATCCCCGGCTGAGCCCTGACAGTACCCCCCTCCTTTAAGGGTGGGCACTGAACACCCATCAGGCTTATCTGGAAATCTCCTATGAAAACTCTGGATTAGTCGCGGAGCATGCACATCAGAGGCTCTGATCCAGGCCCTTTCCTCGGGGCCTTAGATCTTCCAATCAATGAGATATTGAAGGGTGTTGAATCTGTGCCGGGAATCCAGGATCCTCTCCACCTCAAATTCAGTGCCTTGTAATGTCTTAACTTGAGGCAATTTAGGAGAACAACTCTGAAAACAATTGAGCACCAGAGGTCGTAAGAGAGAAACGTGAAAAGTATTTGAAATCTTCATTTGAGGAGGAAGTTCCAATTTATAAGTTACTGGACTGATTATCTTAAGGATACAATATGGCCCAACAAAACGTGGGGCGAGTTTCATGGACGGGACTCTTAAGCGAATATTCTTGGAGGATAACCAAACCCTGTCCCCAACTCTCAACAGTGGAACAGCCAAACGTCTTCTGTCCGCAAATTTCTTGTAATTCCTTGAAGATTGCTTTAAGGATAGATGAATTTTATTCCATAAAACTGAAAAGGATTGGATCTCTTGGTTCACAGCCGGAACATCTATAGATGGAAGCTTCTGGAAATCTGGAACTCGTGGGTGTCTACCAAAAACTGTAAAAAAAAGTAGTGGATTTAGAGGAAGAATGGAATTTAAAATTATGAGAAAACTCTGCCCATGGTGGGAGGTCCACCCAATCATCCTGGGAGGATGACACACAGAGCCTAATGAAGGTCTCCAGCTCTTGATTGACCCTTTCCGTTTGACCATTCGACTGTGGGTGGTAGGCTGAGGCAAAGTTCAGTTTGATTCCACAAGTATTACATAGGGCTCTCCAGAATTTGGCTGTAAATTGAACACCTCGATCAGAGACTATTTCCTTGGGGAGACCGTGTAATCTGAAGATGTCTCGAATAAAAATGTTTGCTAATTGAGGAGCAGAAGGAAGGCCAATGAGCGGGATAAAGTGTGCCATTTTAGAAAAGCGATCCACAACCACCCATACAGTGTTATGCCCCTTGCACCGAGGTAATTCAGAAATAAAATCCATTGAGATGTGGGTCCATGGAGCAGCTGGGATAGACAAGGGCCAAATGGGACCAACCATCTGTCTACGCGGAGTTTTATGTTGGGCGCATTTGATACAGGACCGGACAAACTCCGTGACATCCTTCTTCATGGTCGGCCACCAGTAAGATCGAAGTAAGAACTAGTAGGTTTTGGTGATTCCAGTGTGACCTGCGAACAAGGATGCATGAGCCCAAACCAGTAGTTTTTTGCATAAATTAGGAGGTACAAAAATTTTCCCAGGTGGCAGAGACACTACTTGAGTAGGAGCAAATACAATTGGGTCCAAAATGGAACGAACTTGAGAACACTCCTCCTCCTCCAAGTTAGTCATAAAGGAGCGAGACAATGCATCGGCTTTTTTGTTCAACACACCAGGACGAAACTGAAGTTTTAAATTAAACCTAGAAAAAAAAAGTGACCATCGTGCCTGCCTGGCATTCAACCGGTGTGCAGTTTGCAGATAGATCAGATTCTTATGGTCTGTAATAATCGTGACAGGAAATTTAGCCCCTTCAAGAAGATACCGCCATTCCTCCAAGGCTAAATGCATAGCTAGAAGTTCTTGGTCGCCTATAATATAATTCCTTTCTGCAGGAGAAAATTTACGGGAGAAAAATCCACAGGGATGCATCTTCCCATCTTCAGCAGACTGAGATAATACCGCCCCTACTCCAACAGAGGATGCGTCCACCTCCACAATGAATGGTTTGTCTATTTGAGGCTGACAGAGGATTGGAGCTCTAGAAAAGGCACCTTTTAGGTTTTGAAAGGCTTGTACTGCTGGACAGACCATTTAGAAGGATTGGCTCCTTTCCTTGTGAGGGAGGTAATGGGTGCTACCAGCGTAGAAAAGTGTGGAATAAACCTCCTATAATAGTTGCGAATCCTAAGAAGCGCTGAGTACCTTTTAAAGAAGTAGGCAGGGGCCACTCAGAGATTGCTTTTAGTTTATCAGGATCCATCTGGAGACTCCTCCCGGAGATTATATGACCTAAAAAAGGTACTGAAGTTTGGTTAAACATACATTTGGAAAGTTTCCCAAAGAGGTGATGAGTACGAAGGCGGGACAATACCTCCTGTACATGAAGACGATGGCTCTGTAATTTTCTGGAAAAGATTAAGATGTCATCGAGATAAATCACAACAAATTTATGAAGAAGATCTCGTTGACATAACCTTGAAAAATAGCTGGTGCATTGCAAAGACCGAAGGGCATTACGAGGTACTCGAAGTGTCCGTCTCTGGTATTGAACGCGGTCTTCCACTCGTCCCCAGTTTTAATTCGAATCAAATTATACGCACCACGTAGATCCAGCTTGGTAAAACCCTGAGCCCCTTGAACCTTGTCAAACAGTTCGAAATTAAAGGTAAAGGGTACCGATTTTTTATGGTGATTTGATTTAAGCCTCGGTAGTCTATGCAAGGGCGGAGTCCACCATCCTTTTTCCCTACAAAAAAGAAACCTGCCCCTGCAGGAGAAGAAGAAGGCCGAATGAATCCTTTAGCAAGGTTTTCCTTAATGTATTCTTCCATGGCCGCGGTCTCTAGCACGGACAAGGGGTAAACACGGCCACGTGGAGGGCTTTTCCCGGGAAGTAAATTGATAGCACAATCCCAAGGTCGATGCGGAGGAAGTTCATCTGCGGCTTGTTCACAAAATACGTCAGCAAAGTCTTGATAAGCCTCGGGCAACCCCGGCTGGAGGGAATGTTTAGGAGACTCAGGACGGAGGAACTTCTTAGCTGGGTTGGAAACCGTTGCTTGGTTACATACTGGAACGACCTTGGTCAAACAATTTTGGAAACAATGTGAACCCCAGGATAGGATTTGCATAGCATCCCAGTCGAAGACAGGATTGTGTTTTTTCAACCAGGGCAGCCATAATACCAGCTCATAGGAGGATTCGGGTAAAACAAAAAATTCCAGCATTTCCTGATGTAGGCATCCAACTCGAACAGTCACAGGATGAGAGAGTGAAGAAATGGGTAGCCCTACCAGAGTTTTACCATCTAGGCCGGACAGTAACAATTTATTAGGTAGAGGAACGACTGGAACACCCAAGGTGTGAATCAATTTTTCCGCAATAAAATTACCAGCGGCTCTAGAATCAATTAAAGCGTGGACCTTTCTTGTCCTGGACTTATGGGAAAGCGACACTACTAGAAGACTCTCTGATAATTGGGATGGCTTGAGAATAACCCCCAACTGAATGCTCCCTACTTCAGTCAGGGTCTCGCATTTCCCGCAAGTAAAGGACAATTTTTCAGAATGTGGTTAGGTGCAGCGCAATAAATACACAATTTATTTTGGAAGCGTCTATTGCGCTCTGCCGGGGTGAGTTTGGTTCTATTGAGCTGCATCGGTTCCTCTTCACTAGCTAAGGTGGGCATAGGCGGATTAACAGCAGAAGAACGAGCTTCCCCCACTAGCCCATCTTTCCCGGTGGCGATGGTCAATTTTGATGCAGTGAGAGATAACGTCTGCGAAAGATTCTGGCAAATCTCTGGAGGCAAGTTCATCCTTCATCCTCTCAGAGAGTCCATGAAGGAAGGACGCTTTAAGAGCTTCCTCATTCCACTTTAATTCCGATGCCAGGGTCTGAAACTGGACTACATACTGCCCCACGGATCATGTGCCCTGACGCACTCGGAGAAGGTCAGAAGATGCAGATGCAGAATGGCCTGGCTCATCAAAAATTCTCTTAAATGCTGAAACAAATTCCTCTTAGGTAGATACGATGGGGTCGGCCCATTCCCATAAAGGGGAGACCCAGTCTAACGCTGCTCCTGTTAACAGTGATATCACATATGCCACTTTTGCCCGAGATGTGGGAAAGTTCTGGGGAAGACATTCAAATTGGATCTCACATTGGTTGATGAATCCGCGGCACCGCCTGGGATCACCATCAAACCTTTCCGGAGTGGCTAACTGGAGTCGGGGTTTGGGGGTAGGAACCACCAGTGAAGGAACTGATGGAGAGGGTACAGGGGCTGCAGCCGGAGGAGCCGGGAGAATAGAAGCCAACATGGTTTGAATAGAAACCAGTTGCCTCGAGAGCTCCTGTAAATACTGAGCCACTTGTTGTTGTTGCGCCTCTTGGTTGTCCATCCGAGAGGTCAACTCTTGTAGTGACCCAGTACCTTGGGATCCTGCAGCCTCCATTGGGCCTGAACAAACTGTCACGTCTGAGACTGGAGTAGAGGATGTGGTGGGCCTAAGTTGGGGGAGGAAGCGGAGACGAGGGGCCTGGATATATGTTCTCCTCATCCACAGGTCTTGAGTGTTGGCGAGACCTGGGCAAAGGTGCGGAATCTAACCCACAGGATGGTGTTCGCCAGTGACCTCCCCAATTGGGATTTGGGCTTAGCTGCACCCCGTGAGCAGGTCGCGGTCCTTTGACCAGGTACCCAAGCCCTGCGGGGATAGAGACACAACACCCGTGGCCCAGAGAGGTTATGCCTGCTTAGGCACAAAGCAATACCCTAACCATACAGTAATACACCTTGACACGAGGACCAAATATCAATAAGGATTTCAAGTGGAGAGCGACTCACGGTTACTTGAGAATTCACCAGAGAGAGAAGGCACACAGGTAGAGGTGGCTGAGCCCTGACAATACGTGTGCACCTTTGCTATTCCAAATAGTAGTGACGTTAGGCCAATGTCTTGGCCTGCCTGACAGCGTGCGCCTTGGGTTGATACATTTGGGGCCTGAAGTACATATGATACAACAAGACACCCCAGAGTTCCGCGACTTCAAGGATTTATTCACATGCGACACCATCGGCAAACTACCCGTCATATACCACATGCGTTTAGATGAATCTGTCATCCCTACAGTGTGTGCACCCCGAAGAGTTCCAATCGCCATGAAGGATAAGGTCCTAGCTGAGTTAGAGCGCATGACTGCGCTTGGTGTCATAGCCCCTATTGAAGAAGCGACCCAGTGGGTATCTGCAATGGTTGCTGCTATAAAAAAAGATGGGACTGTCAGGATTTGCTTAGACCCTGTACACCTCAATAAAGCACTGCTAAGACCCCGCCACCCGTTGAGAACAGTAGAACAAGTCATTGCTGACATGCCAGAAGCGAAGATCTTCAGCACATTAGACGCCAAATGTGGGTTTTGGCAAATCCCATTAGACAAAGAATCGTCACTCCTCACTGCTTTTATTACACCAGCTGGGAGATATGTCTTTCTAAGCATGCCATACGGATTGACTACTGGCAGTGAAGTGTTTCAATGGTGTATAGAACAACTGTTTGCTGGATACCCCTGTGAGATTATAGTCGACCACATCCTCGTCTGGGGCCATACTATGCAAGAGCATGATGAGCGTCTGCGCCAGGTAATGGACAGAATACGTGCTATCAACTTAAAGCTCAACCCAGATAAGTGCAGATTCAGAGTGGCTGAAGTCCCATACGTGGGTCACCTCCTCACTAACCATGGTGTTAAACCCGACCCTGACAAAATGTCAGCCATCCAGCACATGCCTTTGCCTGTGGACAAACTTAGGCCCTCATTCAGACCCACTCGCAAGCGGGCGCACGTACGTTAGGCGTACGTACAAAATTATTTAAATTCAATGGCTCGCTCGTATTTTCGTTCGCATCTAAAATTCCTCCCTAAACTCAGGCGACCCCTCCACTAACTAACGAGCGTGCGAAATAGCGAGCGTACATCCCCGAAATGGCTTGAAGGGAACGCACGCACAAGTGAAACCGGAAGTGGCCTTGTCAGATGTCGATTACCTGCTCCTTTATTCTGCCTACCTCCCTCAATCGTATCATGCCAATCAATGTATCAATTAGCTTAATTGTTTTTTTTTTTTCAACACAATGCAAGAAACTTTACTCTTGTCCGTGTTTGTGTTTACCCGCAGAATACGTACGGATGGAACATTCGCTTTTATTGTTCAAAAAACATGTGAACCACAATTAAACAATTGTTCTATTGCTGTGGATCCCCGCAGATTTTCCGGGGTTCATTTCTTTATTTAAATTTGCAAACGCATGTCACTGCATCAAGCCTATCATAACTCTCCAGAGATTTCTGGCCCTGTTGAACACATGACTCATACACTAACCAATAAAATTGCTCCTGTTAATTTCCAAAATACATTAGCCAATCAGAAATTTTTTGCACACTTTATCAAAAATGTTTTGTATGAAAAACTCCATTGCCATCATGAGAGCCTCCGCATTCACCAGGCGCGAGCTGCTGGTGCTTACGGAGGTGATGGATCGCCGTATCACCAGCCAGACTCCACCCATCACCAACCGGCAGAAGCGCTCCGCGTATGCGGAGGCACGGTCCCGCCTGCGGTCCTTGGGTTCACGCCGCAACATCGGGCAGCTGGAGCGCAGGTGGTCAGACCTGCAACGGCGAACGCCCCGCTTGCTGGCATGCTTTCGCATGCAGATCCTGGAAAGTAAGTGTTATGTATTGTGGTTTTCATGTTTGTGTTTGTGGGGCAAACTGCGTGTGCATGTTTTCCTGTCTGTCCTATTTATTATTTGTCCTCATATCTGCGTGTGCATGTTTTCCTGTCTGTCCTATTTATTATTTGTCCTCATATCTGCGTGTGCATGTTTTCCTGTCTGTCCTATTTATTATTTGTCCTCATATCTGCGTGTGCATGTTTTCCTGTCTGTCCTATTTATTATTTGTCCTCATATCTGCGTGTGCATGTTTTCCCTCTATTTCTGTTTTTTTCATTCTACTCCTATTTGCATGTTTTTTGTTGGTGGTTTTTTTTTTTTTATTTGGGCCCCGGATTTGCCCAGAAACTAACCTCAATTTGTTTGACATATTTTAGGAGGACAGCCAAGACTACGCCGTCACCGTCCGGCCAGACGGCGTTCCCGGCCACTATCCCCAACCCCCAGCCAACACTCCACCCCAAATATTTCCCCTATACCCCACTCCTCCCCAGCCTTCCAAGACCCTCTCCCGGAACTGTCGGGCCTCCTTCCCCTCCGTCCCACTTCCCCCTCTCCTCCACCCACCCCTCTTCCAATTACCCCTCCCCGTTCTTTGGGGAATGAAGGCTCCTCCGAGGAAGAACATGGAGGGACTTCCGGAGCTCCCGTTTTGGCTCCCGGTATGTTTTTCTTTCACATTTTTTTTAACCACAAACTGTTTGTATGTAATCATGTGTCGTGCCTTTATTCGTGCTTGTTTGGTTTACTTTTGGTGATTTAGCAGTTTGCCTTTACCTCTTCCTGCTGATTTCAACATACACATATCACACCTGTGGGAATTTGTACATAGGTCTTGTATTTTTGGCAGCACCCCCTTTTTGTTTTGGTTTTTTTTTTTTAGGTTTAGGAGCGATTTCGTTGTGTTTTTGTTTTTTTAATGTGGATTCCCTATTGTTTTATTAATCCACACACTTTTCTCACCCACAGAGGAACAGAGGCGTCGACAAGAGGTGGACGAATGTGTTGGCCAGATGCGCCAACATGTCATTGGCATTCTTGTGGGCCTTGACCGGCTGTCTGGCATCCTTCGCCAGTAGTTTTTTTTGTTTATTTTAGTTTTCTAAATAATTTTTTTAGTTCTAATATACGTTCTGGCTCATTCTTTTTTTCCAAAACAAAAATAGTTTTCCCTGACATAAGTAGACTGTTCCTGCAAGGATTTCCCTTTTTTAAAAGTTAGATTGTGTTTTGTATTTGTATGTTAAACAGCCACAAGAAACACATAACAGTAACAATGTCATTTCCCTTTTTGGGTGTAGTGTCAATTAGATATTTCGACATTTTACAGGTTCCTAGTTGGTGTGCAAGCTGCTTAGGCCAATCTTCAAAATCCAAAGGTTTGGACAGGCTTCCTTTTGGTGTGGGTTGGGAACCTGAAAACATATTTCAGTTTACATCAACTGGTGTCAGTACTGGATTACCCCTTAGTCAAATGTAAGGTGTGTTAACCTGGTTACACTTGCTGTTAACGTCCAAAAAAAGGAAGACCATTTCACTCTCCAAACATTTATTCACAACATAAATGAGAAATCAAAGTGGTCACTCCCAAAAAAAAAAAAACAGTGATAATCTCAAATACAACACATACAAATAAAATATTTAAATAAAAAAAACAATCAAGAACTGGTTGACGAAGGACCATGCCAACATGATTCCACAAACATGGCGTTGCGATATGGGTTCCAGAATATATGCCCAAAATCACCAGATCCAGGTTTGGTAAGGGTAGCAGGAAGTAGTGAGCGTTGGAGTGGCAAAGATTATGTGAACAAACAGAAGATGGTGAAAAAAATAAAAATAAATTAGATGTTCGCAAACAAACACAAACACATTAGGTATAAACACTGTAGTTTTGGTCAAACTTACCTAAAAAATCTGGCCACCACATCATCGCGTATGGCCCCCCCACATACTGACCTCCGACCAACCTCGGGGGGGCCATCCTCAGGTAAGGCATCCTCTGGCTGCATTGGGACACCACTCCTTATGGCGATGTTGTGAAATATCCCACACAGGACCACAATTTTTGACACCATATCCGGCAAATACATGAGCTCGCCACCAGAGCGGTGGAGGCATCTGAATCGGCCTTTTAAAAGGCCGATACAGCGCTCCACCACTTGCCTGGTGGCTGTAAGTGCGGAATTATACTCACTTTGTGGGCCTGGTGTGGGAGCCAAATAAGGAGTGAGCAGCCAGGACATGCAAGGGTATCCACTGTCTCCTGTGAAAAATAAGAGACAACATCAGGAACACTGTGTATCAAGCTTAACATTGTTATGTACTAAAGGTCTCCACTTACCCAGAAGCCACGCATCACCAGCTTGTAGGTTGGTTAATTTCTGCCATATCCCTGATTGCCGGATGACGAAGGAGTCATGTGCACTTCCTGGTAATTTAGCATTCAGGGACAGGATCTGGAGGGAGGCATCACATACCACCATTACATTCAGGGAGTGATAGTGTTTCCTGTTTCTAAATATTGCCTCCAGCCGTGCTGGAGGCTGAAGTGGTATGTGAGTACCATCCACAACCCCTATGATGTGTGGGAAGCCAGCTATTTGGTAAAAATTGGCCTTGGCCACACTAAGGGCACCCATATCCAAAGGCATTTGAATAAAATGATGGAGGTGCTTGAAAAGTGCCTCCATCACTGCCCTCAGGATCCGGGAAAAGGAGGATTGGGAGATGCCCGCCACTATTCCCACCGTTGTTTGAAACGATCCTGAGGCACAGAAATGTAACACCGCCATAAATTGCATCAGTGGTGGTATTGCTGTTGGACTGTCAATTTGCCGCTCAAGATCACTTTCTATTAATGAGAGAGTGTCTATGATGATTTTGGGAGGTAGACGGTAGCGTCTTAAAACCTCATCATCGGGCATTCCAAAAAGGGTGACACGTGTTCGAAATATCTGGGGCCTTGCATGCCTACGATGCCTACGCCTGGGATGAGATTGAGGTTGGTCGGCTTCCGGGAGCATGGCCAGAACAATCCGCCCCAGATCAACCTGAAATTCAAAGATTTCAAAGTAAGGCTTTTGACCCACCCCAAAACTATATTAAAACAACTTAGCTTAATGATACCATCCATTGCTGCTTACATGCCGGGGTATTGTCATGATACGTCCAAACTGAAAATAAACAGCAAAATTACTTGACACATTTCACTCTGTGCATTTTTGTTTATAAATTTTGTGCTAGACCAAAGTTAAAATATGCCAAACACCCATTTAGCAAAACCGCAAAGCGACATTTAACACAGTACATCAAAACGGGTCGAAATGTTGGCTCAAAAAGCGAAAGATAAACCACCAAAAAGTTAGAATGATTATTAAGCTGTTTAAAATGCGCTAATTAGTTCGCTAATACAAGTCACAAGAGTAACTACTAAAAATGCGCTAATTAGTTCGCTAATACAAGTCACAAGAGTAACTACTAAAAATGCGCTAATTAGTTTGCAAATACAAGTCACAAGAGTAACGACTAAAAATGCGCTAATTAGTTCGCTAATACAAGTCACAAGAGTAACTACTAAAAATGCGCTAATTAGTTTGCAAATACAAGTCACAAGAGTAACGACTAAAAATGCGCTAATTAGTTCGCTAATACAAGTCACAAGAGTAACTACTAAAAATGCGCTAATTAGTTTGCAAATACAAGATAAAAAATGGACTTACCAAGAGCAAATATCTAAGATGCAAAATCAAAAGGTCTTTGGGGTCGAAAATAAACAAAATCTAAAATAGAAGAAATTATGGATCCAAAAATTACAAAATATACGAAACACAATGAAACAACAATTGAACAAAAGTTAGACTTCACAAAACTTACCAAATCAAGAAACGAGGTCCCAAAAATATAAACCAACAAAGATAACGGAAAAAAAAACGCAAATCTAACCAACAAACGAATCTCCAACCTCCAACTCCTTTCTACGCAATCAATCAACTCCAGCCAAGATAACCTCCAACAATCCAAAAACGCCACCTCGACTTGAGACACACCAAGCCATAAATAGTGTTTCGTTTCCCGCACAAATTAAGGAGGGATCATAGGGCCGCACAATCAATGATGCGGCCGCAAAATAAGGACGCATGTATAAATACGTCACGAAAACACATTCAAATTCTGGTGTATTTCTTGTTTGGACCTCAGACATGGCGACAGACCAGGGAAAAAATGGCCAAGAGTCAGGCGGTAAGTCTTTCATGCATTTTCTATCAACGATTAATTTGAAACATAAGATTAGGCAAGTTGTGATTTTGTGAATTCTGTAAATTTACACAAATAGGTGAGGAGGATGACATGGAAGAGGCTGCTGGGCCCAGTATTCCGGCCAAAGCGGGCAAAAAAAAAAGGCAGCCACATTTCACAAGAAAGGAGATGGAGGTTTTGATCCAGAAGTGTGTGGACATCCTGCCACAGGCAGACAGGAATATGAGTCTAAACCAGAAGTGGAGAATGTGGGAAGAGGTAGCCGTTGCTGTCAATAGAGTGGGTGATTATGTCCGTCTAGCCCGGGATGTCAAACGGCGGTAAGTAAACCCTTGCCCCCCCTAAAAACAAACCCCATTTTAAACCAAAGGATAATGGCTTCCATTTTTCCCCACAGATGGGGCGACTTCAAATATCGCCTAAAGCAAAAACTCGCGGACAGGGCTAGGCATGCAAGGGGGACAGGTGGGGGTCTCACCCCTGTGTCATTGGAGTTGACGGATTTAGAAGAGCTGGCACAGGGGTGTGTGCAGCCTGTGGAGGTGTTTGGCGTGTCCAACATGGATACGGACATGCCAGACTTTGCGGCTCCTCATGTTGGCCCAGGTAAGTATTGTGATGTCACCAACTCTGAAATGCTATTGTGCCAATATGTAGATTCTAATGTGACTCTTTTCTCATTTTTCCAACAGAGACACAGGCGGATGAGTCTGCTCCAGAGGGAAGCCTTGGCCGCAGAATTTCTGCTGGCTCTGCAGGGGAGGAACCAGTACATCCGGCTGAGGACCCTGCAGAAGCCAGTCCAGGGCGTGCCCCCTCGCAGGCAGTGGGCCTCCTCACAGAACTCAATTTAAAATCGGATTTCCATACGGAGATTCTGCAGAGGATGGACGCCAGTCTGATACGGGTGGCTGAGGCCCTGGAGCAAAATGCTGCGGCCAACGTGACCATTGGTCAGGCCCTGGCGGAAAATACCAGGGCCAACATCCGCATCGCCGATGCCCTGGAGCAGCTCGTTCGCCAGCACATGGTGGAGCCGACCTCCCTTCCTGCCGGAACATCAGGATCCTCCACCTCTGGCACAACATCAGCCAATCCTCCAAATGTGCCTAGCCCTGTGCCTAGTCCAGAGGCCACAACATCTGCCTCTGGACAGGCCAGCCCGATGGCATCCCGGACCCGGTCTGGCGCCCACCCTCCCCCATCCAAACGGGCGAAAAAACGGTGACAGCAATGGCGACTTTTCCCACACTCCTTCTGTGCTTGGCTCATATTCCTTTCTGGTCAAAACTTCCCTCTCCTTTCTTGTGAAATGTTTTTAATTTATTTTTGTACGTTTATGTTAGCAGTTATTGATTATTTATTTTTGATAAAAAGTATCTTTGCCAGAAAAAAAGAAAACAAAATATTATGCCAATTGGTTTGTGTTTAAACAATAAATTTATGATAAAAATCTGACATTGTATTGTGACATTATTGTACAAATGGGTTACATTTAATCCTGGCCCTAAAGGCAAAAAAGGACACAAAAAACCATTTCATTTGTAAAAAAAAAAGGCCTCTTGAAGGAACGTTTAAAAAATCACATAACGATGCAAATTCCACATTAAAAAAAAAAAGGGGAGCTAATTAAAACATGATGACATTATTGTCACAATAGGCCATAAACAACAAATTGAGGCCAAAAAAACCCCCCAAAAATGTACGCCAATTGATTGTGTAATCCTGACATTAGCAGGTATGATTTCCACCTGCGTACGGTTTTGTGCTATCCCAATAAACTGCTTGCCAAACACATACCAAGCCGGTTTTCAATACAACACTAATTGCTTTTGTGACCACCCGCGATTAATCGCTGCAACATCATGGAGTCCTGGGACGGAGGAGAAGGCCATCGCCAATGTGGTCGAGTAATCCAGACCCTAAACTGTGCGAGCATTTTGAAGGGAAAGAGGATGTTCCAGTGACGTATGTGACGGTCCGAACACATTTGACGTTCGCATCTGCTAATGTATGTACGCCCCAAAAACGCCTCGCCACGCCTGCGTTTTTCCATCTCCACCCCCGTCAACACCCAAAAATGCCCTGTTCTGTCAATCACATTTGACATGTCACTTCCTGTACGCTATTTTAGGAACGAGAGAAAAAAAGCTCGCAATCTGCCGTACGCACATGCGCTGTGTAACACCGACGCATGCGCGGTTAGTCAACATCGGAACGCAACGAGCGTACTGTTGGTAACGTGCGGCTCTGAATGAGGGCCTTAGCCTCCAACGCTTCTTGGGGGTGACTAACTACCTGTTAAAATTCATCCCCACTTACAGTGAGATCACTGCACCCTGCAAAAATCTTCTGCACCAAGATACGGAGTGGTGTTGGTTGGAACAGCACCAGGCCGCGATGTCAAAACTTAAATGTATACTCACCAGCCCTCCTATTCTGCAACACTTACCGGTGGTGATCTCAGCTGATGCCTCACAGCCCGGGCGGGGTGCAGTTTGCCTCCAGAACAATGGACCAATTACTTTTCATTCCAGGGCTCTGATGGACACAGAATCGCGTTACGCGCAGATCAAAAAAGAGCTGTTGGTGTTTGCTTGCAACAAATTCCATGTTTTCATCTATGGGAGGCTGGTCACCGGCGAAACTGACCACCAACCACTCATTACCATCCTGCGAAAGCCCCTGCACAATGCATCTGCCCGTATTCAAAGGATGATACCACCTAGAAGTCATCTACAAATGTGGCAAAGAAATGTTCGTTGCTGATGCCCTCTCCAGAGCGTTCCTACCCCATCCTGCTCCGCTGCAGGTTGATGATGACTATGATGTAATGACTGTGCAATTCCTGTGCTCTGCCCGAATGGAGGAGCTGCGTACAGACTATCCTGCTAGGACCCAGCAGGATGAGACTTTCCATGGGGCTATGCATGCTGGGAAGGAGTTCATGTTTGTGCTCAGTTCAGTTACTGATGTTATTTGAAGTAAATGTGTTATGCTGCACTCCTGAGTCCATTAGTCTTATCTGATATACAACACATCTACGTGGTGTCAGAAGTGGGATTGTTTTGCGAGGTCAGAGATTTGTATACCCTACATATTGCAAAGGTACTACACCAAGCAACTGCACCAAGGCCACCCTGGTCTGGAGGCCACTAAGCACAGGGCCAGGGAACTGCTCTATTGGTCTACCATGTTTCTTGACCTAGAGGAGGAGGTCTCTTTTTGCGGCCCTTCATGTGCACCAACCTAAAAAGCCACTGCATCCGCATGACATACCAGACCTTCCCTGGTCTGTAACTGCTGCTGATGTTTTTGTATGGAGTGGTAAGGAGTCCCTGGTACACTCTTACTCAGGATGGTTTGAAATCAATCACTTAACCACTGTTACCAGCACCACCATAGTTACCAAGCTCAAACAGCACTTTACCACACATGGAATACCTCAAAAACTCATTACAGACAATGCCACACAGTTCACGAGCAATGAGTTCAAGCTGTTTGTTTGTACTTGAGATTTCACACACATCACCAGCAGTCTACTATATCCCCAATTCAATGGACTCGCAGAAAGAGCTGTTCGTTCCACCAAGCATCTGTTAGAGATATGTGCACGAGACCAGACCGATGTTTGTCTGACACTCCTTAACTTACGTAACATACCGCGAGATGGATTACCATCCCCTGCCCAACGGTTGTTATCACGTCGCACCAGAACTAGGGATGTGCAGGCTCGGATAGGTTCGAGTTTGCACGTGGAGTTCGGATTTTTCCCTCCAAAAAAACGGAACTCAGAAAGAGGCAAAACGTCATCTTACATGGACGAACATCATCATTCCTGGACAAAAGTAGATATGTTATGCTGCACTCCTGAGTCCATGAGTCTTATCTGATATACAACACATCTACAGTGGGGGTTGCTGTGCTGGTGCAGCTGTTGTCCATAGGGGCTGTGTGTCCAAAGTCCATAGGGGCTGGCTGGGCTGTGTTGTGCAGTGCTGTTGTCCTATAAAGGCTGTGTTGTCCATAGGAGCTGTGTGCAGACAGAAGAGGGGGGCTTCAGTGGCTCCTGTGTCACTGTAGTCCTAAAGGGGTGCTGTAGTGTTGTCCTGGGGGTGCTCTGTCCATCAGGGGTGCTCCCCCCAAGTGCAAAAAAAAAAGATATGTTTTTCTGTGTTTGTGTGTGTGTTAGCCGCATGTGCATCAACAAAGTAGCAGCGCCAAGCGTGCGCCTATGTCATAAGTCAAGGGCTGGCTGGCTGGTCTGTTGAAGGGCGGTGTAACCCCAAGTGCCCAAATAAATCAAGTGTTTTTTTCTGTGTATGTGTGCACCTAAGCCGCACGTATCAATATCACATAAATGGAGGACAGGATAAAATAGGGAAAGATCAAGAACCACTTCCTCCTAGTTCTGAAGCTGCTGCCACTAGTCATGACATAGACGATGAAATGCCATCAACGTAGTCTGCCAAGCCCGATGCCCAATATCATAGTAGAGGGATTATAAAATCCCAAATGTCAAAGTTCAGGAAAATGACCTTAAAAAATACATTTAAATCGTCTGAGGAGAAACGTAAACTTGCCAATATGCCATTTACAACATGGAGTGGCAAGGAACGGCTAAGGTCCTTCCCTATGTTCATGACTAGTGGTTCAGCTTCACTTGACGATGGAAGCCCTCCTCCTCCCAGAAAAATTAAGAGAGTTAAGCTGGCAAAAGCACAGCAAAGAACTGTGCGTTCTTCTAAGAAGATATCACAAATCCACAAGGAGAGTCCAAGTGGGCGACGGTTGCGATGCCTGACCTTCCCAACACTGGACGGCAAGAGGTGGCTCCTTCCACCATTTGCATGCCCTCTGCAAGTGCTGGAAGGAGCACCCACAGTCCGATTGCTGATATTCAAATTGAAGAGGTCACTGTTGAAGTACAACAGGATGAGGATATTGGTGCAGCTGGCGCTGAGGAGGAAGTTGACGAGGAAGTTTCTGATGGTGATATGATTTGTTTAAATCAGGCATCGGGGGGAGACAGTTGTTGTCCGTGGGATGAAAAAGCCCATGACTGTCATACCTGGGCAGAAAACCAAACATTCCACCTCTTTGGTCTAGATATATTTCTATCCAAATCTGGACAACAACTGTCTTGCCATATGTACTGTATGTAAAGGTGGAATAAGTAGGGGTAGGGACCTTAACCACCTAGGAACATCCTCCCTTATACGTCACCTGCAGCGCATTCATAATAAGTTACTGTCAAGTTCAGAAACTGTGGCTAAGACCGTAAGCAGCCCAGGGACACCTAAATGCCTTTGTCCTGCTGTATCCAAGAGCCTGCAAACCACACCGTCAATTTCCTCCTCTGTCAGGATCGGAAGTAGTCCAGCAGGCCATGTCACTGGCATGACTGACTCTCCTATCCGGGATTCCTCCGGAGGATCCTGCATTGCTACGCCTACTGCTGCCGCTGGGAGTCGTTCATCATCCCAGAGTAGTAGGAACACCACTACTTCTTTTACTAAGCAATTGACCCTCCAACAGTCCTTAGCGAGGAGGATGAAGTACAACAGCAGTCATCCGGTTGCAAAGTAGTAGGAACACCACTACTTCTTTTACTAAGCAATTGACCCTCCAACAGTCCTTAGCGAGGAGGATGAAGTACAACAGCAGTCGGATAACTGAGGCCTTGACAGCTATGTTGGTGTTAGACATGCGTCCGGTATCCGCCATTAGTGCAGGGGGATTTACACAATTGATGGAGGTAGTGTGTCCCTGGTACCAAATCCCGTCTAGATTCCACTTCACTAGGCAAGCAATACAGAGAATGTACAGAAACATCAGAAAAAGTGTCGTCAGTGTCCTAATAAATGCGGTTGTACCCAATGTCCACTTAACCATGGACAAGTGGAACAGGGCAGACTAAGGACTATATGACTGTGACAGCCCACTGGGTAGTTGTATCGCTGTACGCAGCAACAACAGCAGCATCACCAGAAGCAGCATCTCAGAAAAGCCAGCTCGTTCCAAGGCAGGCTACGCTGTGTATCACCGGTTTCAGTACGAGGCACACCGCCGACAACATCTTAGAGAAACTGAGGGAAATCATTGCCCAATGGCTTACCCCACTTACACTTTCCTGGGGATTTGTGATATCTGACAACGCCACCAATATTGTGCGGGCATTACATCTGGGCAAATTCCAGAATGTCCCATGTTTTGCTCACACAATAAATTCTGGTGGTGCAGAATTTTCTGAAAAACGACAAGGGCTTGCAGGAAACTCTTTGGGTGGCCTGAAAAATTTCAGGCCACTTTCGCCATTCAACCACTGAGGGCCGAAGACTCGAGCACCAGCAAACACTCTTGAACCTGCCCTGCCATCACCTGAAGTGGGAGGTTGTGACGAGGTGGAACTCAACCCTCTATATGCTTCAGAGGATGGAGAAGCAGCAAAAGGCCATTCAAGCCTATACATCCACATATGACATAGGCAAAGGAAAGGGTATGCACCTGACTCAAGCGCAGTGGAAAATGATTTCCGTGTTGTGCAAGGTTCTCCAGCCCTTCGAACTTGCCACCCGTGAAGTCAGGTCAGACACTGCCAGCTTGAGTCAGGTCATTCCCCTCATCAGGCTTTTGCAGAAGCAGCTGGAGAAAGTGAAGGAGGAGCTAAGATAGAGCAATTCCGCTCTGTATGTGGGACTTGTGGATGAAGCCTTTCATTCGCTTTGCCAGGATTCGAGGGTGGTCAATCTATTGAAATCAGACCACTACATTTTGGCCACTGTGCTCGATCCTAGATTTAAAGCCTATGTGATGTCTCTCTTTCCAGTGGACACAGATGCAAAGACCTGCTGGTGAAAACACAGTCAGCTGAAGCGGAACGTGACACGTCAACAGCTCCTTCTTCATTTTCTCCCACAACTGGGGCTGCCAGGAAACAACTTAGATATCCTAAGCAACCTGCTGGCAGTGATGCAGGGCAGGCAGGACCAAGTTTGGACATCTGGTCCGGACTGAAGGACCTGGCAACAATTTATGACATGTCTACTGTCACTGCATATGATACTGTCACCATTGACAGAATGGTGGAGGATTACATCGGTGACAGCATCCAAGTAGGCATGTCAGACAGTCCGTACCTGTACTGGCAGGAAAAAGAGGCAATTTGGAGGCCCCTGTACAAACTGGCTCTATTTTACCTAAGTTGCCCCCCCCTCTAGTGTGTACTCCAAAATAGTTTTTAGTGGAGCCGGGAACCTTGTCAGCGAAAGGCGTAGGAGGTTGCTTCCACAAAATGTGGAGAAGATGATGTTCATCAAAATGAATTACAGAGGGACCTGTGGTGGTGGATTCCAGCGGGGACGAATTAATACTCTGTGAGGATGAGGACAACACTGAAGAGGGTGAGGAATCGGTGGATGAGGATGACATCTTGCCTCTGTAGAGCCAGTTTGTGCAGGACAGATTAATTGCCAGCTTGTTTTGTGGGGGCCCAAACAAACCAATACTTTCAGCCACAGTCGTGTGGCAGACCCTGGCGCTAATGATTGGTTTGTTAAAGTGTGCATGTCCTGTTTATTCAACAGTATGCAGTATGTACTCTTTGGGGCCTAGTTTTTCAAACTGCCATCCTGTCTACCACTGCAGGGCCACTCTTAGATGGGCCACGTGTTTGTGCTGCCCACTTGTGTAGCTTAGCATAGTCATCCAGCTACCTCGGTGCAACCTTTTGGCCTAAAAACAATATTGTGAGGTGTTCAGAATAGACTGGAAATTAGTGGAAATTAATGTTATAGAGGTTAATAATAGTAAAGGAACAAAAAAAAAACAAATTTTGTGATTTTAGCATTTTTTATGCTTTTTTCCCAAAAAATACAGATCCAAAACACAAAACCCAGAACCCAAAACACGGAAGGGTGGTTTTGGCAAAAACAGTCCAGATCCAAAACACGAAAAGTGGCCGGTGCACACCCTTAGTTGATAAATTACCAATTTTATTTATTAATTGCTTTGTCTTATTCTTTCCCCATTCTTTTGTTGAAATGTAATTGTATATAGTGAAATCAGTTCCTTTTGTATCCAGTGGCTGTGAATAAAGATATGGTATCACAACCTCCTGGTTTATATGAAATGTAGTTAAAACCTTTGGATAGAAAATTGGATTGGCTCTTAGGCTGGGTACACACAATGCGATTTTCAGCCTGACATTGCTATATCTGACAGAAAGGACCGGTAACTGTGTAGTGTGTATGCAGCACTTGGTCAAAAAATGTTGGATCGGCTCCCGTTATAGTGAGGGCAGCACACGCTATGTCATTCACCTCGTTTTAGTATCGTACAGGAAGTGCAGCATGTACAGATCACGACCGATGTCTGCTAATTAACTACCATTTCCTTTCAACGGTTAGATAATTTGGGATTGAATGAATCAGTTAGAAATAAACCATTTTGGGTGGCGTATATCGGCCATTTTCGGTTGGTCTGAAATCGGTCTAGTTATTGGCATCGTTGGGCAAATTCTGTGTACCCAGCTTTAGAACCACTTTGAACTCATAGATATTTATAAAAGGATTCATTGCAACATAGTGCGTATACTGTAGCTCTCCAGTCCTTCAGGTAGGGGTCCTTGCCATAGGGAACACTATTATTTTGTGTGTGTGTGTAAATAGTCTCTGGACAAAGCAGTAAGGCCGAAGCATCTTACAGGCTACCAGGAACCATGGATGCCATGGCCAAAGTAGGATTGCTATCACTTCCACTTTCTCTTTTCTGAGCTTTCTCAGCATGTGCGGGATGAGAGGAAATGGGAATGAGACATAGGCTATCTGAAACCTCCATGAACCTGACAAAGGGGCATATACAAATGGGCGCAAAGTTTTACCTCGCACCCAATTTGGAATACCGCGGGTATATGCGCGCTCCCGATACCCACGGTATTCAATTAAATGCAGAACTGAAAACCCTGTGCCGCGTAAATAAAAAAATCTTCACTTACCTGGCTGGGGGTTTCCAGTGGTCTCTGCGGCTCCCAGTGGCTTCCCATCTATCTTCTTACTGGAAAGTGGGCTGCTGGGAGTCCCGGGGGCTCCTGGAAGGCTCCAGGGGCTGGTGGGAGGGGCAAGGGCTGCTGAGAGATGGAGTTCTCCCAGCACCCATTACGGGGCCACACGGACACTGGGAGGGCACACTGGCAGTGGGGGTCACACACAAACACACATACACACTTACAAGCACCACACACACTGACATACTCACCCTGCTGTGGAAGAGGTGGCTCCCGATGCTGGATGCAGAAGACAGCGCTGCAGAAGGTAAGTAATTAAGGATTAATTAAGCTAATTGAAAACGTCCAATTAGTCCTTGCTCTGGAGGTGCAAGAATAAAAAGCTCCCTGCGGGCAATAATACCTAAACACACACCTACAGTAATTGAATAGCAAAAAACCTGCACCTACAGGAAAAACCTCGCAGGTGCGGATTTTTTGCTGTTTTCGCACCCAATTAAATATGCCCCAAAGTGTCCACTTATCCTGTCTTTGGAAATGTGTTCAGAGTGGAATCAGGACACTTTGGCATTTTGCTTTGTTATCATCATGTTCCCTCGAGCCTGAATCGGTAACTGAAAGACTTCATGATGTAGGGACCCTTCATCTGGCACTATTTGCCATCAGCGCATAGAGCCGGCCCCTGCATTCTCTAGACTGCAACATGGAATGCTGAAAGGGACTTTAGGTTTCCTTCTGCCAAAGATATCAGTATTGCCACTTCCACCAACAAGGCTTTTAGGGGTGAAGCTATTGTATTAAAGTTGAAGGATGAAGTTTAGATACTAGGTACCTAAAAGAAGGTAAAGAGGTGGTGAACAGGTGCACTAATCAGAAGAATTCATAACTAACATATAACACATAAATGTTATTATTGAATTAATTAAAATAAATGAACCAGCAAACCCATAAACCCATTATATGGTAATTATTCAAATAAAGAAAGTGAAAAGTAGAAATGATGTTGTTAAAATGATCAGGGAACTGACTACTATCCTATATTATGCAGATAAGATGATCGCAGAGCCACACCCACCTGAATGTACCATGTTATATCTGAATAGTATTCAAGTGTACCCAGATATCAAAATACTGTAAGTATTGTCACATTACAGATCTAGTGGCACTGACAATTATATAAGGTTTACACCAAAATGTACAGTAAAGAGATATATTCTGTGCTGAGAGGCATGTCCACCGCTATCCTCTCATCATCATGTCCTCCTAATATCTCTCCATATTATCATATCCCTATCAAACCTCCCAACTCAGTCACCTCCCTTACCTATGAACATATTATGCCCCTCATAACGAAAAAAACTGTGTGGGGGGGGGGGGGGGACATGTGCACATCCAACTCGCAGTGGGGAATAGATTACACCAGAGCAATTCAAAATTGCCCAGTCACGGGGACAGCTGCGCCAAAAAGCAGTTGTCCCATCGGTTAGTATAGCAGCTGCAGAAGTAGCTGTGCTACTTACCTCCTCCCTGTCAGCTGGAGGACACACATTTGCACAGCTGCCGGGGAGTCCGTGAGAAGGCGGCAGTGGGATCCGCCTTGGATCCCCCTTTGCATCCCTGGAACTCCTTCCCATAGGAAGGAGCCGGGCTATGAGAGCAAGCCTCTCTGACGATGTCACTTGTTCTCGGACCCCTGATGATGAATGGCCTGTAGTATGGTTACCGAGCCAATTATCGAGGATGAATAGGCCCCTCAGTGAGCAAAGCTCTATATTGTAGCAATAACACAGCGAAGGAGAACAGGGGTGGGTGTATTACAATGGGGACAAAAGCTAACTACTGAGTTACAAATAATATTGGTGATAACTACTAATACTAGGTAATTATTTGGTAGTACAAAAGCCATCCGGAAGAAAGGGATCTTAATTACACACCATTAGATTTACTAAATCTTTTAATAACAGAGGAATGGATAAGGTGGATCAACATATGGTTCACCTATAGGGAGCGCTTAAATGTGGATTACAAAATCAGGTATATTCAATATCACAATTTATTAAGATCAATTAAGATACATATAAAAGCAATTATGAGGCTAAATAAATTGTCTCACACAATACATTACATTTGTGACATGTAATAAACATAGTAGTAAATCACTTCATTTGAATGTCAGCTCAGAGTGATATTGTATCCAGAAAAGGGGTTTAGAAACCTCAGAATCAGTATACCATTGCTGGCATAAATGAAGTCATAATAGCTCCTCCTGAGAATGAAGATAATAAATAAATGTTCCACTCCAGTGGTAGTAATTAGTACGAGCCACAGTCTATGCGGCTAGAGATAGCAGGGATTATGATAATAATCAAGTGAGAACATACAATAGAAGGTTTCAATTATCTGAAGTTAAATGGAGACCAAACAAATCTGAATCCCAATGGAAAGAACAAAGAGAGATAAAAGGTCCCCATAGGGAATACAAAAATGACTTACGTATACTGAACACAGTTAATGGTATACCTTCTAGAGACAGTAGAGAAAATATATCTCTGCCCCCCACGAGATCTAGAAGTCCACATAGGAAAATGTCTAACAACTTTGATGATCCATATGATTCAAGAGGAGCTAGACCGAAGCAAAAGTTCAGAAATGATAGAGAGGATGAGGAAAAAGATTCATTACCAAGTAGTCGTTTTTTAGGTCGAGGCCGAAATCCAGACAAATATCTAAACAGATACGAGATCTTAAGTACCCACTCGCCCAAAAGGGCAAGAGAATAAGATTTAGGGGTTGTAGGGGAGGCCGAAAGAAATCGGTCCAAAAACGTAAAACTAAGATAAGAAACAAAGGTATCTTTAACTTGTCCTCACGATCACTGACAGAACATGAAAAATCTATACTTGCCAAAGGTCTTAAGTATGCTCCTGCTTCAAACCCAGATCTTTTTGTATCATTGAATAAATATACCAGAGATCTAAGTCGTAAAAGATATTTCCTTAATAAGTCCCTTAAAAAGAAAGATATTATAGGAACACCAGTGGTACTTAATATAGAGGATGAAAATGCCCTCCGTATTTTGGAAGAATTATCAGCTGAAAGCAATATGGAAGATAGAGAACTGGAAAAAATTTATGATATAACCAATCCACTAACAATAAAAAAGACCTTTAGAAATAAATCTGAATTTTATCCTACTCAATTTAAGAGTGCTAGTATAGAATCTTTCTATACATCTACTCTTGAGGATCTAAGGAAAATGTGTGGGAAAAATAATAAGAAGAATTTAAGATTGGATAATTTAAATATTAATGAAAGAAGGGCCCTGAAGGTTCTAAAAAATGATAATACCATAATTATTAAAGCAGCCGATAAGGGGTGGGGACGGTCATCCAAGACACAATAGATTATTGTAGAGAAGCATATAGACTTTTGGATGATGTGAAATTCTATAAAAAACTCCCCTCAGATCCTAACACACACTATCTAGAGGAATTAAAAGCACTCTTGAATGAGGCCCTGATCGAGGGGCCCATCTCCAGGGATGAATTTAATGTTCTTTATTCTCCCTATCCGGTTATCCCCACTTATTATCACTTACCCAAAATACACAAGTCCCTTTCCTCACCACCTGGTCGCCCCATTGTATCTGGTGTAGGGTCCCTCACTACCAATTTGTCTGCTTTTGTGGATTCCTTCCTACAGGCACATGTTCTCTCCCTCAGGTCCTATATCAGAGACACCACTCACTTTTTACAACTAGTGGGTGACATAGAGTGGCGGGATGGCTACGTGTTGATGACCTGCGACGTAGAGTCATTATACACGAATATTCCACATGAAGGTGGAATTAGAGCCAGCCGCCACTTTATGAGTCTTGATTTGGACCTGGGGGAGAGACGCTGTGAGTTTGTTTTGGAGTCCATTAAATTTATCTTGACACACAATTATTTTTCTTTTGATTCACAATATTATTTACAGACACATGGTACTGCCATGGGCACCAAGTTTGCTCAGAGTTTTGCTATTTTATATATGGGGCTCTTGAGGAGCAATATGTGTGGGGGGTCCATTCGGGGTGAACTTGGTGCTCTATGGTAGATATATAGATGATTTATTTATTATTTGGGATGTGGATTTAGAATCTGCATGATCTTTTGTATCTTTTCTTAATTCTAACACTTTTGGGCTTTCTTTTACACATAGTGCTCACCCTTCACATATCAACTACCTGGACATTGCCCTCTCAATCAGGGACAATCATATTTGTACTAAGACATATAGAAAGGATGTGGATTGCCACATTTATTAAAATTTTTCCAGTTGTCACCATTTAAAATGGAGAAGCAACATCCCTAGGGGACAATATTTAAGAATAAAACGGAATTGTACAGACGATATCGATTTTTCTGAACAATCTACGGATCTTACTATAGCCTTACGAGAACAAGGCTATCCAGAAAATATATTAAATAATGCTTTCAGATCAGTTGAAGTTCTAAACAGATCAGATATTCTATCTAAAAATACAAAAAACAAAATGGGGGATTCAGATTTTCGGTTCGGTTTGTCATTTGTTTCTAAATTTAATGTCTGTTCTAATAAAATAAACAAAATTATAAAGAAAAACTATTCCATATTCAAAATGGATAAGATATTAGCTCCACATTTGGATAAAGATCCTTTGGTTATTTTTAAAAAGGCTAAAAATTTAAGAAACCATCTATTTCCCAGCTTCTTTGAGAGAAAGAAAGAGGAGAATAAAAATGATAATACAAAATCTATTATAGGGAGTTGGCTACCAAAAATACCTAATGGTTGTTATAAATGTGGTAAACCATCATGCAAAACTTGTAACTTTGTTAAGCAAAAAAGAAATGTATTTTGCTCCTTGTTATTGAGGGTTAAATTCACAATTGAAAGTTTTATAAACTGTCAATCCACCTATATAGTTTACCTTATCTCCTGTGTATGTGGCAAATATGTAGGTCGTGCCATTAGAACAATGAATATCCGATTTTTAGAGCATAGAAGGAATGTTCTGAACAAAAACATATTACATAGCGTTTCTCGCCATGTGGTATATGAACATGATGGTAACATTAATGTTCTTTCATTACAAGGGATAGAACATATCCCACCCACACGTAGGGGAGGGGACAGGTTTAACCAACTATCAAAAAGAGAAGCCTTCTGGATCTTTGCTTTAGGGACCCTTACACCAGGAGGTCTAAATGAAAATATTGAGATGAATAACATCTAATCGAATTTAGTATCTATAGATCTGTGCTATTTTTGTATATAAACAGTCCATATATTGGGTCATTCATAGATGGTGCATTGTGTCACGATCGTATGACTGAATGGCCTTTATATTTGTTCTGTATAATACATATATGTATGTTCCATTGCGGTATAAATATATGGAAATTCGTTTAAATAATATCTGGAAATGTGAGCATTGTACATATGCTCTCTATATGATATACTGAATTAAGTGTTTTTTTTTTCAATTAATCTAAAATAAAATAACATGTTTTCTATTTTAACCTGACTGGGATTTGAACCTGGGATGTCTGCATGATATACATGATGCCCTAACCTGTTGAGCCACAGGGATCTTACATGTTTCTCTTGAATTATTCGATAGATTTATTGTGTATATACCTAAGATGGTGGTGACACATCTCTGTCTCAATAAGTATGATTATATGTATATGTAGATTTTTATAATAAACATTTAGCTATATGTTTAAAATATTTTTAATTCGTTGAAAACATTTTGCTTTTAACAAATGTATGAAATGTGATTGAATTGGTTAAACAAATGTGGTAAATATGGCTTTAAGACACATCTGCTCTAATTTAAATGATTAGCAATATTATTGGCTTAAACTGAAAGGAGTGGTATATAAGGCACCACAACAGAGACTCTGTTATACTGCCCTTTTGAGGAAACTGTCACATGACAGAGAAACGCATCAAGGGAATACGGATACTTTGAATCCAGTCTACACAACTATCTTATTGATTGCTACACCTCCTGCTTTGAAGTTGAGCCACCGCAGCAGACAGTGAGACCTTTCCAGCTTCTAACCAAGAGCTTTCTTCAGCGCGCAGTGAGACTGCACTGAATGACACACGCTCATAAGGTAACATCCCACGAGCGGGATCCACGCTATTTCCGGACCGGCACTTCTCTTCTAAACATCTTTTAAATCAAGAGTGAGCTGGGTAATTATACCGGGATTTATTGTCTACATAAATACCATCTTTTCTATTTGCTGCTACTGATTGCTGCATCAGCTTAGACTGTGGCTCGTACTAATTACTACCACTGGAGTGGAACATTTATTTATTATCTTCATTCTCAGGAGGAGCTATTATGACTTCATTTATGCCAGCAATGGTATACTGATTCTGAGGTTTCTAAACCTCTTTTCTGGATACAATATCACTCTGAGCTGACATTCAAATGAAGTGATTTACTACTATGTTTATTACATGTCACAAATGTAATGTATTGTGTGAGACAATTTATTTAGCCTCATAATTCCTTTATATGTACCTTAATTGATCTTAATAAATTGTGATATTGAATATACCTGATTTTGTAATCCACATTTAAGTGCTCCCTATAGGTGAACCATATGTTGATTCACCTTATCCATTTCTATATAACTTATTGACTTAATTAGAGGCTAATATTGGGTAGCAGCTGTGAGATATATATCATACATCTATTGTTCTTACTTGTTTTTTCACTCTGAGCGCCCGGTTGTGCTGTTTTTTTGTTTTAATAACAGAGGACTATTTAGATTCGATTAGATGTATTCTAGTATATTATATAGCAGATGTGTCAAACTCGCAGCCCGCATTAACTATTCTAGTAAAAGGGCAATACTGCCCGCCGGGTAAGTTCCTGCTGGCCGGCTGCCGTGAATGAAGCTCAGCTCCGATCTGGTAGCATTCACCGTTCTGCACAGGCGCACTATGGTAGAGATGGAGAAAATATCCTCTGCGCATGGCGGGCTGCCATTGCTGTTCCAACTCTGTACCCCGCAGCATCCTGCCTGCTCAGGAACACTGAAGACGTCCGAGCCCTCAGTGTGTGCTGGCCGCCCACGAACAGCAGGTGCTGTAAGAGGAGCAGACAGCTGTGTTTGATTAGGAAGAAGGTAAATTGGGTGGAAGGGGGGAGAACACAGGTGTTGGAGGGGGACACAGGTAGCAAGAAGGGACACAGGGGGCATGTGGCTGGACTGGAGGTACAGAGGGGGCTGGAAAGGACACATGTTCCACGTAAGGCTTACCTATATGGCGGTTTCTCTCTAACATGGAACGTGTCCCTTCCAGCCCCCTCTGTTCCTCCAGATATACAAGAGGGAATATATCTATTTGAGTAGGAATAACACAACTCACACCGATATGTGGTATTATTATATAGGGGAGAGGGTACCTTACATTAATATATGAGGAATAACAAAGCTTCCAGCTCACACTGATATGTGGTATTATTATATAGGGGAGTGGGGACCGTACAGTGATATATGAGGAGGAATAACACACCTTCCAGCTCACACTATGTGGTATTATTATATGGGTAAGAGGGGACCTTACAGTGATATGAGGAAAAACACACCTTGCAGCTCACACTGATATGTGGTATTATTATATAGGGGAGAACTTACAGTGATATATGAGTGGGAATAACAGGTCTCAGCTCACACTGAATATGTGGTATTATCAGGGGAGAATTGGCAATTTAAAGAAGCCCTGGAAAAAACTCCCAAAGTGGCCTTAGGTGTGCGCACATAAAAATGGGCATGGTCCTGTGTCAGGGGGTGTGGCTTAATGTAAAATGCCATGCCCGCAAGCCACTCCCCCTGTTTTCATCATGCTGGGGGCATGCCCACAGTCCCTCTCTCCAGTGAATGTGAATGAGTATTTTCTTACATATATGATTTCTCTACAACGAGGGGACCTCGGAAGAAATTGTTCCTCCCTGGACAGTTTATTGAGTCTGTATTCAAAATTCATGCAGGAGATCCCATGTTCTGGAAGCCGCCTGTTAGTGTCATAATAAAGCCAATGTCGTCATCATCATCATGCAACAGAGGTTCAACCAGACAGTAACAGTGTTTTTGGGGCAGGACAAAATGTGAGTTTCCCATATCAAATGATTTTATATTAATAAAATATATTTGCTCATTTGGTTCCATTTGCATCAGTAATATGGTTTCATTAGAATTGTTGTCTTACTGCAGATTACTGTCCCCCCAGTCTTTTCTTCTAATAGTACCAGTGGTCCTGCTGTCCTCTATGTGTCTCTAGCACTATCGTCTTGGTGTGTCTCCAGCCCATCCATGTAATTATTGAAAACCTCCAATTGCATAATTAGTCATTAGCTCAAAATAAGGATTTTCCCTGTCTTTGCATTTGTGTAGCGATAACGCCTACTCAAATTACCGCCGGTGAATTTCTCCCGTGGCAATTGAATATGAAAAACCCTGCATGGAGATTTTGAAAATCTCCCTCGCAATTGAATATGCTCCAAATAATAAAGCAGTGGCACTGTGACAATTAGTAACTTTAGAACAAGGTGTGTTATGCACTCACTTGCTGCCATTAAAATAGCAAGACCTGGAATCTTGCATCAAAAGTCAAATAGAGGAAAAAGAATAAAGGTGCTGCTCTTGAGTTGCTATAAATATATATGAATGTATTAATATTCATATTTATCTATTAAAAATATAGAATGTATTACGTGAACAGCACATATGAAGAGAGGGGGCGCTGCGAGACCCTCTGCCCGGTGCACAGCCAGGAGGGGGCGCAATCAGTGTGATCGCTCCCTCCCACAGGCATAGATAGGAGACTGCTGCGGCTGCTGCTCAGCAGTCTCCCACTGCAGCCCAGCACACAGCAGCATGTCCTGGGCTGCTGTGAGGTAGGGAGGGGCGGCCCCATACTCCTGCCCCCGCTTGGCTCCTCCAGCAAGACTGGCCCTGGGTAATTGGTACCCGCTCCCCCCACCTCCCTGTGCCCCTAGATGCACCCTTTATATTTTAATAGATAAATGGAATGTTAATACATTTTCAGCACCTTTTTTTTTTCTCTGTCAATAAGACTGAACAGTGCCAGGCATGAAAATAGCAGACTTAAAAAAACACGGTAACTCTTGCTGCGCTTAGTAATATATAAGTTATAATTAAGAAAATCATTTTAATGAAATCATATTTGAAAATGATGGGAAGAAACATCCCCCACCCTTGCTCCACTAATACACCTTTCACACAGAATGTCTGCAAAATCCCGGCTTTTACCCAGCATTTGAGTGCTGGGTCGGTTTGCCGGTTCTAGTTTGACCCCCCTTTCACACAGAAAAGCAAATTACCGGGTTTAAGCACTTTCACCCGGTAATTTGCTGATCAATTCAGGATTTTTTCTGTGTGACATTTGTACATGTCGACCTATAGTGTGTTGACTTTTTGTCCCTGCCGACATATTGACTGTAACATCTGGTGTACCCAGCGATGCGACATCTGACATATTGGGTGGCCGGTACACTTTACACGATCCGGTGCCTGACCGCCCGATAGGTTGGGCATCAGCAGCTGGGTCGTTCCATCAGCCCTACATGCAGGCCGATGGAACGACCCTCATGGATGACCTGCGGGGGCGTGCATGGTCCAACATAGTGGGTACACATTGTCGATGTAGACGATATGACGGCCGGGTCGGGCAACTTATCGTCTAATGTGTACTCACCTTAAGGAGAGTAAAGTTTACAGATGACGCTTAAAAGTAAATTTGCTACATGGCGGTTTTTAAAACTGCAGCCTCTTTGGCAGTTTCGCCTCTTCATCTATAGGGGAAATAATATAAAAAATAAGGCGTATTTTAATATTAAAGCCCCTTTGAAAAGTGCTTCATTGTGAATATTCAGAGAACGTATTAAAACATTAAAATAATTATGAGGCATACATCACCCACACTCATGTGCATTCACAATCAGCCAATCACAAGAGGTTCACTAGTGCTGGTAACAGTCATTATAATCAACAGTGCATTCGCACCTGCCCTTGACCACCTGCACATAACACACCTTTCTTTCTCAGACATATAGGTGTCTGGTTGCTGGACTACAAGTGATGGCAATTATGTGAACACGCGCTTACTTACTGAGCTTACTTCTTCCACCGTCCCTCATGGCACATACTGGCGAATCACTAAAGTCTGCATAGCCGCATCCACGTGTGCTTCCCGGGCTACACAAAGAAATTTCACACAGGTATGTTACAGAAACTGGTGTAGTGCTCACTCTGCATCCACCGACCGCTCCTACACTTGCTGCATAGACCGCCAACACTGACATCTCAAATGAGAGGGCCTTAAATACCCGTCCAGTTGCGATGTCAGGCCAGACACATCAAGCGGCCAATTGGTAAGCGTGTATAGCTTACCAATAGGCCACTTGGACAGTGGATCGTTCTACTGACTGATCAATCATCCTAGTGTGTACTCAGCATTAAGGTGTGTACCCACTACCCAGCATTAGATAGGAATTCTCACAATTGCTCCATTTGATTACTCTGCAAATGAATCATCTTATACATTTCCTGCAGCTAAGCCTCCTAGTAGCATGACTACTGCTATTTTTGTCCTCAACCCATTTCCCTTGCCACGTTTTCATTTTCTTAGAACTCTTTAACACTTTAATGCAGTCAAGATACAATATGACCGTACTTCAATCACCTACAGAATCCCCACTATGATTCAATATGCAAATCTTTCTTCTACATGTCATTCAGCTTTGAGTTTGAACTGTCTGAGAGTATTACTTTGGTGGGATTGTTGTGGCTCACCAAGGAGTAAAGGTGCTGAGTTTATTGTTGTGGTTAGAGTTTAGGTGGTAACATGCATATGGTGAGAGTTTCTATACTTTTATATAACAGTCTCTTTTTTGATGGTCTTTTTAACGGAAATGAATTTATAGTGCTGATAATGCCTTTCCTGAAGTGCTCAATGCATTATTTTTAATAGGCTCTAAAGTTAAATTTATGGGGTGTAGGACTTATTTTAAAAGGGCAATATATAACCTGTATTCTGCGGGGCTCCTCCAAGAGTTTTACTAAAATATGGGAACCCTGGACCTCTCACTTTCAGGTTCCCCCCTGCATGTAATTCAATTTTCTAAATTAGGCCAGAATTTCTGTGATTTGTACCTATACAGTAGTGGAATTAATTCTGGACACTTTTAATAAAAAAATGTTTTATTTGATATTTATGCAGAAAATTCATATTCTGCTATACCAAATCAATACTTTTAATGTTTTCATTTTAATCTATGATGTTTCTACTTAATATTTTACATGATTTGTCAGAGAGAGGAAACAGAGAGAAAGGGATGTAGAGATAGAGTGGGAGAAAAAAAAAAAAGATAGAGAGAGAGAAGGTTTTGAAATACATTTACCAGCCACTGTCAGTGGTGAAGATGCAGGCTATCACCAGTCAAAGAAGGCAGCATGCTGACAGGATCCGGGAGCAGGTCCCACACAGCATCCATGCAGGTTCATGTGCTTTGTTCAGCACTCAATTAATCCAGACTGTGGCAGCCTTTACAATCAATCCTCAAAGCTAGTTGTAGCTCTGGTCAAAGTGTGAATAATGACTAAAATGGCTCTGAATACCTCGAAACGTGTTAATTGGTCGCCCGGCAAAGCCATGACAATTCGTAGGAAGGGTATACCTATGAAGAAATTGCGAAGAGGTTGGGAGGTGGGGCAATGAAGTCAGGTGTAAGGAAACTCTGCATAAGGGTTGCGAGCAGTGAATCGACGAAATCAGCCGCAAGAACTGAGAGCCCACGCTTACAAAACAAGATGAGCGCAGAATCTGTCGCCTGGCCCTGCAGTACCGTCAAAGGTCTGCAAAAGCCATCAACAACATAATTAAAACATCTGGTGTTCAAGTTTGTGACCGAACCATACGAAAAAAAAAACTTTGTGACAATGGTTTGCGAGCTAGGACCCCGAGAAAGAAGCCGTATCTGAAAGAGGCAGAAACGTATAGATTGGGCTCTGACATACGAGTGGACAGAAGAAGACTGGGACAAGATTATATGGAGCGACAAGACCAAAATTAGCATCTTCGGGAGTGATGGAGCGAAACTTGTTTGGAATCGGCCTGGGGAAGCGCTGTTGCTCGAGTGCACCATGGCAACTATGAAGCACCCAGTGAGTGTAATGGTGTGGGGCAGCATGGCCAGCCATGGTGTGGGACGTTTGGCTGTCGTTGATGGCAATATCAATGCCAAAAAGTATCAAGAAGCCGTGCTGGAGGCAAAATTGTTGCCCACAATTGAGGATTTGTTTGAAATTGACCCACGGAAGTATATCTTTCAGCAGAATGCAGCGCCATGCCACACCGCCAACAGTTCCATGAAGTGGTTCGGTGATCACCAAATCAGTGTCTTTCCTTGGCCAGGAAAGTCCAGATTTAAATCCGATAGAAAATCTTTGGTCAAGGCTTAAAGTGATGGTATCACAAAAAAATTCAAGTAACAAGAGAGCTGATCGAAGCCATAATCCAGGCATGGTACCACGTGATTTCACTGAAGATCTGGGATGTCTGGTTCACTCTATGCCTCGACTAATCGAAGCTGTTCTTAGAAACAGAGGATATCCAATGAAATATAAATTTTGTGTATTGCTGAAATTGCATATTTTTTTCCTTAATAAAAGCATACCTGTAAAACTGTGGTTTCACTAAATTTTTCACTGTAAATTTGACAAATGACATCTTAATAATAAATAGTAATGATTATACTCACATATACTTCAATTGGAATATAAATTATAAGTGATAATAATGTAAAATTAATGACTAAACGCAAAATGTAAAAAAATTCCTAAGTGTCCAGAATTAATTCCACTAGTGTATGTGGGTGGTTCAGCTGAGTCTACCCCTCCCCCCCTCCTCCTTTTCTTCTCTTCTTTTTTTCACCTCTCTTCCATTTTTGTCTCTTCTCTATACCCCCTTTTTGATCTTTTTTTATGCTGTTTCACTTTAAAAAGTTGGATGAAACTGTTGTTTTGCAGACACACAAATTTGTGTATGTTAATATGTATACTTGATTATTTGATGGTCTTATATGTTTTACTTTTGTGTCACTATTTCCAGACCTTTGTTCAGGTCGTTTTTGTATTGTTTTTCAATAAGACTTGTCTTTAAAAAAAAAAAAAAAGGGCAATAATATTAAATGCCAAACCAGGAGTGTTTTGCATTTAATATCATTGTCCTTTAAAATCCCGTGCCCAGGACCACTGTAGTAAATACACACTCAGGAGTTTTTAGCCTAGGAGACTTTCTCTGCTGGGCAGAGAAGGGAGACTTTAGCAGCTTGCCACCAAAATAAAATGAAATAAACAACAAGCATGGGCAAAAACTATAGCGATGGTTTGTCTTTTGTGGGCATAGTTTTACGCCAATTAAATATAGGAATTGTTTTTTAAAGAGCCATAATCAAATGCAATACATCCCATCTCCAGTTTTCAGTGCAGGGCTCATTGTAATAACGGATATTCCATATAAAGAGCATTCTAGTGACTGACATAGAATACATGTCATATTTGGGAAACAACTATATGAACCAGAATACATGCTGGCAAACACTACACAGTGAAGATCCCATTCTCCATTGTAAAGTTGTCTGTCTTGCAAAGTTTGTCTCATACAGTGCATGCAGATTACAGTATGCAGCACTTTACAGATATTTAATCATTTACTGTATATCAGCTACTGCCCTGGTAGAAATATCTATATTCCCTACCATAAGGACATACACACAAATACTCCAGAGACAAACTAATACAGTAGGTTGATTGGCTTGTGAAAACGAATTCTAGTGTGAGCCAGCCCTGAGCAATTTGTTGCAATAGACAGTTCACATGATTAGGACCCACGTCTCCTTACTAGCCACTGGCACTGACATGGTTACGCTGCAGGAAGAGGCCTGTGGCGGCTCCACGTCCATCTCCTTCCTGGCACTGACATGGTCACTCTGCAGGGAGAGGCCACAAGGCTAGTGGTGGCTCCTCCGTCCATCTCCTTACTGGCGCTCACATGCTGCAGAGAGATTGTGACAGTGCTGGGAAAAAAACCACAGATTGTACCACTGCTTCCGAGAGGTCACATCTGCTGGTGACTCCTGCAGTCAGTGTGTGCTGGGTATCATGTGAGCAGGCAGACGCCCCTGCTGATCGCATCCTGAAGCACTGACTTCCCAGGCATTAATCTATAATGCCTATGCCAGGTCTGGCTCTGCTCTGGAGTATGTGAGGAAAACTATGCAAACATAGGAGAACATACAAACCACATAGATATGGCCCTTATTGGAATTAAAACCATTACTGTGTGAGCCAGCACTGCTAACCACTGAGCTGCCCGATGAAAAATAGTGGGTGGAATTTTTGAGAAGGGCAATTTTTTTTTTTACGGCGGTATTACTATACTACAGGTTGAGTCTCCCATATCCAAAATGCTTGGGACCAGGGGTATTTTGGATGATGGAATATTCCGTATTTTGGAATAATTGCATATTATAATGAAATATCTTGGAAATGGGACCCAAATATACACACAGAATGCATTTATGTGTTATATACACCTTATACACACAGCCTGCAGGTCATTTTATAAAA